>CM074733.1:75404309-76004309 GCA_037367245.1 Phrynocephalus guinanensis | reverse complement strand
TAAAATCTCAAAAATAAAATCAGTTAAATTCTCCCCTTAAAAATCAAATTGCCCCCCTGTGGGGCGTGGGCCCCACGTTGGGAACCACATGTTTAGAGTGTTTATTACTGTACTCAAAATACTCTTATTTTAATTAAATTAAATTACTTTTTACATCTGGATCCCTTCTGGTTTCTTCCTCTTCGCTTTTAATTTCAGCATAACTTTATTACCCTTATATCTAGTAAATTTATTTTCTAGTGCCCTCATATAGTCCTCAAAATCTTTTGTCCTTTTATAGACAGCCTTCATCCTTCCCCATACTGTATTCTCACATTCTCATCACATATGAAAGTAGATACCTACATTCGGACCAGATATCCAACATAATTTAAAATATTTCTTACCCATACCATTCTGATTCACCAGGGTTAGGTACCCCATCCAAAATAATTTGTGAATTTTTTTTCATTCGTAGCACACTTTAATATTCTATTATTTTATAGGAGACTGCTAATTTGATTCAGTGCTGGATACTTCATATTATTTCTTGTTGCATATGAATTGAATTGCTTTGTGCATGGCTTGGATTCTAGGTTCCATGCCGAAGCACGTAGCTTGTGTGCATTGAATAATCCCAAGTGATGTTGCAGTGGGGACCGTAATGCGTAAGGACCTGCCTCTGAGATGACATTGTTCCACTGTGCATACTTAAGTTATATTACAGGTTTTAGCCTGTAGTTTGTATTATATCAATAGCGATGAACTGTGGAATGGTCATTGTGCAATGTACAATGATACCTTGACTTGCGGTTGCTTCAACAACCAAATAATTCGACTTACGGACACTGATCTTCCTTACGAATGCTGTTCTCCACTCCGTTTGACAGCTGATCTGTCAAAGTCAGCTGTCAAATGGAGTGGAGAGCAGCGTTTGCTGCCAATCATCACTGCCTCCTCCTTCTTGGTTGTTTCAATTTCTGGAGATCAAAGCAACCAAGGAGGAGGTGGCAACCTCGGCCTCTGTCACCTCTCCCCTACTTCCTTGCTTCCCTTCCAAGGCGCTGGGGTTGCACAAAGATCAGTGAGTCCCTGCTCTGCTCACTAAATTGGTGAGCAGAGCATGGACCCATTGATCTTCAGGTTGCCTAGGCGCCTTGGAAGGGAATGACAGTGGCTTTTTGGTTTGAATACGGAGATGAGTACCACCCCTAGAGTCAGACACGACTAGCACACATGTGCAGGGGGAACCTTTATCTTTGTATCTTGAAGAAGAAAATTCCACAGAATGTTGCCATTGTTAAGAGCAAGTAAATATGAATAAACTTCAGAGTTTCCTAGAGCAGAGGGAGGAGAGAGGAATGGAGGTCTTCCTTGCACCAGCCGGGAAGGTTTTCAAATGGGAGTGCAGGTTAAGGTTTTATTTTTCTTTATATTTATATTTTATTTGTTTTCAACAAGCTTTCTTATTTTCCAAGCCATTTCTAGTCATGAGGCAGGTAGTCAAGAGTGTATAGGGCTACAAACTGCATGTTATTGTCACATTAGAAACGCAGAGTAAAATCCAGTTGTAAGTCCTAAGCATTGAAGATTCCACTGCCAGGTACCGAAACTGTCCTGGGGACATGGACTTTCTAGACAGCTTCATTTGTGAGTTTTGGCATTTTGTGTGTACAATAAGTGGTCTATGGGCCCCAGAATGAATCATTTGAGTTTCTTATGGGGAAATTTGCTTTGATGTAAGAGTGTTTTGGTTTACAAGCATGTTTCCGGAACAAATTATTCAGTGGCACCTCGATTTAGAATTGTTTGACACTCGAAAAATTTGACTTACGAACGCTCTCTGCAGCAGTGCCAGACAGGTGATTTTGACAGGTCTGACCTGTCAAAATCACCTTGTCTGGCGCGGCTGCAGAGAGCAGCCTTTGGCTGCCATTGATTGAGGGAGATCACCACCACCTCCTCCTCCTCCTAGCTGCAAAAGAGATCGAAACACCTAGAAGGAGGAGGTGGTAGTCTCTGCCTCCGTCGCCTCCCCCCCCCATCTTCTTTGCTTTCTTTCCAAGGTGCCTGGGCTGAGCGGAGATCAGTCGGTCCCTGCTCTGCCCAGCAAACAAATTGGTGAGGTAAGCAGGCACTGATGGATCTTTGGCCAGCCTGGGCAGCCTGCAAAGGAAGCTTCCCTTGCAAGGTGCCCGAGCTGGCCAAAGATCCATCGGTCCCTGCTCTGCCCAACACTTTGTTGGGCAGAGCAGAGACTCCTCTTCTTCACCTCAGTCTCTGTGCAGAGACATGGGTGAAGAGGAGGTGGCTGCCTGCTGAATCACCAGCAGCCATATGCTCCTCCACACAGCTGAGACAGACACCTGATTTTGACAGCTCTAAGCTGTCGAAATCAGTTCTCTGTTGGCTCGAGGTGGGGGGTGGGGATAGCCTTCCACTGTCCCTTGATTGAGGGGATTTTATACAGCCTTCCCATAGGAATGCATTGGAAACCTATTAATCTGTTCCCTCTGCAATTGATTAATTGATTTTCAATTCATTCCTATGGGAAACCATTGTTTGACTTCTGAAAAATTCGACTTCCAAAAATGCATTCAGAACGGATTAATTTCATACGTTTAGGTACCGCTGTACAGTACTTGCAAACCAAGGTATTACTATATATATGGGAAACCACTTTATTCCCTTTTCCTTTGCCTATTCCCATTACCTTGCTTCTCTTTTAGGCATCTACACATGCACATCAAGGTTTATGCAGCTTCTTTTATTTTAAAATTAAACTTGCTTCTACAAAGACAGAGATATAGAAAGCCTAGGCAGAAACTGTACCTGCTAATTAAAGATGAAGATGCACCAAAGCATTGTGTGCATTTATTGTGGCCAAGCAAACGTGATAGAAATGTGCTCCTGAACTCTAATTCAAGAAACCATGGAAATGCCATGGTGGGTAAAAATCAATGAATTTTTAAAAAAATTGAATTGATTTAAATACTAAAAATAAAATCAATTTTATTCCTGAGATGGAATGTTCCAGACAATCACCCACAATCCAGCAGGGGGAGGGAAGGAGGGAGTGCCACCATTGGCTCACTTGTGATCATGTGACCTTTTCCAGTGCTTGTATATCAAGACATTGCTTGTTGATCAAGCCAAAATTTAGAAGAAATGTTTGCTTATCTTGCAAAATGTTATCTCTTAGTCTCCTGGGGTAAAGGGCAGTCCTTCCCCAGCTGTAAGCTGATGACACCAGACTCTCTCTGCTTTCCATTAAACTTCCACGAAGCTGTTTTGGTTCTAATCAGTGTCTGGTGTCAGTAGTGGGCTAGATGAGATCAAACAGATTTATAGTTCACAAAGATGAGACAGAGGTGCTCCTAGACAACAAGACAGATGAGGGAACAGGGATTCTATCTAGACTGGATGGAGTTATACTACTCAAGAAAACTCAGGTCCACAGCTTGGGTGTATTCCTAGATTTATTCCTGAGATTGGATGCCCAGGTTTTGGTAGGCCAAGAGTATATTTTAAAAAGGAAAGCTGGTGCACCAGCTGTACCCATTCCTTGAAATATCCAACGTGACTGTGATTATACATGTCTTAGTTACATTCTGCTTTGATTACTGTAACACACTCTGTATGGTGTAGAGTGAAAACAATTTGAACACTTCAGCTGGTTCAATCATAGAATAATTGAGTTGGAAGAGGCCTGTAAAGTCATCAAGCCCAACACCATACTCAATGCAGGAATCTAAATCAAAAGACAATATGGGAGATGGTTGGCCAATTTTCTTTTGGATGCCTCTAGTGTTGGAGCATCTACCACATTATTGTTTACTGCTGATATTCCCTGATATTCAGCCTAAATAGGGCTTCCTGTAGCTTGAGTCCATTATTATGTGTCCTGCACTCTGGGATGATTGAGAACAGATCCTGACCCTCCTCTGACTATATTTCAAGTATTTGAAAAAAGCTATCATATCTCCCCTCAGTCTTCTTTTGTCAAGGGTGAACGTACCCAGTTTTTTCAGTCTTTCCTCATAGGGCATGTTTTCCAGTTTGCTAATAAATCTTGTTGCCTTCCGGTGAACCTGTTCCAGTTTGTTGACATCCTTAAAGTGTGGTGTCCAGAACACAAGACAGAGGTGTTCCTGATCAGTTGAAAGGTAGACATAAAGGACAGGAATTCAGCCTGTGCTGAATTATACTCCTTATGAAAACACAGATTAAGGATTCCTGAGCTGGTATGGCCAGGTTTTTGCAGTGGCCAGGAGTGCCTTTGTACAGTTAACTAGTGTGCCAGCTGTGCTTCTTCCTGGAGAGGTCTGATCTAGCCAGTGGTATGTGTCTCAGTTACATCTTGGCTGAGTCAGTGTAATGCCATTTATATGGGGTTGCCTTTGGAAACATGAGCTGTTCCAAAACACTTCAGCCAGATTGATAACTGGGACTGGTTACAGGGGTCATATAAGACAGCTTGGATCCAGGTTATCTCAAGGACTAGATCTACCTTTAGGGCTGCACTGGGTGTCAGTGTTACTGCTGCTAGACCAGTGGTTTTCAACCTGTGGGTCTCCAGATGTTCCTGGATTGCAACTCCCAGAAATCCCTTCCAGCACAGCAAATGGTGGAGGCTTCTGGGAGTTGCAGTCCAGGAACTTCTGGGGACCCACAGGTTCAGAACCACTATCCTAGACTATAGAACTTCCTCCCATAGGAGGGAAGACTGGCTCCATCACTGCTGTCTTTTCACAAGCAAAAGACTTCTCAGCTTTGTTGATTTTAAATGTGTTTTTATTATTGGTTTTATTAAGTGATTTTATGGTAATTCTTTATTTATTACTTGTTTATTGCTAGTTTAGTTATTTTTTTTAATGTTTCGATATCTGCTGTTTTTCACTTTTAAATATTATCTTTTCAATTATGTAAGCTTCCATTTTTGTTTGTATTTTAAAGAAGAAAGGTGTTTTAAAAATATTTTAAATAAATAATAAAACATGCAATACGCTTATGTTACTTAGACCCCCTGTTTGAAAAGGTACATTATTCAGAATGACAATGTCTTAAATGAAAGAGGAAAGAAAGCAGTATCTGAATTTCTGTTTTGGACTGAGAGATAATAGGATTTACAATTCTTTCTAACAAGGTGACAGTAGTATTAATAGTGTATGTATGTGAATATATATTACAAAGAGCAGATTTCTTCCCTAAGGAATATAATCTAAAATCCAACAGAGAGAATTTGGACTTATTTTTATTCAGTAGAGTCCAAGCAATATGTTTGAACAAAAACCATTTTTGCATGTACAGATAGCATGTGTGTTGGGACAGAATGCATGTCTGCCTCTGTCTAATTGTGCCAAATTGAATCTTGCTGGAATTGGTCTCCCAAACTTAAGTACTGTAGTGACTTGAGAGGAAGAGGACCCTGAAAATCCATCAGTTGACATGTGGTGGCCTATGTGTAGCCCTCTGGATCCTAGCCATTGTAGATTATTTGTTCCCAAAGAAAAAAATCTTCAAAAGAAATGGATATGTTTGTAGAAATATGTATATATTCTTGGGGATGACTTCTTTTTAATGAGGACAGACTACACTTAAAAGGCTTAGGGCAGATAAGGATTAAAGTCAGGGTTTCTGGCTAATTTTGGTCCCCACTCCACGGGGCTCCATTCTCTTTGTGTGTTTGTGCAATTCTTACCTGAGTGGTTTCTGTCACAGTTGAAACAAACATGGTCATTATAGGGGTGTGGGGGGTGGAAGAGTCCTCTGTGGGGTGGGGGGGGTGTCAGAGGCATGCATGCACACACATACACCCCTTGATCAAAATACATGCACACTAAAATAGTTTGTATTCTAGGTAAGAGGATAAGAAACCATTGCAGAAAGAGAAGTGCTATCGTTACATGCTTCTGGTCCTCAGTCCTTTAACAAATGTTGGCTGATATCTTGTCACACAGGTATGCTTGTGTTACATGAAGCTATGACATCAGTACAAAAAGTTGCGCCATGGCAGAAGTTGAATCTTCAAGGCACTTCCACAAACATGTTGCAGAGTTATGTGAACTATGCTATCAGTTGTACACTGTTGACTGCCTAGGTGTAAGGACCAGCACAGTTCCACACCAGACTGAACAGTATTTCAGCCATTATTTCTGTAAGGAGGGGAAAAAACTTCCAGCTTCCTATTCCATAAGGACTGAGCTTCTGAATTTTCTTCCTCCGCACTGATTGTGAGGGCAAATATGAATAATAATTTGAAGAACTCAAATCGCCAGACAATATTTCCAGTAATATTGTTCTTTCTCATGCTTGTAGCCACCACAGATAATAGCACGTTGAAGCATCATTAATTAATTAATTAATTAATTAATTAATTAATTAATTAATTAATTAATTAATATTCCACCATTCTCCCCAAAAGACTCAGGGCATCTTACATCAATAAAACAGTATTTAAAAGCTAAAAACAGTAAGTACAACCTCTCTCAAACCACCAGTCATTAAGGAAAATCCTGCCTGAAAAAAGAAAGCTATTTGCTTGCTTGTAGAAGGATAGCAGAGAAGGAAAGCTATTTGCTTGCTTGTAGAAGTCCAGCCTAGCTTCTGTGGGAGGTCGTTCCAGAATGGGGGAACAGGGACAGAAGGCTGTGTCCCCTCGAAGCTCACCTTTGAGGGAGATGGAATGGAGAGAAAGGCCTTCCTGATATCTAAACGTTTAGACCCAAGCCATTTAGGGCTTTGTAGGATAAAACCGGCACTTGCAATTGTACCCAAAAACTGATGAGCAGCCAATGGAGCAGGTGTGACAGGATGTTCTCTATAACCAGCCCTAGTTAACAGTCTTGCTGCAGCATTTTGGACCCTTTAACACTTTCCGAAGTGTGTTACAGTAGCGATACACATTAATTCTGTCTTGTATTTTCAAAATCTGTTAAATGCTTTGAGGTGTTAATCATTAATTCATATTCAATGTGCAAAATTCTGTTTTTAAATTTATGCTGCATGTAACCTAGACCAGGTGGCAGAAGCATTTAATTTGAAGTAATTAAAAGATTCTTGTTCCCCGCTTTTTATGTTCTGAAGTTCCCTATAGCTTCCTTTTGTCCTGGAGAATCTTGGGATGTGAAACAGAGAAGCATGCAGTATTTGAAAAAAATCACTGCCAGATTGCTACTGCTGGGAACAGGCCAGTGTGCCCTCTAATTTTTGTTACCTCTGTGTGGAACTCTTTTTGGTATGTGTGTTCACAGAAAATCCCCTCCCCCATTGTGGTTCCATCACAACCATAACAAAAACGGGTATGTGGGGGCTTCCCCACCTCTGTGAAGGGGGTAGAGGCAAGCATGCACACGTGTACCTTAGAAGGAACCTTGATCAGGGCCATATCAGTGATGTTTCAGTGACTTGTTTCCACAGTTAATGGCTATCTTTCCCCACCCCATCATGAGGCTCTCAGGGAAAAAGGGAACCCTAGGGTGCCTTGAAACCTGAAATATGGGATAGGAAGCTTTCCATGGGTTTAAATTAAATGTATTCAGTGTCCAATCTTAATTATACCAGTGTAAAATTACACTAACGGGATTTTGTCCTTTATCTCAGATGGTAAAAACACTTCTGGTCTCCTCACCTATATGTGTTGGAGTTGGTTTTTCTAACCCCTTTGTCTGTAGCCATGATTTGCTTGTACTGTAATGATGATCTACAGTGCCCAGTTAACACATGTGCAACAGTTCTTTACTGTTTATGTATTTGCAATAAAATATGCAAAAATGGGTTGATAGATTTTATCAGTGAACTGTGTAGAATGACTTTGCAACTGTTGTTCTTTTTATACAGTAATATGTTTGAAATAACATTCAGAAACTTCATTATCTTATGCATAATGTCTTATGCATGTCTATTCAGGAGGAAGCATTACTGAGTTCAGTATGACTTAAATCGCAGGTTTAAAGTTGCAGCATTAGTGTGGATATTGCTCTGTGTGTGTGTGTGTGTGTGTGTGTGTGTGTGTGTGTAAGAGTTGTATTATAATAATCTCATACTGTAAGGCCTGTATTTGATAGTCATCCAAATAACTACTCCATTTGGGGGACTTATACTAGATATTTACATCCAGAGCTGCAGTTGCTGTAGGTTGATTGGGGTTGTGTATGTATTCCTAATCAGATATTTAGACAGCACCCTGAACATATGTTGGCACTGAGAGGGATTTATGGATTCAGTATCTTCGTCTCACCATCCTTGAAAATAATCATAGTACAGCAAAAGGATGTAACCACTTATTATATATAAGCATGCATGAACAGTTGTATATGTATGTGTCTAAATTGGAGATAAAATTTGTGGAACTTGACAGTTGTTCAAAACACTGTTATTACATATATTAAAATCTTGTGATTTATTCTAAAGTTTTAAAACCCTACCCCTATGTTGCTGTTTTCCTCTTACACTCATGCAATATGAATTAATACATTAATAATTAATAATCATAAGCTGGCAAGTCAGTTCCAAATTGTGATGACCCTTTTATAGAAAGCAGAGTACTCAGAAGTGATTTATCATTCCTCTTTCTTGGGGGACTTCCTGGGATTGTTCCATTTGCTCACGGTACATAGGCAGCTCTACTCCCAGAAAGCATAGTGGGGGGGGGGTCAAGCTTTCAAGTTTTGGCTCCAAAGCCAGGCGATTAACTGGATGAGCTGTCTAGCTGCCTTCTGCAGCCGAAATGTCCTCTTTATTTATTTGACTGATCTAAGTATACATGGTTGTTTTGGGAACCTTTGGTGTTTAAGCTACTGAAATAATTAGATGATTTTAATATTAAAGCACTTTATTCCATTAGCAACATAGTTTCAATAATGCTGGAAAATCAGAAGAAAATGATTTATGTAAAAATACTGCAATCTTCTGCTCTACTTTTCCTACACTTGCAACTAACAGTAACCGTAAAAACTCAGAGGTTTCTTACAAGCAAAAGCTTAATCGGCAATGCATATTATTGTATTGTACATATTAGGCATGGGCCTTTCTGTTCAGAATTGGTCCGGTTCCAAAATGAAGCACGGCAGCACAAATGCTGTTCAGAACTTGGACCTACCCTCCGAAACAAAATCACCCATTAATTTACCTTGGTTTACCTTGCACAAGGCAATACTCCAACAAGGAAGTAGCCTCTGATGTGTCATCGTTCCTTCTCCCTGGCACTGGCCAATCAGACAGGGAGGTGAGATGATGCATGTCCCTACACATTTCCTGATTGGCCAACGCCAGGGAGAAGGAACGATGACACATCAGAGGCTACTTCGTAGTTGAGTTTAGCTCAACTAAACTCAACTAGGCAAGGTACATTAGTATACCCATTTTTATTTGAAGAGGTTATAAAATTTGCCTTGCTTAAAATAGCAAAGGCAGTTTTCCTTCAGAACTTGTAACACACAACTTGAATTCCCAATCCTAGGTTGAAACAATGTATTGATTGCAGTTGAACTTCAAAGACTGGGCATATTTCTTTCTCTATATTATATCTTTATCCCTTTTTCAACTGGAAAAATAGGTAGGTGAAAATATCCTAATAAAAATCTACCTTTGTGCAGTGAAATGGTTACAGTGAAGTAGAAAATGGAGTATGCGTACAGTAAAGCCTACCATATGTTTTACTATTGTGCTGTCAAGTTGTATACAGCTCATGGCAAACTTGATTGGGTTTTCAATGTATGTGAGATATTTAAGGAGTGATAGCTGTTGTGAGTTTTTAGGGCTGTTTGGTTGTGTTCTGGAAGTTTTTCTTCATGATGTTTCACCAGACTCTATGGCCAGGATCTCAGGGAACTAGGAGATTTCTCTGTGTTCTGGGGTTCCGTGAGCTCCTTGCCCTGTAAAGATGCTGTCCACAGAGTCTGGTGAAACATCAGGAAGAAAAACTTCCAGAACATGGCCAAGCAGCCCCAAAACTCACAACAGCTATCAGATCCCAGCCATGAAAGCCTTTGAGAATATATTTAAGGAGTGTGTTGCCAGTGCCATCACACTTCACCCTTGGGAGTTTGCATGACTGAGCCGGGAGTAGAACCCAGCTTTCCTAGATCCTAGTTCATCATTCCATTTGCTACACCACACTGGGTCCTGAGTAAACCTACATAATATCGTTAACCATGTTAGGTAGGTGATAATAGAAAAGATATTGTTTCCTCCTAATGCAGATACCCAAACAGTTGTATGTTAAATATTTTATCACACTTAAGGTGGCAGACTACTGTATTCAAATATGGCTATAGCATTCCTTCCCTCCCCATCCCCCTGACACTACTGTTTTACTTGCCACTGTTCATAAAATTCACTGTTGCATTGCAGCCTTGCCTAGTGATCAGGATTTCAGGAGCTTGACATAGTCACTGTTTTATTCTTGAGTAAATTACATCAAGGATTGAGGGAGGATTTATGCAATTGTGAAAAATGTTAACTGCCCTAACTTTCACCATTCTCCCCACATCACTTCCTTAGTAGTTCCTTTTCCAAGGGACATTTAATTATATTTTTTCTTACATTTGTAGTATGTACTTACATTTCTGAGGAAAATCTTTAACTGAATTGAAAGTGGGCAAGGCGGTACCCTGTGATATTCTTGATTGACAATTCTTTTGCTTCCTGGTAGGTGGAGCCATTACGCTTAGTATAAGGACTCAGTTATAGGCTGAAGGAAGAGGAAGACCACTGTTAAAAGAACTGCTGGTAAGTTTTGCCTTTCTTTTGTACAGATCATACAAAAGATGATGCAGAGGACTTCCTGCATGTAAGATTAAAGGTGCTTCACTAAAGCCTTTCAGGGACCATGCTTTATGCAAAAGAGAAAAATCTAAAATGGATCGAGCAGAGAGGTCCTGTAAATACATGGCTACAGAGCCTGTACAGTATTTTAAATGTAGAACGCAAACTTTGCCAATCCTGTCTTGTGTAACTAACTATCTTAGAACTTTATTAGTACTAACTTTTCTTGTTAACAAATAGTTGTGTGTTATCTATACATAGAATTTCATAATGTATATTCTACATAATGTAGAATTTGCAAGAAGTATATATACAGTTGATGGAGGGTGGAGTCTATAGTTCTGTCTGTATTCTATGATACATAAAGTCATATGTATGGCTTTCTCTAATTACAGTGGTTAAGACAGCCTTAATATATTCAGCATTTCTCCATGGCTACATGTTTTTTTTAATCTTAGATATGAGTGTTTTGGTATTTTCCCCAAGATGGATATAACTGAATTTTCCACCTTAATTTTGATTTTTTTCCCTATCTGGAGAACACTTTTCTTGCTCTGAGAATGTTCTGATACAAGGCAAGGCAACTCCTCTCTCAGATTCTGCATGCCCTAATAATGATGAATGGTTTGTGCAGTTTCACATCATAAGTTTAGCTGTTGGTTGAAACTCTCTCTGCTCCTTTAGCATTTCTCCTTGGCTGTAGCATTTCAGTAATTGCCTGACTTCACAATAACTTGGTGGGCTGGGGTGGGGGTGGGGGACAGATTTCACTGAAGTCAGTGAAGTTTTTTTTCATTTTTTCCTCTTCTTGACCAAATTGATTGAACCTAATGAAAAAAGAGCTTAAGACGGAAGTGAGTCATAATAAAACAACTAAAGGCAAATGTGATAATCATGTTGGACAGTGCCTATAGAAACAAAGTAGCGCTGCTTGTCTATTTCCTTTCCTTTAAAAATAAAAGTAAAAATGGTTGGGTAAATTCCTTTGAGTGGTTTCATATGAGACAGAAAGTGACAACTAGAGAACCTGAGAATTGCTTTTGCAGCCATAATACAGTTTCCATTCCATGGTTGTAAGATTGGGTTGTTTGTGTGACATTTCAGGATAATTGTGACTAAGTGCTGGAGCACATCTGGATTGTGTGGATACCAGGATACCAGTGTTTATCAGTACTGTAATCATTATCGATTTACATTCAGTACACATTTAGCAAAGTTGATGGGGGTGTTTGGAAATGGAATGAACAAAACAACAAGCACATTAACTAGGATTTCCCCCCCTTGAAATAACTGTTCTTTGTAATGGCAGAGAAGTCGCTTGAGAAAAAGTAGTGATGCCTAGACTACTAGTACCCAGTTTTTAACTTGGCCTTTTTTGCTTGGAAATCCACTGATACCAGGTATTTCCTCTGAATAGTGATATGCATTAACATGTCATAATAATAGTCAAAAATTATAGAACTGACTTGTTATATTGTGTCCTGTGTCCATAGTCTACCTTCTAAATTCACCTGGTACAACTCTCAGTATAAGTAACAATATTTTTCTTTAGGGAGTAACAAGTGCATAATAACATTTCTTTAAAATTTTGGTGTAATGTAGCATTTACTTGTTGATAATCCAAATGTGTTGGGGAATATAGGCCATTTTTCTATTTCCATTTTTAAAATAATGAAAAATAATAGTACAGTATCAAATAAAATATTCTATATCTGCAGTTTCACTTATCCATGGTCTGAAAATATACATAGCATGTAGAGATGGGCACGACTTGAAATTTTTTTTTCGAGTTGTCGTTAGTCGGGCCGGTTCCGTTTCGGCTCGTTTCCGTTTTTCGCGAAAATTTGCAAAAATTAGTCGGTTCGTTTTTTCGTTTTTTCGTTGTCGTTAGTACTGGTTTGGGGAGGGGGTAGCGGGCTCCTGGAGGGAGCTGCAGGAGTCAGCCAGAGCCACAAGTGACGGACTGGCAGACTCTTTGCACCCGCTGTGTCTCACGTACTTGCATGTAGTGCAATGCAAGTAGATCTGGCTTAGGGTTAAGACGGGTTAGCGGAACGGCTAGGGTTAGGCTAGTTACGGGTGAGGTTAGGGTGAGTATTGGGGTGCACCTCTGGGTGCCTCTCTGACCCACTTAGAAGGACAGTGTACTGGCGTATGGGTTAGGCTTAGAGTTCGGGTTTGGGCTACGATTAGTGGGCTGTTTATGCCCGATTGGCACATCCCAGAAGTCTCTGTGGTCAACCTGGCCAAGTGGCCATGCGATTGGTGGAAAATTTGCATGGTCTACTCCCATGGGCATGGTCTACTCCCATCATTGCAAATGTGCAGGTGTAAAAAAAATAAATAAAATAAAATCAACGGAGACTTTTTTTTTTGCAAGAAAAACCCACTGCTGCTACTGTAAAAATTCAAGCATTTAAAATAGCCAATTTTCGCATCTTTCTGTGGTGCTTTGGTGGGGTTTTGGGCAACGATTTCAAAAAAAATATTGCGGTCGCCATTTTGGATCCCCCCCCACCGCATGGCAAATGGATGCGCCCTCCCAGCCTGGTACAGTCAGCAAAACCTGGCCATGTGATTGGTGGAATGGCTCCAAAACTTTGCATGGTCCACTCCCATGGGCGAGCCCATCATTGCGAATGCGCAGGTGTAAAAAAAAAAAATAAAATAAAATAAAATAAAATAAAATCAATGGAGACTTTTTTTGCAAGAAAAACCCACTGCTGCTACTGTAAAAATTCAAGCATTTAAAATAGCTAATTTTCGCATGTTTCTGTGGTGCTTTGGTGGGGTTCTGGGCAACGATTTCAAAAAAAATATTGCGGTCGCCATTTTGGATCCCCCGCACTGCATGGCAAATGGATGCGCCCTCCCAGCCTGGTACCAGCAGCGCAGCAGTAGCAATAGCCAAGGAGAGGGGGGCGGGGAAACCCCCCCCCAAATAAAACACCTTTCTGGCCTGGTAGGTGCCCTCAGACAGTTTTCGCCTACTTTTAGGGCCGGGAATCGGGTTTTTTTAACTTTTAAAAACTTTTTTTCTGTGCCGCTTGGCATTGCGCGATGCAAGTAACGAGCACGACAAATCAGACCAAATTGTTCGTTCGTCGGTTCGAGCTCGAATTCTGGTGGAGTAATTCCCGTTTCCGTTTCCGTAGAGTAACGGATACGAGTAACGGAAACGGAAACGGGAATACCGCTAAGTCGTGCCCATCTCTAATAGCATGGTATCAGGTTCCCTCTAGTGGCCAGTTCTCATAATTCATGTTTTAAAAATTTCTGGGCTTTCCCCCCTTTGTGTGTGTGTGCGTGCGCGTGTGTGTGGTGTCTTATAGTCGTAACTGACTCTTCGTGTGACCCCATGTCCATGGAGTTTTCTTGGCAGGAATAGTGGAGTGGTTTGCCAGTTCCTACTCCAGGCGCCTACAGCACCTGGTATTCCCTGGTGGTCTCCCATCCAAATACTAACCAGGGCCAACCCTGCTCAGCTTCCGAAATCAGGCAAGTTCAGATGTGCTTAGGACATTTAGGCAGCTTTCCCCCCTTTACTATACTATATATTTAACATTCATTATTATCTGCAAATTTTAATAACTGCAGGGGGCCCTATAATCAATCCCCCGTGGATATGGGGGTCCTACTCTAATATATTAAAATGGGTTATTCATGGAGTAACAAGTAATGTGTTACTTTTACAAATATATTACTAATAACATATTATTAGCGCTAATTATTGTCCCGAGCTCTGATTATAATATAGGTTTCTCCACTATTTGTAGCTCTAGCTGTGCTTACTTTGAAGATTATGAAAGAGATTCTTGAAAACACCATGGATTATGTTTTGTAGCCCCATCTAGTGTTTCACAAAATTTATAATTTAGAACTTCTGTATTAATTTGAGAGAATTTGTCTCCTAATAGTAAAGAAGCGTGCTTAAAATATTTTCCAATTGTGTATTTATTAGTTGGGGGTTTTTCTGTAATTCAAAGTAGGCAGATTCTGATTCAACATATCTTATGCTGTGGACACTTTTTCTGAGGTCATAGAAACCAAACAAAATGAGTTCTTGGGAGAAAAATCTGGACCTTGCATAGCATTGTCTCAGTGTGCCAGATTTAAAACTATTTGCTTGTGAAGTAAAATGAGTGAACCATCTGTAAACAAACTAAGCTTTCCACAATGCTACTATCTTGGCTTTCAACAAAAGGACATCCTTGGCCTTCTGGTGTATCTCAAGTCTAATTTTGCTTCCTTTGTCTTCATATGGATAGGAAGGAGGACTCATTTAGAGACATAAATATTCCTCCTGGGGTAGCTTCTGAGTTGTTCCCAGGAAAGATAATGCAAATTGACTAATCATTTGCCTTGGATTCTCCCAACCCAGTGATTTTATGGGAATTCAGTAGTTGTGTTGTGATGGGATTCTCCTGTCTCTACATGTCTGCCTATGGGCTTTACTGAGGCATTTCAGAAAGAGTGTTGGATTAATCAAATCCTGCCTGTACTGTAGACTAACAGTAATCACAGGAAGTGACTAAGTACCTTTGTGACTCAAGAATGTTAGGCATTCTAAATCAATGTTGCTGATACTCAAACCTTCACTGTCTGGAAATGTTTTTAAGAAGCAAGGTAGACATTATGTTAAAACATAATTAATTTCTGTTTGTGGGATCCTTTTCAAAGAAAGAAACAAAAATGGCAGTTCTACAAACAATGGAATCTAAATTAAGGGCATGAAGTAGCAAAGACATAACTCTTGCTGGACAATTTTCCTACTGAAAATCTTCTTAATTGTAGTTTGTTGAAAACAGTAGCTGAGGTCAGGATTACGGGCAGAACAGTGCATACTATTGTGCCTTTTTCATCAACTCTTGGTTTTTGCCATTACTTTAAAAAAAGGAGAGGAATAGAATGCCTGGTTTTTGTCTCAGTCATTTTGAGTTTAGCCCCTGTCATGCTTTGATATAGATTTCCCCCCAGAACTAGAACCTAAGACTCTTTTTTAAAAGTATCTTTGTAATAAGCCAAAGTTTCTTTAGCTGAGAATAATTCATGATTAGGTTCTGTAGTTCATTTAGAGTCACGAATTAAATCATTGTACCATTACAGACATAACCAGATTTTGGACACAAACATAAGCATCAGTTCCACAAATACAGGACAAAGCAAACCAATTTCAACAGCAGTATGGGGGGAAAGAACTGAGGAGTTTTCGTAAGCAAAAAGCTACATATGAGTCCCCAGTTTTATGTTTTCATTAAACAGGCAGTTCAATGGTACATTAAGAGAAACATGGTGTACCAATTCACAAGAAGGAAATGTGTCACTATTTTACATTGATATAGTAGGCTATAGGTCGGTGGTGGCGAACCTTCAACACTCCAGATATTTTGGACCACAACTCTGACAGCCCTTTGTCATTGCCAATACAAGCTTCAAATTCTGGGAGTTGTGGTTCAAAACATCTGGAGTGCTGAAGGTTCACCACCACTGCTATAGATGCTACCAAATTCTTGGCAAAATGATTTTTGCAAGGTACTGCTGTCTTAGATGAAGCAGGAAGCAGTAGGGCTGTTGTAAAGCTGAAGTCAAGGATTGGGTTTTATACTCCAACTCTTCAAACAAAACGACATAGGTCACACACAATCACCCAAACCTCCTCTCCATTTGGCTCTTCTTTGAGATGTGCAAGTCCTTCTTTGGCTGGATGAGGGTGAGGAAGAGTTGATGCAGAAAACATGTCCTCCATTTGGGGATGAGGTACAATTTAGTAAACCCACTAGCTATAGCCAGTTGGGACCAGATGAAAGAAAAATGAATATTACCTAGTCCTAGTGGCTCACTCATGCAACCTTGGTACATGGGAGACGGCTCTTTCTTGGTATCCTCATAGTTCAAATGAAAATCAAAAGGGAAAGCTGTGTGGTCATTACAAAATGCAAGCTAGACCTGATTAGACCTGGTAACCATTTAGATGCTTCTTCAGTAGAAATTCTCCACCCGTGGTGAGTGAAGTATTGCACCAAATAAGGTGGTAATGAAGTAGGAGGAGACCTAATATGCAGCAGGTCAGTAGTCCCTGCCCATTTTCAACACAATGGAGTCTGTTTGGCATATCTGCCAAAGAGTGGAGAGGGATAAGCTTCTTTGTTGGTTGGCTTCAGCAGTTGTCCAAACTGTATGGTTCAAACCAATGTTGTGTAATTTGGGTGAGCTGTTTTACAAAACCACAGTTCTTTACCTAAGTAGTATTGATTTGTTAGCTTTTGGTTGCATCTCCAATACAAGAGAGCCACATAATGTTATCCAAAGCAGTAATAATAATAAATTGGAGTGGGAAGTACAGTTATGCCAAATACTTGTTCAATACTGTATATCTTGACATTATGATACTCTTTGAATTGTTTTGGCTAATTGGCTCCTGTTTGTTAGTGGAGCATTTTTGCGGTTTAATATTGTAACCCAGTAATGACAATCTCCCAAACTGCCAGAAAACACAGAAGTGGGAATTGTTCTTTTACTATACTAGTAGAAATAATGTAAAATTGTTGAAAAAATTGATAATCCCATATCATGGGTAGAGGTGAGTGCTAATTGTAGTTTGGTTATTATCTCCCTTCATCTCCACAAATAGAGAAAGGAGAAGTGATTTCAAGTGAAATTAAGTTATCCAGTTTAAATACTTCTTTAGAGAATCTTTGTGTGACCTAATTACTGGAGTACATAGGAATCAACATTTTGTAAGTGATTGCAGAAACATTTTTTTCTTCTGAGCTAAATTTGTATGAGTCAGGTATGCCAATATTTTCGTAAAAAATGGACTTTCTTCATAGTATTAGCTAGTAGTACATTTGCATCCTGTATTATACAATGTGATGTCTTAGTTGTACATTTTCTGTCTGACTTGAAGCTGAAATCCACTCTTCTCAATGTGTGCAACATTTGGAGTGAATGGAAGACACGAATATTTCCACTTTTGTATAATAAATGGCTGCTAGAGGTGAAGATAACGTGTGTGTACCAGTTTATGGCACTGAAATTATGGATATATGAAACATCAATGATGGCAGAACTGCACTGGACATGTTTTGAAACACACACTTGCACGGTTTGGGATTCAGGTTACAAGCACTTTGAAAACATTTCACTAGTGATGTGCTACTAACATGTTGCTTACAATAAATGCTTTATTTTGAACTTGTATTCCATTTAAACATCAGTTTGGCATCTCTTGACTGCTTGTGGAGTCCAAAATTTACCCTGGCATATTAAATCTTAAGTTTTTAATGTAATTGCTTATATTTGTGAGGAATAGAATTGTAGGGACTTGGTGAAATTCAAAGCATGAATCCCAATTTAACCATTTTTTGACAGCAAGAGATGAGATCAGCCTGACTATGTTATCAAGTTCTAACAGTTGTGAAAGAAGATGTACACCACTAGATACATGTCTACATCCACCCTGTCATTACCTGGAGCTTATCTTCCATGTCTCCAGTTGGATTACTTAACTTGCCTGGACACTGGAAATCCATTCTGGAAACATACATAAAATGTAGGGCTAGAGCAAAAAGCACTTACGAACAGAAATTGGGCTGTCCAGTCATATCTTTCAGAATACCCCATTCTATTCTGTCATTTCTCTAGTTTTTTATTCCTCTTCCTTCAGCAGTCGTTAGCTATTTTTGAGATGCATACGTTTTTTTAAAAAAGTAGTGCATCATTTGGTTTATCTGGCATTTTCTTGAATATTATGTGCCAATGTTACATGTAATACAGGAGATACAAGATAAGATGTCCTAATATTGTCTCTTCCTAAAACCACTTAGGGGAGGGTAAGTTCTTCACCCCACAGCAGTTGATACAAATTATGACTCTGGAATAGCTGCTAATCATGGAGAGACTCATACATGCAGGAGTCTTACTCCTTTTGTGTCTCTTTTCTTTTTTGAGGCTAAAACCAGTTTCTGGAGAGCACATTGTACACTGGGAAAGATAGGAGTTAAATACAAATCTATTCCACTCCTGATTTTTTTTTTTGGAGGGATAATGTGCCAGGAAAGGAGAAATTGTTATGTTTCTTTTCAAATATGAACTTCTTCTACTCACAAAGATAGCCTTGAGGAGTGTTGATTTTTAAAAAAAAAAAGGTTTTCCCAGGCATTTTAACATTGCATTTCTATCAGTTGCACAATGCTATTCTAAACTGACAAGCGGCATGTAGTTTCATTAAGTCAGATTGATGTAGGTAATGTATCAAACTGAAAATAAAACAATGTTGCATTTGCTTTTCATGTTATAGCCAACATTCTTATAGAATCTTCCAAAGGGAAGCAGCCTAAATGATGCCAAATGCTTGTAATGTGTTATAGTGAGCTGTGCCAAAAGTATTTGCAGAGTTGAGGAATGGCCCTTGAGAGGGCCCTTCTATGTGTCCTCACATTCGGGACTGAAAGAGCTGTCCTCAGTGATTCATTCAGGCTATTGATAGGGCACATGTTGAGAATGTAGGACTGCAAAATGCTTATAGGTTTTGTTTGACAAAAACTAGTATCTTGACATTGCATTTACACTGTTGGAATGGAATGGAAAGTATGCAGAATTGAACAAATGAAGAATATCTGGCATGGAGTGGTAGAGCTTCTTTGGGATTACTACAAGGGCATTTTGCTAGACAGTGGTACCTCTACTTAAGAGCAATTTGACTTAAGAGCGGAAAACCATTGGCTTTTTAACGGCAGCCTTACAAATTTTAGATGTGATCTGCTTTACTTACATTTTTTTATTTTATTTTTATTTATCCAATTTTTTTAGGTATGGCTGCTCTACTTACGAGTTGTTCAGCTTATGAGCATGCATTTGGAATGGATTAAACTCGTAAGTAGAGGCACCACTGTAAATATATGCATCACTGTGGCTTTATAAATTCCTTGTCACAAATAGACATTTTAGTAGGTGCTTTATTGAGAAGGCAAGTGGGACTTTCCTGTACTATTCATAGGTTATAGAACAATTTTCTGAATTGTGCAAATGTAAATTTTGGTACAGTGATGTAAGCTATGATACTTTCACAAAAACATGTGGTAAACATCATACCATATCTACTGATATTGATAGCAGAGTAGTAGCACTTATCTGACTCGTTGGTTTTCATACGTAGGGAATATAACAACAAAGACAGTGATGCAGTAAATTAAATACAGCACAGATTTATTGAGATAGGAAGGAACTTGCTATTCCTCCCCAACAAATGTTTTGTTATGCTTTCAAGCTAAGCAGATATTCAAGTTATTTACTATCCCTCTTTATGTGTCTCAGTGCCAGCCCCCCCCCCCCCCCGCATCCTAGTTACAGGAGGGTGCTCTTTATCACTTTGCCATGTGATAGATACATATAGAGTGCCGCTGTAGTTGCTGCTCGGTTTTGCAGATTTGGAAGCTATCAGTAAGGCAGTCACTTGCAAAGGAAAATTCTGGCATAATGCAGGCACTGATAAGTTCTGAAAGAATTTGGTGAACACACCCAGCTCTTGGAAGCTGTGTAACTATGCTGTAGCACTCAGTTCAGGATGAATCCTTTCTCATGTAAAACTTAACTTTCCCCAAGAAGTTAATATTAGGTGGACGTTTTTTTTTATTTCCATGATTATTCTATTTTAAGATCCCTCAGACATTTAGAGCAGATAGTTTCTCAAATTATTTCTTTAGCTTCCTTGATCAACTGTAGTGCAAATGAATTTGTCATGCCTATCTCTTCTTCATTCATTTTCTTCTTTATAATGAGAATAGATACCAAGCAAGGTAAAGTTATACAATCTTGAAACTTAATTCTATTTGAAAGAAATTAAATGTGTCCTTTATTTCCCCATTGATTTCCATGAGATTTTACCTTCCCAGATTACATGTAGTGTTAGCATTTCTGATTTCTTCAGATGGCTAATATGTCTCAGTAGTCAAAGTAGTTCTTCTCTTTATGTAATGACTTATTTTAGCAACAAATATCTTGTGATGACTACTACTTCTTCAGAGGGGCTTGCAGTACAGTATGTGATGCAAACACAGAACAAAAATGAACAAATAAAGAAAACAAAAACACTAACTGCTATATTTTATTGTGAGCTTTTGTGAACAAGTCCGCTGCTTCAGACAAGTTCATTTTTTTCAGCTTTAAAATTGTCCACGAAAACTCACATTAAAATATATCATAGTGTTTAAAGGACCACAGCATTTATTTCTTTATTTTGTTATTTATTTTGTGTTTGCTTTGCATACTAGCACAGACTAAGACAGCTGTCTCTTCTAAAACTGTCAGTACAGTAATCAACTAATGATATATTAATTTCAAATTGTTTTATCAGGTCCTAAGAAATATGGCTTATTTGTGGTGGGTTTGATGTGTGGGATCACTTGATCCCAATTTTGAAATCAATGCTTAATTAAAGCAAACTGATAAAAAATTAAAATACTAACATACATATATTTTTAAAATTATAGATATGATTTTAAAATATGTCCCCATTTCACATGTTCACTCCCCCAAAGCCTCTCTAGAGAGGTTGGTTTTTTTCACTTGTTGGCGAAAGAAAAAGAGGGAAGAGCCAGCTATATGTCCTGAGGAATGGAGTCTGATAATCCAGGAGCAGACACAGAAAAAGATTATATGCTGTATGGGTTATAAGTTTGAGGCAATCTTGCTTAGCTGGGTTTCCTCCAAAAGGAAATATCCCCCAAAAGGGTATATCTAAGTTGAGAATTAAACTCAGACTATTGAAATATAATTTAAATTAAAACACTTTAAAATACAGTACAGTAGTCCCTCGTTTTTAGCGGTGGTAGGTTCCCTAACCATCTGCGATAAAATCTGTGATATGCAGAGGCCACGTCAAACTGACCCACAGGGGCTCCTGCTTCCCTCCTTCAAGGCACAACACACAGGGCGCTTACTCTGCGGTGCTATAACTCCCCCCCCATCTCAATGAATTGAACTGACCAGCAGGGGCAGAGACAGGGCGCTTCTGCTTCTTGTTTGAAGACATGTTGTTCGAAGGGACCCTGTGCTTTCCAAATCTTTCCCCACATGAAGCTAATGAGCCCATGCAAGCTATTTCAGCTTAGCAAGGGGAAGGGCTTGGAAAGGCAAATACAGGAGCGCTTTTGCTGCTCTTCTGAAGACACAGAGCATGCACAGACCCAGCACTTTCCGAAGCTTCCCTCACCCAATCTAAAGTTCCTGTCTTTGCCTTTTCAAGCCTTCCCCCTTGCTAAATAGCCGGCAGAGGTTCCTTCAGCTTGGTGAGATGGAGGAAAGTGAAAGAGGCACTTTTCAAGCGCCCAGTCTTCACCATGAGTGGGCAGGAACCCCCCCCCCCCGCCAGTGGGTTCAGCTTGGCGTGGGCGCATCAAAATCCGTGATATACTGGTGGGGGACTACTGTATCTTAAATTACTGGTAATTGCTGTTCAGTCATTAAGTCATGTCTGACTCTTTGTGACCCCATGGATCAGAGCACGCCAGGCCCTTCTGTCTTCCACTGCCTCCCAGAGTTTGGTCAAATCCATGTTTGTTGCATCGATGACATCGTCCAACCATCTCATTTTCTGCCGTCCCCTTTTCCTTTTGCCTTCAGTCTTTCCAACATCAGGAACTTTTCCAAGGAGTCCTGTCTCCTCACGAGGTGGCCAAAGTACGGGAGCCTCAGCTTCAAAATCTGTCCTTCCAGTGAACATTCAGGGTTGATTTCTTTCAGGATGGATAGATTTGTTCTCCTTGTAAGGGACTCTCAAGAGTCTCCTCCAGCACCACAGCTCAAAAGTGTTGATTCTATGGCTATCAGCCTTCTTTATGGTCTAGTTCTCACTTCCAAACATCACTACTGGAAAAACCATAGCTTTGACTATCCTGACCTTTGTTGGAATAGTGATGTCTCTCTCTTTAAGATGCTGCCTAGGTTTGCCATCACTTTCCTCCCAAGAAGCAGGCATCTTTTAATTATATTATAATTAAATTAAATTAAAATTAAAATTAATTTCAATTACTGGTAATAGTTTACCTTAAAAAGAGAAAACCAGCAGATCAGCTAAAAACTGTGATTAAAAGGCTATTAATTAGGGTGGATAAAAATCAGTGATTTTAAAAAAATATGGATTTTTTTTATTTAAATCAGATTTTTTGATTTAAATCTATTTTTAAATTTTACATGTTTTAGAAGAAAAATCTCTCTAAAAATCATGTTCCATAGTCCAAAGGTTATTCATCATGAAATTAGTTTTTAATTATATAGCATTAAGGTGTATTAATCCATTCACAATGTCATGATCTCCCAGAGGTTCCTGATTTTTCTGTCTAGAAGATATTCTCAAAGATGCTTGGTTTTGCTATTTTCTAAACTATGTGTTTGGGTCTGCAACGATAACATATTTTCTTTCATAGCAAAAATATTATAAAATAATCATCAGAATTGAGAAAAAGTCATTAATCCCATTGATCCTCTACAAATCTAGGTACACAGAATCAACCCCCTTACTACATTTCAAGAAGTTAAAGGAATAGAAGGTTGTCTGCACAAGGAGCAAAGTTTGAGGAGGGGGGGGGCAAACAGTAAAATGAAAGTTAAACTTTTTGAGCACATTACTCAACATCTTGAGATATTTATGTGTATAGCGGACTGAGGGTTATCATATTATTCTCACTCTCTCCCTTGAGGAGAAAAACCTGTAATGGCAGCAGGCTGTAAAACTGTCAGTCTATGTATTTAAAGGTATTTTAACCATATCAGTTAACAAACATTGCTGTTTAAGCAAATACAGGCATACATAATGCCATATGATGTTACTGTTTTGGCTAAATAAAACTATTTAAATTGTTATTATTAAGGTAATGATTATTTTTCTCCTTCCAATAAAGGTACAACAGAACAGTTGTCCAAATATGAATGATTAACCTATTAAACTGGAGATAGTTCACCTTGCAATGATTTCATAATTATCTATCTATGTATTTCTAATGGTATATAACCACCAAATCAGTAATTTTCTGATATAACTGTAAAAAACTACTCTGAAAAGTTAGTATTCTAAAAATGAAACCTTCATTTGGTTGTAAATATTAAGATTAAAACAACTCCAGCAAAAATGAGTATTTAGAAAATCATGATTTAAATCGAACCTTAGTGACTAGTGATTTAAATCATGATTTAAATCCCAACTAAATAAAAAGCCCTTTGCTGCCAGCAGTAGAAAAGCAAGGAGACAATCCTAGCCTCTTTTCGAAAAGAGTTGCATAACAAACAGCCACAAAGAATACTTGATTTCCCACTAGTAAGGCCTCTGAAGATGGTGAGACCATGAGAAAGAGTCTCTCCAGCAGATCTAAAAGCTTGGCTATATTTGTATGGAGAGTGCAGTCTTTCAGGTCGCCTGGGCTCGTGTTATAGAGGTCTGTTTAGGATGTAACCTGCACATTGATTTGTACCCCAAAATAGACTACTCCATTGTAGGTACCCAAAGCTATATGTTTCCTGGAACTTACCTCAGTCAGCAATCTGACTCTACTATCTTGGGCCAACTATTTCCAGACATTGTTGAAATGGAGCTCGATGTAGAATACATTATACTAACCTACTTGGGATGTAACTAAGACATGTGTCACCAGAGCCAAATCAGACACCTCTGGGAATTGACATAACCAGCATGCTAGCATTATCTGTGCAAATGTCGTTCTGGACACTGGTGAGACCTGAGTATCGAGGGTGAGGATGAATCTTAGAAGTACTGTACTGTACACCCAAGCTGTGAATAAGAGCTCTGAGGAAGCACGTTACCCTATACAGCATAGGTTGAATTCCAGTTATCTGATTTGCATTTCTTACTGGTTTAGGATTTTAATAGCTTTCTCCAATTTAGGTAGAAAGAAGAGATAGAATAGGACATTATTAGCATATTAGTTGTGGCCCCAAACTCCAGAAGCTGAGGCAGTCTCTCCGAGTGATTTCAAGGGTACGTTATTAATTTTTTTAATTAATATGTTATTTATATGTTATATTGTTATTTTATAAATATGTTAAATGGCAAAACTGATATGATCAAGAAAGATAATGATCACCTATCTAGTGCTTCACAATCTAAAAGCAGCAATTTATTTTGAACTGTAAACATAGTAGAATTGAAGAATTTGGTGCAGGAAGTAAGCAGTTTCCCACAAAAAAGCAATGCTTTTCACAAAACGTAACATTTTTCTCCATTTGAGAAAGCTATTGAAAGCCTCTACTTGTTGAGCCATGGACTCTACAAGATCTCTGAATGCGTCCTGTGGTGTATACAACCGAGATGTTAGCAGTCAGTCCTTTAAGTCCTGCAAGTTGCAAGGTAGCGTTGCCATGAATTAGATTTGGTGTTTAAGCACATCCTATAGAGGATAAACCAGATTGAGATCTGAGGAATTTGGAGGCCAAAGTAACACCTTCAGCTCTTTGTCATTTTCCTCAAGCCATTCCTGAACCATTTTTGCACTACGGCAGGGTGCTTTATCCTGCTGAAAGAAGCCACTGCCATCAGGAAAACACCTTTGGCATGCGGTGTGTGTGTGTGTGTGTGTGTGTGTGTGTGTGTGTGTGTGTGTGTGTGTGTGTGTGTGTGTGTGTGTGTGTGTGTGTGTGTGTACGTGGTCTAGAACAATCTCTAGGTAGGTGATAGTCATAGTAATATCTGTAGGAATGCTAGGTCCCAAGGTTTCACAGCAGAACATTGCCCAAATCATAATGTTGCCTTCACTGGCATACCTTCCTCCCATACTGTATTCTGCTACCACCAATTTCTGAGCAACCAATTCACACGCCATTCACCTGATCTAAAAGAAAATATTATTTATCAGACCAAGCCAGTTCTAATGCTCACATCCACATTGTGCGTGCTTTCGGCATTCAGCAGGGGTCGTCATGGGAACTCTGACCAGTCTTTGGCTACATAGCATCATACACAACAAACTGTGATACACTGCGTGTTCTGACAACTATATTGGTCAGCATTAAGTAGTTCAGCAGTTTGAGCTACAGTAACTCTTTCTGAAGGATCAAACCAGATGGGTTAACCTTTGCTCCCATGTGCATCAATGAGCCTTGGGCACCTGCTGCCCTGATTCTGGTTCACTGGTTGTCCTTCCTTGCACCACAGCATACTAGGACCACTCCGCAAGACGTGCTGTTTTGGAGATGTTTTGACCCTGACATTTAGCCATCACTATTGGGCCTCATGTGAGCCACTCAGATCTTTTCTTATTCCCTGCTTCCAACACACACAATTCAAGAACTGAATGTTCAGTTGTTGCTATATCCCACCAATTGATAGGTGCCATTGTAATGATATAATCAGTGTTATTCACTTCACTTGTCAGTGGTTTTTATTTGTTTGTTTGTTTATTAGGTAGGGCTGCTCTACTTATGAGTTGTTTGACTTAAATTAAAAAGTGATTAATTAAAAATTAATATTAAACTCCTTGAAGAGTTTTGCAAATTACTGTATTGGGCCTCTCTTCTCTAATCCGGTGGTCCAGTAAGGTAGCTGAATTACTATGTTACAGCAAAAATAAGTTTCTCTTATGATGTCTTAAAGAGTTAGACATTTTTACAGCTACAAAAACATGTACAATAATAAATCTGTAAATCCTTGCAGCAGCACAGATCCAGAGTGGATAAGAAAGAAGGGAGCAGAATCTAGGTGCTGATTTATGCACGTGTAAATTAAATTGGATAATTCACTGCAACAAATTGAGAATAATGAAAGGGTGCCAGTCTTGAATGTGCAACAGATGCACACCTAATAATATGTCTGACATTTTAACATACTTGTGATTATTTTTAAATTGTTTTTATTTTAAGTTAGGTTTAAAAATTATTGTAAACATGAGTTTTTAAAAAAAATTGTGATGAAATGTTTTAGGTGTCAGACGTCTCATTATGAAATTGGGATTATAGGTCATTATCTCGTTCATTACACCTAGTGGCATAATGCCACCAGTTTAACTTTCCTTGGTATATCTCTGCAAGCCATGAAGTTGGTGGTCTTGGCATTTCATTTCATACATTGAGTTATGCAGCTGATGTGAAATCTACATAATTTATGGTAATTCACTGCTGAAATCTATACTGAAGATGTTGCACTGTAATGAACAGGATTTTAGCCAAAATTCTGATTCTGTACTATGAATGTACTGTAGTCATGTAGTCTTCCTTAAAATGTTTTGTATGCAGGGTCCAGCAGTTCCTGGGTTAAGTCTTAGTTCTGTGGGGTTCCTTAGATTATTTAGATTAATTTTTCTATCCCCTAAATTATTTATCCCCTAGATTATTTAGATTAGTATTTCTATCCCCTAAAGTAATTAGTCTAGTTTCAAATTCTGTAGTTCTCAAGATGGGATTTTGCCTCCAGTGCTAACTAGTTTGTTAACTTCAGTATAAAAATGAAAAATATCAGATCCATCAGCCCAGTTTTCCAGTTCTAAGTGAAACTACTCCTGGAACTTTCTCTCTCTCAACATACTGGAGATTCTTGGAAGTTGTGTTAAAATCTCCAGGATAACTTTAATATTTTCTCACGTAATCCTGATTTTTTGTTTATAGTGGTGGCATTTATTTATTTTATTTATTTTAGAATATTTTTACCCCGTCTTTCTCCTTGGAAAAGGACCCAAGGCAGCTTACAGTGATGAGGGATAATATACAGTCCAATACAATTAAGACATGATACTATACAGTCCAATACAATTAAGACATGTTCAAGTATTGAGAGCAAGGAATTGAGGGACATCTTACAGCATCAATAGACAACATTACATTAAAGCTACAAGGTTTTAAGTAGTAATAAGCACAAAGTCTATGTGAACCTATAGATTCATATAAAAGACACATAATGGTAGCCCATCATTCAGGGAGAGCTTGCCTGAAGAGAAAGCAGTAGTCTCTCTGCAACTTTGTTTGGGCTTGACCTGAATTTTTGAAAATTGTCATTTTCAGTAACTAGAGGTGTGAATAAATAAAGGAGTTCTAGTGGTGGATTCTGTGCGAGCAAATTGTTAGTGGAAAATATGTATCATGGTCTAAGGATTTATGACAGGGGATCTGAAAATTAATTAAATCCAATCTTTCTACGTAATGATTTGAGATACCCATTGTGGTGTGGTGGATAGAATGGCAGACTAGGAATTAGGAGACCTGGATTCAAATCCGTGCTCAGCTGTAGAAACTCCCAGGGCAGGGGTAGAACTGGTAAAGCCACTACCTTCAGTATCTCACTTAGGTTGCTATAAGTCGATTTCAACTTGAGGGCATGTAACATCAAGTAGTGATTTAAATCAAATCAATCCAATACATATTCCCTTTGTTTTTCTCTCCAGCTAGAGCATATTTGTCAAAAGGATTGCAAAACATTGTAGAAAAGATTTGTTAGTTGGAGCAGTAATCAAATTAATATTTCATTTAATATAAATATATATTGAAATACATTTATACATTGAAATAAAGTTCATTTTATGGGCCTCTTCTAAGATCAGAGCTTTCCAAGTCACTGCTGCTTTTAAGTAGACTGTTAATATAATTTTAAAATATAATTTTGAAAATATGCACTGCTTTTATTAATGTAGTTCAAGTATACACTGCTGAAATGGCTTAATCGCTTTCAAAATAAGTAATATAGTAGATTCCATTTTGCGATCCTGCAGCTTCCAATCTTTTTATTTTTGTCCAGAGGTCTCCCTTATGACATCATCATAACAGTATCTGAATGCAGATATTGTGTATAGATTTTTAATGAAGAAGCTTTAAATTGCCATTGTCATTTATGTGACTGGTACAGAAGTAGGACGATGTATTCAGACTGCAGTGACTAACATTTAGTCTATCCTGCTGTCTCTCGAAAGGTCAAGAAAAGAATGCTGAAGTGACCAAGGCATTCATCATTTAAGTCAAACCCATCTCTGATTGATGTGTCTGGGAAAGCCATGAATTGGGTTTTTATGTCTCTGATACAGACTCCTTTAACAAACTGATATCTGATATGAAGTGCGTTTTCTATGCATAGAAGAGTGTGTGCTTTATTTATTTTATTTTGCGGGTTTTATTTGTTTCTGGAAGATTAGTTAGCTTATGTAACTTTGCTTATGGCTGAGTTCTACTGAATCTTACTTAAAACTTAGAGTTCAATTTGGAAATGTTATTTTCTAAATTGATATTTGTGGGGGAAAGTTTTCCAGTTCTGCAATAGCTGACCATGGAGAGTAGTCAAAAAACACCTGCAGTTTAGATTAACTCAAGAGAACTATAGTAGTACCTTGGTTTATGAGCATAATCCATTCCAGAATCATGCTTACAAACCAAAACACTCTTAAATCAAAGCAAATCTCCCCATAAGAAATAGTGGAAACTCAGGTGATTCTTTTTGGGGTCCCATAGACTACATACTATACACACAACATACCGAAACTCACAAAAAATTTGGCTAGAAATCCATGTCCACACCATGGTTTACGTACCTAGCTGTGAAATCTGTTCTGCTTGGGACTAACAACCGGATTTAACTCTGTATTTTTAATGTGACAATGATAAAGTATAATTTGTAGCCCTATACACACTTGACTAGCTGCCTCATGGGTAGAAATGGTTTGAAAAAAATGTGAAAGCATGTTGAGAACAAATTAAAGAAAAATATAAAGAAAACCTATCCTGCACATTCCTGACTGGTGCAAGGGAGACCTCTATTCCTCTCTCCTCCCTCTGCTTTGGAAGCTGCCAGCAGGGGAGGGAGGAAGAGCCACTGTTGGCTCACTTGTGATCCTGTGACCTGCTCCAGTGTTTGTATATCAAGACATTGCTTGTTGATCAAGGCAACATTTAGAAGAAATGTTTGTTTTTGTTGCAAAATGCTCTTTTTTGTTTTTGTTTTTAAAGCTTTTTTTATTGAGGAAGTAACAGCATATATTTCCAGTCTTTACAAGTTTCCAAAACATTACATCATCCTTTAGTCCCTTCCTCATTAACCCTCCCCCCCAGCAAGCAGAAATTCACTATCCTTTCATGTTGAACATTATTAAGGCATGATGGAATAGTCTAGCCCATTTCCCGTTCTCAGGCTTCCCTTTTATCCAATTTATATATTTCTCCCACTCCTTTAGAATTCTATGTTTCCCTTCTATGTTTTCTTCTTGCATAATTTGTATCCAATTATTTTGAAAAAATTCATGTATATAATCTTTCCATTTATCATATTTCCATTTCTTTTGGTCCTTCCATCCACCCGTTAGTACCATTATAGCTGCTGCTATTCCGTAGTAGACAATCTTTTTTACGCTTCTCCATTGTTTTTCTCTATCTACTAGCCCTAAGAAAATATAGTCTATTTTTTTCACAATCCTTTTCTTTGTAATTTCCGATAACCAATTTTCTACTTTCCTCCAATATGTTTGTATTTTCTCGCAGTTCCATATCATATGTACAAAAGTACCTTTTTCTTTTTTACAATGCCAACAATTATGTGATATGTTATTATTTATTCTATTTAATTTCTGTGGGGTATAATACCATTTATGCAATATCTTCAATTGCATATCCTTAATTTTTTCCAATTTTACCTCTCTTATCCCCCGTAATATAGCCTGAATCTTTTCTGTATTTAAATCCATATCTCCTTCCCAATTATATTTAATTAAATTTTCATTCTGATTTCCCAATCTGACCAAATATCTATAGATCTCTCCTGCTCCGACCTTTTTTTCTTCATATTTCTTATACACCACTTCCCATTGTCTATCTTCTTTTCCCTTAAGAGAAAGGAACCATTGATCATATCTCCTTTTCATACTTTCTGCCACCATCCATTTTTGATTCCCTAATATCCCTTTTAATTTATTTATCGCCCCTCCTGTTGACATTAATTCATGCATATCTTTGATTTTGTAATATCCTTTCTCTTTTAGATTCTTTATATCTTTTTGTGACAAAATCTTCCCCTCTTTATTAAACTGTTCTAAAGGGCCCCAATTCGATACTCCACCTATTTTTGTCCTCTTTATTAAAATCTCCATTGTTACTTTCCTTGGTCCCTTAACTTCTTTCAGTATTCTTTTATCTCTATCAAATATCCCTAAGTAACCTGCTGAGTTATTTATTGCATCTTCTACTCTTTTCCATTTGGGTGTGGGGTATTCCTCCACCTTCATTGCCCATTTTAATTGGAAGGCTATATAATACTTTTCCAAAGAGGGCATACTCCATCCTCCTTCTTTTATTGCATATAGGATTTTATGTTTAATTCTTTGATTTTTCTTGCCAAAAGCCCATTTCCTTAATGATGTGTCCCATTTCTTTAATATCTTTTCTGAAAGTAATATTGGGAGAAACTGAAATAAATATAACAGTTTTGAAACTATAAAGATTTTCAAAGCCCTAATTTTTGACAGTATTCCCATTTTTTTATCTTTCCAGCCCTTTATTATTTTCTGGATCTTTCTCCATGTTTTGTTATAATTTTCCTTCCCTAGTTTTTCCCAATTTTTTGTTAATACCACTCCTAAATAAATCATTTTTAACACCATTTCCCATTTGTGATCCTGTGACCTGCTCCAGTGTTTGTATATCAAGACATTGCTTGTTGATCAAGGCAACATTTAGAAGAAATGTTTGTTTTTGTTGCAAAATGCTCTTAAACCAAGTTATTCTTAAACCAAGGTATTCCTGTATTCCTGTTTCCTTTGCTGCTGAGAAAGCTATTCACTATTCAGTTACTGTATGTATATAGAAGTTGGCTAAATTAGACATAATAGTAATTAAGGATCAGTTAAGAATCTAGCACTAGACTAAAAACTCTCTTTTGATATTTAACTCGCTTTCTAATATTTGTAGTCACCTGTCTGGTCTGTCAGATAGCAGCTGGACTAGATGAACATGTTAGGAATAGAAAAAGCCTATATCAGGCATGTCCAAACTTTGGCCCTCAAGATGTTTTGGACCGCAACTCCCACAGTCCTTTGTCATTGGCAATCTAAGCTTAGAATTCCAGGAGTTGTGGTTGAAAACATCAGGAGGGCTGAATTTTGGACATGCCTAGCCTATATTATGCCCTCCTGTAAATTGCCAATGAGGACATTGAGAATTACTTTTTACTACAACAAATACTGAAAGTGACTTCTAATAAACCCACTGGAAAGGTAGATTGCTTAAAACAAGAACCAGGATCTAAATTATTGGTTAGGTTTCACAAGGCGGCTTCCCTTACATTTGTTTTTACTAGGAGACAACACCATACAGGTTTGTAGTTTAATACAGCAGTTAGTCATTTGTGAATGATCTCTTATTAATGTCACAAATCATAAGCTTTCACACATTCTGTCAGTGACTAGAAGGCAGTTGTTAAAAAGAAGTGCTGTGTTGGGAAATGTTTTTCATCATTAAGTGTCACACCAGATGTGTAGTTCATGTGATGTAGAATTGGTGTATATCACTCTTATCATTCAACACTCATATTGGCCATTAAAATTTAAATCAACTTTTTTAAAATTTAAACTTTCATTCTATCTCTTTTCTCTCTTTTCTGTGTAGGTCTTCGCCCCTCCCCTACAACCTGGCTTTAGCGTGGGACCTCTCCCACTTTGCTGACAACAGCTGGATCCATTGTGGGGAGGAGCAACATCAGCAGTTCTGAGGGTGAGTAGAGGCTGCAAGTGTTTGAGCTTGGCCAATAGTGCCTCTCTTTCCCAGGTCTCATCCTGTTTCCTAGAAAACTGAAGTTGTTCTAGGACTATCTTAAACAAAACAGTTTTCTTACTTAAAAAATAGGGGGAGTTCATATGCACAGCACTTCAGTACATCTTTATTGTAATGTAGGAGAGATACCTCTATCCTTAATCTAAATTGCTTAGACTTAATCTAAGCTGCTGCCCCTTTCTCCAATTAAAACTGCTTAAATGTTCCTTCCATAACGGATGAGGCATGGAACCTAAGAAGCTATTAGTTGCATCATTCCCTAGAAGACAAAGAATTATTTTAATCATTAGAAGTAGGAAGTAGAGATGATATTCCAGAAACAGTGAATATTTTAGGTGTGCTCTTCTATTGGTGCTGTGCTCAATTGGTGTTGTTCATACATCATACGTGGACCACGTGATTGGGAGAATGGTTGGGGGTGGGAGCAGAATTCTCAAGGACAGGCTAATCCAGTTTCCTTTTCTTGTTCTTCTCAGTGCAGTAAGCTTTCAAGAAATATTTGAGTCATTGACTGTTTTCAGCTGGGGGCTGTTGTACTTATCCCCAGCCTGGTGCTGCCCTGAACAGGCCTGTGAGTGCCTTCTTGGGCCATCAGAGGCTTCAAAAATTGCTTCCCTGTGAACCAGAAGTGACTTCTGGAAAACAGGAAGTGACCTCCGGATCACTTGAAAGCACTTTTGGGTCTTTTGATGGCCTTTCTAGACTTGTCGGATAACTCAGAAATGCTTTTCTGTGAACTGGAAGTGAACCGGAAGTCAATTCCGGTTCGTAGAAAAGCATTTCTGAGTCCTCTGACATGCCTAGAAAGGCCCTCGGAGGACCCAAAAGTGTTTTCATGCGATCCGGAGGTCACCTCCTGTTTTCTGGAAGTCACTTCCGGTTTGTGGGGAAGCCCTTTTGGAGCCTGCGATGGGCCCGAGAAGGCCCTTGCAGGCCCGTTCACGGCAGCGCCAAGCCTGGAGTAAGTACAGGAGGCTTGAAACAGGCCTTTCCACCTTACCCCAGGGGGCTTTGTTATCTATCTATCTAGCTATCTGTGGGACTGCAGTATATGAACCGCGAAAGGGCAGGGGGTTACTGTATATACTTTTATCCAGGGTGGTAAAACATGCCCGTTGACTCTTTGATAGCCCTCTCTTTTTTGTCCCATACAAGTAAATTAATAGCTCAGCACTCTCATACTGGTTTACACCCCAACATACTTAATTTCCAAAAAGGATATTGGACTATTAATAATTTCTCATTTCAGTTTTTGTATTGTTTTGCATTCTTGGCAGTTTATATGGTCCCTTGGAATGTCCTGGGGATGGAGTATTGTCATATGAAACCATTAGTGTTCCCTACCTTGTCCTGTTCTATGTCAAGATGGTCATACTTTCCTCTAATGTTGATTATATACTAAAAATACAGCTGCAGTCAAATCCAAAATAACAGTGCTATACTGTTGTGAATCATTCAACAGGCATAAAGTTTCAAAACTAGAACTTACTTTTAGGTGGAAGAATATTCTCTTTTCAGTTCTGCATGTAAAAGCATGAGCACTAGCTAGAATCCTACTGGGTATTTACACGTGACTAAATATAATTGTGTAAATGACAGTGATAGTTTGCTATCACAGTTTAGAGGACTACAGTTAACATAAGTTTATGTCCCCGATAGAATTCTGGACATATTAAAAAAACTGTTAACGGTTTATTTAAAAATTATGTATAACACATTAGTCTAAAAGGTTGTTTCTTCTTGCACTAGTAACACTTATAACATGTTAGTCATTATTTGAAAAATCTCTAAAAATGAGGAGGAAGTGGTTAAAAACCCTCAAAATTCTCTCGCCCCTGGAAGAAAACAATTTTAAAATGCATTTTTAATATATTGCTCACCTATAATTTGGTTACACACCCAAAGCAGCAGACAACATAAACATTTGCAAAATATTGTTTCCAAGTCTCAGTTACGCAGCAGCAGCAATAACAACAACAACTGTGTGCCATGAAGTCACTTATGACTTATGAGAACATTTTTCAGGGTTTTCTATGTAGAGAGTACTCTGAAGTGGCTTATCACTCGCTTCTTCTGTAGGGGCATTTTGGGGTATTCTATAAATTTGTAGCTTCCCCATGGCCACACAGATGGGCCTTTCTGGGATGCACAGTGGAGATTTGAACTCTCAACCTCTGACTCACTCACTGAGCTGTATGGTTGGCATGTAAACAACCTGTTAAGGTGTCCACCTGAATTTTGAAAGTATTATTCAAAAATGATTTGGGACTGAACTACTTGTGATATTGTTCTTCAAGAAGGTGGGGCTAAAATAACGAGGGTTACCAAGGCAGGAAAGTTCAGTATTGCCTCTCTACCCACCTCCAGGCTTGTTCTTCTATGTTCACCTACGTAACGCCTGGATTTTGGGGGGCTGAAAATTTGAGGGTATATTTCCTGTAAAATAAAGACAAAATAAATCAGCTAAGGGTTTTGTTTAGATCAATGTACAGTATTGACCTTTTAGTTGATTTCTTTTTATTTTTCTCTTTTTTGATTGGTTACTAGCTCTCCCCATTTCCTCCTAAAAGGGTGTTGTAACTAAGCATACCTTATGCAAGATTTATGTTGTGCTGTCTGGACAAGTTAACTTGGGTCTCCTCAAGTTCTAAATAATTACAATGTTAGTTCTTTCTTGTAGGTTATTGTGAAATTGATTATGTTAACATGGAATCTACTGTATAACCATAATTTTCACTTGACTGTATGTGTTTCAAGGTGAACAGAAACAGATACTGCTTAGACTCTGTGGCAATGAAGAAGCTTATTTTAAAAAAATAGTTCGTAGGAAGACAGTTCTTCAACATGCCATGGGATAGGTTCCAGCTCATGATCTGAAGTATGGTTACATTTAAGAGAATGACTAATCAGCATTAGTGGGATGTTATTCTGGGACACATAGTATCATCTTGCCCCTAGTCAAGGCTCTTAGCATAATCATAACATTACAACAGAGTGTTGTCCGACTGTTATTCAGTACTTTAAATTCTGTGGAAGAAAAGTAACACATTTTTATAAACATCAACAAAAGTTTATAATAATGGTGGTTATATTTTGTCTGCAGTTTCTTTAATTGGAACAAGATATTGTAAGAAATGCAGCAGCAGCCCTGGGAAATGACACCTCTACCCCTTAAAATCTGACTAAAGAATATGTAGTGTTACAGTGTTATAAAGTATTTCAACTTAACTGCACCCTCCTCCACTCCATTCACACGACACAGAGAAGCAACACATCACATTCTATGTTTATATGTTTTAATAAATAAAGGAAGAAAGGAGTGACAGCTACAAATTAGATTTCAGTAGCCACAGTACATCCCATGTAACTTCTGCTCTAATCAGAACACAGCTGTTAGTTCCTAAAGGTGCATAAAAATAATTGTTGGCCTTTAAACACCAAGTAACAAGATTGTGTTGCAGCACCTACTTTGATAATAGCTATTCATTTTACTGTGGTCACAGAATGTAATCTTAAGAATTGTCGATAATTAAGTTTGAGTGTAATAAATATATGTTATCTTACCCAGTTGCATTGGTTTTTTAGCTGTAATTTATGTGCTCAATATGCTTTACCCTGTTGAATCCACTGTTGACACAGTCCTGTGTGATTTGATTTTTGCCATATTATGATCCTTTAAAAGGGAGAATAATATACCAGATAAATGTCTTTGTAAGTTCTCTGAAGATACTTATTTTTATTTATGGACCTTGGTATTTTAAAGTGGAAATATGTACTTCCCCTATCTGCTCTTCACTATGCCTTTGCTTTATTATACAGTGGTACCTTGTATAAAGGAATTAATTCGTTCCAAATGAAATTATGTTAAACAAATTTTCCTTTATACAAATGGCAATTTCCCATAGGAATGCATTGAAAATGGAGTAATCCATTCCAATGCAGAGAAAAATGACACAAACTACAGTATATGTTTAATTTTGGGGAACAGAAATGCAAAAATGCAAACAGGCACCCACCCACCCACACTGATTTTGGGTAGAGTGCAGCAGCACAAGGGTTAATTCTTCCCAGGCCGAGCCTAGGAACCATCCTCTATTGTCTCCTCCTTCCCTGCACGCACACACACACACACACACACACACACACACACACACACACACACACACTGAGCGCCTGGCCTGAGAGGGGGCTCCAGAGGCCAGCAAGGAAGAGGAATGCACGAGTTGAAGCCTGCGGAGCAGAGGCTCCAACTCATGAATGAGGGGCTGGGAAAGAAACAAAGGAGAAGTGACGGCAGAGGCGCTTCTGCTGCTGCTCAGGGGGAAAGCGAACCCGCCTGCAGGACTGAGCAACAGCAGCAGCAGCCAGAGGCACAGGCTCTGCAAACGGGCCAACTGTGCCGCCCGCCCAGGGCATGTTCCACCACCTCCTCCGCTGGCGCCAGCTCCGGCAGCGCTGATCCACAGCACCATCGGGTGGCCTCGGCTCTCTTGCACTGCACAGCTCGGGCTCACCAGGCGCAGCCGCCGGGCGCACGGGTGGTGTGGGAGGGGATGAGGTGCAGTTGTGGGGAGGGGGAAGAGAAAGATAGAAGGAAAGGGGAAGGAAAAGAGACGAGCGGGCATCCCTGAGGAAGCTTTGCTGTAGGTGCCCAGCCAAGCTGAGCGGCCTGACTTAGCCCTCCTCCTTCTCCACTGCCAAAGCCACTGCTGCCGTGGGTGCCCAGCCGGGCTCAGTGGGCTGGCCTGGGCCTCCTCCTCCTCCTCCATTGCCAGCTTGCATCTTTGGTAAAGAGCCCCAGAGACTGCCTGCACCCATGTGGGAGGGGGAGGGGAGTGGTGATGGAATTTTTCCCATTGTACGGAGCTGTACATTATACGAGGATCCACTGTACTTTAAAATAATTTAAATATGTTGCCAGTTTGACTTACATTTGTAGCAGATGGACAAGTCATTTGTGCATACCAAACAAATAACACACTCTAAGCATCTGCCTTTGAGCTTCAGCCAGGTAGCTTGGGACACTAGCCATTTTTGCTTTGCTTCTGTTAAATTAGTGCTAGTTGTTAGTTAGCACAATTGGGTGTGTCATGTAAAAGAATGCAACTGCTGTGCAAGTGTTGGTTGGTATGTGAGAGTAAGCTTTATACTTGACATATGTGAGCAAGGCCTATAATTCTTCATGCCTGTCTCAACAGGTTAACTCATGTGAGAGTGGACTTTAAAGAAATATCAAAAGTAATTTTACTTTTCAGAGTGTCAAAGCATATATAGAACATTTTTATCATACCTCTTATAAAATTCTCTGTTCTAATTAACAGACCTATTCCTTTTTCTGTTTAAGACCACCATGTTTATTTCCTAACAGTGTTGCAGTTTTATTTTGAGAATTTATTATCTATAACTAAATTACACCATTGTCTCTTCTTCAGCTATAAGCTATTTCAAAATGAAATTTATCAATGTGTTAAGAACTAGTTCTCTTTCTTTTACAGCAACTCTTAGTGTATTTTATTTAAGGGTAAAATTCCATATTTGCTTCAGTTTCAGCCACTTTCCCTGACTCTATTTTACTGTTAACATGAAAATGAATGTCTTTCGCTGTCTAGCCTCACCTGACTTAGCAGTGACAGTTTTGTAGTTAGAAAGGAACAAATTGTTATAGTTATGATATTGCACAATAATGTACCATTGAATATACATTATAGTGAACTGAAACATTTTTGATATCATTCTGTAGAATATAATATAATTGCAACTCATACGTTACTCTCATTCAGTTTAAAGTTGTAGGGTGGTGTATATTCAGTTGTATAGGTGAGAGACTGTAATGTTGTGTGGGTGTATGTTTGGTTTTATGTCAGCTTTTTAAAAATGGGTACAAGTGCGGTTGGGAGAGAGAATGTAGGAGTATGTGTATGGATGCTTGTTTCTTAAATTGTAGTTTTATGTCGTGGAATTTTAATATTTGGGGTGAGTGATGCGTAGGCTGGATGGCACTTTTTAATTTTGCTGTATTTGTACAATGACAGTAAAGTGTTATTCTATTAATTCTATTCTATTCTATTCTAGTAAAACAATTTATATGGTTAAAAATAGTAAAATTACAAAAATGGAACTTTATATACAAAATATGTGCATTTATATTAAAATACGTAAAGCAATACTTGCATTGTTTCTGAGAACAGAAACACTTAACAACTCAAATTTACTGACATTTCCTCTTAGCGATGAGTAAGATAAAGTGTCAGTGTTTTCATATCTGTGGTTCATACTACAGTTATTGGCACAGCCTTGTTAATCAGAGTTAAGGACATTGCTTTAGCTTTTTACTCTTTAGTGACTAAGCATTGCACTCAATGTTTCTCTAAAACAGGACAGAAAAAAATTAGAAGACAAATTGAATGCAAAGCATTGAGTATCAATGGCTATCATTATGGATGCCTAAGGACAACCTTTGAGTTGGAGAGAGAGGCAGGATATCTCTCAATGCCATTTGCAGGGAATCATAAACAGGTGAAGACATCTGCTTGGGAATACCCTGAAGCAATTGGTGAGCCACTGTGTGAGACAGAATGCTGGACTGGGTGGGCTGTGGCCTGTTCCAGCAAGGCTGTTCTTATGTTCTTATGAGTACACAAAAGCACATATATGTTCTTATGAATACACAAAAGCACTTAAGACTCTGCTTTTCCGAGGCATATGGCGACCTTTAGCTCTTTTTTTTAAAATTTTGTGTCGCCATTTTGCCAATTATTTTTCTTCATTTTTTAAAATTTTATTTTCCCTCTGTTGTCTGTTGTACTGTGTGTTCGAAATTTGTTTTTATTTACTGCCATTGTTAACCGCCCGGAGTCCCTATGGGAAGATGGGCGGTATTAAAAATAAATAAATAAATAAATCTCTTACCGGTTCTTGAGCTCTATAATGACATCTTTTAAGTTGTGATGTTTACAAACCTCGCTATGATTTGGAGAGAGAAGCTGTGATGTCATGAGAAGGTTGAGATCACTTTAAACAAGTCATAGAACTTGTCCAACGTTCTATAGTTGTAAATACTTTTGTAAGTCTTGTATCTAAATTAACCTTAAATGCAAAAGAAATAACAGTACTGTCCTGGGTTTCTGATCAAGAGAGCAGTTCTGTTCACTTTACTAATATATTGGTCAAAATCCTATTGCAATACTTTGTGCTGGCTATACCAGATTGGGGTACCAAAAGTAATTAGTAGCAATAGATTTAAAGCTTTCCATGCTCGCATTTCAGCTTCTGAGGCTCCTCAGGACTCTTCTTTGCCCTGGGAAAGCTTTTGGAAGCTTTAGGATGAGGGACAGGAGATGAGACTTTCAAAGATCAAAAATTGCCACAATTTTAGCAGCTTGTCTTCCCAATTTTAATTTTAATTTTTCAAGGCTGAAGAAATGACCAGTACCTTGTTGAACTTCTGTGTGGAAATCCTGATATACTAATTTAGGATTATGCTATCATCTCCTTTAAAAAAATCTGCTTTCTGATTGCACAACAGCAATGCTTGTGCAAGTCACGTGATCTGTATTTCTGTTCTTGATGGCCTTTTTTAGTAGTCTTTCCACTTTTGCAGACCATTGGTTGGTTTCAGCCCATTCTGTCCTGTAAAACTAGTTATTCTCCTAAGGGGCCTTCATGAAGCCACACGGATGGGTACTCTGACACACATGTGTGAGGCTCCGGACCTTCCTAGCAACAGGAAAGGTTGTTAGTCTCCTCCCCTCCCACTGCATATGAGTGGGAGGCTTCCTACCCAAACTCTTCAGTTCCATCTAACCGCAGCGTTTCAGTTAGTCTCCTCTTTTCTACCGTTTTGGATCTCTTTCTGGGATCTTTTCTCACCAATTTATGGCATTTTTGCCACCTTTCAAAAAAGTGCATGTTGTGTGTGTGGGGGGGGATCCCTCACACTGACAGACATTCCAAGTGCCTATTCTGCCTTGGAGAAGGCCACTGCTCCGACAACTGTGAATGTTGTCAGCGCTTCAGCACTCAAGTTGTAAAAAATAGAAGGAATCGTTTAAACGTGTACCTACTAGAGAACGCTTAAGCCCTCAAATGGAGAAGTCCATCTCACCACGATTTTTGTCCCCGCTTCTCAGGCTTCGAAAAAATTGTCAAAATCAACATTTCAACATTTCACAAAGGGCCAAAAAAATTGCCCTTGCTGGAACACAAAGCGTCAACCTCAACTGTGAGATCTTCCCCAAGCCATGTTGAAAAATCCACCAAAAGGAAGTCCTCCAGACCGACTTCTGCTTCAATCCCGACCGAGAAAAATGCTTTGGGTTCGGCATCTATTGCTACTGACCTGACTCATTTAACTCCACTTTGACCCTCGGAGTCATCGGCTTCAGTATCCAGCTCTTCAAAGTTCTCAGTTGAGGACTTGCCTTCAGTGTTGGATAGACTCAGATGCCTTTTCGAACAAGCCCCCCATGGTGGTCTTGTCAGATAATGATGAGGCTCATGATGCTACCATACTGCCTCCGATGCAGAAGCCATTGCTGCAACAGCCTATCAATCTGAAGCCTATTGCTCTGAAGGCTAAAAAGAGGCATGCAGACCGAGACCATGATCACAAATGTTGCCGACTCGAATCCGAGCCGACAACAGTATTGAGACCTTCGAAGACCAATCTTCTTGCACAGCCTCCCTCTCAGACTGTTTCGGGATTGATTTCCGCTCAGAGGTCAGGTTTGGGTTCAAAGTCTATCACTTCTGCTCCACCCCCTTTGGTTTTAATCACGGATCATACTATTACAAAGCCCGTTTCTTCAGCTTCGACATCAACTGAACCAACAACAGTTACTTCAGTCCTTATGCCACCCTTACCCACCTTCTTTTTCCATTTCGATGGTAAACAGTGCCGTTTCTAGCCACCTATGGATACCGGGATCGAGACCAGCCTCACGATCCTTGCAATTGCCACCCATCTACATCTCCGACTTCTGATACCAAACCCCATCATTCTGATACAGATGATGATGATGGTCCTCAATTTGTTACTACTCCCGATTCTGATATTGAAGAGGCTTCTCCTACCTCCTCTTCAGAATTGATGATATATTATACCAGCTTTGTTTTGAGAATAGCTCGAGCCATCGATCTTCCAGTACACCACTTGCAATCAAGGTTCACTGATCATCTCTATAGGAAGATCTCTTCCGATGAGACTGCCCCAATTCATTTGGGGATTATCCCTTCATTTATTCAGACTATCCTTTAGTTTCCCTTGGAGAAAACCTACCTACCAGAAACCCTATCAGTCTGGTTTCTCCAAATCCCAATTCCAGGACAGAAACTACTGTACCTACAGTGCTTACTCCGGCTCAAGGACTAAGAAGTTTCAATCCACGTCCTCCCAATCACCAAGAGGCCAGGACAAGAAAAGCCGGGACAACATTCGCTTGGCACCATTCCTTTCATCTTGGAAGACCATTACGCCTGACCGATGGGTTCTTTCCATTATAACCCATGTTTACCGCTTGGAGCTTTTCTCCACCCCTTCTCTCGGAAACTTCCTACAGACCCGTCCCCTTGCCTCTGAGGAAGTATCTTCCCTTCTAAGGAAAGGAGTCATACAACCCCTTTCCCTGGCTATAAAGCATCTTCCCACCCATACCACTCATTTTATGGGTAGTGACCAAGATTTGATAGGACAAGGCCAATGCCATCCTGATAGCACCCTGGTGGCCATGGCAACCATGGTTCTCAACTTTGCTGAACATGACGTCGGACTACTTAACTCTCCCTCTTTGGCCCAACCTGCTTTCCCAGGACGGAGGCCAACGTCTCCATCCCGAGCTGTCCTGCCTACATTTAATGGCACGTAGGATAGAGAGATAGTTGACACCATCCTGTCCGCTGCTCGCAAACCCTCCACTCTTTGTCTCTACAAGTGGAAGAGGTTTTCTTCCTATGCTGCACAGAAGGTTTTTCCCCATATTCTCCCACATTACCTTTGGTCCTACAATACTTGCTTTACCTCAAAATTACTGGACTTGCCTTGTCTTCCCTACGTACGCATCTTTTGGCTATAGTAGCCAGTGAGCCAGAGGGCTCCTCGGCTGCAGCTTTCTTTCACCACCCTACTCTTAAGAAATTCCTAAAAGGCCTTCAGAACCCTTTTCCTGATAGGAAACCCATTCCTCCTAGTGGTCACTTTTCTTGGTTCTACGGCACTTGATATGCCCTCCCTTTGAGCCGTTGCCTACTTGCGACTTACCCTTAAAGACAGCCTTTCTGGTCGCCATTACTTCAGCACGCTCCATGAGAGCAATTTCCTCCTCTGCTGCCTTTTTAAGAAGTGTCCCCTTGGAGGAAATCTGCCATTTGGCTACCTGGTCACAGCCTCTTACCTTTGTGAAACACTACGGGTTGGATACGCACATGAGGTCCTCCACGACCTTCGGCAGAATGGTCCTGTTCTTTGTGAAGGCATGACTCCCACCACCCTGTGAGTACTGCTTGCAATCACCCGTCTGTACGGCTTCACGAAGGTCACGAAGGAGAAGAACGAGTTACTTACCTGTAAAGGTAGTTCTTTGAGTGGACCTTCATGAAGCCACACAGCACCCGCCCTCCTCCCCTCCAGTCATCACACTGTGACTAGTACTTACTTTGCGTACTGCACCTGGGAGGGAACTGAGGTGTTTGGGCGGGAAGCCTCCCACTGATGTGCAGTGGGAGGGGAGAAGACTAACGACCTTTCCTGTTGCTAAAAAGGTCTGGAGTCTCACACATGCACGTCGGAGTACCCATCTGTGTGGCTTCATGAAAGTCCACTCAACCACCTTTAGAGGTAAGTAACTGGTTCTTTTAATATTCCCTGTGACAGTTTTCTGATTTCATATCAACATTATCAGCTTTTAATGGTTCCATTTTATTAGTTTAAAAGTGTGGGCCATCTTGCTGCAGAGGTCTAAACAGGAGTGGGAGTTGAAATGTGAGAGGCTAAAAACAATGAGTTTTAATAATCAAGAGGGCTGTGCAATAGGTACAAGGTGGAGTGCATCAGTGTATCTAATTTGAAAGAACTGGGGTGGAGTTGATCTGTGGTATAATTTTTCTTCACTTTTCAAGTATACTTTCAAACTTTTTTTACTTTAAACAGATGATTCTCCTCCCCCCTTTTTAAATATTATAGACATAGGTGTTGGGACAGATAATCTGTTTTTTACTGACCAATTTAAGACAAGACAGGAAAATAATCACATGTCATATAAATAATCAACAACATAAACACAAAATTTAATACAAAATCTAGCTTGGTGAGAAGATTGCTCTTAGAAGGAATAAGAGCTGAACGCTTGGTTTCCTGAATTTGGTATTTCAAGGAGCAGGTCATTTCTGTCTAGTCAGGATTGAACATTGCAATTATGAAAGTATCAGTCAAAGTATTTAGAGTGCTTCTGTTCAGATGATTGTGATCAGTTTTGGTTATTGCAGACTTACAGTGTAGACAAGATGCTTGAAGGCTAACAGATGTGACAATTCCTGCACAGGGACAATCAGTCCACAGTAATTCATTCTCTAGTTACCTGCCATTTAAAGTACTATGATGTACTTTATATCAGCTTGCCCCTGAGGACAGTACAGATGTTACAGTCAGTAGATTGTGAAATAGCTACACTGTTGACAGGAACACTGTTCAGAACCCTTGTTACACTGATTCCAAAAACATTGTGGAACCTGCCGTTTGCTCTGGTGAACTCACAAGTATTGAAAATTTCTTTAAAAATCTAAATTAGTTTCGGACTCCCCTATGCATGGTACTGCATCTCCCCATACATGCCAACGTGTGTTACAGCCATCAAGTCAAAATCAAATTATATTGAACCTATTAGGGTTTCATTGTGAGATGTGTTAAGTTAAGGAATGGTTATCAGTACCTCCTCCCCAGTGAGCTTCCATAGCTGACGAGAGATTAGAACTGAGATCATTAGAGTGCTAGTCTGTCATCTTAAACTACATCATATTGTGGATCTATAAATGCTGCCATTAAGATATTGGGGGGAGGGCTTCTCTAACCCACATGTTTTTTTAAAAAAAGATTTAAATTGTGATTTAATTACTTAATTTGTGTGAAATAATTATTTAATTTGAACTGTGGCTTATTATTACCTGTGGTTTATTGGCTGTTATTATTTGTTTACCATTGTAAACCTCCCACAGTGGCCCTTGCTGCCAGACAGGTGGTGTGGAAAATCAGATGATAGATAGATAGATAGATAGATACATGTACAGTAATGTAATCTAATGTAATGCTAAAAGTGACTTTTAATATAAATCATTAAAAATCCGGTTTTTAAATGTATTCTCGAAGGCTTTCACGGCTGGGATCTGATAATTGTTGTGAGTTTTTCAGGCTTTTTGGGCGTGTTCTGGAAGTTTTTCTTCCTGACATTCCGCCAGATTCTGTGGCTGGCATCTTCAGAGGGCAAGGATCTCAGGGAGTTCTCTCTGTGCTCTGGGTTATAAAGTGAGTGAGAGGGTGGTTTTTAAAGTTCAGGAATCATGTCCTATGCAGAAAATTAGGTGTTAGTCATTGTATTGTGATGAAGGGATTAAGAAGTGTCAGTGCAATCAGGGGTAGCAAGTATCCTTAGCTGTTCTATTGTGTGAACTGGTCACATTTGTGGCTGTGTGGGGAATCACTGAGCTTTCACCTTTTGAACTCTACAGCTTTTAATACTGGAAACCAGGCTTTGCTAATTTTTAGACTTCTTTTTTGTTGAAACTGTGCTAATGTTTGTGGATTTCAATGGCTTCCCTGTGTAGTCTGGCATAGTGATTAGTAGTGTTGTCCAGTACCTCTGTGTCCTGGAAGACATGTTTCCTGAGCTCCTTGCCCTCTGAAGATGCCAGCCACAGAGTCTGGCGAAACGAAAGAAAACTTCCAGAACTTGGCCAAACAGCCTGAAAAATTCACAACTATCTGATTTTTAAAATGTAAATCAATTAGATTTAAATCATATCCACCCTAGTATCCCACAATAGAAAACTACATTATGTGGTGACTAACAAAGTGGAGGGAATGACAGTTTAAGGCTTTTTAAAAAAGGAGGCTGCTGTTGTATGCTACAAATGTTGCTCTAAAATCTACTTTCTGATGGTGGTGCTGTGCTGCTCAAACAATCCTCTCCTTTCCTGAAATAAATTCCATTATAACACTTGTTGCATCAAAAGCTAGTATTACCTAAGGTGTTGAGGGTTGAAATAACATTTTCACCCCATAATTGATACGTTAGACTTTCAGAAGATGGTATTTATTTATTTATTTGATTTTTATATACCACCATCTGGCCAAAGGTCACCATCTGACCAATGGTAGGATTGTCACACAAACTCCCTCCATCCCTGCCGCTCCATGAGAGCTCTGCTCCGCACTGACTTAGTTTTTAGTCTCTTGTCCAAGAAGCCGGCTCTCAAGGTGGGGAGTTATTTTTGCCCCTCCTGTTATTGCTTTTTATTTCCTGATGGGGATGGGGCACACGGGGGGGGGGAGAGGGACAGACCCCACTGTGCAGCCTTCCCCAACGTACAGCCCTAGGAACTCACCACCTCAAGGTTTGTTTTCCATTTGTGACATATTTAGTACAGTGTGTGTTGCTTTTACGTCCAACAAATGGCGCAGGTGTGCATCTATATAATATTGCATATACAATATAAAAACACGCGCATATGTGAATGCAGCATTGTGCTAAAATTTCAAACCAATTGGTGAAGAACTTTTGGAGTTTTGAACAAACGAACGTTTACATTTTTATTTAGATATGTTCACTGAGATACCAACTCAGACAAGAGTAGCTACTACTTTACTCCCAACATCCTGGTTAAGTGTCAGGTATGGAGGAGAGGGATGCTTCCATTTATTTTCGTACCTGGATGTCTCAATGTTGATGCAACTTCAGATAAATCCTCCTTGGTTGATTGCCATGCAGGTATTAAATGCAAGTTAGCACTTAACACTTGAGACATTTGGGTTTCGTTCTGCTAGGAGCTGGAAGCAGCTGGGGCCATTTGGAGTCATTTTCATGTTTCCAGCCCGTTCTACTCCAAATTGCCCTATTCTCCACCCACATACAATATCCTTGTATCCCTACCTTCATTTTTGGCTGTTTGCACCCCCCCCTTAATCTTGGACTAGGGGGAGTGACATACCTACTGAATCCCACTAACAATAAAAAGTTGAATCAGAATCATTGTTGATTGTCAAAAGCTGGCTCCTATCCTGGGCAACATTTTTAATGGCCTAGCCAGAAGGATGATTCATTCTACCATTTATATTTACTCCATTCTGGATACACTCACCCCCCCCGCCATTTCGCGGTTCAGGTACTGCGGTCCCACTACATCGCAGGAGCGCAGTACCTGCACCGTGGGGGGCGGGGGGCCATCTGGTCGCTCCATGCGCCCCCCTGCACCTCTGAGAAGCCTTGGGGGCAGCAGGGGGCGATCGCGTTGCTCTCCGTTGCCCCCCCCGGTGCCTCCGGAGGGCCTCGGAGCTATGCAGAAGGGCTGCGGGGACGGATGGCGTCCCTCTCCCCGTGCGCCCCGGTGCCTCCGGAGGGCCTCGGAGCCGCGCGGAAGGGCTGCGGGGACGGACGGCGTCCCTCTCCGCGGGCCCCCCAGGTGCCTCAGAGCCGCGCGGAAGGGCTGCGGGGACGGACGGCGTCCCTCTCCGCGGGTGCCTCCGGAGGGCCTCGGAGCCGTGCGGAAGGGCTGCGGGGGGCGGTCGGGTCGCTCCGCACCGCCCCCACGCTCCTCCGAGGCTTTTGGGACAGGCACGCGATCGCCCCACCCGCCCCCAGGCCCCCCACCCGCTTCCGCATATCGCGGGGTTTTCGTGGATCGTGGGTGGGGTGGGTCCCCAACCCCCGCGATCGGCTGGGGGCTACTGTATTTCTTTCTTTATAGCCACTCCATTTTAGTCTCCATACCCAACTGATTCAAGTTTTTACTGTTCAGTTCATTTCTGTCTTTTTCAGCTATATATTTTTGTCCTTCAGGAACAAGTTATATTAGTGCACCTTTTTATTGCCATTTAATTGGCATTAATGAGTTTGGAAGTCTAGTGGCACAGTGGTTAAACTGCTATACTGCTGCTAAAACTGTGCTCCTGATTTGCGGTTCAATTACAGGTAGCAGGCTCATGGTCGACTCAACCTTCTGAGGTTTGTAAAATTAGTAGTCAGCTTGCTGAAGAGGGCAATGTGTAGCTTGCATCATTAAATTGTAAACTGCCCAGAAAGTGCTTTAAGCACTATGGGACAGTACATAAGCAGAACACTTTGCTTTCCCTTTTCCTTTTTTCTTCTTCTTTTTGTTTTGATTTAAAAATTTCAAATGTTTTTCCAGTGAACTTGATTGAAGTATATCACATTATCTAGCCTTTCGCAACCTTTTTTGGCCACGGCTCTAAGCACAATATTAAAAAAACAGGCTGATTCAGGATAGTATAAATTCCATAATGAATCTTATAAGGTGATGTGTCAATAATTGTTCCCAACATGTGGCACCTTTCAAATGTGTCAGGGCCCTCCAGAGGGCCATATGACCTCTAGAACGGCTGCATATTTCCTATTATAAATATAATTGATAGCAGTATACACTTTAAAACTGAATTTAGGACTCAGTGAACTTCAATTTTGGATGTGATTAAAGAGATATACAAGCTTACAAGCTCAAGACACAAGGTGTTTTGAAATATATTCAAAAAAGATAATAGCAAGTTGTATGCAGGAATGATAATGCTTCAGTGCTTAGTAAATTGTAGTAGAGTAGACCTATTGAATTTAGATTTGGTTAGTCATCTCTGTAAGTTCTACTGATTCAAAGTGGCCTACTCTAGCTATGACTTAGTCTAATGTCTGAGAAAGGCCAGTTGCTTCAAATAGGAAATTGTAATTGTCTCTAAGTAGACTTTTCAGTTTGTGTATAAAAAGAGAGGGGGATTTGTATTTGGGGAAGGTTAATTCTTATGGAGCACTTCCTTTTTGTGGAAGATGTTATAGGTTTCATCCCTGATGTCTCCAATCAAAAGGGATGTGAGGCAGTGATCCATGAGAAGGTTTTTTGGATTGCACCTTCTTTAATACCTTGAAGTTGACAGTATTGGCTAGTGTTTGGGGAGCTCTGGGACAAAATGGTTGTTAGGCATTGCTGAGCTATAAGAATCATGATATGAGGTTTCTGTTTGACACCCATAGTATGTGGGAGACAAAGAGAGATTGTGCAGGATACATGTGACCCCCCCAAATTGTTTTTATGACCTACTGGGTGAATCATTACCAAAAAAATAAAAAATAATGTCAGAAATAGAGGGTTGTGCTGTCAAAAATCCCCAGGAAATTTGATTCTTTAATCCCTCACTGCCCCACTTCTTTTTTAAAACTGAAAACCGTGAGATTGAAATAGAAACTAGATCTTCATTCGTTTCAAGATTTTGTTAGAAGAGGTTTAAAGATTATCATAGACTGCTCCCTTGGAGAATTAAGTGATCCCTGATGCCTCTAGTCAAAATTGGTGTGTGACAGTGACAGTAAGGCAGCTTCGTATCTTTTACAGAAGGGAAACTGAAGCCAGATTTGGTGAATACTCTGAAAGGTTTAGCAACAAGTTGTTCTCTGAGATATGATCCTAGTTTGTAGTTGCCTTTTCTCTCAGGCCCCCAAGTAACAAATTTACTACATGAGCTCCCACTTCTTACCTGTGTTCAAACAAATAGAAAAGTGGTTACAAAAAGAAACTTTTTTGAAGTTCTAAAATAGGACACACTGTGGATAATGATGTAAAGAGTTTGCACGACCTCAGTTAAAATGACTTTGCTAAACTATGTAGAAACATTTTTCAGAGCTTCCTTGGAGAAGAAAAGCATTTATGTTGAAACCATGAAATGTGCTTTTGCCCATTCCTTCTACTTTTATGAGGTTATGTTATGAATTTTTCAAAACTTTTTTGTTAATAGGTTGATGTTGTGTGTCATGAGACCAAATTATTAACCTCATTTCCCAGTTTCGCCTTTGACCCAAAAGTTACAAGAGCCCTAAAGTTAATTTTCCATTAAGATGCTCATCTAATGCTCACTTGGAATATATTACTGGAAGAGAGAAGGCAGAAAGAAAGGATGAGTAGTCTGCTTCACTGTTTTTGTCTTCTAGTTTGAAGTCTTTAATCAGAATTTTAAACGTAATGATTTTCCTTGGAGTTGTTTAGAAAATGCATTGATGAGGTCTTGATTTGTAAATGTGATAAAAGTGATGTTTGATCAGTAGGCTGATCAGATTTGCAGATGATGCCAAATTGGGAGGGGTCGCTAATTCCCTAGAGCAGTGATGCCAAGTGCCAGTACAGCAATTTAACCTGAATACAGGTGGCTTTGAAGGGGTAATGTCGGGTGCCCACAGAAAGGGCTCCAAGTGCCTCCTTTGGCACCCGTGCCATGGGTTTGCCAACACTGCCATAGAGTATAGGATGAAAATCCAAAACGCATTAGAGTGCTGGGCCAAAGCTAATGAAATGGGTTTCAACAGAGAGAAATGTAGGGCGCTGCATCTAGATGAAAAGAATGAATTGCACAAGTATAGGATGGAAGACACCTGGCTGGAAAATGGTGGACAGCTCAATGAAGATGTCTACCCAGTGTGTGGCAGCGGTGAAGAAAGCCAATCCCATTCTAGGAATTATCAAAAAGGGGATTGAAAATAAAACAGCCAACATTATAATGCCATTGTACAAGACGATAGTAAGGCTGCACCTGGAGTATTGTGTACAGTTCTGGTCACCACATCTCAAAAAAGACATAGTGGAATTGGAAAAGGTACAAAAGAGAATGACTAAAATAATTACTGGGCTTGGGCACCTCCCTTATGAGGAAAGGCTAAAACATTTGGGGCTCTTTAGTCTGGAAAAAAGGCACCTGAGGGGGATATGGTTAAGATATACAAAATAATGCAGGACATGAGTAAAGTGGATTAAGGGATGCTCTTCTCCATCTCATAAAATACCAAAACGAGGGGACATCCACTCAAATTGAGGGTTTAGAGAATGAGAACAGACAAAAGATATTTTTTTACCCAGTGTGCTGTTAGTCTGTGGAACTCCCTGCCACAGGATGTGGTGATGACATCTGGCCTGGATGCCTTCAAAAGGGGATTGGACAGATTCCTGGAGGAAACGTCCATCACAGGTTACAAACCGTGATGGAGGTATATAATCTCTAGGCTTAAAACCAGGGACTTCAAGGGCCAAATGCAGGGGAGTGGTATCAGGAGACAGATATTGTCTCATGCGCTTCCGGACACCTTTAGTGGGGCCACTGCGAGATACAGGAAGGTGGACTAGATGGGCCTTTGGCCTGATCCAGCATGGCTTTTCTTATGTTCTTACCTGTGAAAGGGATCTGGGAATCTTGGGTGGACCATAAATTGAACATGAGTCAGCAGTGTGACGCAGCGGCCAGGAAAGCTAAGGCGATTCTTGGTTGCATCAACAGAGGCATGGTGTTATCAAAGGAAGTGATAGTACCACTCTGTTCCGCTCTGGCCAGACCCCACCTGGAGTACTGTGTCCAATTCTGTGCACCTCAATTTAAAAAGGATGTTGACAGTCATAGAATCATAGAGTTGGAAGAGACCTCAAGGGCCATCTAGTCCAACCCCCTGCCATGCAGGAACCCCATCACAGTATTTCCGACAGATGGCCATCCAGCCTCTGCTTAAAAACCTCCACAGAAGGAGACTCTACCACCCTTTGTCCAGTTTTGCACATCTCAATTTAAAAAGGATGTTGAGCAGTTTCAGAGGAGGGCAACCAAGATGCTTGAAGGTCTGAAAGAAATGTCCTATGAAGAGTGGCTTAGAGAGCTGGGAATGTTTAGCCTTAACAAAAAGAAGGCTGAGAGGGGATATGATAGCTATTAAATATTTGAAAGGATGTCATATTGAAGAAGGGACTGGTTTGTTCTCCATGACTTCAGAGACTAGGACGCTGGGCAGTGGTTTCCAACTACAGGAAATGATTCAATTTAATCATTAGGAGGAACTTCATGACAGTTAGAGCTGTGAAGCAGTGGAATATGCTGCCACAGAGGGTGATGGACTCTCCTTCTTTGGAGGTTTTTAAGCAGATGCTGGATGGGCATATGTTGGGAGTCCTGTGATGGGGGTCCTGTATGGCAGGGGGTTCGACTGGATGGCCCTTGAGGTTTCTTCCAACTCTAAGATTCTATGATTCAATTAAGCTTCTTTCTTGCCAAAAGCTGATGAAGAGGTGACTTGTTTTATATTTCTGTGCCACCTTTCACTTGCTAGGGAGTTAATCTGATTCACAAAGAATTAAAAGCACGTTATAATATGAAAACAAACATAACTGTTTTAAAGCTGCTGATAAAAATAATTCAACACTTAGAACAAATACTTCAGAAAAAAACAAGAACACTTAGAAAAACAAAGACTCAGTTGGTAAGAAGGAAAAAAACACACCCTCAATTATTCTATAAAATGAATATCTGGACTTGGAGGCAATCTTATATCTGATCTTGAATGCTTAACAATGTGTTTACTCTGTCTATTCCATTTATAAATTTTATTAAATGTTTGAAATGAACATTTTCCTTGAAGAGTAAACTTCATCAAAGAAATTTACTGGGTTTTGTAATTTAGTCTTCACCTAAACTGCTTTGAGGGGCGTGGTGGCTCAGTGGACTAAGGGTCCGAAAACCGTTGACTTCAAAGTCAGCAGCTCGGCGGTTCGAATCCCAGGTGCCATGCAGCGGAGCGAGCTGCCATTGATAACCCCAGTTCCTGTCAACCTAGCAGTTCGAAAGCATGTAAATGCAAGTAGATAAATAGGTACCGCCGTAAAAGGCGGGAAGGTAAAAACAGTGTTTACTTGCAGCCATGCCGGCCACATGGCCATGGACTTGCACAACACTGGCTCTTCTGGCTTGAATACAGAGATGAGCACCACCCCTAGAGTCGGGCACGACTAGCACCTATGTGCGGGGGGAAACCTTTACCTTTACCTTTAAACTTCTTTGAATCTATTCATGTAATCTACTTCCTCTTGCACTGTTTACAAACACAGATTGTGCTGTTTCATCTGTTACTCAAGCTAGTTCAATTGATTAGCCCTTTCTGATGGGCAAAAAGCAAGTATCTCATGTTTCCATTTCTGTTCTTGTGTTGTGCTTAACATTGACATATTTTCTATTTGTCTGTTTTAACTCATTTCTAGCTGTGTTACTTGTTGCCTAGGTGGTTTTCTGGGATTCCCAGAATGTTTTTATAGCCAAGTATCTGTTGGTAGTAGAAACATAAATAAAGAGCAAAATATGCACATACTGTTCTGCCCAACCATTTTGAGAAAAACAAACTTGAACTTTCCATTCAAAATGTTTAGCTGGAAGTGCACAACAGCAGGAGCAGCCCAAGGTCTGTTTGCTGAGGCATCAGGAGAGGGTTAAAAGCCATTCTTTGGAAGCCTGCTTTTATAAAAAAAGAATCTGTAATATACTGAGACTGTAATATATGAACCAAGTATTGGTGGACTACAGTACTGTAAAGTTGTTTGAAAGTGCATATTGGGAAAATGAGTTAAGTTGGAGAATGCAAAAATAATTACTACCAAAATATTTAAAATGCTCTGGAAGAATTGAAAGAATAGGTACTCATTTTTAAACTCTGCTGAATGCAGATTGGATTGAAATAGTAGATATTAACAGTAGGAGGAAGCCAAAAGGCTAGTATTTTGGAGTTTTTTTTAAAAAAAAGATATCATGGATGACTAGTGCAACTCATTTAATGTCTTATAACATCATCAATAACAGCAGCAGCAGCAGCAACAGAGTAAGGCCATAATCAAATGAAGTACTACGCTCTGATGGGATATTAGGAAAATCCCAAGAATTATAATAAGCAAGCAAGTTGGTTAGAGACAGTTAAATTGACCACAAATGCTGCTAGATTAAATGGAATGACTATTACATTCCAAATGGTAAAAGCAAGAACTCAGAAAATTAAGAATTGGGCTGCCCCTGGAGAAGGTGAATTTCATGGATTTTGTCTGAAACATCTAACCAGTATGCATTCAAGACTGTTTGAACAATTTGTCCAAACAATCGAACAAGGTGAAATAGATCAATGGTTAACAATAGGAAGAACATACTTAATTATGAAAGATCCAAGCAAAGGGCCTATACCAAGCAATTATCATCCAATTGCGTGCTTGCCAACAATGTTCAGACTCCTTACAGGAGTAACTGCCAATACCATCCAGAGTCACTTGGTACGAAGCAATTTACAGTATACCCTTTTGAACAAAAGGGCAATTGTAAGAATAGCCATGACACCAAAGATCAGCTACTTATTGACAAGATGATAATTGAAAACTGTAAAAGACACAGAACCAACTTGCATGTTGCATGGATTGAGTCTAAGAAAGCATTTGATTCTTTGCCACATGATTGGATACTAGAAAGTTTTGAATTAGCAGGAATTATTGGAAGTATCCAGGAATTTATCAAGGTAACAGTGAAAGAGTGGAATGCCAAGCTAAGCATTGATGGTGAACAAATTGGTTGTGTCAGCATCAGGAGAGGAATATTTCAAGGTGATTCATTATCACCCCTGCTGTTTGTAATTGCTTAGTCTAATCACACTCACAAAATTATTGAAAAAGAAAAATATGGGCTATCAACTATCAAAAACATCAAGCCGAATAAACCATTTGCTATATATCAGGGCTGCCCAACTTTTAATAGGCCAAGGTCTACTTTTTCCAGTCCAAAGTGCCTGAGGACTACTACACTAACACCTCTATTTATGAATTTAATCCGTTCCGAGTGCATGCTCGTAAGTAGAAAAATTTGTAAGTAGAGCAGCAGTTTCCCATAGGAATGCATTAAAATCAATTAATCTGTTCCGGAGGAAATGGATTTCAATGCATTCCTATGGGAAAGCTGATCATGCACACACTTCCCTTGCACCCACTCAAGCCAGCATGGGCTGGCACAAGGGAAGAGTTGCACACGACTGAACAACAACAACAACTGTTGAATCCTTTGTGGGCCACTCGAGCCTGTGGTTGACCTGTTGTGCAGGCCTGCTGTATATTGTTGATTTGAAGCTGTATGGGAAATCACAACAAGAATTAGAGTCAGTACTCAATACAGTGTGAATTTTCAGCGGACATTGCAATTGAATTCGGATTAGACAAGTGTGCATTCAACCCTCAGCAGCATCAAAGGAAAGGAATTGATATGCCTAATAATTTTATAAAAACATTGGATGAAGAAGAAGAATATAAGTATCTTGGAGTACTATAAGCAGATAACATCAAGCATAAAGAAGGAAAGAATAAAGTTAGCCAAGAATACATCAGAAGAGTTAGGAAGATACTAAAACCAGTAGGCTCTACTTGCCAAGGAAAATTGGAGGCAGAGGCCTCTTGCAAGTTCATCAAACTGTTGAAGAAGAAAAACGAGGAATATTTGACTATCTCCATCATAGTGAAAATGCTGTGCTTAAGTCAATAGTAACTGAAGGCATAAAAATATCCAGAGACTAAATAAGAATTTATAAGTCAACAAATGCAAAGCTGAATAGAGTACAGTACTGGCATAGTAAAGCAATGCATGAGACACCGATGATAAGATCAACCAAGAATAAACATGGCTTTGGTTAAAGAAAAGCAACATTGAAGAAAGAAACTGTAGGAGTAATCATGGCAGCTCAAGATCAAGCTTTATGAACAAATGCCGTAAAGGCGAAAATTCATACATCATCAAAAGATAGTAAATATTGATTGTGCAAAGAAAAGGATGAAACTGTAGATCACATCATCAGTCATAAAGGTGGTCTGGGTTTTTAGAATCCAATACGACAGGCACCTTGTCCACAATACTCTAGACATCACAATAGTATACAATCAAGAAAACAAAGTTCAAATCATTGATGTGACAATACCAGGAGACAAAAGAGTCAGTGGCATAGAGTTAGAAAAGGTAACCAAATATCGGGATTTTGAAATAGAAATTGAAAAGCTATGGAATTAGAAAGCAAGAAGAATACCAATAATAATAGGCACCTTGGGTGCAATCCCAAATGACCTGGATCAACATCTGAAAACCCTCGGCATTGACAAGATCAACATCAGTCAACTACAAATGGCAACATTATTAGGAACAGCATATATTCTACGAAGATATCTGCCGTCATCCTAGGCTCTTGGAAAGAGCTCGATCATTGGAGAAGGCCAACTCCAGATTAACACCTGGCAGCTGTGTTTGTCAGATCATCATCATCATCAATCATCATCATCTTTATTATCAACATACAACCTGTGTACAATGATATTGACTGAGCCTCCCTTCCCCCCAACACCATCCCACTACAAAAACACTCAGTCTCATTTCACTCTGTGTACTTGCTGCACAACTTGCTAGCCCCACAAGTCTGTCGCACATTATCATTTCCCATTCAACAGTCCAACAGCCCATGGATAAAAACTATTTTTTAGCCTGTTGGTGCAACTGGCTATACTTCTGTATCTCCTGCCCGAGGGTAGGAGAGGGTTAGAAGTGCTGACTGGGGTGTGAATCATCCCTAATGATTTTCCTAACCCTCCTAAAACAGAGGTCCCTGGTGATGTCATGGGACAGCTCATGATGTTTTATGGTTCGAATCCTGGGTGCCACACAGCGGAGTGAGCTCCCGCTGATAACCCCAGGTCCTGCCAACCTAGCAGTTAGAAAGCATGTAAATGCAAGTAGATGAATAGGTACCGCTGTAAAAAGTGGGAAGGTAAAAAAGTGTTTCCTTGCAGCCATGGACTTGCACAACACTGGCTCTTCGACTTGAATACGGAGATGAGCACCATCACTAGAGTTGGACACGACTAGCACGCATGTGCGGGGGGAACCTTTACCTTTACCTTACTCAAGTCTAAGACTCCAGTAACAGCTCTGAATCAAAGTGTGTGGTACCGAGTCCCTTATAAAAATATTTTTCCCCCAGAAAAAAGGAAGAGGGTGGGTGAGTTCCAAGTCATGGGTTGAGTCTCTCATGAGGGGGACACACTTTGAGTCAAGTGTCTTGAGCCAGCGTGACATAAATCTGATTTTACTGTGATTCCCAAAAATTGAGTCTACATTCCTGTTGAAAGGAAATTTAAAAGTAAGGTTAGAGATACTGACAGTTCAAAAAGGAAGTGTTTTATCAGATCAGGATAATATAAAGACGAGATGAAAATAATATACACAGAACTGTGCAGAAAGATACACAAGGAAGAGAAATTCCTTCTAAGAAGAAAAAAAAAGAAGTCCAGTTGCCATGACTCAACTTCCAGATTCTAAGAAGAATTTTTTTAACGCAAAATCAGCAATTTTGGAAAATGGAATGAAAGGTGTTCTCAGATCATTTGGAAGAGGTAAACCTTTAGGAGTAGGTGGGATAGCAGCAACACCATTTCAAGAGGCTGAATCAGTCAAAATCCTGGCAAGAATATGCTAACAAATATGGGAAACAAAACAAAGGCTCAAAAGGCTGGAAATAATATACTTTCCATTCCCAAAGAAAGCAGACACCAAAGAGTGTTGTAATTATGAATCATGGTATTTTCCCCATTAAACAAAAGTGGAACTCAAGGTTTTACAACAAAGAATTCTACCAGAGAGAAATGCCAGATAGAAATTCAGAAAAGAAAGAAGCACATGAAGCCTCCATTACTATGTCCATATTGGCCATGTGGCTGAAAAAGTGTTGCTTATTTGAGAGTTTTCATGAACAAAGGGAGCTCACTATGTGACAACCCTGAAGTTACTATCTAGTAATGAGCATTTAGGCTCATTTCCAGGGACGTGAAATTGATTGTGGCAGTTGGGGGTGGAGGAAGTGGCAATAATTCTGGGGGTACAGTACTGTACTTTTGACAAAAATGAAATGGAATTCTAAGCTCAACTCCGAAAGCTGTTTTTAAGAGAACATAGAAGCATGCTGAAGCCATCAATAATCATGGCATCATATTGCGCAGTTATGCATGGCTTCAGCATGCTACTAGGTTTTTTTTTCTTACAATCATGCTCACTTATGTAATCTTCATGTCACTGCTTCCCAATTGTAAAAGCATTTCTGCTAAAACAAAATAGTATTGTTACTTCCTTTGATCTGCACACTTGTACTGTACTTCCGTTGATACAACCTAGATTTTCATTCACTTTTTCCCTGCTGTACTGCACTGTTGATTCATATTTAGCTTGTGCTGTCTAGTTCATTTTCACACACTTTCACGCCAGGTATCAACAGCCATACACATCTCATTTTTCCTGCCTAAATTTAAACTAGATTAAAGCCAGTTGAACCTAATTGTCTTATCTTCTGATATATAATTGCAAGAAAAAGTATGTGAACCTTTTGGAATTTCATGGTGTGTATTCTCCTATCTTCCTCAAAAAGATTGCTCCAGAAATGGCACAAATCTTTGGGGAAGACCGTTTATCATTTTATGCATAATCTGGCACTGCTTTTTAAGTCCTGAAATGGCCATGATGGGAATTCTTTTTAAGAGACTGATCAGACCCTTAGGCGTCTGGAAAGAACAACTTGCATTTTTGGAAAAAAAAATCTTTTGGGTTGCAGCCCTTTCTAGTTGGAGAGGGAGGTTCCTGTCCCATTGTACAGATTGAACAAGGAAATAGATGGCACTCTGAGTTTCTTCTGTAGAAAAGAAGAGCAGCCATCTCACCAAGCAAAACTAGATGTACTGTAGATTTATGTTTTGGGGTCTAAATCTTTTATCATCTGAGCAGTCTCCATCCTGACACTTAGGGTTATGAAAACAATGGCCTAATTGGATTGATTCTAACAAGGTTTAAATGTTTCTGTCCTCTAAATAATATAGTATTTGTTAGTTTTCCAGTTTATGAGAAATGGGAAATGTTCATTTTGAAATTATATTTGAAAAAAATGGTTTCTTATTTAGAGTGCAGTTATACTGTTGAAATGAGTTGGTAGCTGGATCAGGGTTCTGAGATTGCTTTGTCGCATGGTTTTTGTTTTGGTGTATACATCCTCTTTGGACAACTTGTAGTCTGGTTTTAAACTGTGTTATATCACTCTTGGGAAGTACAGAGGCTTTAAAATAATTTCATTTTCAATTTGGTTGCCATCCTGACATTCAGATCCCAATGTTTCCTCATCATGCACCAAAAGCCATGTTCTTCTGCTGTGCTGTGTTTTGTCCTATGTACAGAATTATTTACCACTGTTGCTGGCTTTACTATTATCATCAGCAGCATTTATTTTTAATATTTTATTTATTTGTATGTATTGTTTCAAAATGGCCTAGCTCTAGTTGCACATAGTTTTATTTCAGAATTTGAGTCCAAAATGATCCCTCCTTTATGTAATAAAGAAGGTGTCTGATGAGAACACTGGGGTACAAGATAAACCACAACAAAGCAGCTGTCCAGGGTTTTAGTACTTCAATACTAAAACAGAGATTGGGGCTGGGGGATTAAAAATTCGGATTGCAAGGTATCCTTTCAGTTCAGAACCCATGATCCTGGCATACAGTATTTGATAAACCCAGCAAACATACTGTACTCATTCACATATGTCAAAACAATTTAAAATACCGTATTTATCGGCGTATAACACGCACAGGCGTATAACACGCACCTTCATTTTAAGAGGGAAATTTCAGGGGGGGGGAATTAAATTTCAAATAAAGAACTTTGAAGCAAAATAAGGGTAGCTCAGAACTTTTTTTATTAATGTCTCATTCTTTTCACCGGACAGACTGCATTTCCTTTGATCGTTTAACCGGGAGGTTTCCTGAGGATACTGCACAAATATTGTATATTTTCCCCCCGACTCTCCACCCCACCCCACCCCACCCCACCCCTCCCTTCGCCTCCCCACCCAACCCAACCCAACCCGCATCTACGTGCGATGCATCCGATTTTTTAAACTCGTTTTTTAACACCTCCTCCACCTCACTGCCGAGTCCTCCTCGCGGATTCCTTTGTGCCTTTGAAGGCAACCCCGTGGCGGGTGCCTCTCCCACGGAAAAAAAAACGGAAGGAAGGGGCCTCTAAAAGTACAGCTAGGCGACAGGTGGCAAGCGACTGGCCCCGGTGCCTCCCGTGCCTCCGGTCCCATGCCTGCCTGCCTGCCTGCGCCCTGGGCCGACACCCAAGAGGCTCCCACCCCGGCTGCCGGGAAAGTTTTCACCCTGTTCGCAAATAGATTGCGAGGCGCGCGGAGGGGGGGTGCCGTCGGGCACGTGCGCTGCGTTTTGTAGGGAGCGGAGGTGGGGGGGAGGAAAGGGAAGCGTGGACGCGCCTCCTTCTAAGACCCGCCCCACCGCCGGAGTTTTGGGCCCCGTCACAGGATCAGGAAAGGAGCCGCCGGGGAGCCTCCCCCCACCCACCCCCTCATCCTCAGGTAGTAGAAACACGGCCTGGGCCGGGAAGGCACGCGGGGCTCAAGAGGGAGGAAAGGGGAGAGAGAGGGAGGGAGAGAGACCCCCCCACCTCGACTGGGAAGGGCGGGGGGGGGAGAAAGGGAAAAGGGTGTCCTCACTTCTGGGTCTGGCGCGGCGGCAGCGGCGGCCGCTCCCTGTGAGAGAGGCCTGCCTTCCCCCCGTTCTCGAGCGGCCGCTGAGGGGGGGGAGCAGGAGTCGCCTCCGCTCTCCCCGACTGAGGTGGTTAAGGAAGGGAAGGCGCCGCCGCCGCCGCCCTTCCTGCCTGCCTGCCTCCCTCAGCGCTTCCCCCCCTCACCCGCGCCACCTCCAGCATCAGCGCCGCCTCCGCCGCTTGGACTTCCCCCCGCCCCCTCGCCCCACACCGGGAATTGGGGGGGGGTTGGCTCTGCCTGCCTGCCTCCTTCCCTCCCTAGGTCCCAGACTGCATATCGGGGTATAACACGCATACATCATTTGCCCCCTATTTTCAAGGGGGGGGGGAAGTGCGCGTTATACGCCGATAAATACGGTAGATTGCAATTTACAATCAAGTTAAAATAAACAAGCCTCTTGCAGCTATTTTTAAAAAACACGTTTCACCACTACCACCCAAAAATGTACAAATAGCTGTTGATTGCTACGTAGGCAGAATTATTAAAACCAATGCGAAAACAGTAGTATTATGGTTTGTAACCATTATAAGCATTTTAAGGCAAATTGCTTAAGCTTTTGTGGGTCTGGAGTTGCAAGGCCAGATTTTATCTATCTCCAAAAGCTTTATTTTATTTCTTTGTTTTATTTTATTTCATTTTATTATTAGATTTTTATACCACCCATCTAGCCAAGGCTACAGATATAACAAAATAGGAATAATAAACAGCAAAGAATAACAAATAAAATACAAATTTAAACAATATTAAATTAAACGTACAACCATAGACATAAAATAGCTAAACATTTAAAATTGTTCTCTCGTCTTAACTAAAGCTTATGAACTTAGACATAATGGCTCTCTCACATATCTGAAACAATGAACAGGTGCTGCTGTTAGTGTTCTCCATTGTTAGTGTTTTGTCACTTAAGAAAACACAAACAAACCCACCAAGCTCTTCTAGGAATGGTTTCTTTTCATACAGAAGGAAAATGTTTCATAATCCAAAATCTTCACTGTCTTTTTTTAGGAGACTAATGAGATTAAATGTTCAAGTGTTCAAATGTTTCTCATTTTTCCAGAATGTTGCACCTATAATCTCTGTTCTATATACATCCTGTCAACCTTAAGGTATAGTGTGTTTTGGTTTTTGTATACACTCTGCCAGAACTGGGACCAAATGTGGCTTACAATATATATAGTTTTAAAAACAAACAGTAGAATCAAAATACAATAAAATTACAAATAAAAGCCAATACCGATTTATCCAGTAAGAGGAAAAACCAGCGCATTGGCCAAATCCATTATATTTAGGCTATTTGGTGAAGACATGCCTCAACAAAAAGGTCTGTGCCTGCTCGCAGGAGGATAGCAGAGAGTATAAAAGGTTTAAGGAAGAATTCAGATGTACAAGGAAGAATGATGGTTTGTTCTAAGAGCAGTAAGTGAAAGCTTATAGTAAGTTGAGGAACATACATTTGATGCAATAGTTTCAGAATGTGAAACACAAATGCTATCCAGATGTGTTAATGGTTACAAAAAAGGAATTACCAAGCTGTATACAGAGAAGAATATTGTTGACATACATGAGGGAAGAATTGATCTATTTGATCTGGTAACAGAACTGTAGGTGATTCAAGAAGATATAAATACAGAAGTTTTATCCCACATTTCCCATCAACCCACCCCTGTGAGAGTTGTTCTGAAGATTCAGAGGACCAAAAGTTCAATCCCTCCCATCTTCTAATTTGCGTAGTTACCAGTAGTCCTGTCTAATAAGGAACAGAAAGAGAATTGAAAGGGTTGATCTGGATCAAGAAATCAGGGTAGGGAGAAGTGGTTGCGTAATCCTTTCCCAACAAACCCAAATGTTTGCTTCATCAGTGAATACATTGCATAATGTGCAAAGGATTCTGCCTGGTTAGAATAAAGCAATTCCAGTGTACTCCAGTACACAAAATTTCCAAGTGAAATTCAGATGCTTTAAATGACATATGAATGTTAATTTTTAAAAAACTTTTTTTTCAAAAACAAATCACAGCATTACTATGTTGTACATATCTCATTAATACATTGCTCTTCTATAGCCTCACCTGTGCCACCTTCACTTTCAGAACAATGTTCTAACTTGAATATTTTTATATTTCATCCTGCCCATTTTCTCTCCAGAAGCACATTGATTCTTCTCCTGAAGTATGCCCCTCCCCTTCTGAAAAATGTGTTCCAAAAATAAATTTCATGTTTTTAAAAAGTCATTACTTTTTGTTAAACTCCTTTTATTTTCATTTCTCAAGTCAGTTTATCATTGAATGCCACATCCCACAATTCTCATACCATTCTTCACTATTTATTTGATTGCCATGTTCTAGTTCCTTGCAATCTTTCTGCAGTGACCATTATAGTAATTCAATCATTTTCTTCTTCCATCAGTTGTCTATCCTTAGTAATGTTCAGTAAAGCAGTCATTGAGGACATATGAATATTATATTCCATTATTTTCATAATTTGTTTAAAAACTTGAGTTCATTCATTTTCCTTATTTCACATTGCCACCCTTTTTAAAAACCTCCAACACATAGAGGATATGTTCGTATTTAATATATTCATCTTTACTGGTGTTGAATACCATCTCCATAATACCTTGTAACAATTTTCTTTAACACTTATGAAATATTCTTCAGAATTCTTTTATTCCAAATTTTATTCCAGTCACCCATTAATGCTTCATTACCCATATCTTCCTGACATTGATCTTTTAAGTCTCTTGTGTCCTAAGAATTTATAAATTTCACTTACTGTTCCCTTTCTTTTATTTATTATTTCTGATTTTTATCTTTTCTCAATAATGTTTTCAAATTTCAGCATTTTCTAGCAGGCAAGAACATTTATTGGCATATTCAACAATAAGACAAAGTAAAATGGATATTTGGATATTGAACTTAGAGAACTTTCAATGAAATACAGGGCTATGTTCCCTCACAATTGCGCTGAGACAGTCCACCACCGATTCAATAGAGGCCACGCAGTCTACTGTTAACATGAAGTGAATTTTGTCTAGGTCCAGTTTTCCTCCAGGGGTCTTAAAATGGGTGCAAGATGCTTTGACCAGAGATCATGATGGATTGGGCAATACAAAGCCATGTGCACTAGGGTTTCCAGAGCACTCTGCTGACATGGGCATCATTTTGCATTATGAATTATTCCCCATTTTCTTCTTTCTCCTTTCATACTTCTCAATTCCTTTGTCCATTTTTCTATTTGAAATATATTAAACCAAGATATCCCCTCTCTTCCCAATACCGCATTTAAACTTTCCTTGTCCTTTAGTTTCCCCAGTGTGGGATCAATAAAGATTTATCTTATCTTTTAACCCAGTTTTATATTCTATTAACTTGTTTATATATTTTATTTTATTTTTTAAGTTTTCTGGAAAGTTCTTTAACTCCACCACTTGGGTGAGAAAGGAGATTGGTGGACTTACGGTAATGTTCCTCTGTAATTTTTCCAATTCTTGAACATATTTTTGAAGACAGGGTTAGCTATCCTCTTTGTGTCCTCTCCAATCTTTATTTTAAAATAGCAGATATTTTAAATAGTTGCTGTAATGGTAATAAGAGAACAAGGATAAATAAGAGGTTGTGGTATAAATAACAAAAATAAGGTGGTCTTGGTATACACAGTATTAAACTATGCTACAGTATATATAGCAAATTGACTTGCTTATCCCAGATCTGCACATTAGAATCTAATATGGAAGGATATAGAACAAAATGAAACTAAATTCAGAGGGCCTGTTATATGAATGTGTTCTTTTGCTTGATAACACTACTCTGCTTTTCATTCAAAAAGTGGTTATAAATAATTTACTAAATGGAGAAAATAAGACAGACATTGGTGTTGCCATGTTTTCATGTTTGGCTTCCACGATGTTGATTCTGTTATACAGTATATACATTTGAAAACTTTAAGAACTCAAAAGTCTCAATTCTAGAGAATGTCTTAGATGCCTTCCAGAAAAAGAATTCAGCAGGCAATTTGTACAGCATAGATTGGGTCTGTGCAGAAAAGGGATAACACATTCGTAATGGCAGATGAAATTTTCAAAAGTGGTGCCTTAACCAAACAATAAAACATACTGGATGAGCCATCAATATGTAGCTTGGACAACCTGTTAATACTATGGAGAAGAAATATAAATAACGGTTAATTCTGGAGTTTTAAGCATTGTTTTGTAGAGGGTTTTTTGTTCCACATAAACTAGTAAGCAGTTCAGCAGATTGTTTGGATACAGTACATTTTAATGTGCTAGTTGTGATAATTTTATGCCAGGTCAGATTGTCCATAGGCATATTTTATGTTCCTAAAGTAACAGAATGACTTTCAAGATGTAAGGATGTGTGTGCTAATGTAGCATTTTTTTCAATTTTCTGAAATTTTCCATTTTCCATGGAAAAAATAGTTTTTTTCCCCATGCTTCAAAGTTTCCGGAAATTTTACATCTCTAACTGCTATCCATGTGGAAGACAAAGGATGTAAATTTCAGTGCCTGAAATCTCTTCTGGAATTGTTAAGGACATAATGAGTTAGTGGGCATGTCGTCTTGGAGAATCCAAGTGGTGACTTATTTACTGTATCACCAACTAGAGGTGACAGGATGTTATGATCTTGATTTATGCACATGCAACAAAGCAACAGCATTTCAGCCACAGTATCATAATAATCCACATATGTGTGTACTGTATTATTGGTCCTGAATGTCAGTGTTCCCCACCCTGCAGAGGAAGAGTATTGTGGTTGAAAGAGCAAGGAACTTATGGGTGTGTAGAAGCTCAAATTAAAATGTGTCAAATTATAGTTATTGCTTTACAGTATTTATTACATATGCATGTCGTACCCTTCCTCTGCTCAAATCAAGGGAGTGTTCATGGATGTCCATCATTTAAGACAAGTGACTTAATTTACATGACTTTTTGTACACAAGTGACTTCATAAGCGCCATTTAAAGTGTCTTAACTGAAAGTGGTTTGGATCCAAGAATTCTCACCTTTTGTGTGATTAATTAAAATCAATACTACTTCCACCATATATCTAGAACTACTTATATCTATAACTACTTGCATGCATTTTCTTATTTCTGTTATGCCTTTGCCTTATTGTTTTTGTTACTTACACATTTTATTTATTAAAGGATATGTGTGTTGTGGGGCTTAAGAGAGAAATCCTGTTTTGGATATCTTCTAAGTTGTAGGTTTCATTTAATTCAGAGAAGGGACAGATTGTGATGTCAGCTTTCTGCTAAACAGCAAAGCTGCCTGCTAGTGTACGCTCATTGACTGCTCCAATTTAGAAATATTTGAACTACCTGTAATAAGAAAATATAATTTATTTTTAGAGTATTTTTACCCCGCCTTTCTCCTTGGAAAAAGACCCAAGGCTGCTATATACACAATAAATATTTTTATTGTTGGGCTAAACATTGCTCTCGCCCAGCCTGTTTGTGAGGGAAGCTTCCCCTCTTTGCTGGGTTCATCAATAGTGGAAGACTGCTCCTGCACAGCAGACAGACAGCCCAGAGCTGTCAAAATCAGCTGTCTATAGACTGCAGGGAGAACAGCCTTCTACTGTCTGGTGATTAAGGGGGTTGGGACAGCCTTCCCATAGGAATGCATTGAAAGCCTATTAATCCGTTCCCTCTGTTCTCAATGCATTTCTATGGGAAATCACGCTTCGCAAGACTATTTTTTGTAAGATGAATTGCCACATAGAACAAATTAAATTTGTCTTACAAGTTACCACTGTATACATGTAAATGTAACAGGTGTGTGTTGTTTCTGACAGGCCTTTAAGTATCCTTGAAAATAAATAGTAGAAATTGACAGATCATAATCTTAACTTTATTCATCCTATAATTTACCTTCAAAGCATGTGTCTATATGATTGTCATCATCTTAATCTGTTACTGTCAGTCATGCTAAATAAACTATTAATTATGAACTTGCCAGATTGTTAATTATTGTATAATTTTTAAAATAGGAATTAAAGGTATATCAGCTTTGAACATAAGGAAGGGCCAATGTATAGTTCAGATTTTTGTAAAAGGCCCCTGGGGCTCCTTTTTATCTCATTTAATTCTGCTATGTGGTATGCTATGCATGTTGTGTGTCCAGGGTAAGCTCTTTTTAAAAATCTAATTAACAGTCCGTTTGATATCCAGAAAATCCTTTTGGGTATTTTGCATTCCTGTAAGTCTGCCTGTCTGCCTGACTGCTTTAGCTGGGTAATCATTTTTCTTGTTTATTCCTAATCTTTTTAATATTTCCTTCCTGACCATGTGTACTGTACAGTACTTCTATTGTTTGGCATCTGTTTCAATGACAGCTACAAGAGCATGCCGAGTGGAAGTAAGGTGTTTTTTATTTGTCTGGATGTAACAAGATATATAAATCAAAAAATCAAAACTTATTTTCTGTGCAGTGACCACAAAGAATAACATGTGTAATTATATCATAAATTACACAAATCATAACATATCTGATATGTATCTTTGTTGGACCTGTGTTCTTTGAGGGTTAATTCTGAGGTAAGCTAGCATTAGACTTTAAATTCAGAATAAGACCAGTTATATAATCAAAACCTGATGTAAGCAAACATTGCTTTGTTTCAGTAAGATGCTTTGTAAATATTTCAAAGGATAGTTTCAAGCTTTAACAATTTATTTTCATAAGTCTGCATTAGAAGTGTGCAAAAGCATTATAGTTTACTTGAAAGCTGTTAGTGGGATTATATCCGAAATGTTGCAAAATACCGTATATACTCAAGTATAAATTGAGTTTTTCAGCCCTAATTTTGGGCTGAAAAAAGGCCCTCAACTTATACTTGGGTCACTAAAAGTGGGAGGATGGGGGAGGCAGTGCCAGTGCTCCGCAGTTTCGCCCTGCTTCGCCCGCTGCTGAGGTGCCTGGCAGCAGCAGCAAAACAAAACAAAATGTGGGAGCCGGGGGGGGGGGGGGGAGGCAGTGCTGGTGCCCCACGGCTTCACCCCGCTTCACCCACCACCGAGGTGCACTGTAGTGGTGGCAGCAAAGTAGGAGAGGGGGGATGGGGAAGGCGGCACCAGTGCCACACAACACCCCCTTGCCGTACAGGCAATAACACCCTCCACACGTGATTCAGCTTTGCTTTGTTTTGCTTTGCTACCCTTCTTCTTCCTCCTCCTCCTCCTCCTCTTCGCTGTCCTTTTCTCTTCCTCCTGTCTCATCTTTCTCCCTTTCATACCCACAACAAGCAGGCAAAGAAGAGTGGGGCGGGCTAGGATGGCACACAGTCTCTCTCTCTCTCTCTCTCTCTCTCTCCCTCTCCCCCTCCCCCTCCCCCTCCCCCCCCCCCCCCCCCCCTCCCCTCCCTTGTGCCTCCCACACAACACCGGAGCAGCCAAGCCTGGTGCTGAGAGAAAGACAGTGTCCGGGCCAACGAGGAGCCTTGCTTCTTCCACCTGTTCCTTCCTCCTCCTAGCTCTTCTTCCGCAGCGGCCAAGAACCTGCTGCGGCTCCTTGGTCCAAGCCTCTGGTCCACTGGCTAGACCTCAAGAACTTTGCAGTGCCCTTGGAAACAAAACAAAAAACAGCCACCGTTCTCTGCACGTTCTCCCTTTTACCAACAAATACAATATGTTTGTTCCCCAAGCATGAAATGTCATCTGAACTCTGCCTGCTCACTTGCCTTCCTGCAATTCCTTTAAAACTCAGTTTGAAGATGAGGAGATTAAGGCGGCTTTCTTTTATATTTTTATATTTTATTTTATTTTATTTTAACCTGTATTTTCTGACCCTTCTGGTTTGCAGCGCAGTCTGCAAAGGTTTTAATCCTCTCCATTGCATTCTGTAACATGCATTGTTCTAATAGGTTTCCCCTTTGAAAAATAATTGGAAAAGAATTCTGAGATGTATTTTGAATTATGTCAGCCAGGGATTCGTGCCAAAATCAATGGTAACCTGAAAAGAGGCAAGGAAAGGGGTGTGGCAGTATGCTTCTCTCGGGGACTGAAAATGCCCAAAACTTCATTTAAAATATTGTTAAATTTCTAACTGTCTTTAATTAATTTTAATGTCCTGGTGATCTTTCTAGCTTATTCTCACTTTTTCTGATTGCACACTGGCATTTCTGCATTTCAGGGTCAGTGATGGTTGCCAATCCAGCCTGGGTTTTAGTCCAAACTGTAAATTCTATTTATTTTTAAAACAATAATTGATTTGTATTATTTACGTGCCGCCTTTCTCCCCATAAGAGGACTCAAGCACTTTGGATGGAACCCTGTGATTAGTTGTATGAGGAAATGGTAGCATTCTGATACTATTATTTCCTTTTGTTGAGTACATAAGCACCAGTGCAGATCCATTATTATTATTCCCTTTATGTTATGTGAACTTTTTGATTCTGAATCTTTGAATTGGAGTGCATGTGTTAACTTTACATAGTCACTACTGTGTGATATTCATATTGTTGGTGCTCCCTGAGTTTACAGAGACAACTTTTAGTTTTGTTTCTGCATTAAGTGAAAAACTAAAATGACAGTGGGAAAAAATCTCACTGTGGCAACCCACAAAGTCTTGGATTTTGCCCATTATATCGGAACAATTACATGCCATCAAAGCAATTTTGACATATGGTAGTCCATTCCAGGGTTTTATAGATAATGATTACTCAAGTAGATATTAATTATAGATTATTGATTACTCTGTATATTGTCCCTCATTTAAGGCGACCCTTAATTTACTTTACTTTACTTTTTCTTTTCTTTTTTCTGTCTTATCCCACCATCTTGCTAGGTGCATATATATATATATATATATATATATATATATATATATATATATATATATATATATATATATATATATATATATATATATATATATATATATATATATATATATTTGTTTTCGTAGATTTTCACGGGTATAGGTATGCATGTTAGGGTGGATTCGGGTTTCTTCCCGTGTAGAAATCTGGTTGTTTTGGCGACGTTTCGACGAGGTCTCACTCGTCATCTTCAGGCTGGTGTTCTGGCTTCTTTCTTCTTGAAGCAAAGCGTGATCTCAGTTGAAGTCCTTCTATAAATACTGCTGGGGGTGTGTGGTTTGCTTGCTCTGTTGCTGATTGTAGGTTCGTTTGTTCTTTTGTGATCTGCTGTGTGGCTGAGGCGATCGTTAAGGGCTTAACTGCTGGTGGGTTAGATGGCTGTTTAGAGACATCATGTGTGGGTGAGGTGCTGGATGTGTGTCTATTAGCCTTTTGTTTCTTAACGACCTTGGTGATGGGTGTTCTGGCAGCATCCTGGGCTTTGGTGGAGTGGGGTCCTGTGTCTTGTGAATTCATTTTGGTCTGGACAAAGATACAAACAGATAGAAGGAGCACCCATGGGATCACCCCTCTCACCGGTCATCGCAAACCTATATATGGAACACTTTGAAACCAACGCGTTACAGAAGTCCGAACATAAACCCAAACTCTGGCTCAGATATGTTGACGACACCTTTGTTATCTGGCCACACGGGAAAGACAAACTGAACAACTTCCTCACACATCTCAACAGCCTACACCCCAAAATACAATTCACTATGGAAATAGAAGCCAACAACCAACTTCCCTTCCTGGACGTCCTAATCTACAAAAAACCCGACGGCTCCTTAGGACATACCATCTACCGGAAAAAAACACATACAAACCGCTACTTAAATGCACAATCACACCACCACCCTGCACAGATCAACTCCGTAGCAAAAACCCTCATCTCCAGAACCAAACGCCTCGCTGACAAAGACCACCTAAAAACTGAATTACACACTCTCTCGAATGCTTTAATTGCGAACGGATTCCAAAAAAACACCATCACCAAACTAATCCAAAAAGAAACACCCCCCAAGAACCAAGAAACAGAAGAGAACAACGGCACTGCCCTCCTCCCTTACATCAAAGGCACCACAGACAAAATAAGCAAAATTCTCCACAAACACAATATCAAGACAGCCTTTTGCACCGAACAAAAAATAGCCAACATTTTAAGAAACCCCAAAGACAAGATTGAGCTAGAAAACCAAGGAGTCTACGAAATACCATGCAAAGTCTGCCCAGCCACATACATCGGACAGACAAACAGGAGAATAAGCGCACGCATCGCAGAACACAAGAACGCAGTCAAAAAAGAAGAAAAATCTTCCTCTCTCTTCCAGCACATAAAAACAACAGGTCATGAAATTGATTTTAAAAGAACCAAACTCATCTCCAAAACTGAACACTTCAACAGTCGAATAATCATGGAAGCCATTGAAATAGAGAAACACCCAAACAACATGAATAAACGTGATGACACCTCCCGCTTGCCTGACATCTGGAAACTAGCCCTGGTCAACAGACGAGCCTCTGTCACAAAGACTGACACCAGGTCCAAAAGGACACAAGATGCCACCACCTTCCATCCACACCAAACACAAACCCAGACCCTTCCCACAGATGAAACGAAACCACCATCCAATAACAAAACCACGACTGCACCATCTACCGCTACTCCCCACTCCAGCCACCACATGGAGCACACTTACACACGCCAAAAAAACATTGGGAGACCACAGACACGCAGCCAGACCAAAATGAATTCACAAGACACAGGACCCCACTCCACCAAAGCCCAGGATGCTGCCAGAACACCCATCACCAAGGTCGTTAAGAAACAAAAGGCTAATAGACACACATCCAGCACCTCACCCACACATGATGTCTCTAAACAGCCATCTAACCCACCAGCAGTTAAGCCCTTAACGATCGCCTCAGCCACACAGCAGATCACAAAAGAACAAACGAACCTACAATCAGCAACAGAGCAAGCAAACCACACACCCCCAGCAGTATTTATAGAAGGACTTCAACTGAGATCACGCTTTGCTTCAAGAAGAAAGAAGCCAGAACACCAGCCTGAAGATGACGAGTGAGACCTCGTCGAAACGTCGCCAAAACAACCAGATTTCTACACGGGAAGAAACCCGAATCCACCCTAACATGCATATATATATATATATATATATATATATATATATATATATATATATATATATATATATATATATATATATATATATATATATATATATATATATATATATAATTATTATTAATATTATTATTATTATTGACTTGCTGATGTTGTTCACTGCCTGACGTTCCTTCAGAAGACGGGCAGTATATAAATACATAAATAAATAAAATATAAGCCATCTTAGGTCCTTTTCCAAGGAGAAAGGTGGGATAAAAATATTACAGTGCTGTATAAGAATTCAGTCACTATGGTGCGGCATTTCCCACCATAGACTTACACTCAAGTCAATAAGTTTTGCCAGTTTGGGGGGGGGTTAAATTAGGGGCCTCTACTTATACTCTGGTCGACTTTCAGGATATGCACAAAGTTCTCTCCCAGCACTATATTTTAAACAAATCATTTTCCCGTTTACTCCAGCTTTCACATCCATACAATAATCAGGAATACAAAAGTATCAATGATTTTGGTTGATCCAGTGAAACATCCTTACACCTTGATCTTATCTAATTTTAAAGGGGTGATATAGGGGCTGTTGGAACATCCATTAAAATGGTGATTGTCAAATACTGTATTTGACATAGAATCATAGATTTGGAAGAGACCCCAAGGGCTATCTAGTCCAACCCACTGCCACACAGGAACCCCACATGTAAGCTGTGTTGTATCCTTTTTAAGGAGAAAGGCAGATAAAGTGTGGTGTGTGAGGGAGGGAGGGAGTGTGTTCATTATTTGACAAGTCTAAGCTGTACGTTGAAAGACAAGCATAAGCCAATTATGTAATTATCATACGCCTGTTTTGAAAAAGCTAGCTCTATGATGACCACCATGTGTTCTCTGGAATACTAATGTCAATGAATAAAATAGTTTCCCATCATTTTGTGATAGGTATAGTTGTGCAGATGTGTGTTTACACTACAACATCCATTGGCTGTTTTGGGAATTACCGCATTTGTACAAAATGATGGTCTAGTGATGTTAGTTTGTACACACCTTTCATACTATGGGTCTGTTCCTGTAAACACATAACTGGCTTACTTGCCTGTAACAGCAAAGGCGCTATGGTGATCATATAAGGTTTATTGCTCTAATACTGCACTGCCCATGGCAATAGTTTGCTTAGATGAGCAATTGCTTGCATAAGGCAGCTGGTTGTTGATTATGGAAATTGAATAATGAGAAGCATCTCTAGAGTTTACTTCCTATATGCAGTGAGAAGAATCATGTCTTTTGCAGTTATGTATGCTTTTAACATGGGAATGTGTTTCTTTAAACTTCACAGGTCTTCTCTTTAGATGGATTTTATTGATAGATGGTTAGGCACATAACATAACACATAACATCACACCATGTGCAGTTCAAATCCATGTATGACACTTGTATCCCCCAAATGTAACTAAAACCTGTACTAGAGGAGGGAATGGTCTCTCTCCCCCACTCGCATGTAGCAGTAAACTGCCGTGATCTCCCCTAACCTGCATCAGCCTCCCCCCAGCACACTTCCCATCTGCCACGTGGAGCTGTCATACCAGGAGAAAGGACCAATCGGCCACTGCCATTGGACCAGGGGCCACCGCACTGCCGACAGCAGGAGCCTCAATGAGTCTATGAACCAGCTTTCTCAGGACACTTCCTGGAGACAAATAGCAGCACTGGATGGGTGGATGGATAGATGGATTTGGGGGAGGGATCCATGTATAGCAAAAACCATGCTGCTTGAATCCATGCCATTCTACTGAGTATATGTAGAATAAACAGCATATAAAATTGAGCTTATTATAAGATACCAATGTAGATAATAAAGCACTATTACTTTAATGGCTTTAATATTCTACTTGGGTTCAGTCTTTTCAAGCGTTCATCATGATAATCCTTTTTGTGGCTTTATAATTTGAAGATAAAGGGAATAATAATGTAGAGCTCTCTATAGTTCAGCATTCCATTTCTCTTAATCGCTAACCATACTTATTGTATCAATACTTTTATATTCCACTTTGGGCTTATTTTGATGTTGTGAATTTGTTTTAAAATACTTGAGAATGTTTCTCTGTTTTAAAATAATATTTTAATCTGTTCTGTTTATTTCAATCTTCCTGTTGTAAGTCATTTTGGCAGCTCATATGGTCAGAACAGCAAAAAAAATTTAATGTAAATAAAAACATTCTTAAAGAGCTCATGAAATACTGATAAAAACCATGAGCATATTCTGAGAACTAAATGAAAATGGCAGTTCAAAGTATGTGAACACAATACAGAAAGCTTAACTTGAAAAAGATAGGGGTCACAGTGCTATGAAACATAAATTCAATTTTATCGGGTAGAAAATTCTCAGTGTTATGAGGCCACATTGAATCCTTAAAATCCACTGGGAACAGCACTGCCAGCAATTTTCCTACTGCTGTTGCCTGAGTTAAGCTATCACTGAATTTAAGCAGCAGTATCTTTTTGGAGCTGCTTTGTGCATTACTACCAGAACAGGAGGTGGAATGCATTAGGCAGTAAACAGAGAGTTCTAACAGCAATGCAGATTTTCCTAGGACAGTGATGGTGAACGTTTTAGAGACTGAGTGCCCAAACTGTGATTCAAAACCCACTATTTCGCAAAGTGCCAATATAGCAATTTAACCTGAATACAGGTGGCTGTGAAGGGGAGATGTTGGGTGCCCTCAGAAAGGGCTCCGAGTGCCACCTTTGGCACCCATGCCATAGGTTCGCCAACGCTGTCCTAGGAAATTAACTAGGGATGTCAGTAGCGGTACCATATTTGGCATTGCCTCTTTTGTTGGTGATAGCAAGAGACCCTCCCTCTTTTTGCAGCCAGTTAACCCCAACTGAAGCCTAAAATAGAGATGTCAAAGGTCATCAGATTCAAATAGAGCATGGGTCTGTGGCAGTGGACTGCAGTATACATTTCTCCAGAAGGCCATGTTGACTGAGGTTTTTGGGAGTTGCAGTCGAAGAACACCTGGGTTACCCAAGCTTGGCAAGGACTGCTGTGGTTGATAGTGATCTGACAAGAAATAAGCAACACAGTGACATAACCGGATAAGAAGAGAGATTGTAAGATGACAATTTACCTGCACACTCCTTGTTATTCACTATCATATATAAAGACATCTGCTGCTATTTTCTGTACTCAAGTCTATCCTATTCATGTCTTTTAAAAAATGAAACCAGAGAGGAAACATTTCAGTTTAATGGGACATCCTGTCACTAGGCTCAGAGCTTCCCCCTCCTCAAAATTTATGTCTCTTGAAATTATTAGGCTGCTGAGAGTTAATAAATCAAGTCTGTATCTTGAGGTACATAAGGGCTACAAGTCGGTATCATATTACATAAAATAATAGTATTTCATTGGATGGGAGCTGTGTGTTTAGTTTATTATTTATATTTTTGTTTTGTTTCTGCATATACAGTTTAAGCCGCTTTCAGAAAGGGTGGGTATATCTACATCTCAGTGGGTAACACAGGTATTTTAGAATTGTATCTGTAACCAGGATTGTTACTTTCTCTTCCACTTTTAAAACTGTCTCCTATACACAAACTGCATGTGAGACTGTGTGTGACAGAACAGGATATAAAAATGTATGTGACATAGCTTGTCATTGAGAAACAGTGCAACAATAAATTAATTTCTGAGGCATTTAGCAATTTTCCTGCTATGTGCAATGGCAAATATCAGTCAACATAGCTGTTATTCATTTTGAGACCCAGTCCATAGCTCAGCATTATGTGTCGTGATACCTTTACATATGGCAATCATGGCCAACTAGTGAAGCTTTAACTACTAGGACAGTATATTACTGATATCCGCACACTGTCTTGTTTTCAGAAGAAAAGCCTGACTGCTCCAAGGCCCGTTGTGAAGTACAGTTTTCTCCTCGCTGTCCAGAAGATTCTGTTTTGATTGAGGGGTATGCTCCACCTGGTGAATGCTGCCCTCTACCTAGCCGCTGCGTGTGCAACCCTGCAGGGTGTTTGAGGAAAGTTTGCCAACCAGGCTATTTGAATATCTTGGTTTCTAAAGCATCGGGCAAGCCAGGGGAATGCTGTGACTTCTATGAATGTAAACCAGGTAATGTGTAACCCCCCTCAATTTTTTCAATGTGTATGTATAAATCCAAAGCTGAAAGTTCAGTGTGGGCTCCTTTGTGTGCCTGACTGCTTTTGCTACTTCAGCAGTATCAGAGAGGAAAAACACCCCAGTGGGACACCTGCTGTATGGCTTATCAAGAAAGATGTACTGGAACACTGATAAAACAATGTACATGCAGAAAAATAAAATAGTTGCTTCAAAGTAGGGGCGGTCCAAATGTTTGGCAGAGTTTCTCGGGTAACCCAGGCAAATATCAGGTGAAAGAATTGGATGTGACTACAACATTTATGAGATGGAGATTTTTCTACACATACACCACATTGTTAAACTTTAGTACAAGGGTACTGTTTCAATTTTTTTTTGAAGATATCTTTCAACCTTTCTTTGTAATGACTCTGGGTACAGTGGCTTGCCTCTTTCAAAGTTTTTTTAAGAAGGTGTGCTACATGGCTGTCTAGTAAAAGAGATTCCTTACCATCCAAATATGTTTCAGCTTTCATAAAAATACCTAAGTCATGAACAGGTCAAGTTAACATAAAGATTTGATAATACAGTACATGTTTTTTTCAGGTCAGTGGCATGTATGATAAACTGACCATTTGGAAAAGGGCAGTACCTAATGATAGCATTCCATGGGCAGAACCAGGAGGAGGATCTACTTCCTCACAGCAATCCCAATGTACTTCTCAAACTGGTGCTTGAGGGCTCGGAAAGCAGTTTTCAAGTGATGAGGAGGGATGTAAGAATAGTACAGTAGTCCCCCGTTTATTGCAGGGGTTAGGTTCTCTGACCCCCCGGGTTAAAGGAAAATCCACAATATGAAAACTCCAATTGCCTCGTTTCCAAAGAGATCTCCTCCATGGAGCCTCTCCCCACCCCTTCTGCAGTCAGGATTCCCCAGTCCCAATCACCTAGTTTACAAAAAGATATCCTCCATGGAGCCTCTCTACTCCCATTCTGCGGCCAGTATTCCCCAGTCCCAATCACCTTGTTTGCAAATAGATCTCCATGAAACCTCTCCACTCCCATTCTGCAGCCGGGATTCCCCAGTCCCAATCACCTTGTTTGCAAAAAGGTCTCCTGGAGAAGACCTTTGCAAACAGATGATTAGGACTGGGAAATCCCGGCTGCAGAAGGGGTGGGGAGAGGCTCCATGGAGGATATCTCTTTGGAAATGAGGTGATTGGGGCGGGGTGGAATCTCGGCTACAACAAGGGAAGGGAAAGACTCCCTGTAGGAGACCTCTTTGGGGACAAGGGAGAAGGTGGTAGCCAGGATGGTGGGGAGAGGCTCCTGGAGGAAGCCTGTTTGCAAACGGTGATGGATGGGGGCAGGGGGAATCCCGGCTGGAGCAGGGGACAGGAGAGGTTCCACGCATGTAACCTCTCTGTAAATGAAGATCTGTGATATATCAGGACCGCAATATATGAACTGCAATGTAGCGGGGGACTACTGTACTGCTGTGATTGCCAGTAAAACTTTGTATTTAGCCCATTGATTCAAATGGTTGGAAGTAAATTATTTTGGTGACTTAAAAGTATTGAGAAAGGGATTATCCAAAGGCTTTCTTTTCAGTGGCAATAGATTATGCTGCTCATAAAAAGAAGCAGTACTCACAGCCAGCCTTTGTTCCTAAGGACAAAGACCACTGGTAACAGAAGCAACACCAGAAACTGTAGACTTGAGAGCAAATTGTTGTATCTTAAAATTAGAATCTTTTCCCCGTGACTTTTCATCTTACCTCATTCTACTTTCTGATGTAGGCATTTTATACCAGTGTTGAACAGAGATCATGATCCTTGTAATGTCTACTTTGTATTTTGTTTGAATTCTGCCCTCAAGAGCTAGATATAACAGATGATAAGAATTGTGCATGGTCAAGTCAATTTTGACTTACAGTGACCCTTTCCAGGTTTTTCTAGGTAGGGAATACTCAGATGTAGTTTACCATTTCCTTTTTCTGACTGCACACTGGGACTCTGCGATATGCCCAAGGCTATACATACTAGCTCATCCCCTGGGATGCACAGAGGGGGCTTTGGACTGCCAATCCATAGCCCCTCAGAAAGTGTCTCCACAACAATTTAAAACTAAAACATGTACCAGATTTGTAGGAAGCTACTTATTTTATTTATTTCTGATAGCATCAATTTATTGAGGTCCCATTTTTTTCAAAAATACTCAGTCTTGGTTTTCTAGATCTTTTCATTTCAGCTGACTCATTTTGTTGTACTTATGATTAATGTGTGGGAATAAAATCCTAGTCAGTCTATGCTTAATTGCTCAGTGATGGACCATTAGATTTCCATTCTCCCTTCTTCCCACTCCTGTTCTCAGCTGTCACTGTCCAGTTTTATTGCATGTGACAGTTCAGTTTAGCTGGCCTGGAACACAGTTTTCATTGGACCAAAGAAATAAAAAAACAAAGCACCTCATCATTTTCTTTTACAGAAGAGGAATAAATGCTGTTACAGTCTGCAAGTGAATATAATGGCAAACCTAATCTCCTCTCCTCCCTATTATCATCCATTTATTTAAGAGACAGTATGTGCTGACATTTATTTATGACAAAGGTAGCCTCTGAAAATACAGAGCAAAAAAAACACCTTACTCTCGTGAACACTCAAGTTGAGGACACAGGCAGATGCCTCACACATCAAAACAAAAAGTGAAATGTGCTATTCTGGGACACTGACTGTGCATCACCATTACCTTGCTCTGTTCTCTGTATCATGCTGCTGTTGACTCTTAATCAGTGCCGCTTTCCACACTCACCATAATAAACTTCAAAGATTGGCCATACTATCTGTGTTGCATGTGGATTGACTACTACGTGGGTATGCTGCTAAGGTAGCTATTTGATAGGAAAGTGAGCAGGCTGGATGCTTTTTGGCAAACTGGAAGTGACTCCGATTTACTTCTGGTTCACGGGAAAGCATTTCTGAGCCCTCCAACATGCCCAGAAGGGCCCTCGGAGGCCCCAAAAGTGTTTTCTAGCGATCCAGATGTCACTTCCGGTTTTCTGGAAGTGACTTCCGGTTCAGCGAGAAGTACTTTTGAGGCCTCTGATGGTTCGGGAAGGCTGTTGGAGTTCCGTTCAGGGCAGCACGAGGCCTAGTGTAAGTACAAGAGGCCTCGAATAGCCCCCACCCCCACTTCTGACCCGACCCTGCATCCGCGTATTGCTGATTTTCAATTATCGCAGGTCAGATCAGGTCCCTAATACAGGGGTTACTATATTACAACATTTTTGTCTTCTTTATTTTTCTTTTGTTTTTGCCTGATCTGCTAGAACTCATTAGCAAAAAAAGTGTTCTGCTTATATACTGCCCCATAGCACTTTAAACACTCTCTGGGTGGGTTACAATTTTAATTATGCATGACACACACACCCCAGCAAGCTGGGTAGTCACTTTACCAAACTCAGAAGGATAGAAGGTTGAGTCAACCATGAGCCAGCTACCTGGGATTGAACCCCAAGTTGTGAGCAGTTTTAGTGGCAGTACAGGCACCTCTTCTAAAGGTATATTATTAGACTAATAAAAATAATTCACTGCACATTTTTCTACTGTACTTGTATTAGAATTTGCATTCATAGGTCTTAATTCCATGGAAGTGAGTTGCCATCTTATTCCATCACACAGTCTTGTTCCAGAATAAGGCTGCTAAAACAGTTGTCCTGAGAATTCATTGTTTGAGATTATTGGTTGACTTACAGTATTTTTCCCTCTATAAGATGCTGTCTTTTATTAGAAGCCCCCCACTTTTTAGACTCCCCAAATAAATAAAATTAATAAATCCTCCTTGAGGTCTCCTCCACCCACCCACCCCACTGTTACCTTTAATTTCCCCATTCTAAACACCCTTCTCTGCGTAGGTAAGTTTGTTTTTTGCAGGATCAAGCTCCATTGGTCTTGAGCAGCCCATTAGGGTTTTAGCCTTTTCAGGCTAAAAAAGAGTGACTTTTTTCTTTTCTTTCTGGGTGCATCTCTTAATGGGCTGCTCAAGCCCAATGGAACATGATCCTGCAAAAAACAAACTCTCCAAAGCCAAGGGAAGTGTTTAGAATGGGGTAATGAAAGAAAACAGTGGGGGTGGGGTGGGGTGGAGAACAGAGCCGATCATTCTAAAAACAAATCACGAGGGGAAAAGCAAGGTGAGTTTGGGTTGTCCTCCACCCCGAGAGGCTTACTTCTGGGTATACCACGCCCCTTAATTTGGCATCATGATTTTAGAAAAAAGTAGCATAGTATACATGGAAAAATATGGTAGTTGATTGTGTTTAAAATAATTGCAAACTGGTCATGAAATGCGATGTTTTACTACACAGTAATTCCCCCCCCCCCAATGAAGTATACTTTTGTATTCTGTAAATAAGACAGCAGGGCTCTTTACAATAGTACAAGTTAAGTCTTAACCATTTCTCTCATTTGTTTTCCCAACAGTGTTCAGCATAGACTGTAGTACAGTGGAATGTCCTCCTGTCCAACAAGTGGTTTGTCCATTGGATAGCTATGAAACTCAAGTCAGGCTGACAGCTGATGGATGCTGTACTCTTCCTACAAGGTTTGTCATGTTTTTGTTAATAGAGTTTCAGTCACGAGTTTAGATTTTTTGCTTAAGTGAACAAAGTGGTTAGTGATGGAAGGGTTGGGGATATATGACTGATTGTACTGATTGTCCAGCGTGACTATCTCAGTTAATTTTCAAAAGAACCATTTTTAAACATTTTTGCTTGAAAAATTTCTAGATGTATCCTAAGCAATTGGTATGTGAAATGGTTAACAGCTGAAATAGAAGAAGTAACATCTACTTCCAATGTGTTTTGTGAAACGAGTCAGTCTCTAAATATTTTCTTTAACAAACAGAAAGGTTCTCCATGTTATTTGCAGGTTGTCTTGAAAGTATAGGAAGGAATTTTTTTCATGTCTTCCAGATTACTGCCTAGTGGTGGCCATGTTTTTCATCTTCCCTTGTATACCCCACATGAAAGCTGTGGTTGTATGTAGGCTATTCACATTCCTTTGTTTTCTGAAATGTCATGGTATACATTAGCTGCTTCCTCCACCCATTCTTTACCCTGTTATTGCATTGTCTGGATCTCACTGGTTCTGTTAGGAAGGTTGGAATGGGATTGGAGGGAGGGAGGTGGGTGCACTTCACAGGGTGGCCATGTGACACATGTCAACAGTGACAAGTATATGGAAGCAAATTTAACAAAGACAAGTCTTTGCAAAGGACCCTAGGACTCTCTTAAGGTAAGTTTGGAAAGTGTTTGGGTGATTTACCTCATGATACCTTGTGGAAGATGATGGATACTGGGCAGTGTCCTTCCCCCATCCCTATTTTCCTTGTATTCGCTTTTATATTCTCATTAAAATTGCTTATGAAATTTAAGTTCTCCTCACATACATTTTTCAGAGATAGTAATTCATAACAAATATTGGTTACAAATTGAAATAGCTACTAAGTATTCCTTTTTTTAATCAGAGCTAAGTATATTGATTCCTTAATTTGAAGATTACATAACATAGGACAACAAAATTAAGATTGCACAGTACAGTTTACAGTGCAATATATACACCGGTTGCAACATATTAGTGCAGTTGTACACATTACTACATCTTAATTCACCTTAAAGTGGTTGAAACTTGCAAATAAATTTACAAAGTTTAATAATGGATGCTTAGTTGTTCTTTTTTTGGAATATTTATTTCACACAATATAGTCAAACAAAGTAGACAATTATTGAGAACCAATTTACAGAATTAACACAAGCAAACTCTATACCTGTCCACTTATCTGTTAGTAATACAAAGGAATTACGGATTCCACAGTTGATCGGACGTCTGCAAATCTTTCACAGTTTCTGGGGGCACTATCTAAACATCTTTATATCTATTTTACCCCTTTTTCAATTGTCTGCTTCTGGGCCCAGTTATATAGCATCTTCCAGATCTCATTTACAAAATGTCTTGGGTGGTCTCGCAACGCCTCTGAGAGCATGTCCAGTTTTGCAATGTCCAGTAGTTTTTTCAACAGTTCAACTTTGGTTGGTATTTCACTTTTTTTCCATTTCTGGGCCCAGAGCAGTCTAGCTGCCGTGTATATGTACAAGATAATATATTTTATTGTTTTGTCTATAATCTCTGGCATTATATTCAGTAACAACGTTTCTGGTTTAAATTTCAATTTAAATATGTACACGTATTTATTAGAATATGAATTGGAGGATGAAAGGGTGAAAGAGGGAATGATTAAATGGCCTCAAAATTTTACATACAGCATTGATATTGATGATTGGACTAAAATGTGGAAAGATAGTCATAAGTTAATTAAACCTGTTAGTCTTAGAGAAAATATATTTAAAATGTTTCACAGGTGGCATCTCACTCCGGTAAAACTAGCCAAAATGTCAAAAGGGTCAAATAATGTTTGTTGGAAATGCAGAAAGAACCCAGGGACTTACTATTACGCATGGTGGTCATGTGACAAAGCTCAGAAGTTCTGGCGACAGACGTGGAAAGTGGCACAAGAAATTGTACAAATTAATTAATTAAATTAATTCTTTTTTTTATGTACCCATTTTGACAAATTTATTTTAGTCTTCTAAAAAAGTCAGTTTCATCATGGCTATAAATCATAGTGCATGTGATTAATTAATTATATACCATCAACTCTCTGTTGGCTTACTGGTCCTTCTCACTAGTGGCAGTCCGAGATTATGCAGATTGCCTGGGGCAGAACAGGTGTCGGGGGGGGGTATGTAAAACCATCAGTCAAGCAGTTCTCTTAGCTTGTCAGGGGAGGGAGGGTTAAATGCACTTTTGTATTATATGAAATTAGGGATCTAAATAGTTGCATTTTGTACTTGTCATTGAAACATAAATGTTTTGAAAAAAAATCTACACAGCAAGATTATGATAACTTTTAAGTATTTTTCACCTTTTGTGAAAAATTATCGAAGGTGTTTGTCTGCAATAAATTAGTATTTTGCACAACATAGAAATCTCCACACACACACAGAGAGAGAGAGAGAGATTTCTAAAAACTAAAAGTTTGCTTGGATTTAAGAAATAAATAAAATACTTTATTCATCGTGTTAAAATGAAACATCCCATAATCATTTGTTTTCTTTTTTCAATTTTTCCATATATATATATTTTGGAAAAAATAAAAAGGGCTTCAGGAAGAAAACATGTTGTTTTTTTCAAAAACGTTTCCATTTTTTTCCTTCACATTTCTAGATAGGATTCATGGTCAAGTCAGCCTTAAATCACATGGTGACTTGAGTCGGACTCGAAATGTTCCCCACCCCCGTAACTCGGGCTTGTTTTGAAAACCACCCATTCTTCTTTGGGGGGGGGGTGCGAATAAGTTTGTTTTTAATAGGGACTTGGAATTTGGTACCAAAGATTCAGACTTGGACTTGGTACCATAGGGTTGGACTTGGGATTTGGCCCCAAGGACTTGACAACATCCCTATTGAAGACCAGCATGATTTATTGGATATTGTGGACTGCCCACTTTCCTGCATTTGAAGAAATGTGTTGCAGTTCACAACGGTATATGTTGCAGTTCACAGCGGTATATGCCAAGTAGACCTTGTTAGTTTAAAGGTACTCTAAGACTCTTGTGGGGCTTGCTAAAACTCATTTCATACCACCTATCTAGTGTTCATATTTCTGCTTGTCTCAGTCTTTTGTGTGAGTTTGTTCCTTCTTTTTAGTATTTCACTTCCGTACACCATTGATTTCAGACCTCTTCATGAGCTTTTCTATGTTATACCAATAACAGAGATAGTTTTACCTCCTTTAGCTGTCGCTGTTGCTTTTTTACCATTTATGTAAGGAGGAAGCAGCATTTTTTGTTATTTAACTTACAAATTCACTTTGTTTCCATTTGCTTACTATGTAGCATATAAAGTATATTCATTTCATTCTTGCATTCTGTTATTAGTAATCGGCCAGGTGTCATTTGTTAATAAAAGCTGAAGAAGTGATAACTGTGAAAATACCCCACTCCAAAATATAAAATATACTACCAGCATTAAATCATTATTATTTGATTCCACTAGTCAGATTTCATTTACTCATTTTACTATCATGTTACAGTGGTGCCTCAAGTTAGAAAATTAATTTGTTCCTTGGGACGCTCCATAACATGAACATTGTTCCGAACACTGATCCCAATGGGGTGCAATTCACCCTGGGAATTGAAGTCTTCCACAAAATTTTCATATCTCAAATTTGTCCATAGAGAATTTTCGTAACTCAAGTTTTTATGGAAGTTTTTTTTTTAGATGGACTTTGGACAGACTACCTTTGTATCTCAAGGTGATCGTATCTCGAGGTACCACTGTATTTATTTCTTCTCTGTTGGGTTTGCCCAAGATGGCACATTCCACACATCACTAGCCAAAACAGGGCAGGTTACTCTGGTTAATAACATGTATAACAATGTTGTATTTTAACATTCCTGTTTATATCCAGGCTGTTTATACCCACCCACCCCATTTATTTTATTTATTAATTTACCGTCCTGTTAGTGTAAAAGCACTATTTTGGGTGGTTTAACAATTAATATTCAAGGATATGTATGGACATTCCCATGACTGGCCCCGGTTAGAAACAGTATTTTGTTGTTTTATTGTTCCAAAAATACCTGTCCTGGATGGTGGAGAGAAGCTTTCCAAAAGGAGGCAGAAGAACATAGTGTCAACAATTGTCCCACCCCTCGCCAATTTCTTTCTCAAATTCATTTTAGATAATCTTAACTCAGTTCTTCACTGCTTTTAATCTACTCTAGTGTTCTTACCTTTGATGATACTTCAGAGACATTTGCTCAAACTGTTCAAACATTTTGAAACTGAACATTCTGATTATTGTGCTTTCCTCTTAAGTGAAAATGTGAATATTCTGGGATTTGAATATTTTCATGGATGTGGATTTATAATGTTCTAGTGCTTAAATCCTCTTTAAGGTCAAATTCTGTTAACAAAGCAGATATCATCAAGCAGACTGTAAAAAATACAAACAGAAGAGAGTAAATCATATCATCCCTTGTTAGTCAGGGAAACAGTACAGGAGTTTGTGTAACACTGAAAATGTTTTGTAAATATTTCAGTAAGCACTGTCTTATTTTTAATTTTATGTCAGGTTTTCCCTAAGAAGGATTCATTTATGCTCATAGGTAATAAGAAATATGATCCTAAATATCCCTTACTACGTAGATTAAATGTTTGTACTGATCTGAAGAGTTAAAGGCTTACAACGTATATTAAATTGTTGCATTCACATATCTGCTGTCTAGAAATTTATTTATTTATTTCATTAAATTTTTACCTCAATCAGCTAGTAGCATGCCTCTGAGTCAGCCATGAGCCAGCTACCTGGGATTGAACCCCAGGTTGCGAACAGTTTTAGTTGCAGTACAGGCATTTAACCACTGTGCCATGAACTACCTCTTCTAAAGGTATACTATTTAGATTAATAAAATAAATCACTGCACATTTTTTGTACTTGCATTATAATTTGCATTCATATGCCTTAATTCCATGGAAGTGAGTTGCCATCTTATTCCATCACACAGCCTTGTTCCAGAATAAGGCTGCTAAAACAGTTCTCCTGAGAATTCATTGTTTGAGATGATTGGCTCCCTACCTTTCCAAGTTCGAAAGGTCCAAATCCCTCAGCAAATGTTCAGAATGGCTCCAAAACATCATGAAAAAATGCTCTTTAACTCCTCCCACCCCTCCACAAACTATGGGGGTTGCAATGCATCCTGGGTACACTTTTTTTGCAAGGCATTATGAAATAATTCGTTATCCAAGGCAAGCCCATAGAGAACATTTGTTATCCAAGGCAGCCCTATACCCAGAAATTTCCATTCGTTATCTGAAACATTCATTATCAGAGGCACTTGTTATCTGGGGTATTATTGTACTATAATTCTGATTAAAGTCAAGCATTGTTCTTTAGAAGAAGTGTTATGCTTTGTTTACTGTGTGGTGTTTAAAGTAGTCATGTTGTCCTTATGTTAACAGTAGGAAATCAATTTGCTATTGCCAACTTGCTTTCCCTGTTTGTTTTAGCACATCCTGTGTTGCTTCACATATTTATGGAGCATTCATTACTTTGGTTTCAGGTGCGAGTGTCTCTCTGGTTTATGTGGTGTTCCAAAATGCGAGGCAGGCTACATCCCCCAAATAGTGTCACGTGGAGACAGAACACCTGGCAAGTGCTGTGATGTCTTTGAATGTGTCAATGGTATGTTATGTTCACATTGTGCTTGCACTAAGCAGTTTGAGGTGTGGATAAATGACTAATGGTAAATTGTTACCAAGTGTGAGACACAATGATAGTATAAAATACGCATATGTATATGTTGATGCAGAATCACTCTCACTAAATCTCTTAATCTAAGTAGATATTTTGTTTATAGGTTAAACATGAATGCCAGCATTAAAAAGCATTTACCATATGCAGGCAAAATCCCCTTGCACCATACATGCATACAACGCAGGGTTGCACCTATTGTAGTTGCAGTATGGTTGAGGTGAAAGTGCTGTCCATGCGCTTTTGTGCCAGCATAACTTTATATTATGCCATTATGAGTAAGAAAACTGGCCATGGAAGCATGCACCTCTTCCATATTAGATTTTTAAACTTTCCACTAAGGAGAAAGGTTACAAGAATTATGGTTTCTCCTGCCCTGTCACTTTTTAACTAGCAAGATTTTGACATTCTCCTCAGCTGAAGTCTCTATGGCTTCTTCTTTATTAATTGGAATATCTTATATTTAATGGTTATTATAACAGTCTGCTTTCTAACTGTGCTGCTGATCTGACTTGTGAGGATGTGACCAGGACCTGTAGGTGTAAATTACAATTATTAATGTATATGAATAGCATCTAGCAAACATTTGAAAAGTTGCTTATCATCTCAGGTGGTATCGTTTGATTTTGATTCTGAACTGGGTCCATTAACTACCATAATTCCTCTAGTTGTTTGAAGAAGTTCATTACTGAAATGTATTGCTAAAATTCAGCAGTTACAGTATTAATTAATTCATGTCATTAATTATTGGGATGGCCATCAGTAATTAACAATGAATTACGTCTTTGATAGTCTGTTAGCTTGTTGTTTTGGGCTATCAAGTCACCTCTGACTTAATAATTGTGTTCCACCACATCTGGCTTATGGTAACCCTTTTCACAGTTGTTTAGGTAGAGCATAATCAGAAGGCTGGTTCTTCTAAAATGCGCAGTTGGGAATGGAATTTCCAACCTCTGGCTCCACAGCTTTCCAGCCAGCCACTTCTGATTTACACTTACCACAACAGAGTTTTAGTAGTGTGAGAGGTATTTAAGGAAAGGTTTACCATTGACACCCCCTTAAGTATCTATCCATAGTTGAATTGGAATTTGAATCCAGATCTGGTTGTAATCCTGCACTATGTTACACCACACTAGCTTTCATTATTGAGGTTTTTTCAGATATATACCCCCTATTCTTTACACCTAAAGTAGATGTACAACTCACTTCATCAGCTACATAATCTTGAAGATGCCAGAAGACTCCTTGGATTTGTTGTTGTTATTGTTTGTTAAAAGCAATTTAAGTTTTTGGGTACATTGCAACATTATCATTACTTAGTGAATGAGTAGTTTAAATTTAATTAAGTCTGTAATTTGACTTCTGGGTAACAATAGTAATTTCAAAATTATTTTGTATAATGAAACTATTAGGGGCAAAGAAACTTAAATCAGTACTGTTGAATTTATAAGCTGCGATAAAAATCTTTAGCCTTTTATATTCTTTAACTTTACAAATGAAGCAAGTTATTTCACAAATACATAATAAAAACATTAATTAATTAGTGGTTTTAAAATGAATAATCTGCAACAGTCAGTGAAAAAATAGTTGGGGTTATTAAATATAGTAGAACCCCCATATCTGCGGGAGATTGGTTCCCGGCCACCCAGCGGATAATGAAATCCACGGATAAGAGTGAATGTTCTTATCAGAGGGTGCCAGGGGTGAAAGCAGTGGGAGAGACCACTAGCACCCCGGTGAACTGTGCCATGGTGCTGTGCCACCTTTGCCAACCTTATGGATGGGTGGGCTTTCCTGGGCTGTGTGGTTCCACCTCCACCGCTGCCACTGCCACCAGTCTTGCAAGCGAGCTCTCCTCTGCTGTCGCTGAGGAGTTTGTGGATGGGGCGGTCCTCCTCCACTCCTGTGGGTGCCAGGGTACCTTGCTGCCCGGGAGTAGCAGCGGCTGCAAGGAGGGAAGAAAGGTGTTTTTTTTAACCATTCTCTTTGCCACTTAGCTTCAGCAAGGAGAATGAGTTAAAAAAAAACACCTTTCTTCTCTCCTCACAGCCGCCGCAAGGGGCTGCAAGGAGGGAAGAAAGGTTTTTTTTTACCCTTTCTCTTTGCCACTCAGCTTCAACTGCCCAGTGGTGGCAGTGACGGCAACGAGGAGAGGAGAAAATAAAAAATAAAACATACTCACACCGATGCCTGTCGCCCTTCTCCTCGCCGCCAGCCACCTCGCCTTTGAACTTCCGGGTCGGGTCCTAGGCAACCGATTGGAAGTTTTGAATTTCCTGCTCAGACTTCCGATCTGCTGCCAGAGACCTGAGTGGGAAATTTAAATTTCCCTCTCCACCCCTCCAGAAGGTGCCTTGCTGGTCCGCCGCATTGGTGGCAGCGGTGAAGAGGAGGTTGGTGGGCATCGGCAGGGGTAAGTTTTATTTTTAATTTCCCCCTCCTTTCTGCCCCCCACGGATCACCAACCGCTGATAACTGAATCAGCGGTTAGTGAGTCAGTGGATAAGAGGGTTGTACTGTATCTGAATCCCAAATATTGCATTATCCTTTTAAAAAATTAAGTTTTTACTCCAGTCCATTCAAAATAGCATAACGGAACAATATGTATAATATTACGGTAATAGTATACAGTGGTACCTCAACTTACAAATTTAATCCGTTCTGAATGCATGCTCTTTAGTTGAACTACTCTTAAGTCGGGGTACCTATCTAAAAACTTGAAAAAATAAGTTCAAATTAAAAAAAAATGAAAACAATTTTAAGTTGAACAGACCATATCTAAAATTTGTAAGGCAGCAGTTAAAACACCAACAGTTTTCTGCTCTTAATTCAAATTGCTCTTAAGTTGGGGTACAGTCACTCCCCGCCATTTCGCGGCTCAGGTACTGCAGTCCCACTATATCACGGGATCTGCGGGGGACGGCGGTGAGCGATTGCATCGCTCCCTGCTGCCCCCTCTGGGAGGCTTCGGAGCCGCAGGGGGGGCAGCAGGGAGCGATCAAATCGCTCCCCACCCACCCCTCTGATCGTCCCCCGCCCCCACCCGACCTGCTTCCGCATAGCATGGATTTTCATGTATCGCGGGTAGGGGGGTTACTGTACCACTGTGCTTTGTGTTCATGCCTTATACCTTCATATATGTACACTGTTGGCATTTTCCCACTACCTTTTTGCAAAGTTTCTTGGCTCATCACTGTATTTTATGTCTACCTTATGCTGCTTGGAATAACCAGCAGTCCAACCCATTGTCCCCTTGGTTTACTCTGTTTCTTTTTACTCAGTATTGGATTTTTAAATCTCTCCTCTGTGTTATCTAATTAGTCATTTTCTCCATCAGCATCACTGCCTGTATTTTATTCATATATCTTTGTCAAGTGAGGTCCTGAGCACCTTTCTAGCACCAGGCAATTTCTTTCCGCACAACCCCTATGAGAGTTGTCAGCAATTCTTTATTTGATAAAATCGTCTGTGAAGATTCTCAGTCATCCAGGTGCGTTTATCTGGGAGTTGAGTCATGGCTACTGGACTTCTTTTTTGAGAGATAGAAACGTTTCGCTGTTCATCCAAACAGCTTCATCGGTCTGAATACAGCTAGTGCAAGAGACCTTCTTATAGTCAGCTTGACCTCTTGTCCCCTTGTCTGATTGGCTCATACGATGAACAAAGCCTGAATAGGCTCGTTAGGGAGACATTAGTGTCCATGGCCTTAAGGTAAACAATGGCCTAAGGTGCTGAAACCCATCAAGAATGGGTCGTTAGCTGTCAAGAATGGGTCGTTAGCTGTGACCTGGTGGTGAAGGCTCCTTGATTTGCCTGGGTACTGTGGAAAGTACAGCCTGATAAGTAGCAGCTAGACTATGCCGGAGCCCCCCACCTCTGTTGAGGGAGGGATTTTCAATGCTGACATGAATGGCTTCCCTTACTCCTCTCTCAAACCACCTCTCTTCTTTGTCTAATATGTGTACATCCTCATCTTTGAAAGAGTGGCCTTTTTCCTTCAAATGGAGGTGTACTGCTGATTCTGGTCCTGAGCTGTTACCTCTCCTATGTTGGGCCATTCTTCTGTTTAATGGCTGTTTAGTTTCTCCAATGTAGAGGTCTGAACACTCTTCACTGCATTGGACTGCATATACTATATTGCTCCTTTTATGGTTTGGTATCGGATCCTTTGGGTGGACAAATGGGTGAAGAACCTCTCAAACAGGGAACTCACCCAGACAGAGAGAGAGGTCCTATCCAAAGGCCTAAATTTTGCCATCACACCCAAACAGGTTCCTGTTGTGGATTTCATCACAGCGACAGAATCAGCCATCCACAGCAACAATCTGCCAGCAGCAGAAGCAGAACTACTCAGGATAAAAGTCTCTGCTGCATTATCCAGTGCTCAACCACCACCATCCAACCTCACCAGCCAAGAGAGAAGTGCTGTGACATCCCTCAGCAGGGATGAGAGCATCACAATTCTGCCTGCGGACAAAGGAAGGTGCACTGTCGTCCTCAATACGGTGGACTACCACGAGAAGGTTATCACACTTTTAGATGATCAGCATACATATGAAAAACTAAGAAGAGACCCCACCAGCAATTACAAGAAGAAAGTAATAGAATGCTTAAAACTCTTGGAGCAGGAAAACGCAATTGACAGGGTGACCTACCACCGGTTATATCCCGGAGAGACAGTCCCCTGCTTTTATGGACTTCCCAAGATCCACAAGCAAGGAATCCCCCTCAGACCTATTGTCAGCAGTATAAATTCAGTGACTTATAACATCGCAAAATACCTGGCAACTATCCTAGCCCCACTGGTTGGACACACGGACCACCACGTACACAACTCAGAAGAGTTTGTTTCTAAAGTCAGGGAGCTCAAACTGGATACAGAGGAAACCATGGTATCCTTTGATGTTACATCACTCTTTACCAGCATACCCACCACTGATGCGCTAATAATGGTAAAGAGAAGATTAAGAGAAGACAGCACCCTCACCTCCAGAAGCCGCCTCAACCCAGACCAGATAGGCCTGCTCCTGGACCTGTGTCTGAACACCACATATTTCATGTACAGAGGGGACTTCTACAGACAGAAGCATGGCTGTGCCATGGGTTCCCCAGTGTCACCAATTGTAGCAAACCTATACATGGAAGAAGTGGAGAAGAAGGCACTCAACACCTTCCCAGGGACAACACCATCCCATTGGTTCAGGTATGTAGATGATACCTGGGTTAAAATAAAGACGCAGGAAGTACAGGCCTTTACAGACCACATCAACGCAGTGGATCCTAATATTAAGTTCACTAGGGAAGACACCCAAGACAACAGGCTGGCTTTCCTGGATTGTGCAGTCATCATCAGACCTGACCGTGGCCTAGGAGTAGAAGTTTACAGGAAACCCACCCACACAGATCAATACTTACTGTTTGACTCCCACCATCCATTACAACACAAACTAGGAGTCATCAGGACCCTAAGCCACAGAGCAGAGAGCATCCCCACCTCCTCAGAAGCCAAGAAGAAGGAAGACAGGCACCTGAAGACAGCACTTAAGGCCTGTGGATATCCAAGGTGGGCCTTCAACAAAGCAGTGGGCCATCCTAGAAGAACAAGGGATCAGTCTGAGACCCAGACCCGACGGAAGAACCTGGTCATTCCCTACATGGCGGGAGTGTCGGAGAAGCTTAAAAGGATTTTTGGCAAACACCACATCCCTGTTTATTTCAAACCCATGAACACACTAAGGCAGAGACTTGTCCACCCAAAGGATCCGATACCAAACCATAAAAGGAGCAATATAGTATATGCAGTCCAATGCAGTGAAGAGTGTTCAGACCTCTACATTGGAGAAACTAAACAGCCATTAAACAGAAGAATGGCCCAACATAGGAGAGGTAACAGCTCAGGACCAGAATCAGCAGTACACCTCCATTTGAAGGAAAAAGGCCACTCTTTCAAAGATGAGGATGTACACATATTAGACAAAGAAGAGAGGTGGTTTGAGAGAGGAGTAAGGGAAGCCATTCATGTCAGCATTGAAAATCCCTCCCTCAACAGAGGTGGGGGGCTTCGGCATAGTCTAGCTGCTACTTATCAGGCTGTACTTTCCACAGTACCCAGGCAAATCAAGGAGCCTTCACCACCAGGTCACAGCTAACGACCCATTCTTGACAGCTAACGACCCATTCTTGATGGGTTTCAGCACCTTAGGCCATTGTTTACCTTAAGGCCATGGACACTAATGTCTCCCTAACGAGCCTATTCAGGCTTTGTTCATCGTATGAGCCAATCAGACAAGGGGACAAGAGGTCAAGCTGACTATAAGAAGGTCTCTTGCACTAGCTGTATTCAGACCGATGAAGCTGTTTGGATGAACAGCGAAACGTTTCTATCTCTCAAAAAAGAAGTCCAGTAGCCATGACTCAACTCCCAGATTTGATAAAATCCTAATTTCTTCCATTAAATAATAAAAAGAATAATAATGTTTAATGTATTCTCAAAGGCTTTCACAGCCGAGATCTGATAGTTGTTCTGAGTGTTTCAGGCTGCTTGGACATGTTCTGAAAAACTTCCAGAACATGGCCAAACAGCCTGAAAAACTTACAACTATCAATAATAATGTTTCATTCTGCCTTGCAATATATTTTTATTTGTAATTATATTGCATTATCTGAAGTACTGTGACACTGGCCGCCTGATGGTAGCCTAGAAGATAAAAAAATCACTTATAATGTACCTTTTAGAGATATTATTACACTATTGTGTAACTTTGTGTGCTGGCATAAATCATATTGGGGCACTGTAGTAATTAAAATGAAATTAACACTTTCATTCCTCCTGTCTCAGCTTGTGAGAAATTTTAAAAGTCAAAACTTACCACTAGATCTCTATCAGTGGTCTAGATCCCAGTGGCAACAATCTGACAATAACATTTGGCTTTTAATGCACCGCTACCACCAAAACTCCCTGATCGTTCCCCAGGGCAAAAAGGAGCTGAAGGGAGCATGAAACAGGAGGATAAACAGCTTTAAATCAATTGCTGCCAGCACACAGACCCAGTTTATGCTAGCATAAAGTTTTAGAATGGGATTTTACCCTTATCTTATTTTTATGTGTTTGTTTGTTTATTTAAATAATTTATGTGCTGCCCACTTCCCAAAGGTCTCTGGGTGGTTTACAGTTAAAAACAACAATTAAAATACCAATAAATAATTAAAACAACAAAACATTTAAATACTATTTAAATACCTTTTCAATATTTCACACTATATATTTGCATTTGTTTTTATTGTAAAATCATACGGACAAGCTCCAGGCCTAACAGTAACTTTATGCTTATAATAAAACAAAACATTAAACTAAGAATTCTGCTTCTTTATTTTTTAATCTAAAATGTTGTTTATGTACTACTCTTGAATGAATGCATGTTAATATTAAAATGTATGTGAAAAATCAACAGTTTTAAAATGAATGTAAAGAAACATATAGTATGTAGTAGGTTCTAGCGCTATGTGTAAAAGTGTACATAGTGCAGCCTCAGATTAAGTCTGTTTTGAGTGGATTTTAATTCCTGGTTAGTGTGCTTTAAGCACCATATTTTACACTATAATATTAATCGCTTAGCTTTCAATGTACCATTAAGTGTTTCAAAAATATCTATATTGAAAAGAACAAAGAAATGTTTTAAATAGTTTTGTTCAGGGGGACTACGTAGTATCAGATAAAATAATTAATAAATATAATAACTGTGTATTACAGTTCATAGTAATTAGGCAAACGGCTATCATCTTTACAGTTTATCTTCAAACAATCTTTGTAATACAGTATTATTGTTTTTCTCCAGGTTTTCTGAAGCAGCAATGTTCTTCACATACATAAATCTCTTTCTAAGTACTGTGTCCCATGAGTGTCAGACAGCTCAGCACATAACTGCCTCTAGACATTCTCTGGGAGAAGTCCAGTTGGCATAACTTTGTCTGGCATTACCCAGATGAGGCACCAGAACCATTTGATTTACCACCACCTCCCTCCTTTTAGTTCCTGAGGCCGCCTTGGGCTCCCTTTTGCAACAACCCAGCAGTGATTTTTTATTTTTTATTTTTGCTAGTAAAAGCGCTCCCAGCCAAAGCCCTGTGGCTCCCAGAGATGCCCCCCAAAGGATAGCAAAACTCTAGGGAGGCTTGGAACCTAAAAGGAAGGGGATAGGAAGTTTTCAATTGCTATACATTAAATCCAAGTTAATCTTGTGCAAAGGCTGCAAACACTTCAGGAGTGTAGGTTTCCAATTCCAACTCAGGTGGCCATTGGTCACATTATCTTTCCCATCTCCTCAAATAGAGGTCTGATGCGTATTTAGTCTTTCCCCTCGCTTTTTATCTTCTGCCCTATCCACAGTATATTTGTCCAAAGACTGATGAAGACAAATACAAGTCAAAAGCTAGCTTTTGTGTGTGGTTTAATAAAGGTAGATACCATCTGCTCTTCCTTTTGTATAGTTTAAGAACCACATGGCTTTGATTCCTGAGGACCATGGAAACAATATCCAACTTTTCTCCTTCCCTGCTATAATCCCAACTTTGATTTAAACAGGTATTTGCAGTTTAAACGGGAGACAGTCTTTGGACATTTGTGTCTCAATCATCACATTTTTTAACCCTCAACCGCTTGTTTTAGGCAGAAGCTAACAAATTATAGTTAATAATCAATTAAATGAGTTGGTTAGATAGTCAGTTGTTGTATGTACTTCAGCCACATAAAGCTATACAAGGTTTGATTTGGTAGGTTTTTAAAAACAAAATAATTAATTACTGGATGGGTAAATACTTAAAAGAAGTGGCATTAAAAGATGCTGTATTTTGTAGAATCTTTTGACTTTTTAGTACATTTGCAGGAGAAAAAGGCAGAATTACTTTTAGGCTCAAAAAGATGGCAAGAGCAGTTGTTTAAAAGCTTCTGAAAGCTTCTGTTACATTTGAGCCTGCAAAGTAAATTGCTCTTTAGAATTCTGTGGTTCTGTTTCTACTGGAAACATGTAGTCACTCACAAGCACTTTGATTTAAGCTACATGCAGAACTTTTTGTTTCTAAGACTCAAGCACCCCCTTTTTTATGAACTTGTAAATTGTAATGAAAGGCTTGGCTGTCTTTAGGATAAATGGTTGTTCTCGTTATATAAGAGTAAAATAATCTTTTTCCTGTTCTTCAAGTAACATTATTTTTATATCTCAATGTATGCAACATGCCCTGCAATGTTCATCTGCTAGCCCGGAGAGAAAATGTTCCTTCATCTGCTTCTGTTGTAGAATCCCGTCCCTCTCTTACGTTGAAATTGCTGTGCTTCAGTATGTTCTGAGGGGAAAACAAAAAATGACAGTGTATCCCATCTCAAGTGTACTTCCCTGTTTCTACACAGTCCTTCAGTATTTGTTATAGACATGTCCTTAATACTTATTTCACATGCCGTTATAAGTGTGCTTCCCTTCTCTAGGTGCATTTTAGAATTTATAAAATTCCAATAATGATTCCTATAAGAATTCAGATTTTTTTAAAAAAAAAATACCTTGATTCTGTCTTGGGATGTTCTGCCTTATTGACATGAAGCTGTTTTTATTTGCATAAACTGGGAAATTTCATTTTCACAGATCCCTCAGTATTTCCTTAACCCTTTTGCACAAAAATGTTTTTTAAGAGTCTGGAAGCCACCTGAGCAGTACAGATGAGGCATGAAAGGCAGCAATATATATTTACATACAAGTGAACTGGCAAAAAATGGGTGCCTAACTAGATGGAAGAACTTTCCTCTAGTCTAAGCCAAACTTACTACTGGAAACACTTTGATGTGAGCTTTCTGGGGGGGGGGGGAATCAGATTTAAAAATTCGTAATGAAACCTAGGAAATTAGGGATAGCTAAGCTCATTGAAGAAGAACTTAAAAACTGACCCATTGAGCATACCATTACCAAACACTCTCATTCTGTTTTCTGTTTTCAGAAGCAAAACCAGCATGTGTATTTAATAGTGTGGAGTATTATGATGGAGATACATTTCGAATGGATGCTTGCCGGTTTTGTCGATGCCAAGGTGGTGTGTCTATTTGTTTCTCAGCACAGTGTGGTGAGGTACATTGTGACAGATACTATGTACCAGAAGGAGAATGCTGTCCAGTGTGTGAAGGTAATTTTCTTTGTTACAATTTGGTTTTGAAGTAGATAAATTATGTTTCAGCAATCAATACTGTATGTTTTACTAATAACTGAAACTTCAGGAATGGAACCAGTCTCTCAGAATGTTCTTTACTTCTGTGATGCCACTAACCTTCATTAATAATGTGAAAGCTATAGAACCTCTGTTACCCGTACAGGTGAAAGTATACAACCAGATATAAATGGGCTTGTCCTATTTCTAAAAACCAAATACATAGTTTGGAGATTCTTATGGTCTTTGTCTTACCTATTTCGGGGTAACTGCTGTAGGTCACCCAAATGACTATCAGAGCTCAATAATTGCTACTATTAGCACTTTAATAATATATATCTCCTGAGTTTTTATTATTGAAGCTCCAGTCTTTAGCCATACCAACTTACCTACACTCAGATCAGTATTAGGGCACTATCTCACGAGCAGTTTGATCCAATTTTTACTTAAAAGTAATTCAGCTCAAAAATGTGTCTCCACGACCATCGAGTTTTTAAAAAAGAAAACCAGTTCAGCAGGTTGAACCGATCTTTCCATGACCTAGGGGTGATGTTGGGTATTTTTAACCCAGTTATAAACTCGTGCTTTCCAACCTCGCATAGGTACATGGGGATGCTGATTATCCAGGTTTCCCACCTCTTTTGCCCTATTGGCCTATGCTAACTTTTTTTTAAATTTAAAAATACTAATGTGGCTTTTGTTTCATTTTTTATACTTTTTTTGCCAGCCCCAAGCCCCACTACATCTGATGGGCGCTTGGGGCTCAGCCAATAAAAAAAGTTTAAAAATTGCCCCTCCCCCCCAACTATGGGGTGGGGGGGAAGGAGGGATGTTTAAACATTTTTTCCTGAGCCCCAAGCACTCATCAGCTGTAGCACAAGCTTGGGGCTAGCAAATTTTTTTAAAAATGGCTTCTTTTCCCCCACTCCATTCAGTGGGGGGAAAGGAGTGTTGTTGTTTGTGTTTGTTTTTTTATTTTGCTTTTGTTTTTGTTATTTTTTACCAGTCCCAAGCCCACACTACAGCTGATGGGCGCTTGGGGCTCAGCCAAAAAAGTTTAAACATTGCTCAGGATCAAACATTAAAATGCAGTTTTACGACATGGGAACATTAAGATCTGTTTATTAATACCACGCCCATGAGGACACTGTAACCGAATCTTGAATCAGGTGATGACTATAGAGTAAAAATACGTCTTTATTTTAAAAAAAAAAAGATATCTTTCACCCGTGTGATAGCACTCTTAGAAACCCTATATGTCTACCCAACTAACTGTCAAGCAGTTATAATGCTAGGCACAAAAATTCTTGCGAATGACCATCTTCTTCAGTTAACAGCCAACAGGCTCCATCATCACAGCCCTGCAAGTGGGCATAGAAAATCTAATGATTCAACATGTTCTATAATTGACTTGCTTTCTTTGGTACCATAGTACGTATGATGCTCGGCAGTTGAAATTGTAAAAAAAGGTTCTCCTTCGTGGCCTTCGTGAAGCCACACAGATGGGTTCTCCAACGTGCATGCGCGGGGCTCCGGGCTTTCCTAGCAATGGAAAGCTTGTTAGTCTCCTTCCCCTCCTACTGCGCATGAGTAGGAGCCTTCCCACCCAAATACCTCAGTTCCCTCTAACCGCAGCATGCAAGTTAAGTACCAGACTGCGTGACGACTGGAGGGGCGTCATGAAGGAAGCCTGCCAGTGTGGCCTTGTAGCATAATAGTCTTATACTGATCTGCTGATACTGACAATTTTCAAAGCACTATATTAAGTGTTTTGAGTGGATTAAATCATCTGTTTGCTTTTGCTTTTGTTTTTTGTTTTTCAGACTCCCTTTCTCCTGTTAGTAACCCTGCTGGTTGCTATGCTAATGGTCAGATTCAAGCACATGGTGATCGCTGGAGGGAAGATGACTGCACTTTTTGTCAGTGTATCAATGGGGAATCTCATTGTGTTGCCACAGCATGTGGACAGAGTTGCTTGAATCCTGTAAAAGTGCCTGGTGAATGCTGCCCAATGTGTGAAGGTCAGCTATTTAAAAACCAAATATTGTTGTCATGCATATAAAACAATTACCCTTATTATCCAGGTAGTAATTTTTAAGAGGGAAAAATAATCTGTCTCCTGTGACAGTGGAGAAGCACTTAACGCAGCCTCAACTTTCTCAGAAGTGAAGAAAATTCAATTATTTAAATGATGTTTGATTACTTCAGCAAGAAGTACTATTTCATGGGGCATAAAACTACAGTATTTTAAATTTTGTTACTAGTATTGAACATGCTTTGACATCTGTTTGCACTACATTTGTATTGTTTGTCATATGCTAGTAATTGGCAACATTGTTTGTTTTGTTTTTACTTGAAAGGATTTTGATTGCATGAACCCAGCCCTGTGTGGATTCTTTCCACAAAAATTACCATTGTTAATTCTGTGAGTTCCACCTGACAAACCCACACCTGCAGAAACATAAATGTGGTTCACCTGGAGAAAAGGCCTAGCTGGAATATTTTCAAGTCCTAACATAGACCTAATTATGCCCTAGCTTTCTCTGCTGAAAAGAAGCTGCTCCACTACTAGCTGGGAGTGTCCTTTCTAAAGAGTACATCAGGGCCAAAATAGGCCTTAAAAGGCTTCCCATTAGGCTTTTTCACTAGGTGAATGTCATGGAGGTGTTTAAAGGTTTGTGCCCATCAGATAGTACTCTCAGAATGGAGAATTATGGAATTTGTAAGTGCAAAAATGTTCAAAGAATCTGCTGGCTCCTGGAGCACACCAGAGAATTTCAGAAGAAGGTAGTCTATTCTTTATAGACAACAGCAAAGCCTTTGGCTGTGGATCATGAAAAGCTTTGAGATGTTCTGAAAGAAAAGGGTTTGCCTCAGCACTTGGTTGTCCTGTTGTGTACCCTACATTGTGGACAAATAGACACTGTTAGGACAGAATGTGGAGAAACAGAATGATTTTCTCTATGCAAAGGTTTCAGGTGGGTACATTTTATCTCCCTTTCTGTTCACTCCATATACATAAGATATAGTTAAAGCTGGACTAGAGTCAGATGAAGGAGTGAAAATTGGTGTAAGAAACATCAATTTAAGATAGGCAGAATTGGAACAATCTCTGATGAAAATAAAAGAAGTGTCACACTAGAATCTGAAAATTGAGTTATAGCAACTGGACTTCTTTTCTTGTGAGATAGAAGAGTTTCGCTACTCATCCAAGCAACTTCGTCAGTCTGAGGAAGGGTGCGTGAAAGTCCCACCTACGCAAACCTTCCCTACTCCCATTCAGTATGGGTCGTTGCTGGTGGAGGTGTGAACTGCTTCTGATTTTTCTAGGGTTTGAGGAAAGGGCTGCATGGTAAGTAGCAGACAGATTGTGCTCGAGTCCCCCATCTCTCTTGAGAGAGGGCTTTTCAATACTCAGATGAATGGCTTCCCTGACCCCTCTCACAAGCCACCTTTATATGCAGTCCATGCAGTGAGGAATCTGCAGACTTCTACACTGGAGAAACCAAACAGCCATTAAACGGAAGGATGGCCCACAGGAGAGGCAACAGGTCAGGACCAGAATCAGAATCAGAAGTGTACCTTCATTGGAAGGACAAAGGGCACTCATTCAGAGATGATGTACACATACTGTATTAGACAGAGAAGATACAAGTAGCACTGCAGAACGTTATGTGTGGGTCCTAAATGACATTTTACCCCACATGTTCAACATGGTAATGAGACATGTTTATCAAATCTTAGCAGCTGTTGCATACTGTCCCAACCACAGTAGGCCCATTGAATCTGTCGGAATTTGGTGAGTCACATTCTCTATAAGTTCTACAAGGGTGTACTCGAGCTGTGAATTACTACACAAGGGACAAGATTTCAGCCACAGAATTGTAGAGTTGGAAGTTATCACAGAAATGATCTAGACCATTACCTGCCAATATAGGAAACCCACAGCCAAACATCCCTGACAGCTGCTGTAATATCTGGTTTACAAACTTCTAAAGTAGGACTGTGTAGTGTCTTTGCCATCATGGTTTGTTTTCCCTAGACATGTTCCTCTATATTTTGCATTCCAGAGACTCCTAAAACGTCTTCTCCTCAGGCCATTGGTAGTTTCTTGAATGTCATAAAGGGACAGAATTTCCTTGCTTAAATGATATGGGACACATTAAAATAATAAAAAAAATTCCATGATAAAAGAATATATTTCATGAAAATACTGACTTCTGTGGTAGTTTGCAGTCATACAATGATTTCAAATAGTTTTTTTCTGGAAAGTGGCAGATATTTGTATCTGTGTGGCACATACATCTTGAAGCTGAAAAATAGTTTTTAAGAAACTATTCCCCTACTGATCTAACCCTTGTGGCAGTAGTGAAACCACAGTGTGCCTCATATTAGAAATTGGGATTATGAAGGGTTTGGAATGGGGAGGCAAGGTAAGTGAGAGGAATTAACCCCACCTCTGTTTGGTAGTTTTTATTTGAATATTTCTTTTGAAGAAAAAATTCATGTTCCTCTCACTGCTTGGTGCTCCCAGATAAGATAACCTATTTTTGTTAATTTCTTTTATTTATTCAGTGAACGTTTAATTAAAAAATGAAGCCAGGCAGTGCAACCCTAAAATGCCTTTATTAGATGGATCATTTGTTATTGCTACAATAGGCATTTGGGCACCAGGAAAGGAAATTCTCTAGCACTGAACTTGGAACTGGTATTTTTCATGTAATGAACTCAGGGAAAAGAAAATCTGTCTGGAATGCAAACTATGAGAATGGAAAACATTTAGTCACCCTTGGAATGATATGAATGTTTTTCCAGGAAGCTTAAGTAAACACATAATTCTGCAGATCAGGAGCAGCATTCAGAATTGGGGGGGAGGGGCGGAGAGGACAAACAATGTTCCATAAAGAACATGGAAATTTTAAAAGTTCATTAAGGGACAGGTTTGTCAGAGACAAAATAAACAATTTTATTCTTCTAACCAGCTAGATAGAGCTGCAGCTCACTTCTTTACGTTTGAGTAGTGAAGTGTGTGGAGTGGGGGGGCGGGTATTTTGGACTTTTTAGAGAAACATTTGCTACTGGGGCTTATGACCAAATGATATTTGATGAGAAAAAAGTCAGTAATTTCAGTTGTTTAGTACAGTTTCCCAATTGTTGCTCTTTCTCACACCCTGCTGCCAGCCCCATTCCACAGCTCCATCCCTTGCTGAATCTTGAGAGCCCTGAGGACCCAGGAGTACATTCGAGGAGGATATCTTAGGTTGAGTCATGCAGCACAAGGATAGGGCAGAGGTTACTTTCCCAATCTTCACATTCATTTTAAACCATTATAATTATTAATTCTTATATATATGAAGTCACATATATTAACATATATCATGTCCTGTAATATTCATGGACACATTTTTTCCTTACTTTAAGATATAACATATATGGGCAGACAGTTTCTTTCTGCATCTGCAAATGTGAATGTGCCTGTTCCCCTCCTCTCCCCCCATGGGTTTTTAGGGAGAGGAAACTTGTATGTCAAAGTATATAAGGAGTAGAAAGAAGTGTGCTAGGTTCTGTCCATTTTTTTCAGGGTTTTATTAAAATTTGAACAGCAGTTGCACTTACCTTGAAGAACTGGAAATGAACTGTATTTGGGGAGGATTCCTTTTATTTCTGATCTCCAACTAAATTAGAAAAGATTTTTCTAATTTAAATCTAAAAAGAGCTTACTCTTTAGGGCAGTGATGGTAGACCTTTTAGATACCGAGTGCCCAAACTGTGATTCAAAACCCATTATTTTTTCGCAAATTGCCAATACAACAATTTAACCTGAATACAGGTGGCTGTGAAGGGGCAAATGTCGGGTGCCCACAGAAAGGGCTCCGAGTGCCACCTTTGGCACCCGTGCCATAGGTTCGCCAACACTGCTTTAGGGTTTGCTCTTTTTGGAACTGAGCAAAAAATGACACTATCACAGCAAATCCAACTCCTTCCTGTTCATCTTTTGGTTTGGAAGGGAGTTGTGAGAAATGCAAAACTGGAAATTTTTGCATTTCTTTCAGCTGTCATCAGGGTACATGAGTAAGAACTGTTCATTATAGTATGAGTTGCTTTTAGATGAACCCTTTTGAATACCTTTTTCAGTGTGCTGCTGTCAATTACTTTGTTTGCAATCACTCTTAGCATTATTTGCAGTATTATTATTTTTATGTCATTTGCTGTTTGATAGAGCAAAACATAGATACATACAGTACAGTGTTCACTTATTGATTTCAAGCACCAAAACTACTATTACTTACTCACTTTAAGGGTCATATTGCAAAATTATCTGGCAGAGTAGACAGGTTACAATTGGATAATACACTGCTGACTGCCCTGTAAAAAACTGACAAGGGTATATAGCATTATTATATTGTTTTTATCCAAAGCCTATTTAATTGAAGTTAATGAGGGTGGAAGACTGAGTGAGTGTCTGGTGTAATTAAAAGTGACAGTTCCTTAATGCTTTCTCTGTATTTGTGACACAACGTTTTCCAGATTATGGAGACAAATTATTTGAGATATTTAATGCAATGGATCCTTTATGCACAAAGGAACAAAATAATTACATTGTGGTACATTTTTCATTTTGAGTTTTCTATTTAAGAATAAAATTCTTTAAAACTTACATGATTCAAAGCATAAATTATACCCTAATTTGAGTGGAGCAATTTCATAGTAGGTGCATATACCGTAGCCAGTATGGAATTTGTATAACCATTTTTATGACTCCTGAGCACTTATGTGATAAGAAAAAATGATGTGTTCTTTTTAAAAAGTTTAAAAATTATATTTGCCTTGTATTTGTTCCATGGCATGAAAAAATCAGAAAGCTTAAAAGAAGTGCATCGAATTATCATGCCTAGTCCCTGATCAGGGCTGTACATTACTGATTCTATATTGGGCTTTACCCTGATGCTGAGACTCTCACATTTGATGCTAGAAAAGAATAAACCTGTTACGCACACTGTTGTTGAGGGAAAGAGTAGTTTAAAACTACTCTACTATAAACTGAGAAAGATCTTTCAATATTTTATTCTATCAGTTCATACAGTACACACTCAAACTGTAGACATTGCAAACAGAAGAAGAGGTGGTAAAGGACACCAAGATGAGTAAGGAAGGGAAAGAGTCAATTTCAGGAAGCACAAAGCAATCACTTTTTGTTAATCACAATGCCTACATGTGTCCAGAAGCACTTCTGATGCTGGCTCTGCTTCACCTATATTGATATCATTAACCTGGTAACCTATGGATAATTTCACCATAAAAAATGTATAAAACAGCAAAGCAGAAAATGGATCATACTTTACTTCAGCCATACTTAAAGTTCTTCATGGACTAAAGAACAAAATTTGCAGAACTTTAACCAAAATGTTCTCAGCCAGTCAGTTGATGGTGTTTTTGGTGGCATGAAGTAATAGTGAGATCACTTAATAGATGTGGGTGCTTACTCTAATAATTGTAACAGGAAAATAATTTAGTTTTGTCTTCTCCAAGATTAGGTTGGCAACATTTTCTTTATGGAATCTCTAGATAGTTGTGCTCAGATGCCTTTAAAAGTTTTGTTGCACAGAACCCTGACAGTAAAAATATGTACATTTAGCTAAATTTGATAGACTTTCTGAAACGGCTTGGGGGGGGGAATCTTATATCTAGGATAAAGCTAGAAATTAATTATGCTAAATTTCACAAAATGTTATGAGCTTATGGAATAAATTAATAGCTGACTATTACTGTAGTTATCTTTACAGTGACAAATTTATATTCCATTATAATCTATTGTAGTTATCTTTACAGTGACAAATTTATATTCCATTATAATCTATGTTAGTAGGTCCTTAGCAAGCACAGCCTTTCACTTCCAAAGTATACAGAGACAGAATGCTATTTTCCCATCCATTGTCTCGTCACTTGGGCACTCATTCTTTCTTCTATAGTTTGTCAAGGGCAGCAGTGAAAGGCTAACCTAAATTACATGTCCATATGTGCTTTTTCAAGCTTAACTGTTTGTGTATTCATATAGCCAGAAGCCTGGCAGTAGCCAAACTGGCTTTATTTGTTGAGTCTTGTTCAGTGAAGTGAAAAGAGCTGGGTATTTTCCCTCATTTTTGAAGCTGCATTTTTTTGGTTCACAGGGGTAGGGAGTGAAATTATGTCTTTTGTCCTCTTTTGCAGCTTATTGGGAATCAGGCATGCATATAAAATTGCTATATATTGGCAGTTACCTTTGTGAATAGGAGAAGGTATTCATTGATAAGACTGCATTGTAATATATAGGCTACTTATTTTGAACATACATGGGGAAAACTGCAAATGTTTTAAAATGCTGTAGAAAAAGGATTACTTACAACCTCTCCTGACTTACATTGCACAGGATCTCACATTCTTACACATCATTCAAAAAAAGGACAATTGTTGTCTTCCAAGAATAAACTCGTTATTAAAAAGCAAAATGAATTACTGTACAAAGGTTGTCAGTTGGTTGCAAGAAGTAATTGAGAGCAAGACTGCACATTCAGTAGATAAAATACTTAAACCACATGTTGAATTCTCTCCAGCATACAGCATAGATTTAAGTTTTTCCTTCAGTTATTCTCAGTGCCAATTAATTAAATTTAAATATGTGGGCCAGACTCTTCCTGATGTTCATGATAGATTTGGAAGGTTTGCCATGCTTAATTACAGTTTACTGGTGAAATGCTGGGGCATGTCTCAGCTGCTTGCTTGCTTGCTTCTGCATCTAGTACTGCAACTAAGAACTGCTCCTGTATTTCATCCGTCAGCCACAGTTAACCATTGCAAGTTATGCCAACCTTAAATGAACGTCAAGTAAGAGTCTGGACATTATTCATTTATTTGCTAAATGTTCATAGATGTTTAATCAGTGTTGTTGAGCATTCGGTAACAGGATATGTTTAAAAAGTGTGTACGTAAATATCTGCATGTTCTTCTAAAGCAGCATTTCAACAGGCCCTTAGCAGTGATTGATGGAGCTGCTTTCAAACACTTTTTGCTGTGATTTTTTTTTCTTGAAGATGAATAGAAATGTGTTCTATTTTGGATTCAGAAATAAAATCAGTGTTGTGAGGAATATTTTTTACATTTGTTGCAAGTATATTCAGTTGACTGCTTTTGCATAATTTATACAGTTTGTGGCTTGTTAGCATTAATTGTTTTAGGGTATTAGCCTCCTGAATGTACAGTAGTCTATAGGAGATCACAGCTCTATCGTATGCTGTCACTATCATAGCATATGATGTAAATGTAGTAATGCACTTGCCAAGTACAGACTATGCTTAATCTAGAAAAAGATTTGTGGTTTTATTTTAAATATACATCAGAGATTTTACTTTTACTAACAGAGCAGGCATGTTTAACATGCATTGCAGTCCCATTTCCAAGCATTTGTTTATATAATTGGACATTGTAAACACTGACCTGATCATTAGCTTCTAATGTTTTGAGTACCAAATAATGAGTGAGCAAATATCACCTTTCCTGTCCAAGATGTAAGATTTTCTCTGTGACATCGGTCCACAAGCAGAGTATCCATCCAAATGAAATTTCAAACTCATCTAAGATAGGTAGAGACCACTGGGACAGTAGTATTAAAATACTTGATTTATTTCAGCAGTTTTCTAGTACAGAAAATAGAGAGGTAGTAGAAAAACATGAGATGGTCTCTGGGTAAATACAATGGTTTAACTCAGAGGTCCTCAAACTAAGGCCCTGGGGTCGGATGCGGACCCCCAAGGTCCTGAATTCGGCCCCCGGGACCAATTGCAATCCCCCCACCTACCCCTGCTTTGCGAGCAAGCCAGCCTCCGCAGCTGCTTCTATTGCTGAGGCAGTTCAAAGCAGTGGGCTATCTCACTTCTCCCACTCCCCCCAACTATCGCCCAGATGATCAGCATGCTGGCTAGTGGGGCATTCAGAGTGGGAGGGCTACGGCAAGGTCCCCCACTCCCCCCACCCACTGTGGTCCGGCCCCCACTGGTGCCTGGGGCGTGGTGGACTGGCCTGCTGTTTGAAAACTTTGAGGACCCCTGGTTTAACTGATGTGTACTGCCTCTGCTGGCTTTTCTTTGTGGTGCAACTGATAGGTTAATAATTGAATTGAAGTGCTCTACCTGGTTTATTCAAACTTTCTTCAGAATTTTAAATATGCATGCTGCTTCATTAAGTCCACAATGATTCTCATTACCAGTAAGCCATTCCTTATATTTCTCCTTCAAAAACCTACCTTTTTCTGAATAAATGAAATCTTTGTTAAAATCATAGAGTTGGAAGAGACCTCAAGGGCCATCTAGTCCAACCCCCTGCCATGCAGGAACCAAATTGCAACATTTAAAATTCACAGATCAATAATGTTAACAAAAAAACTAACTGCCCCTTGTGTATTTTAAAGGAGAAATGGTAAAAAGGAAACAAAATATACATTGTATTTAATACATAACAGCATGTGCCTCCTTAGTGTTTAAATTATGTAGGAAATACTATACAGTATACTTGTTTATTGTGTTTTATGTTGGTCAGACATTAAATGTAAATACTTGTGAAGTAAAGAACGAGGGTGTATTTCTGATAAACTGCACTATGCACATCAGGAAATCAATATTTCACATGCCTTAGCCAGTGGAGGTTTTTGTCTTGTTAAATATTGATTTCCATGTGAGTGTCCAGAGAGGAAGCCTCTTGTAAAAAGGAGAGGACAGAAGTGTAACAAATCTCATTGCTTGAGCACATGGCATTTGTGGGCTGACTGATTAACCTGTTGTGAAGCAAATATTACCAAGCTTTTCTGTTTATCTCTATCATAACATATTTTACCAACAGACATTTGCAGTAATAAATTTCAGATCATAAATTTTGTCTTATGCAATATTTGTTTTATGTCAGAACTTTTTATTACTTTTTCTCTAGAGCCAACATATATCACAGTAGGTCCACCCACATGTTATCCACTGGTAAACTGCAGTTTAACTGAGGTGGACTGTATTTATGATTTCAAAGTAGACCAAAATGGCTGTCGCACCTGCAAATGTAAAACTCGTAAGTATAACTGTGACATTGAGTTAGTGGTTTTAAAAAATATCTATTGACATTTTAGTACTTCAGATAACCCTTTCAAAGCATTCTTACCCATCTGGTTCATCTAACACACATGATTGAATTTTCTTAATATTACGGAGCTATGAGTTACTTCTGTCATGAAAAATGTGAAGTTTCAGTGGGGCAGTGTGCTTTCAGAAGCATTTTTACAACACGGAACTCTTTTTTTAAAGTATTATGTCTTTTATATACTTTTTTACTCATTTCCATACCAATACAGCTTTATAAATCATTTTAAATAATTTCAGCTGCTCTATGTATAAATAAAATAATGAAGGATTTTTGTTAATAATGCACAATGGTTCAGTTGACATGTCTGGTCATGAAAAATAATTTTAAAAAGTTGACCCAGTGGCTGGAAATCATAACAACATAAGAAGAGCCATGCTGGATCAGATCAAAGGCCCATCTAGTCCAGCTTCCTGTATCTCATTTGGTGGAGCAATGGTGGAGCAATGGTAACATCATCAGCAGGAGCAGCAGGAGCAAATCGCCACAAATGAAAGGCTTCTTTTGGACATATTGACTCTGTCACACATTGTGTACCAGTCACATTCACCCACAAATCACCTTTTATCAGAGGCATGTTATCATTAATTGTGATGTCATTGCTGGTGTGCATGAAGAGCTGCACAACCAGATTTCTGCCACTATACAGTGTAAATTAACTACCATTCGAAATAGTTTTCGTGTATTTTGGTTCAGTCATCAATCCAAATGGAGACTACAGCCAAGAAATGAGAAGATTTAGACTAGGAAAGGCAGCAATGGAGGAAAGAGGAAAAAATCATCAAGTGGTAAGGATGTGACCCTGGAGACCAAGATCATCCACACACTTCTAAGTCCAACAGCCATGTAGTGGTGTGAAAGTTGGACAGAAAAAAAATGAATCCTTTGAAATCAGGCATTAGAAGAGTGCTTTGCGAATACTTTGGACTGCTAGACAGACAAAAAAAGTGAGTCCTAGAACAAATCAAGTCTGAACTCTCTCTAGAAGCAGAAATGTTGAAACTGAGGCTGTCTTGCTTTGGGCCTTCCATGAGAAGGCAGGATTCTCTGGAAAAGACAGTAATGTTTGGAAAGGCGGGAGGTAGTAGGAAATAGTGGATGGACTGACTCCCTAAAGGAAACCACTGGCTTGAGTTTTGAAGACCTGAGCAGGGCAGTTGAAGGCAGAACATAGGCCATTCATAGGTGTTGCAAAAAATGAGATACAAAAGTGGAACGGGATACATTTAGGCTACTAGAAAATTAAAAAAAAACATTGCTAATATTCCGAGGGCGAAACCCTTTTCCTCAGAGCAGTACCAATAGGTTATAAGTTGGCAAAAGTTGGATTTGCCAGGAGTTGTTTCTTAAATGTAAGGTCCTTGGCAAGATGGGGGGGGGGGGGAAGCCAGGGCAGTTTTCTTAGTTGAGTCTCAGAGCTTGGATGTTCTTAGACTGCATCCGAAATGGAGGGAGGTGTTTTTATTGTCTCAGAGAAAATCAATTCTATTTTAGATCCTATTACCAGGGGTCCAAAGGAAGTTCTTGAGTGCTTAATAATAACTGCTATCAGGAGCTTTTCATGAAGTGTTGAGAAACTGTGTGGGTTATTCCACTGCAGTTATCAAAGTATAGGAATATTGGTGTGGATTATTCTACTATTAAAACCCAATGTAAAAAAATCATGTAGATTTTCCTACCTGTATTCCCTTACTTGCCAACTAGAGAACTCCCTACCACAACACTACTTCACTGGTAAACATATACTGCTGTCATTAAAATCAATGCACTGTACCACGTAAGAGCTCACTAGTCTGCTTCCTGTTGCTCAGGAATATGAATACAAAACAAGATGAAGTGTCATAATAATAGTCTTCCCATCTGAATAATTGCACACTAGCTTTTTGCATAAACTAGATTTTTCTAAATTGCACACCAGAGGTTTCCTCATGATCAGGATAGATGGTGTTCCTTTGCCACCAATTATTGTCATTGTCTCTGGTGACCTGGATGCTTCCGTTTCAGGGACTACATGCTGAAGTTCTTGCTGGTCAGACATCTGCCTAAAATGCTCTGCTGTTGTGTTTTTCTGTTTGCCTGAAACTTCACCACAACTGCATACAGTGACTTCCTTTACTTCTCAGCTACCAGCTTTCAGTTTTCCAGGTCTTATCATAGTACAGTGGTACCTCGACTTATGACATCACGTTAGTCATGCCTTCGGAAGTCAATGAACTCGTAAGTCGAACAGGGTTTCCCATAGGAATGCATTGAACATTAATTAATCAATTCTGGAGGGAACTGATTAATAGGTTTTCAATGCATTCTTATGGGAGGGCTGTCCCAGCCCTTCTCAATCAATGGCAGCCGAAGGCTGCTTTCCGCAACCCTGCCAGACAGCTGACTTCGATAGGTCGGACCTGTCAAAATCAACTCGGCGATTGCGGAGAGCAGCTTTGGGTTGCCCTTTATTAAGGGAGAATCCTGGGCGCCTTGCAAGGGAAGCGCTTACCTCCGGGTACCCGGAGGTAAGCGCTTTCCTTGCAATCCGCCCGGGCTAGGCGAAGATTGCAGGGACCAATGGATCTTCAGCCAGCCTGGGCGATTTGGAAGGCAAGCAGCAGCTGTGGATCACCACTCCCACTTCCCTTGCAAGCCTCCCCAGCTGGGAGAAGATCAGTGGGTCCATGCTTGGTGGGCAGAGCACGGACCCATTGATCTTTGCGCAGCCCGGGTGGTTTGGAAGGCAGGCTCACTTCCTTTCCAAACCGCCTGGGTTGCGCAAAGATGTATCCATCCCAGGGATCTTCTGGGATTGATGCATCCGCTTACTGGAGGTAAGCGCTTCCCTTGCAAGGCGCCTGGGCTGCTGGAAGTTTCATCGTTCCCTGGGAATGATGCAACTTCGGGCAGCCTGGGCAGTTTGGAAGGGAGGCGCAATGCAGAGATCAAAGCAACCAAGAAGGAGGAGGTGGTGGCGATGGTGGCTGCACACAACAGCTGACTTTGACAGGTTGGACTTGTCAAAGTCCGCTGTCATGCAGAACAGAGAGCAGCATTCATAAGTCGAATTAATCCGTTTTTGAAGTAACCATAAGTCGAGGTACCGTTGTATCATAGAATACTGAAGTTGAAAGGGGCCTATAAAGTCAATACACACCCCTGCTCCATGCAGGAATACAATTCAAAGGGCATTTGCCAGGTGGTTGTCTTTCAGCTGGAAGTTCCCTGGGCTTAGTCTTTTTCAGCTAACATTTTAACTACTGCCCCCAGCTGATTTTAATCAGCTTGACTCAAATCATGTAGCCAGGGCTTCTGACCACATGTTTCTTTTGCAACTTATGACTGCTAAATTACTTTCATCGACAGCCATCTACTAGCTAAGCCAAACAAAGTAACTTCACCCCCTAGCAATTTTTAAACTTTGTTGAAGGCTCTCCGTTATAGCATCTGTAACTAAATCACATTTATGGTCATACACAATGGGAAAGTCGGGCCTCCCAAAGCAGGGCTTGGTAGATTTGCATCAGGACTCAAATGCAAATGCAGAAATACATAATTTTGATGCTAGTAACTTAAATCCTGTATACGGTACCTGTCAACATAACCCAATTAATATACCGTAATTTTCATCATTGAAATGTAACAGCTTAAGAAGTCACTTATCTAGGATTTAATAAGAAACGTCTATGTGCACTTTTTAACTTTTGGCAACATAGCATTGGTAGTTAAGCTCATGGCGTTATGCAGGCCTGACATAACCAATAGGCTTGGGGATAGTTAGCTGAATAGTGCCATCAGTGTACACAGAATACCAGAGAGTATGAGGAGGCAGATTAAAATTTAAAACTTTCTCAGGAAAAATACAAGGCTGGATGGTACATGTGCTGTGTTATATGTTCTCACGAGAAGTGCAACTTCCAGATTCCTTCAAGTTTCTGAATTTCCTGAACAACAATAGGAGATACCTTTACACATTAGCCACTCAGAATGAATGTAGTAGGGAAAACTTCAGAATAACCAGTGTCAGTGAGATACAAGCATCATTTGAAAACTGTGCTGATAAGAGGATTTCCGGCATCAAAACATAAGTGAGTAAAAGCATTAAGCTAAGCACAGAGTACAAAAGAAAATGGGTAGCAAGTATAACCATCTACACTGTGTCTAAATATCCCTCCACCCACCCACTCCCATCAGTTCATGCATAGTTAATATACTTGCATGGCTACAAATACAATTCAGCAAAGAACATGACTAAGAAAATTAAAGGATGTCCAATTATCCTTCAGTCAAGTTTCCTCTTAAGGCCTCTGCCTCCCTCCACGCAGGATTTTTCTCCCCCGGTACACCGGCCACAACCATTTTTGTTATGGTTGCAATGGAATCTGTGGAAGGAGATGCGTGCATAGAGGACAGAGGCCCATGAAGCAAGGCCAAAAAATTAGAGGGGGTGTTGCCTACAGTTTTTCAAAATGGTGAAAGCCTTTCATGCAGTTTTGCAAATAAGATGAGGGAGAAGAGGCAGATTGTGCTACAGTTTTACTGGCCACAGAAAAATGATGTTGATGTACAAGTCTAATGATGTCTATGTCAAGTCTAATGAAGCGCAGCAAGGCACAATTAAACTCACATGCTGTCTCTCTTTTAAACATATTTGAAAGTAATGGAGAAAAACAGTCCCAATCATTTAAAAGGTATGTCCATGAACATTTAAAATAGCGGTTAATACTTTTTAAATGCTAATTACTAAATTACTAATGTTCATACCAAAATGAGGGTGAGGGAGTCAAGTCCTATAATGTATTGTAAGAAATGTGTTAACTTCTCTTTGGAGAAAGCATGCATATTTATTAGGAAACTTTCTCAAGTTCTCTTGTCACAAAAGCCAATAATGTTACATACAATGAGCATTGGGCGGGAGGAACTCATCAGGTGAAAATTCAAAATGTATTTCTTTCCATGTGTTGGTTTCCAAAAAGCAATCATGCCATGTGGAAATATTTGCTTTTATAAGAGTCTAGGCATGTGCAAATGTTAGGTACATACCTGTTACATTTTATTTAAGTGTTACACACAAAAATGAATTGCAAACAGCAGTTTATTGAGCAAAAATATATTTGCATCCGCTATAATGTATAATGACATTGCATGAGTGTAAATGATTTTATATTAACTATAAACTATAACTATTTATTTGAAAATTACATATATAAGCTATGCAAGATGCAGTCTGAAGGGTTTTGGTGCTCCTTTACGTTAGTGGGTTATGGTTGGGGGGAGGTTGTACGTGTTCTGTTTTTCTTGGTACTTTCAACATTATGTCAGGTTTTTGAGAGAACCTCTGAAGCTTTCATAATCTTGCTAGATGGAACAAAAATGGCTGTACATAGGTTCAATATGATTATTTATTTAGTTGTACAACTTATATGACGCCCACTACCCCAAGGTCTCTGGACAGCTCACAATCAAAGCAATTAAAAAGTTAAAATACAAATACAATACAGTAAATGTTACCATCAGGACCCACAACCTATGTTATTTCAGTTTAAAAAACGTCCTGTTAGCTGTAAGCTTTTTCTTCATCTGGCTGCACAATTAAATTGTAAACCGCCCAGAGAGTACTTGAAGTGATATGGAGCGGTATATAAGCAGAAGCAGAACACTTTTTTGAATTAATTGCAGCAAAATACGGCAATACCCATTGGATTTTCTGTCTTCTATTACAGGAATTGTGAAAGATACATTTGTTGGTGGTTATCTCCATAAAAAGTGGCAGGCCATGTTCAAGTAATAAGCTTAGATTCTCATAAATAAATAGCATAATAATGTCAAGTAAATAGTAGGGCAATTCCCTATATATACTGTAGTTTTATTTTTCTAGGTTGAATAACCATTACAAACATTTGCTGAGCATAATGTTTTTCGTTCTTCACAGGAGAGGAGTTCTGTGCTGAACTCATGTCAGGTTGTTCCTTGGATTGTGAATTTGGTTTCCAGACTGATGCCCACAACTGTAAGATCTGCCAGTGCCGCCCACGTCCTAAGAAATGCAAATCTGTCGTTTGTGACAAGTACTGTCCATTTGGATACTTGTATGTATTCTTATTTTAAAAGCAATCTTATCTTACAGTAGTATAAGCAAAGCCTATTGAGATTTAACATGTTACAGGTAGAAAAGGGGAAGTATTGAACCAATCAGCTGTTCACTGGTAGTGATCTTTTTAACGTCTAGTAAAGGTACACACCCTCAAAAAATAGAATTCTGACTTGAGTATTTTCCCTTGGCTCTTGGATTACTGTTAAATCCACATGAAAGGAAATGTTTTGTGTGAATTTAGCCACATTAAAAAGTTCTCCTCAATTTTTTTTAACAAAGTACCAATTATGTAATTTCTTAGTAGGTCATCATTGAAACAGTTTTTCTCTGCCATGAGCAGTCTTGCTGAATGTTGAGTGAGATAAACAAGCTCCAAAGAATGAATCAATTTACTCAGTAGCCACTCTAGCCTGTACAGGCAATAAATATTTATGTTGTGCGGGGAGAACCTTTACCTTTTTATTTCTGGTTAGACTGATTATCCAAATAGCTGCATTCGCCTTCAAATTAATAATAGATTGATCAGATTTCTTTGATTTTCATACTGTTTTCATGTAGCCATTCCTGCTTTTCATCATGACAGTTTATCTTTTAAACATTAGATGTTCCTATTGCCAAACCTGGACAGAAAAAGAGATTGTCATCCTTTGTATGCATAGGATGGATTCATTTGACATTTGATTCCTTTCATTAATTATTTTGAACAATTAATTGTCATATAGCAACATTATTTTGTCTCCTGACTTAACATAAGAACATAAGAAGAGCCATGCTGGATCAGGCCAAAGGCCCATCTAGTCTAGCTTCCTGTATCTCCCAGTGGCCACACCAAATGTGTCTGGGAGCGCAAAATACTAGATATCTGTCTCCTGATACCACTCCCCTGCATCTGGCCCTTGAAGTACCCCGGTTTTAAGCCTCCCTCATGGTTTGTAACCTGTGATGGACTTTTCCTCCAGGAATCTGTCCAATCCCCTTTTGAAGGCATCCAGGCCAGATGCCATCATCACATCCTGTGGCAGGAAGTTCCACAGACTAACAACGTGCTGGGTGAAAAAATATTTTCTTCTGTCTGTTCTTACTCTCCCAGCCCTCAATTTGAGTGTATGTCCCCTAGTTCTGGTATTTTGTGAGAGGGAGAAGAGACATATCTGTACCAGAGACATATCTGACTTCTGTCAGATATGTCTCTGCTACAGTATTTCTGGCTACCTGCACCAAGACAGACCTCTTGCTGCCATTGCCTGCAGGAATGTGGGGAGGGAAAATACTTGGAGTGTGCTTGGAACACAGAAATGGCTTGTTCCGAGGACCTGAGAAGTGCAAGTGCAAGCAAATGAGAAATAAAAGGGGAGACAGGAGAGAGAAAAGGGATTTGAAGGGGATGGTTCATCCGTACATGAGAATTACCCACTAGTGTGGTAATTTTGAAAGAGAAACATACTGGTTAGACATGACATTTTTCTATATTAATTTGTTTGTATTTTTTAAAAATTACTGTTTTAAATATACAAAAATAGTTATAAAAACTAAAAAATGCCCCACAGAAACCTGTGTCTAGAAATAATCAGTATATAAAATAATGTTGAAATTCATTATTTTCCTTTTTAAAAGTGGACATCTTTACAACTTTGATACCTCAAAGTAACACTTTGTAGTTGATTATATTATTCCCAAACTCTGGGTAATAGCAAAGATACACTGGAATCTTCTTGTCAAAAGGCTGTTTTTCTGTGTCAGGCTGGGAAAGATATAGACTTGCTGATCTAAGTGATGAGGGAACCTTGAGTTTTCTAAGACAAGAGAGAATGGATTGTGCATATTATTTTGGTCTGGCTCTGTACTGGTACCCCATCTAGTGGATAAAAGAATGTCTGCTCTTTAAAATTTTAATAGAGCCTAGTCATTTTCCTGTTCTTATCTGAAATATTTTCTTTATTGTACTTCTGGAATAAGATGATCTAGCAAGGTGTCAGATCCATTATATTGAGAATGTGTAAATGGCATCATGGTATCCCTGAGGACTGTGTGCCGCCTCATGACTTGCAGCAAACTTACGTTTAGGTGCTTAGGTGTACAAACCTGGTGGCTGAAGTTTGAGGTACTGATAACCAACATTCCCTCCAAGCAGTGGACGTACACACAGAGCTGCATCGGGGCTAAGCAGCAGCAACCAATGTTGAAGCCAGTTTACTTCTCTGAGTTTCAGATGAAACCCAGCTCTTCGCACCTACACAGGGCAAGGCATCCATACAGCAGAACTGAAAATTAGAGGAAAATAGATAACATTAGAGGTAGAGATGTAAAATTTCTGGAACTTTTGAAGCTTAGAAAAAAGCTGGGGGGGGGTTCTGGGTTTTCCCCCCAGAAAAAAATGGAAATTTTGGGGAAAATTGAAATAAATGCTAATTAGCACTCCCCCCCCTTTTTTTTTATAGCTGGAAAGTCATTCTGTTACTTTAGGAACATAAAATATGGCTATGGACAATATGACTTGGCATAAAGTTATCACAACTAGCATATTATAATACAGTGTATCCAAACAGTTATTAGAGTTTACTTATAAAATAATATTTATTTGTATTTGTAAGTAATAAAATCAAAACCTCATTCCCATAAAAAGAAATGAAGAGGGGGAAATGTATAGAAGTGAGTGGAACTAAGTTTCAATAAATGGGGATGAAATTTAATCAGAATAATTTTTGTTGCTCTGTATTTCCTTCCAGTGCTTCGAGGCCTAGTGAAGAGGACGGAACAGAACTAAACATACCCACATGCAAAAACAAAAGTGAAACAATTTTCTTGTGACAATAGCAGCATCTCACATGCCATCTTGGTCTTGCATTGGAGAGTTCAGTTTGTAACCTAGGACTTGCTTGTGCTCAGTGCACAGAAATTAGACTAACCAGATACTATGCATATTTCTTAGAAATGATTTGGAAAATATTTGTACATCCTGTCTTAAAATATTTTATTCATTGTGTTAAAATAAAACATTCCATAATCATTTTTCCAATTTTTCAGAAAAAAACCAAAAAGGGTTCAGGAAAAAAAATGGGGAAAACTGGGTTTTTTTCTGAATTTTTCCATTTTTTCCAGGCTTTCACATCTCTAATTAGAGGAAATGTGATAACACATTTCTTAGATTGTCTATTAGATTACACTTAGATTATCCTATTTTTCTGAATGGTGACAGTTCACAATGGGATTTGTACCTAATAGAACTGCAGAGCTAGAAGAGACCCTTTGGATCATCAAGTCCTGCCCATGTGAGGGAGACACTGTAGGGAATCAGCCTCTACCTGTGGCTCTGCATCAAGGTACAGTATCTAAATCACTGGGCTAGCCCACAGTACTTCTCAGTGCTGGCTTCAGAGACTAGGACTCGGGGCAATGGTTTCAAACTACAGGAAAAAAGAGATTCCATTTGAACATTAGGAAGAACTTAATGACAGTTAGAGCTGTTCGGCCGTGGAATATGCTGCCACGGAGGGTGGTGGAGTCTCCTTCTTTGAAGGCTTTTAAGCAGAGGCTGGATGGCCATCTGTCGAAAATATTGTGATTGGGTTCCTGCATGGCTGGGGGTTGGACTAGATGGCCCTTGAGGTCTCTTCCAACTCTATGATTCTATGATCAGGATGACCCAATTGATAAACACTACCTAGTTCTGATTTCTTCAAAAAGCTTATCATCTAAGCACCTAAGTCACACATGAAATATTTATTGGAGAATTGTTTAGTTGTTGTTTCCATTGTTGTCCCCACCCCACCCCACCCCAAGACTGGAGTAGAGATGTGAAAGCCCCGAGAGAAAAAATGGGGGGAAATGTTTTTTTTCTGGTTTTTTCCTGAAGCCTTTTGGTTTTTTTCTGAAACATTGGAAAAAAAGAAAAAATGATTATGGAATGTTTTATTTTATGGTAACATGATGAATAAAATATTTTAAGACAGGGTTTTCTAATATTTTCCAAATCATTTCTAAAAAAATATGCATAGTATCAGATTACTGTATTCTGATTTTTGTGCACTAAGGACAAGCCAGTCCTAGGTTACAAACTGAACTCTCCAATGCAAGAACCAGAAAAAGCTTTCACTTTTTTAAAAAAAAATCGTACAAACCCGAACCCGAACAGAACCAAGAGTGGACCCGAAACAGAACCAACTGAACCATCAGTTTTCTGTTTCGTGCCCACCTCTATTCCTAAAGAAATTGAATGACGTTCAAGCTATAAAAGGGGGTGGGAAGTGCTAATGTAGCATTACATTACCAGGTGGCCTAGAGACCACCTAGTAGTGGGGCGGTTAAAAAACCTTGTAAATAAATAAATATTTTTCTCATTTTTTCTGAAAATTTCTGGTTTTTTTCTTTGGGGAGAAAAAGCAGAAAAAAATGGAAATTTTACATCTCTAGACTAGAGACTCGGCTAATACTACATTAAAAATATGTGATTCTTTGCTCATAGATGAAGTTCCTAGGTCCAAAGAAATTAGAAATTGAATTCAAGGATATTCTCTCCTTAGCTGCATCTGAAGAAGTCCATGACAGCTTGTAACAGATAAACTTTGCTAGGCATTGATTTTTTTCCCTCCCTAGTAAGTTTGTTTGTGATCATAGTCTTGGGTCCAGACAGGCTGCAACAACAAAAGTGTGGTTACAGTTGGAACAGTTCAAACTGTTAAAAAACACAGTTGAGGTAGAGCGGATATAGATGGGGGAAAGGATTTATCTTTTCCAGATTCCATTTTTCCAAGGAACTTACACATACAATAGTCTAAATCAAATACTACCAGAAAAATGTTTTGTATTCACTACAAATATTTAGATTTTTTTTAAAAAATCAGATGTTCCACAATTTTTTTTATTGTCTAGGAAGAACAAGCACGGATGTGACCTCTGTCGTTGTAAAAAGTGCCCGGAACTTTCATGTGGCAAAATCTGCCCAACAGGCTATCAAAAAGATAATCAAGGGTGCCTTGTTTGCAGATGTACAGGTAGGAGTAAGAAAATCAATTAATCTCTTTTTTTTCAGAATTACACTGGTATTGTTCTCTCCAGGTTGCTTGTGAAATTGCAAAACTCTTTGTCTTTCCAAATGGAAATGCATGCATCTTTTTCTGGGTTTTTTTCTCCTTAGTGATTTAGTGAGTCTGTGCACATTTTTGCATATTCAGTCCAATATATAAGCATAATTTAGTGGCACTTTTTCACCAACGTGGTCTTCCAAGACAAAATGCACTAGTCCAAAGCAAGGTGGAGATATTCTATCTAATCCCAAATAAAAAATAAACTTTATTCACTTCCTGAGAATTGGATATGAACATACCTGATTGGCAGATTCCCTGACCTCCTTTTTGCCAGTAAATGTTGATTGCTTATTACTGCTTATTATATTCAGTATAGAAAAGTAACCAGTGCTTGGCATGTTAGATTTAAAAATTAATAAAGGTAAGCCTAAACATTCACAATTGGGGAATTAATTAATTGAGGTCAGTATTTAAAACCAAAAATATATATTGTTATATTGGCATTACTAACATTTAAAATTAACCTGATAACTTAAAAGGTACCTTAATGGTCTCTTTATAACAGACTCGTGTACCAATAAGAACAATAATGAAAACTTTTGTTGGTGAGGGCTGTATTTTTTCAAATGGCAAAACAGACAGCTCCATTGCTACAATTAAATGTGGTTATTTCTGGACATCCCGTAATTAGAGAGTATGGGGGTTGCAGGGGTCTCTCGTCCAGGGCCTCTCAATTTGACGAGATCATTGAGCTGGTAAACTAAAAGTTAAATGTTGGACATTAGTGCCATTATACTAAAGCATTATATATATATTTAAATCAACTACAGAGTTATCAGGCTCTATAATGCCACCAGCCAAAGTGGGTTCTTGTTTGTCAGTTGATGGGCACCGTCATGAAAATGAAGAAAGTTGGCATGATGGCTGTCGTGAATGTTACTGTCATAATGGACGGGAGATGTGTGCTTTGATAACTTGCTCTGTACCGAACTGTGGCAATCCTACCATACACCCAGGACAGTGTTGTCCATCATGTCCAGGTATCATTTTATATTTTATTACTGTATTTTATTATATCCTTTTTATTTATACAAATATATTATTTTTGTTTTGTAGTCTTTATGAAATTACACATGCAGGGTATTTATAAGGGTTCACATCAGAAACCAACAGTTCTGCTTCAAATCTTACTTGTGGGGAAAATTGTTGCAGGCAGTACAGCTGCCAAAGGCATTTGCTTTATCCATTCCCTTAGTGTCATTATTCCCTTACTTGATAATGCTGTTTTCAACCTTCCTTTAAAATGATCTAGTATTTTTTCCTAGTACCTATGCTGAAGGTTATGTTGCGGGACGTAACTCTCCACTCATTAATTGTTCCAACATTCTGCCATATTTTGCAAAAAAGGGTTTTCTAAATGTCTCATATCTTTCTTAATTTTCTGTTTGAATAATATATTTTCTGTTGTGCTCTCTTCCTTTGTTTCCAGATTAGATTGCTGTTATTCCCTATTATATCTGGAATAATCTCAACTGATTGGCTATATAATATAATATAATATTGGATATACCCAGGCTTCCTCCTTTCTGTGATATTTACCATAAATTCTTATTAAATCTAACTATCTTGTTACCATTATAATATTTGTCTTCCCATGCAGCTCTTTCAACTGCCTTTCCTCAAATTTCATTGATAACATCTAAAATAAAATAATTATTTTGAACTAGGACTTTTTAATTTTTTATATTCCTTAATCTGTTATATTATCTCCTTCTCCAGTATTTCTAAAGTCATTTTAACCATCTCTTGTAGATTCCATGAAATTTTTATCCCTAAATAATTAATATTTCAATTGCCTTCTGAAAATGTCCTTCATCTTCATTATTTCCTTTTTCACATGATTTAATAATATGCATCCTGATTTATTCTACCTTTAGTCCTGTTTTTTCCTCAGCTTGCTTTTTGAATTCTCTCTATAGAGTCTATTGGATTTCTAATTATTAGTAATGTATCATCCACACACAAAAATCACCATGTGAATGAATAAAGGGAATCCCATTCCCTTTATTTCCTTATCCTCTCTGATTGCATTTGCTGACATCTATATTACCAATATAAATAACACTGGAGATAGTGGACATCCTAGTCTTGTTCCTCAGGCTAGGAAATTTTAATCCATTATTCCATTATTTACTAGCATTTGTGCTGCATTCTGTCCAATTGTTGTATTATATGTTTAAAGCACGTACTAAATCCTAACTTTTTAAACCACCATTTTTAATATATCCCATTCTCTCAAATCAAATGCTTTAAAAGTACCTAATGCAATGCCACCTACTTTACATATGCTCTCCCTAGCTATGTCCATGGCATTAAGTACCTTCCTCACTAAATCAGCCATTTGTCTCCCTTTAATCTTGATATTGATGAATGCAATGCCCTACAAAACAATTCAATCTATTTACTAATACAGATAAATATTTTTGCCTCTTGATAATGATTTCATAAAAAACAAATCTTTACCTGGTTTCAAAATTAAAACTATCAATGATTCCTTTCATGACTGGGGAACTACCTCACCTTCTCAAGTTCTGCAGAATGAAATAAATATATTTCTCCTGAAGAATGCTATACAAACAGTCTATATCCATTCCCAGGACAATGGTTTCTATTCAAACTACTTTCCTGTCCCCAAAAAGGATGGGAGTTGAAACCCATCTGGAACACAATGGATGTAAGCTCATACATACACGTCAAGAATTTTTAAGATGGCAACACAACAGAGAAGCCTGCCATTACTCAAAAAAGGAGACTGGTTTAAACTGCCTTGAGTCCCCACCATTTTCTGAGGGCTCCGATCTGTCAATGGCTAGAGCCCTTTAAACCTGGCCCAGTCGGTACCAGGGAAAATGGTGCGGAGGGCAGTTTCATCCCCCTGGTACCGACTAAGCCAGGTTTAAATAGATCGTCAGGAGCCCTCAGAAAATGTTGAGGAGGGCAGCACAAACTGCCTTCCCAGTAACCCGACCCTTTTATGAGGGCTCCTGCCAAGCTGTCCATGGCAGGAGACCTCTGAAAACTGTTGGGTAGGCGTTTCTGCGGGATCGCGCTCCCTACCCAGCCATTTTCTGAGGGCTCCTGCTGAGCTGTCAATGGCTGGACCGCTTTAAACCTGGCCCAGTCGGTACCAGCAGGAGCCCGAAAACAATGGAACATAATGGTTCATTTCAATGGAAAAAAACCATTTCGTTTCATCTGTAACGAAATGCTTCCTCGTTTTATTTTGATTCGTTATGTAATGAAACGACGAAGCAGCATTTCATATATTTTTTTCCTGCTTGTCCTTAAGCAGGAGCTATTTTAAAAAGGAATCTTTCCTTTTTCCTTTCATAACTCAAAAAAAACAGGCTTTTGTTGTAACTCGAATTTTACCAAAACCACAGATTTTTGTCGAATTTTTCTTAAGTCAAGACATCTGTAGGTTGAGGTACCACTGTATATAAATTCTATACTAAACTCCAGAAAAGCAGGAGCTTACCTACCCCGGGACAGGATAGACAAGCTTCTGTACCTAATAATCAAATTTAAACATTCTTTTTACTTTGTATGGGAAAATGGCTCATTTTTAGTTACATTGTTTTTGGAATTTGGTTTTTACAGATGAATCCGTTGTGGAGAAACCAGAACTTAGTAGTCCAACCATCTGCTATGTTCCAGGAGGAGAATATTTTGTGGAAGGAGACACATGGAATATTGATTCTTGCACACAGTGTACATGTCATAATGCACGGGTTCTTTGTGAAACGGAAGTCTGCCCACCTCTTCTTTGCCGAAATCCAACCCGTACTCAGGATTCATGCTGTCCACAGTGCCCAGGTTAACATTCAATATTGTACAGTAGTTTTGCTCTCCCTATGCAGGTCTCAACTAAAAAAAAATACAGTGATTGAAATCCAGTTGATTTACATTGTGAGTTGCAACTTGATTGTGACTATTTAATAAATTGAAGTTACAGAGTAGTTCTTTCACCTAATCCCTATTGCTTCAATGAACCTAGTCTGTTTGCAATTTGTGATGCTAGGCAACAGGTTTTCAGCCAGGAACAAGCCAAAATGAATATAATTTAGCACTGAGTAGTTACTGTGATTAAAGAGAGGCTAGATTTTTTTTCCAAAGTGTCTGGAAGTTCTAGTACAAAATGAATGTACGTAGCTTTAAAAAGTGCTGGAGCTGGTACATGGGTGAATTATTAAGAGGGGCATAGTATTCAAAACAGGCATAGAAAAAATAGATTATGAAGCTGTATAGCTATATCATGATCCTTGTCATCTGTGCTTATCAAATTGAAAACCAGCTTTAGGAATGCATGATCTCCAACTCTCCCCTAAAACTCCAAATAAACTTTGACTGTGGCTAACAAGACTTTCTTTAACCCAAGAAAGCTTCTAAATTCTTGAACCTTACAGTTCATAGAAGCCATAGCTAGTACAGCCAGTGGTGAGAGATTAGGGTGACAATTGCCTATCTTCTGCTTTAATTCCTGGTCTGAAACCAAATAAAAGTTACAAGTGCAGTTTTAGGTGAAACTAGAAGACACAAATCCATAATACAGAAATTGTCGCCAAATTCCTTTTCTCTGCCCAGAAAACACCAAAGAGAATTCTTGTGCTTAACTAATTTTAAGCTTCCTTTAATTACCTATATGAATGTATGCTGTATTTTATCAGGCCTTTGGCTGTGAAATAAAATTGATTGATTGATTGACTTTAATGAAAGAAACAGAAATGAGGAGCTTGGGATGAAGTGCCTCTTCCCTTGCTTGCAAGGTGACCTTGCTGAGAGTTAAATTCAGGAAAAATATTTTTATTTAGTGAATCGAATCCAAAATTCACAAATGGGTGAAGAATATTCACACTTGTTCATGACAAATTCCCTAACTTTTTTCTTTATTGCTTACTATATTGCATCTATTTTAGATGAGCCTGCTCAGCCTTCCTTGTCAAGCAACGAGAGTATGCCCAGTTACTGTAAAAATGATGATGGCGATATTTTTCTTACTGCTGAGTCTTGGAAACCCAATGTTTGCACCAGTTGTATTTGCATGAACGGTGGAATCAGCTGTTATTCTGAGTCTTGCCCACCAGTATCCTGTGACAGACCTGTTTTGAGAAAGGGACAGTGTTGTCCATATTGTATAGGTAAGTGAAATGAGAAGAAAGGATTACATGATGGAGCATTTTTCACAATCATATTTATTCAGAATCATGCAATATCAATTTTTATTTTCATTTTATTTTATAGTTTATTTGTGATCAATTCTAGAGTTAAAAATCCCTTAATCCAGGCATGTCCAAACTTTGGCTTTCCAGATGTTTTGGACCACAACTCCCACAGTCCTTTGCGATTGCCAGTCTAAGCTTAGAATTCTGGGAGCTGTGGTCCAAAACATCAGGAGGGCCGAAATTTGGACACGCCTGCCTTAATCCCATTGCTGCTGCTTCTCCTCTTCCCCAACTCCTTTCATCCTGGCTATTCTGTCCGTCATCATAAATCATACAGTAGTCCCTTGGTTTATGAGCATAATCTGTTCTGGAAACATGTTCGTAAACCAAAATACCCGTACATCAAAAACAGTTTCCACGTAGGAAATAATGGAAACTTGCATGATTCATTCTGGGGCGCTTCACCCCAGGACGAATCATGTACATTTCCATTATTTCCTATGTTGGAAATAAGAGGGTGGTTGTGGTGGCCGCAGCAGCAAGAGGGTGGCGGCTGTGGCAGCCAGGAGCTGGTGGCAGCAGCGGCAACAGCAAGAGCTTTTAAAATAAGTGGTTATTGTGACATAGAAATGTACTGTACCTTAACCACTTATTCAGTTATCAATAATTGGCAGAGGAAAAAAATTAAATAAATAATTCAGCAGCCGCAAGGCAAGCTACTGCCACAAACAGCAGCTGTAAAGCAAGCTACTGTCACAAAATTGGGTTTGGGTGATGTTCTCTCTTATCCACGGTTTTCATTATCCAGTGGAAGGTCTGGAACCAATCTCTAGTGGATACCAGGGTCCTACTGTATTTCTTAATTTCTTGGAAATGTAATGGGCACAAAACCAGACCATATTTTCAACTTGATGCAGCTTAATGAATGAAAGTACAGGATGGTTTTAACACATAGGCTAGATTTATAAGCTGCTGCCTAGGTGCCCTAAGCTCATCCGATCTCGCCTGATTTCGGAAGCTAAGCAGGGTCGGCCCTGGTTAGTACTTGGATGGGAGACCTCCAGGGAATACCAGGTGCTGTAGGCGCCTGGAGTAGGAACTGGCAAACCACTCCAGTCTTCCTGCCAAGAAAACTCCATGAACATGGAGTCACAAAGAGTCGGTCACGACTGTAATGACACAACACACACACACATATTTATAAGTTATGCTGCTTAAGGCTGTCATTGTCATCAGTCAGGATGATTTTGTAGAAATCAAACATTTCCTGCTTCATTCCTGAGGCAGTATCATACCTTTCATCATTGGGAGCCCAGGGTGAAATGGAGCATTGGGAGGAATAAGTATTTAATTATTGAAAATCATGGACACTGATGATGAAAGAGATTGTGCTAGAATCACGTGTGCCTTGGGATAGCAGTAGAAAATGTTTGATTTCAAAAACAAACAATCAAACATCCTGTCTGATGACATCAGTCTCTCATTGGGAAACTTATATTACCAGGATTTCAGCCATAGTTTTTCTTTTCTCATTTAATTTACACTGTTTAGTATACTGGATATTTGCAATACATACAATGCAAGAAACCAACCTTTGAGATAATGTCTGGAAGTTGAGTCATGGCTACTGGACTTCTTTTCTTGAGAGAGAGAAACATTTCGCTGCTCATCCAAACAGCTTCATCAGTCTGAATACAGCCAGTGCGAGTCCTCCATCTTATAGTCAGTCAACTTTGACCTCTTGTCACCCTGATCTGAATTAGGCTCATAAGACTGACTGACTATAAGATGGAGGACCCCCACTAGCTGTATTCAGACTGATGAAGCTGTTTGGATGAGCAGCGACACGTTTCTATCTCTCAAAAAAAGAAGTCCAGTAGCCGACTCAGCTTCCAGATAAACTCACCTGGATGACTGAGAATCTTCACAGACACTTTGAGACAGTGGGAATTTAACACTCAGCATAATTTGATTTATTTTCAGTGATAGAACTGCGCTATTAGTATTAAACAGAAAGTTCAGCATGACGACCTGCCAAGCAAAAACCATTAAAGATTCAAAGCAGGCATATACTGTATATACTCGAATATAAGCCTAGTTTTTCAGCCCTAATTTTGGGCTGATAAAAGGGGTCCTCAACTTATATGAGGGTCAATACTTTTAGCCACTGAGGCAGGTGCTTGGGTCGGTGGCTAAAAGTCATTTTAAACATTGCACACCGCTTCTCCTGACATCAGGGGGGGAGCAGTGCACAATGTTTAAAATGACTTTTAGCCACCAAGGCAAGTGCTTGCCTCGGTGGCTAAAAGTCATTTTAAACATCACACACCGCTCCCCAGCTCACAAAGGAGCTGCCAGGCCCCGCTGCATTTCCCACCCTAGACTTATACTTGAGTCAATACCTTTCACCAGTTTTTACGGGTTAAATTAGGGGCCTCGACTTACACTTGGGTCGACATACTCGAGTATATACAGTAATCATATATTTATTTCTTCCAACTGCTTTGATGGCTTTCTGACATCCAATTATGACATTATTATTTCAACAGAAGACATAGTATCTAAGAAAGCAATGTGCCATTTTAATGGAAAAAACATATGCTGACGAAGAACGTTGGGATATTGACAGCTGTACACACTGCTATTGTCTGCAGGGTCAGACCCTTTGTTCTACAGTTAGTTGTCCTCCACTTCCGTGTGCAGAACCCATTATTGTAGAGGGAAGTTGCTGTCCAATGTGCCCAGGTATGTATGTAAGCATGTATGCATGTTTGTGGTTGGTTGCTTGCTTGATTAGTTTATATCATGGGTTTCATCCAATAAAGAAACAAGATACATATTTAATAGAGTGCATTTTCAGAAGCTTAAGTAAATATACCAGGAATTTCTGCATAGGCATAAAATAGAAACTCATTTAGCAAAAAATTTTTGAAAAATGCTCTACGAAATCTAATAAGTAACAATAGTGAGTCTCTGATAATTCCAAAGCAGTTTTCTTATAGTTGGCAGACAGAATAGATTTCTGATCAGATGAAAATTAAGTTAAATTGCTGGATTAGTTCAAATACTGTGTATTTATTGTTTAGACATGGGATATAGAAAATGATGGCTTTCTTTCCCCCCCCTCTAATAAATTATTCAGTCATTCAAATATGATTTAGTTAGAAGAAGTACCTTCAGTTTCTACAGGAATGAACTGGGATTCCATCCCTTGTCTCCCATTACTAATTTTTAGAGCCAAGGGAAGGCAACCTTTTTTTTAAGTGTGGTACTCGATTACTCATCTAACAGTACAGAAAGACTAACTGGCTAGATAGAAATGGTGATTGTTGTGTTACAACTTCTTAATGTTGTATAACATTAGGCACCATCATTGGCAAAATATAGTGACATCTTCTAGAAACTGTTGGTGATACTAGGTTCTGTTCTAATTTTCCCCTTTTTCTTTGGTCTTTTTATAACAGTCTCAAAAAGAACAATATCGACACTTGTTTTCTGAGCTGTATGTAACATTTAAGGTTGCACAAGGGGGAGATTTCACTAGTCATATCTCTGCATTGTTCTGTTGTCTTTCATTTGTTCAGCAACTCTTAATGTTCAGAAATACTGCCTGCATATAGCCTGCTATTTTATATACCAAATTAGACTCCCTTTGCTGGACCCTGTGCTTTTTTAAAAAAACAGTACTTTTCTAATTTATGTTTTAAGTGAATTTGATACAATAGATTAGTGATGTATGAATAAAAGTCCTTGAGTTCTGTGTAGTCCCAAGAGCAGAAATGCTATAACATAAAACAGTAAGAATCAAAAAATGAAAAGGATGAGTAGGAGTTTAATTGCTTTGATTAAGCAGAGGTAACTTTTTAATGAGGTGACATGACAATTATGTTTTATAGAGATGTATGTACCTGAGCCTACCAATATTCCAATTGAGAAGACAAATCATAGACGAGATAATGAACGAGAAGCATCAGTTTGGCCTACACCTAATGAAAATGATATTCACATTCATAGAGGTAAATAGCATTTCATCCAGTCACAACTACTGTGAACCATAGATTGTTTAGATTAGCTTTGAAAATGACTCTGAAGATTTCTTGACACTTAAAATGAGAACCAAATTCTACTCTATTGAATAACAATATCTGTCAGTCCTTTTTTATTACTTTTATTTTTTCACAGATACTTGCAATTAATCTACTTATTAGATTTTGGACTGGTCTTCCATCTAATGTAGAAGCATTTATCACTGACCACAGAAATCACATTTACATTTACAGTGGTACCTTGTATAAAGGAATTAATTTGTTCCAAATGAAATTATGTTAAGCAAATTTTCCTTTATACAAATTCCCCATAGGAATGAATTGAAAATGGAGTAATCCCATTTTTATGTTGTACGGATTTGGGCCACAGGCAATTATGTTAAGCAAATTTCCCCTGTCTCCGGAATATTTTATGTTGTACAGATTTTATGTTATACAAACTTTGTTATACAAGGGTCCACTGTATCTCAAATTAGGTGTTGACGTGTTTTAGCAAAAGTAGAATTCACTTGGAAGATATTAAACAACCTGAGGCAAAACAAATAATTATTAAATAAAAATAGATTTATTTGAGGAAAAAACTCTATCCATATAAAGCCATGGTCAGTACATCTAGCTAAACTAATAAAGTTTGCTGCATGGCCATCTTCGCCTCCTGTAACAATGTAGTATCCAAGGACAGCTACCAAATATGAAATGGGCTCTTGAGGGGGTTACATAGCACCTTCCAAACTATATTGGACATCACTCAGTTTATTAATACACTTCTAGCTTATTATGATGCCCATACTGTCATTCAGAACTGTGAAAAGGAGAAATGAAAAAAATGAGCTTGAATTCCATATACTGTACAAGCAAGGAAAATATTCTCTTAAGTGGATGGAGTAAACTTTCCAAACATCCAAAGGAAATAATTGAGATTCAGGGAACGTGGAAAATATTAGATATGTCATTCTGAGGTATTAATACAGCTACATCATAAATCTGCTGTGGGTAAAAGATAGATCACAGTCTAGCAGTAGATGGGTGGGTTATTTTCCGTAGTTTATCGAATTTTTTTGAGAGACATTTTAAAAAAAGCAACAAACTATACTATGATGAGGAGAGCTCTGAGTAATCAAAATAAAGTTTTCTATGTAAAAAGATCTGTGATTAGTTTTGGTATAGAAAACAATTTGTTTTGTTTTGGTATAGAACAATTTGAATTTGTTTTGGTACAGAAAACAAATTCCTGGCCTCAGAATGTGCTCAAAGGCTTTCTGTGTCTTTCCCATCTGGCTCTAGTTGGTGGATTTTTTAGCTATATTAATGAGGTGAACTTGATATAACTGAATATTACCCCCACCCCTAGTCTTCACAAATCTTGCATAATCCCTGAAATACCATAAATCTCACTGGATGAAATCCTGTTTTGTAACTCAACATGTGCACTGGGAATGTCAGCAGCAGCACATTGTTGCTTAAAGGCTAATTGGCACTGATTAAAGATTATTTCAGGGTCTGCACACCTTGTACAAAGTGCGCCTCAAAATCACCCAAAAAGTGACTTGAATGGCCAGGAATTTTTTCCTGATGATGACATCTTCACCGTTGAGGATGCAGAGCCACTGGATAATTGCCTATATTACAATATATGGATAACTAATATGGAGAACATTCTTGTTGCTCTAAATAATTATGATACCTTTTTTTAAAGGGTTAAATTTAGAAAGAACTGAACTACCGGTACACCTCACTTAACGATGGAGTTTCATTCCTATGACCTGGTCATTAAGCAAAATTGGTTGTTAAGCGAGGAGCTTAAGGTGGATGTCTTGTGGTGTGTTGAGACTGCCTTCTTTGCAGGCAGGCCAGAGTCAGGAGGCTCTCTGGGAGGCCACTGGAGAACCAGAAAAAAAGGAGAGAAAATTGAGTTGAAGTTTGCCAATATTATGCCCCACTCAGGTCAATCTCACCCCCTCCCCAAGGGGGAAGGCATTGTGATGCTTGCAGCAACATTCACCCCTTGGAAGCAGTGGAGGAGGAAGGTGGTGGGCCACTGTAGCCCTGCTTCCTCCCCTCTGAACTGCTGACAAGGGTAGGTTCAGACAAGCAGAGGCAGGCTGGACAATTTGGCCCAGGCCCTGTGGGCTGGAAGAGCGGTTTTTCCTAAGGCAGAAGAATTCCAGTTTGGTGGAAGCTTTGGCTGCTGGCGGTGGTTGTAAGTCCGAACGGACATTAAATAGGTAGGTTGTTAAGTGAGGAGTGGCTGTACTCTGGAACTGAGTGATTAGGGATATGACCTAGATGTTTGCTGCTAACATGCTTCTTCCTATTTTGTAGATATGGGTCATCTTCAGGGGGAATATAGAGAAACCAGAGGATCACTGCTGACTACAGAGGCATCTCTTAGTTCTCTTGCATGGGTGACAGTGCCTATTATGACAGCCCTAGTTCTTATAATAGCACTTCTACTTGTTAATCAGAAAAAGCAGTGGATACCAGTACTGTGCTACAGATCACCAACAAAGGTAAATGAGTAAAAAAAAAATACAATATATGTATGAGGAATTTTTTGTTTTATGTTTATGTTTTGTTTTTTGCTCAAACTGCTTTTGTATAAACATGTAAAGATACTGTACTGAAGTGGGTGAGGCTGTCAAAACATGCAATTGCATAGTTTTTAAATTGCATATTGGCCAGGTTTGAACTGAACATTTATGCCTGTGTAGGTACAGTGATATAACAGTAAGTAATGAATCCCAGTTGAATTCCTAGTTCCACGCTGATACTGTACATGTAGCTCCTTGTGTGGTGCTAGAAATTCCCAAGTTACTTCATTGTAACATGTTCTGTCATAATTGCCCAAGTTTCTTGTGAGTACTTTAGGAAATTAAACAGACTATGAGGTTCTCTAGAGTTCAGTGGGACTTTAATTTGAGTTGTGCTGTACAGTAGGACCACCGTATCTGTAGGGGATCGGTTCCAGGATCCTCCGCAGATAGTGAAATCTGCAGATAAGAGCAAACACTCTTATCCAGGAATAATGGTGGCGGAAGGGGTGGTGGGATGCCAGGGTGAAAGCTTTCATCTCCAACACCCCACCCAAATGGAAAGGAGGGAAGAAAGTTTTTTCCCCTTTCTCCTCGCAGCCGAGGAGCAAGGAGAAAGGGGGGGACTTTCTTCCCTCCTTGCCATCACCGGGCAGCCGGGCACCCCTCTGGAGGCTGCCTGGCTGCCCGGCAGCAGTGATGGCAGCAACGGCAAGAAGGGGAGAATTTAAAAAAAAAAAACTTACCGCCCCAATGCCCGCCACCTCCTCTTTGCCGTCACTGCCACAGGCCAGGCACCCAGCCAGCCTCCAGAGGGGTGAGGTGGGGACTCACCTGGCTGACCAACTGGTCTTTGAACTTCTGGGTCGGGGTCCCAGGCAGCCGATCAGAAGTTTTGAACTTTCTGCTCAAACTTCCAGTCTGCCCCGGGAACCTGAGCGGGAAATTCAAAGTCCCCACCTCACCCCTCTGGAGGGTCTCTGGCTGGCCTGTGGCGGGCATTGTCGGCAGTAAGTTTTATTTTTATTTTCCCCTTCCTTGCACCCCCCCCCCCGGGCTGATCAGCAACCACAGATATTTATTTATTTATTTATTTATTTATTTATTTATTTATTTATTTATTTATTATTTGTTATATTTTTATACCGCCCATCTTCCAGACGGAACTCTGGGCAGTTTACAATTAAAAACAATGAATCAGTATAACAGTGAATCAGTATAACTATAACCCCACCTGAATCCGTGGTTAGTGAATCAGCGGATAAAGGGGGGTTGTACTGTATACAGTAAATAGCCTAGATTCCCAATGATTCATTCCACTGGATATATAGTGTTTACTTGAACTTCTTTTTAACTAGGAAATTTAATCTTTTAAAAACCTCTCGTTTATGCACTTAGAGCATTGCTTCTCTGTTCATAACTTAAAATTATCTGACATTTTTTAAAATATTGTGTCCATGTTATGAACAGGGAAAAGCTTCATATACCAAAGGACAGCCTGAGTGTTGACAACTCCAATGTAAACAGTCTGGTTGCTCTACCAGGATTCCCTCTTTTACTTAACTACCAAGACTCCAAGCTTGTGAACATCATCTAAACACAAAACAATTGTCTAAGCTTTTATTCTAATGAGATTTCTGCTATTTACTGTATTGTTTTTGTATGCATATACTGTACAGTATAATATAGCATTACTTATGCCCTTTTGTTTTCAAACAGCCTTCCTGCCTAAACAATCAGCTTGTATATGTGGACTGCAAGAAAGGTACTATGGTTCAGGTGGACAGTTCTCAAAGAATGCTCAGAATTGCTGACCCAGATTCAAGATACAGTGGATTCTACAGCATGCAAAAACAAAACAACTTGCAGGCAGATAATTTCTATCAGACAGTGTGAAAATTTGCACCCTTCCCAAGACGTCAAGAAGAAACAAAGACTGAATCTGCTATTAAAATGAAACTAGAATTGTGCACTTGCTTAGTGGATTGTATTGGATTTGTGACTTTATGTACAGCTCTAACACTTGCTGGAATGGGCTCTGACTCCTGCCACATGCTGGAACAGGCATTCCCTCTCCTCCTTGCAGTAACTGACCACGTGTTTGCTTGGAACCAAAGTTCTAAAACTTAGGCTGTTGTAACATAGTAGAAGAGATTGTTTAGGAAGTGAAAATTAAAGTTGATCTTGTTGGGTTGTTAACAGAAAGCCTTAAAAGTGAAGCTGGTCAGCTTACCTTGGAGTCAAAAGTATTTAAGAATCTGCTTTTTCCCGACACTCCAGAACTGCATTTATGACGGTGAATCAGTTTAACTATAACCCCACCTGAATTTAAATAATAAAATCTGGGTTTGTTTTCAGCTATGCCACAAAAACGCACTCCCAGAAGAATACTGTCGCATCATAGGTGGCGTACAGCTGCCGCTATGTTTTTCTGCCTAGTCAGAAGCTGTAATAGCTAATGTCATATATTGCAAGTAATATATTAAAGCAGAAAGACAAAGAGCAAATTTACTGGCAATGTGTACAATTATTCCTTGTGCTGCTTTTTGTTTTTCATTTTGATGCTGATTGACTAGATTTTGTCAATTGGCAAATGGCTAGGGCCTATGTAATTCCTCATATGAGCACTGGATCTTTTGACAACAGTATTGGAAATGGAGCGAAGGTAAGGAAGAGTTAAACACCATCTGATTTCAGAAGTTTGTGTGTGTGTGTGTGTGTGTGTGTGTGTTTTATCATTATCAATTTCAGGTGGTTAAGGTTCCAATTTGTTATTGGAGCAAAAGAAAAATTTTGTTCAATGATCTTGCTCAGTTTTTAATAGAGATGGGCACGACTAGGGAAAATGACGTTTTCGAGTTGTGTGTCGGAGGCAGTCCGTTTCGGCTCGTTTCCGTTTTTCGCGAAATTTCGCAAAAATTAGTTGTTTCGTTTTTTTCGTTGTCGTTAGTACTGGTTTGGGGAGGGGGTAGCGGGCTCCTGGAGGGAGCTGCAGGAGTCAGCCAGAGCCACAAGTGACGGACTGGCAGACTCTTTGCACCCGCTGTGTCGCACGTACTTGCATGTAGTGCAATGCAAGTAGATCTGGCTTAGGGTTAAGACGGGTTAGCGCAAGGGCTAGGGTTAGGCTAGTTACAGGTGAGGTTAGGGTGAGTATTGGGGTGCACCTCTGGGTGCCTCTCTGACCCACTTAGAAGGACAGTGTACTGGCGTATGGGTAAGGCTTAGGGTTCGGGTTTGGGCTACGATTAGTGGGCTGTTTATGCCCGATTGGCACATCCCAGAAGTCTCTGTGGTCAACCTGGCCAAGTGGCCATGCGATTGGTGGAAAATTTGCATGGTCTACTCCCATGGGCGAGCCCATCATTGCAAATGTGCAGGTGTAAAAAAATAAAATAAAATCAACGGAGACTTTTTTTTGCAAGAAAAACCCACTGCTGCTACTGTAAAAATTCAAGCATTTAAAATAGCTAATTTTCGCATGTTTCTGTGGTGCTTTGGTGGGGTTTTGGGCAACGATTTCAAAAAAAATATTGCGGTCGCCATTTTGGATCCCCCCAAACCGCATGGCAAATGGATGCGCCCTCCCAGCCTGGTACAGTCAGCAAAACCTGGCCATGCGATTGGTGGAATGGCTCCAAAACTTTGCATGGTCCACTCCCATGGGCGAGCCCATCATTGCGAATGCGCAGGTGTAAAAAAATAAAAAAAAATAAAATCAACGGAGACTTTTTTTGCAAGAAAAACCCACTGCTGCTACTGTAAAAATTCAAGCATTTAAAATAGCTAATTTTCGCATGTTTCTGTGGTGCTTTGGTGGGGTTTTGGGCAACGATTTCAAAAAAAATATTGCGGTCGCCATTTTGGATCCCCCCACCGCATGGCAAAATGGATGCGCCCTCCCAGCCTGGTACCAGCAGCGCGGCAGTAGCAATAGCCAAGGAGAGGGGGGCGGGGAACCCCCCCCCCCAAATAAAACACCCTTCTGGCCTGGTAGGTGCCCTCAGACAGTTTTCGCCTACTTTTAGGGCCGGGAATCTTTTTTTTTTTAACTTTTTTAAAAAAAATCTGTGCCGCTTGGCATTGCGCGATCGCCGCGATGCAAGTAACGAGCACGACAAATCAGACCAAATTGTTCGTTCGTCGGTTCGAGCTCGAATTCTGGTGGAGTAATTCCCGTTTCCGTTTCCGTAGAGTAACGGATACGAGTAACGGAAACGGAAACGGGAATACCGCTAAGTCGTGCCCATCTCTAGTTTTTAAATCATGTTAAGGTTTTATGTGTGTGTGGTTTTTTTCCCTGTTACTGATTATGCAGACTAGCAGCAACTTCTTACTAGGAAGCTGCTTACTTTTAATTGTATATTACTCAAGCACCTTTTTGGAAGCTCAAAAAGAAAGCAGAACATGCTTCTTTAAAACTTTAGCTTTATAGAAATATTTATGTAAATATAGTTATGCTTAAAGAAAGCATTTGTATGTCTCTGTGTATGTGTGTGTGTGTGTGTGTGTGTGTGTGTGTATACATGTGTATATCTATAGATACACATATATACACACCGTGTATATATGTATATATACAGTATATATATGGTATTTATATATACAGTATATATCGGTATAATTTTGTATTTTTCCCAGTTGAATGTATTTTTACCTGAGATTTTTTCCAGAACAGAAACACAGGCATTCCATATTATTACTTATCGTATGTGTTGAAGAAAGGCAAGACAAGAGTATCTCATTCTACCTAGTTTTATTTGATTTGGAAATGTGGGTGGGTGCGTGTGCGTGGGTGGGTGTGCACACACGCTTTTGTGTTTGCATATGTGTACAGTATGTGCACAGTTTAGCAGTAAGCATTAGTCTTGCTACTTGCTACATTTCAGGGTTTGCTTGTTTTTCTTTTCTTTTCTTTCTTTTCTTTTTTTTGTTTTCTGGCATGACCTTAAAAAGGCCATTAATTCAGTTCATTGGCTAGATACACTGTTGACATACAGGCGACACTCACCATTTCAAAGAACGATAGCATCAACACTTGGAAAATTCGAAAACAGTTGTCTGCAACAACTGGAATATAGTACACAACTATCTGAAGGACAGTTGCAGCTTAACTTGCAACTTTAAATTTATCATGCAACATTAACTTTTCCAAACTGGCCTTGGCACTTTTATACTAACTGCCCATTTTTGTGTTGCCTTTTTCTTTTACAATTGCTTGTCATGAGACATGGATACCCAGTATGCTTAATGTGAAAAGAAAATGTATTTTTTGTAAAGGAACTCTCAAGTATTGTTGTAAATACTTGGTCAGAGGTTACTGAACTTTAAAACTGAAAAAGTTAATTTATTATATGACCTAATTTATTAATCTGAAGATTAACAAATGTCTTGTTTTAGAATATCAAAAAGTATTCTAGCTGTTCACATCAAAGAGAAAAATAGGTGTATCATAACGGTGCAGCATTTTTTTCTGTTACAAATTCAGTTTCCAAAAAAAGTAGCCTCAACCCCCCAAACTATGAACACATTGAAATAAATATTAATATTCAGTTATTATCCAGATTCTGTGAATATAAATCATTCATTCCTTTCATAAGAGTGAGCAGTCTTTATCCAAAAACTATAAATGCTTGCTTTTATTTTACAATCAAGACCATATTCTGAGAAATATTAGCAGGATATAGGACACGGTGTAAAATGTTATTATTTTAATATTTTATTATTATTTTAAGATATTATTTATCCTATGTGCTGTATTCATTACACTCTTTTACTTTGGTTCCTGTCGTGCTCTTTTAAGAGAAATACTGATATAATTTTCTGAAAAATAAAATAGTTGCATATGTGGCACTTGAAGTGCACTGCAATTTGGCAGATTGCTTGTTTACTTTTTAAAATGTAAGATGGTTTCTTGTAATTTGGCTCTTGGCAGCACAATAAAAATTAACTTGATGAACTTTTTATACTTGTCAATGAGTTTCTTCTATGAAATCTTGCTTGCAGTTTTAGTAGTATGTCTTTCCACTTATTTGGTAGCAAATAAGGTGTACATGTGAAATAGTCAACAATATATTCCAGTTACTTTGCCGTTTTTCAACCTAACCTGTTCCACAATAATCTATTCCATTTCTCCCCACCTGAGTTTTCTGTTTTTCTCTCTCCTAACAGTTAGTCAGCAATCCATGGCCACTGAGCATGCTTGGCATTCATTAGGGGGTTTTCCGCCAAGAATTATCTTCGTTCTCTAACATAGTTCCCCCCCCCCCCCCAAAAAAAAGCCATTAATACCTCTCTCTTATGCATAGTACTGTTTAGAATATAGAGGTATAATTTTAAAAACCCTTGCAAATAAGGTTTATTGTCAAAATATACAAATTTTCAGCTGTTTGCAGTGAAGAAATCAAACAAAAGCAATTGAAATAGCTCAACACAATAAATGCTTCAATTGCTATCTGGAAGTTGAGTCATGGCAACTGGACTTCTTTTCTTGAGAGATCAAAATATTTCACTGCTAAGCCAACCAGCTTTGTCAGTCTGATCTCAAGAAGTCCAGTTGTCATGACTCAACTTCCAGATAACCTCACAATTTTGCTCAGTTTAAAAATCATGTTAAGGTTTTGTGCTATCAATGGCTTCAGCCAAATTTCTGAGAAGGAAGATTCAGAACAACCCTCGAGTGACAGCAGTAACCTCACCTGGATGATTGAGAATCTTCGCAGACATAATGCTTCAAGTGGTTTCCCCAAATTCAGCTGAAAATGCCACTGTTAATGAATTCTTCAGCCTCAAAATTATTCCAGCCCTCCCCAACAGAATCCCCCACAACAGCACAAATACACAAAAATAGTGTCTTAAGGCGCAGATGATGCATCTAATCAAGGGCTTCATTTGATGCACCAGGTATGCTTGAGCTAGAACACATGAAACCCCTGAACTGGCTAGGGGTTCATTGAGTGTCCCATTTGACTGCATAATAGAAGTATGGCCAAGTCAAAGGAATAGTCCACAAAGTTAAGATGCCATTGCCCTTCCCAAACAAGCAACAGGATACCAAAAGTTAGTGAAGGCACGGAATGATCCTAGAGACAGCATTGGAAGCATAGTTCACAAGTTCAATGCTAAGGAACAGTGTTTGCAATATCTGGACAGCTACCAATGACTCTAGCCAAATTTCTGAGAAGGGAGATTCAGAACAACACTCGAGTGACAGCAAAAGACCTGCAGCAAGACTTGGTGGCAGCAGTTTGCACAGTAAGGCTGCATACTAAACACAGATTTCCATGCCAGAACTCTGAGATATAAACCACTACTGACTCAAAAGCACAAGTCACTTCCAATGTGCTTGAAATCATATCAATAAGCCACAGAAATTTTGGGGTTCTGTTCTATGGAGTGATGAAGCAAGACTGGAACTTTTCATCCCAGTGCATCAGTGGTATATCTGGAGGAAGAATAAAGCATATGATGTAAGGAACATTCAGGCTACAGTTAAGCATGGTGGCAGATTGGTAGTGCTGTGGGACAGCTCTGCTTCCCCTGGCACTGGAAGCCTGCAGTGGAAGGCAAGGCGGATTCACTGAAGTACAGTACCAGGAAATCCCAGAAGAAAATGTCATACCATCTGTGAGGAAGTTGAAGCTTGGGTGTCATTGGACTTGCCAAAAGTCCTCAAATTCTACCAAGGCTTGGTTGCAGAAGAAGTTCTGGAAGATTCTACAGTCACTTGACCTGAACCTGATAGGAAATATTGGGTGGGATTTGAACAAGGCATATTTAATATACAAACCGGGTGCTGAGGGGGAAAGACATTCCCGTCCCCTTTAAATTGCTCCTTCCACTTTCCTTGTGGAGGTAGCAAGGGAACACAATGATTAAACGGCTGAACAGCAGCCAAAACTGTGCTCACGGCCTGGGGTTCAGTCCCAGGTAGCTGACTCGCGGTTGGCTCAGCCTCCTACCCTTCTGAGGTTGGTAAAATGAATGCCCAGACTGCTTGGGGGAGGGCAGTGCATAGCCTGCAGAATTCAATTGTAAAACGCCCAGAGAGTTCTTGAAGCACTGTGGGGCGGTATAGAAGCAGAACACTTGGTTTTGCTTTGCTTTGAAAGGGGAACAGCGGGAACTGCTGAGCATGTGGAAGAGAAGAGGGTCTCTTGCAAGATCCATAACTTTTAGTTATATTTTCATTTGTAATATTTTTGCTTTTTATTATATTTTTGTATCTGTATTTTGTACAGTTTGTGTCAGATATTAGTTATTAAAACTATTAGGCAGGTGTATAAATAAAGGGTCTGTATGTGTTTAATTGGTTTATAAGATGGAGTCTGCAAATGTGCAAAGTCACAGTGATTCAGTCTAAATGTTTTTTCTGTTAGACTGCAGGTGAAAAGAATGGATTTAAATTGGTTTTGGCTAATGCAAGGTGCTGCAATAGCCATGATGCAATGTGTTACCTGATTGGACAGACAAATGTATATATAAGTGCTCTGTTAATCAGTGTTCAATAGGCCTTTGTGAGTAAGGCACCCATTCTTGTCTCCCTAGTCTATGCCATGTGCTAATTATGTATGCCATGTATGATGAAATGATTTTATGCTGTTGATTTATCTCCATGTAACTTATTTGTGTATATATGTAATATTGCTGTTTTGTTTTAAGTAAGCTCTGACTTTGTCTGCTTCTGCTTCTATCTATGTAATTGTTCAATAAGTATTTGCTTCCACTTGCAGAACAAATTGCAAAACTCTCTGAGAGTTTGTTTTATGTTGTAAACCACCCAGAGTGGTTTTCTGCCATATGGGCAGTATATAAAATTGAATAAACAAACAAACAAACAAACAAAGAAATAAACCCAAGACTATTACTGAGATGGATGCCATTGCACATGAGGAATGGGCTAAGATTTGTCAGGACTCAAGTAGAAGGGCAAGGAATCACTCTGAGAGTCTGAAATTACAGAATCATTTTGAGGCTCTTTCCCTCATCACACCTCATGAGGAATGCACAGAGGAACAGCTGGTTCCACCTGAGGTTCTCTCCCTTATCACACTTGATGAGATGCGGGAAGACAGGGATGGATTTGTGATTCTCATGACAACCATATGGTGACTTGCCTGCCAAGGGCAAAGGTTGCAGACACCCCGAGAAATCTAGATAGTTTGATAGAGAGAACTGGGAAGGAACCAGTGGTCATGGTACATGTTGGTACCAATGATGTCGGGAAGGCAAAGGGGTCAGTCCTGGAAGCCAAATTCAGGTTGTTAGGGAGAAGATGGAAATCCCGGACTTCCAAGGTTGCATTTTCAGAAGTGCTGCCTGTTCCTCATGCAGGAACCACCAGGCAGGCAGAGCTCAGAAGCCTCAATGTGTGGATGAGGCAATGGTGTCAAGAGGAGGGCTTCAGATTTGTCAGGAACTGGAGAACATTTTGGGACAAGACAAACCTGTTCAGGAGGGACAGATTGCACTTGAACCATGATGGGCCCAGATTGCTGGCACTCAACATCAAAAAGGCTGTAGAGCAGCTTTTAAACTGAAAATCAGCGGAAAGCCGACAGGAGCTCAGCAGCATCTGGTTCAGGAAAGTGTCTACTTGTGTAGTGAGGAGGATGCAATAATTACTGAGCAGAGCGAGGAGCTAGTCACCAGCACTCCAGCAGAAGGATGCAAGAGGCAATCTAATGATGCAAGTGGACTCAAAAGACTGCATCAGAAAAGCATCTATAAATGCTTGTACGCAAATGCCAGAAGCCTCTGGAACAAATTAGAGATATGGAATAGTTAGCAAGAGATAAAAATATTGATATTATTGACATCACTGAAACCTGGTGGACGGATGATACAATGGGATACAGTTCACCCAAGCTATAAACTGGACAGGAAAGACAAGAAGGGGCAAATGGGACGTGGTGTAGCCTTGTATGTCAAGAGATAAAAATGTACGAAGTGGAATATCCAGGTGATTTGAAGTCACCATTAGAAACACTGTGGGTAAGAATATCAGGCCACAAGGATGGTCTAACAGTAGGCATATGCTATCGGCCTTCGACCCAAGCCCCTGAGGAGATTGGCAGTTGGAGAATGTTGTAAAGGAGGCATCCAAGAAGGGAAGCCTGGTTATAATGGGGGACTTCAATTACCCTCACATAGACTGGGTGAACTGTTGTTCAGAACATGATAAAGAAATAAAAGTTCCTCGATATGCTAAATGATTGTTCCCTGGAACAGATTGTTGAAGACCCAACTAGAATTACAAGAATCCTTGACTTGATCCTGAGTAACACCCAGGATCTGGTGCAAAATGTTAATGTGACTGATCCGATAAGAGCAGTGACCACAACACAATTACTTTTAACTTAATCATAGACTGCCAATCACTGATAAAATCTAACACAGATCTTAAATTTTCAAAAAGGCAATTTACCAAAAATGAGGAAAGTAGTAAAAAAGAAGCTGAAAGGGAAAATTGAGAGAGTCCAAACACTCCAAGAGGCATGGAGGATGTTCACAAAAACAATAACAGAGGGCCCCATTGGAATGCATACCCAAAGGAAAAAGGGCACTGCTAAGTACAAGAGGACTCTGATGTGGCTTACGGGAGCTGTTCGGGAAGTGATCAAAAGCAAGAAAAGCTCATTTAGAAGATGGAAGGCTTGTCCAAACAAAGACAACAGACAGCTTGACCTCTCCTTCATAATCTTTCCCTTCCCCGCCCGTTTATGACACCATTCCCCTTTTTTTAAAGATTTCCCTCCTGCAATGCAAAAAATGCCAGAAGTGGCCAGACACTCTTATGTTTTTCCTCTACATGGGCAAGGAACTTAATTAACACCCACATTTTATGATGAAAAAAATCGGGAGACTAGGCTTAAATCTTTCCTTCTCTTTTAAAAAAAAAACAGTTTTCATTTTACAATGAGATTTACAGTGCTGGGACAAGGCTTGGTTGAAGAAAACAATCCTTGGTGTCATACATGGCAGCTGGCATGATTGTAAAATGTGTTCCTTGTGACGCTGTTGCCAGCCCATCAATATCATCCGCTCAGAACAGTAGCACTGATAGATTCTCTTCTATACACTACAGCCAGGACAACAGTACCACCAACGTCTTCAATCAAGGCTTGTTCTAGCATTGCATTGCTCTAAATAACACACATCTCTTGGGGAACTTCATCTTCTGTACTACAAATCTCTAAGAAAACAGACCACCTTTTTGATTGCAGAAGAAGTGCTGCCATTTTTATTTAAACAACCCAATCCATTACTGTATCTTGAATACAGCTCAGCTCAGAGTAAATCTTGACACTATCAGGTGGAGGTTTGCATAGCTAACAATACCAGTTGCATGAGGGTCTATCAGCAGTTCCCTTGGGAGAAAGTGACCCCGTATTCAAAAGACCATAGAAATTGAGCCATCACTTTTCCAGACAGAAGTTTATTATTGAGCTAGACAAGAAACAGCTCATTCAGCAGCCAAGTCATCCATCAGAAGACATCATAGCCATGAAAACACCCTGAAATGTCATACATGGTTGTGATCTGGCTTTCCACTGCATGTGAAAGCAACAATAGAGGACATGCCAGTCAACATACTATTTGTTTGTTTGTTTGTTTGTTTGTTTGTTTTTGAGTATTTTTACCCCGCCTTTCTCCTTGGAAAAGATGACAGACCATGACAAACTCCAAACAAAACCTAGGTGTCTGGACACCTACCCTTACCAACATTTGTAATCTCACATCAGATATTTTTTTAAAAACCACCAAACTCAAGAGATTTTCTCAGTCCACACTCTACAAATCCAACTGTTAGAACAATTATGGAAACTGTAGAAAAAAGCCATGAAAAACTACATTGTGATTTGTTGTAATACAGTTATGTATGAATTTATGCTATACCAGCATTCAGGTACAAATATGTCCTGGTAGACCAAGTTGCAGCTCTTTATGTAGTTACTGTGGTGAGAAGTCCTTCCTCATGAATTTGCTTTAACTCTTTATCTAACACTAGCTCCCCCTCTCAGAGCTAATCTTATGGCTCTCTTCTGCCATGGTCCACTTACAGTGCCACTACAAGTAGCAGTTAAAGAGGAAATTACCATCTTCATCTCAGGCTCATCTCAGATGCATACAGTGGTACCTTGTATAAAGGAATTAATTCATTTCAAATGAAATTAGGTTAAGCAATTTTTCCTTTATACAAATTCCCATAGGAATGCATTAAAAATGGAGTAATCCCATTTTTATGTTGTACGGATTTTACCTGTAGGCAATTATGTTAAGCAAATTTCCCCTATCTCCAGAATTTTTTATGTTGTAGAGATTTTGTGTTATACAAGCTGTTTGCTATACAAGGGTCCACTGTACTTTTTTGCTCATCTCCTGACCCACTTCACAATTTGAGGGAAGATCCCAATCATGTTGCCATAGAATTTGATGCATCACTTGAACTGGATACCATCAAAACTATACTACTATCAATACCCTACTAATGAAGGAAGCCATCAAACCAGTGCCTTGACACATATGCTCAGGATTCTACTTGAGATGTTTCACCACCACCCAAAAGAACAGTGGGACATACCTCTACAGTGCAATTTATTTCTCATCATCAAATACTTCTGCATGGTGATCATTAAAACAATTCTGCTGCTTCTAAAACCAGGCGATTGATATATATCCACAGATCATCAGGACATATACTTTCTTGTTGAATATGACCACAGCTACAATAATTTCATCTGTTCCCAGATTGGTTGCCAGGCTTACAGATTCAGTACATTCTCCTTCACAGTATTCACACACAAACACCCTGTGTTCATAAGGCGTATGGTGGTGGTGGGCACCTTCCTTTGCACACAAAACATTGTTGTCTACACCTACCTACATATATGACTGGCCTCTTGTCAGTGTGTATGTTTTTTTTTTCATTTAGTGAGATTGTAAAGCATAATAAAACTAAAGTAATGGTGCAAAGAGTTGACTGTCCAGAAACAGATGAAAAATAGTATTATTAAGTGATCAAGGCTACAGTTATAAAGAAATTAGAAGAAAATTGGTGGAAACAACCAAAGGTGGCATTTCTAAGTTCTTGAGGAGGTATAAGGAGCCTCAGTCACTACAAAACCACACTGGTTAAGGCAGGAAAAGGCGCACACCAGCAAGTGATGATAGAAGAATAAGAGACAGTGCCTACGTGACAGAAGGAAATCATCTGGGTGTATACAAAATGAAATGGTGCAATGCAATGTGAAGTTGAGTGCAAGGACTGTTTGGCGCAGACTATAGGAATTTGGCCTAAAATCTAGAATTCCACAAAAAAGCCACTTTTGTTTGAGAAATAAAAGTTGAAAAGCCTAAACTGGCCTAAAAGCCTAAACCATGTTGCCTGGACAGAGGAACAAGGGGGCAGTGTTATTTGGAGTGATGAGACCAAGATCTTCCTGTTTGTGGTAGCGATGGCATAAAATATGTAAGGAGATTTGCATCCTAATTACATTACATGTACCTTGAAACACCCAGTCAGTGTTATGATTGGGAGTTGTATGACATCAAAAGGTGTGAGCTGAATTTGTGTGATTAGTGGGAATATAAATTGACAAAAATACATTAATGAAATACTTGAGCCCAAACTGAAGCTTTCCCCACACAATGTTTTCCAAGACAATGAAGCATTTATATTTCAACAGGATTCAGTTCCATGTCATGGTTTCAAGATAATCATATTCCACTGCTGGAATGGCCTGGGAATAGCCCAGACCTTAAGCCAAATGAAAATCTATGGTGCTGACTAAAGAAACTTGTTAGTCAGAAGCGACCCAGCAATAAAACCCAGTTAATACAAGCAATCATTCAATCTTGGTTTCACATTATAACAGTTGTGGAACTAAAAGACTCGGTTCACTCCATGGGAAGACATTGTAAGGCCGTAATTCATGTTCAAGGTTAGCCAACTAAGTATTAACTGACATGGTGATAATTTTTGTATATCTCATTTTTTCTAATTTTTCTACGTTTTTCACTTTTCTTCTTTATAATTGCTATTCTAATAGCAAATCCTTCATAAAAATTATTGCATTACATTCTTGATTACCTTACCGGTAAATTATGTTTCCATTGATATATCATTTTATGGTACTACTCAAAAAACAAGTGATGTTTTTAACCATCAAACCTCAAAAATACAATTTTCCCAAAAGGTTTCTACAATTTTAGCCACTACTGTACATTATATAATACACAATATATAACAGACCTTATAATATATAACACACCGATTGCAGGCGATCTGCTGCCCGTGGCACCGTCAGAAGTCGCCCGCCAGGTCCCTGTCAGCCTCCGGACAGTAGGCAAGCAGTTGGTTGGGGGAGCGAGCAAGCAAGCAAGCAAGAGGTTAGGCCGGCGAGCGAGCGAGTGGGCAAGCAGGTGGGCAGGTAGGTGGGCAAGCAACTGAGCTGGTGGGCAAGCGGCGGGTGGGCGGATGAGCGAACAGTTTGGTGGAGAAACCAGGATGTCAAGAAACACCTGATGCTCTTCCCCCCTCCACCCGCACTCTACTACTCCCAGCTTCTTCGCCCAGCCCACAAGGCTTCAAAGGCAAGCAGTGGCGGCAGATCGCCACCACTGCTTCCCTTCCAAGCCCCACGAGTCCGTCCTTCTGCCGCCGCTATGCTACACCCCCTCACTGGGCTCAGGAAATCTAGCAAAGTGCACGCATGCTTCTGGATGTAGCCTGCGAGGACATGCAGCTCTTCAGGAAGTAGACCGTGGGAACGTCTGGTGGGTGGAAGTAGCCCGCAGGCTGTTCAAAGTTGGACAGCCCTGAGATATAAGATGTAAAATAAGGTAATAATATAAGATTATCATTAATTTTAAAAAACTGGTGTGGGGGGGACACTTGATTTGCCAATTATGCCACAAACTTAGACCATAATAGCCTCCCTGACAGAAATCAAAACAAACCAAAATCCAACAAAACCTAGCAATTTCTGAATGGAGTGTCCCCTCCTCCCCTATCGTATTTTCGAAGAACCTCAGAAATTGTGATTTCTCAGTTACCTTGGGGAAAGGGTGTAAGCCTCTATATAATCAAGGAGAGAGAGGGCCTGGCCAGAAGCTATGAGATATGCAGCCTTACAAGATGGCCAAGTTGAGGCAGATGGGCCCAAAGTGTTCTGCCACCATCTTTTGTAGAATTAGCACTAGCCTACTCTTTAAGAAAAGAAGGCACCCACAGCAATTATCATTTACACATCCTGCATTTACTTTATACCTATCCATGAAGGAACTCAAACATGGTATTCACAGCTAAAAAAAGCATACAGTAATACCTTGGTTTAAGAGCATTTTGCAAGACAAGCAAAGATTTCTTGTTGTTGTTGTTGTTCAGTCGTTCAGTCGTGTCCGACTCTTCGTGATCCCATGGACCAAAGCTCGCCAGGCCTTCCTATCCTCCAAAGCCTCCCGAAGTTTTGTCAAACCCATATTGGTTGCATCGATGACACCATCCAACCATTTCATTCTCTGCCATCCCCTTTTCCTTTTGCCTTCCATCTTTCCCAACCTCAGGGACTTTTCCAAGGAGTCCTCTCTTCTCATGAGGTGGCCAAAGTCCTGGAGCCTCAGCTTCAAAATCTGTCCTTCCAGTGAACATTCGGGGTTGATTTCTTTCAGGATGGATCGGTTCGATCTCCTTGCAGTCCAGGGGACTCTCAAGACTCTCCTCCAGCACCACAGCTCAAAAGCATCAATTCTGCGGCGATCAGCCTTCTTTATAGTCCAGCTTTCACTTCCATACATCACTACTGGAAAAAACATAGTTTTGACTATCCTGACCTTAGTTGGCAAAGTGATGTCTCTGCTCTTTAGGATGCTATCTAGGTTTGCCATTGCTTTCTTCCCAAGAAGCAGGCGTCTTTTTATTTCGTTGCTGCAGTCGCCATCTGCAGTGATCAAGGAGCCCAAGAAAATAAACTCTGTCATTGCCTCCATTTCTTCCCCTTCTATTTGCCAGGAGGTGATGGGATCTTAGTTTTTTTGATGTTGAGCTTCAGCCCATTTTTTTCACTCTCCTCTTTCACCCTCATTAAGAGGTTCTTTAATTCCTCCTCACTTTCTGCTATCAGAGTAGTATCATCTCCGTATCTGAGGTTGTTGATATTTCTTCCGGCAATCTTAATTCCGGCTTGTGATTCATCCAGACCTACCTTTCGCATGATGTACTCTGCATATAAGTTAAATAGGCAAGATGACAGTATACAGCCTTGTCGTACTCCTTTCCCAATTTTAAACCAGTCAGTTGTTCCATATCCAGTTCTGACGGTTGCTGCTTGTCCCACATATAGATTTCTTAGGAGACAGATAAGGTGGTCAGGCACTCCCATTCCTTTAAGGACTTGCCATAGTTTGTTGTAGTCCACACAGTCAAATGTTTGGCATAGTCGATGAAGCAGAAGTAGATGTTTTTCTGGAACTCTCTGGCTTTCTCCATAATCCAGTGCATGTTGGCGATTTGATCTCTAGTTCCTCTGCCCCTTCGAAATCCAGCTTGCACTTCTGGAAGTTCTCTGTCCACATACTGCTGAAGCCTGTCTTGTAGAATTTTGAGCATAACCTTGCTAGCGTGTGAAATGAGTGCAATTGTGCGATAGTTGGAGCATTCTTTGGTGTTTCCTTTCTTTGGGATTGGGATGTAGACCAATCTTTTCCAGTCCTCTGGCCACTGCTGGGTTTTCCAAATTTGCTGGCATATCGTATGCAGCACCTTTACAGCATCCTTTTTTTAAAGATTTTAAAGAGTTCAATTGGAATGCCGTCACCTCCACTGGCCTTGTTGTTTGCAATCCTTTCTAAGGCCCACTTACTTCACTTTCCAGGATGTCTGGCTCCAGGTCAGCAACTATGCTATCTTGGTTATCAGGGACATCCAGATCTTTCTGATATAATTCTTCTGTATATTCTTGCCATCTCTTCTTGATCTCTTCTGCTTCAGTTAGGTCCCTACCATTTTTGTCCTTTAGCATATCCATCTTTGCACGAAATGCCCCTTTAATATCTCCAATTTTCTTGAACAGATCTCTGTTTTTTCCTCTTCTGTTGTTTTCCTCTATTTCTTTGCACTGTTCGTTCAAGAAGGCTGCCCTGTCTCTCCTTGCTATTCTTTGGAACTCGGCATTCAATTTTCTGTATTTTTCCCTCTCTCCCTTGCATTTTGCGTCCCTTCTCTCCTCCGCTATTTGTAGGGCCTCGTTGGACAACCACTTTGCTTTCTTGCATTTTCTTTTCTTTGGAATAGTTTTCATTGCAGCCTCCTGTACAATGTTACAAGCCTCCATCCATAGTTCTTCAGGTGTTCTGTCCACCAAATCTAGTTCCTTAAATCTATTCTTCACTTCCACTGTGTATTCATAAGGGATTTGACTTAGATTATACCTGACTGGCCCAGTGGTTTTCCCTACTTTCTTCAGTTTAAGTTTGAATTTTGAAATAAGAAGCTGATGATCTGAGCCACAGTCAGCACCAGGTCTTGTTTTTTGCTGACTGTATAGAGCTCCTCCATCTTTGGCTGCAGAGAACATAATCAATCTGATTCCGGTATTGTCCATCTGATGATGTCCATGTGTAGAGTCGACTTTTGTGTTGTTGGAAACGAGTGTTTGCAATGACCAGCTTGTTCTCTTGACAGAACTCAATTAGCCTTTGCCCTGCTTCATTTGGAACTCCAAGGCCAAACTTTCCAGTTATTCCTTTTATCACTTGACTCCCTACTTTAGTATTCCAATCCCCTATGATGAGAAGAACATCTTTCTTTGGTGTCAGTTCTAGAAGTTCTTGTAAGAATTCATAAAATTTGTCAATCTCAGACTCTTCAGCACCGGTAGTTGGAGCATAAACTTGGATTACTGTGATGTTGAAAGGACTGCCTTCGAATCGTACCGAAATCATTCTATCATTTTTTAGGTAGTATCCCAGCACTGCTTTTCTCACTCTATTGTTGACTAGGAGGGCTACTCCATTTCTTCTATGGGATTCTTGCCCACAGTAGTAGATGTGATAGTCATCTGAACTGAATTCACCCATTCCTGTCCATTTAAGTTCGCTGATGCCCAAGTTGTCAATGTTTATTCTCTCCATCTCACATTTGACCACATCCAGCTTACCCTGGTTCATAGATCTCACATTCCAGGTTCCTATGCAGTATATTTCTTTGCAGCATTGGATTTTCCTTTCTCTTCCAGGCACGTCTGTAGCTGAGCGTCCTTTCAGCTTTGGCCCAGCCACTTCATTAGCTCTGGAGCTACTTGTACTTGTCCTCCGCTCTTCCTCAGTAGCATGTTGGACGCCTTCCGACCTGAGGGGCTCATCTTCCAGCGTCATATCTTTTAGCCTTTTGTTTCTGACCATGGGATGTTCTTGGCAGGGATACCGGGGTGGCTTGCCAGTTCCTACCCCAGGAAGTCTTATTACAGGCCTTATTGTCACCAGTGTAATTAGCCTTACAATGATGAAAGCACAATTCTGCCTGTTTTATTTTGTAGCCTCACTGATCAATTGGGACACAAAAGTAGAAATGTGCCCCATTTATAAGATATTCCAGACTGAGGCAAGGATTTCTTCTTAATTTTGCCTTAATCAACAAGCAGTGTCTTGAGCTACAAGCACTGGAGCAGGTCAAATGATCACAAGTGGACCAATGATATCTTTCTCCCCCTCCCTCTTCTGCCATCAAATCACACCCTCCCTGGAGGATGCATGATTATTATTGTGTAATAGTTGGCCATGAATGAGATGTGTGATTTGATGGTGATTTGGGAAGGATCCCATGTAAAAATCATATGAAATCAGAGATCCGCCTTTTACCCAGACCCTTCAAATCGCTTTAAGGGTAGCTGTGCCACAAAATTGCTTTAGCACGACAGGGGTGCTATGGTGAAAAAAGTTTGAGAACCACTGGTCTATGGGTCCCAAGAACTAATCATCTGAGTTTCCATTATTTCTTATGGGGAAATTTGCTTTGGTATAAGAGTGTTTTGGTTTACAAGCATGGTTCCAGAATGAATTATGCTCGTAAACCAAGGGATTACTGTACCTATACAGTGGACCCATAAAAATAGACGCAATTAAGGATCACTCCGTTTTCAATGCATTCCTATGGGAAATTTGTATAAAGGAAAATTTGCTTAACTTAATTTGATTTGGAATGAATTAATTCCTTTATACAAGGTACCACTGTACTTTAAAATCACAGTAAGTGAGAATATTAGTATTAAAATACAATTAAATCCAGACCAATATTAAAGCCACCATAACTTGAAAAGGAACGACAATAAACGTATCTAAATGCAAGACGAGCATTCTGCTTTCTAGCTTTTAAGCATCGTGAGCCACCTTGAGTTCCCTTATCCGGACATGGGTAGCCTGTACGGAATGCATGAATAATGCCGCCACCGCCTCCTTCTGGACGGGAGGCGCCATCCTCCTCTTCCACCCACCCACCCCGCCGCCGCCGCCGCCGCCGCCGCCGCCGCCGCTGCCAGGGCAACCGAGGGCGCGCGCTGCGAAGCGGCCGCGCGGGAGCGAGCACGCACGAGCTGTCCGGCCCCGGACGGCCTGCCCGCCTGCTCGCTCGCTCGCTCGCTCGCTTTGCCTGCTTTTGACTTCTCTCTTGCTGTCGGCCATGGCGGCGGCGGCGGCGGCGGCGGCCTCGCAGCGGGCGGATCCTGCCGGAGACTGGCAGGACTTTTCGGGCTTTCAGCCTTTGCCGGAAGGGAGCGGGTGCCCGCAGGTTCGAGGAGAGGGTCCCTGGGAGGATGGCGGCGGGGGTGGCCACGGCAACGACCTGGGGGCCAAGCTCCCGCTGTGCTTGCCGCCCCCGCCGCTCCTGCTTCCCACCGGCGGCGGCGGCGGCGAGGGAGAAGCCCGGGTCCCGCCGCGGCCCCTCAGCGAGCCCAGCGTCCTGCACGAGGACGAGTGAGTGTGGCTTGCATGGACGGAGGTTGGGGGGGAGCGGCAGCTGCTCACGGGGGTCGGGCCAGGGAGGGGGGGGGGGGTGATGCCGGCGCTCCCTGTTCCGGCACCGGCGGGCGAGCAGACGAGCAAAGGCTTCCCGGGGACTGGTGCGAGGATGGGTCTCTCCGCCGCTCGGGCAGGCCCAGAAGGGGTGGGGGGACACGGCAGCCTTCCGGGAGAAGGAAACAAGCCCCCCCCGGTGGCTCCTTCCTCCGCCTCCTGGTTCTGAAGCGGGTAGGGTGGGTGGGGACGCACACGCTGCCAAGGGCGGTGGAAATGCCCTTCTAGACCAGTGATGGCGAACCTATGGCACGGATGCCAAAGGTGGCACTCGGAGCCCTTTCTGTGGGCACCCAACATTGCCCCTTCATAGCCACCTGTATACAGGTTAAATTACTGTATTGGCACTTTGCAAAAAAAAAATAGTGGGTTTTGAATTGCAGTTTGGGCACTCGGTCTCTAAAAGGTTCACCATCACTGTTCTAGACCAACATCGCGAAACAGGGAGCAAAATCAGTGCCCCCCCTGCGCTTTTTTGCTCCAGCAGGAAGATCGAGAGCGCTTGCTGCCTTGCTCTCATGGCCAGATTGAACTTGAAGACGCCTGGATGCATCTCTAGGACCAGCTGTGGGTGCCAGATCTTTGCACAAGTGCCCACCAGTACAGGTGAAACTCGAAAAATTAGAATATCGTGCAGATGTTCAGTTGTTTCAGTATGCTAACTCAAAAGGTGAAACTAATATATGAGATAGACTCATTACATGCTAAGCGAGATATGTCAAGCCTTACTTTGGTGTAATTGTGATTATTATGGCGTACAGTTTATAAAAAACCCGAATTCACAGTCTCAGAAAAGTAGAATAAAGTGAAAAGGTTCCCTATTCACAGTAGTGCATTAAGAGCCGCCACACAGAGACAACTCCTGGACATGGGCTTCAAATGTTGTATTTCTCTTGCCAAGCCGCTCCTGAACAACACACAATGTCAGAAGCATCTTACCTGGGCCATGGGGGGGGGGAACTGGTCTGTTGCTCAGTGGTCCAAAGTCCTTTTCTGATGAGAGCAACTTGCATCTTATTTGGAAAGGAAAGACTTAGAGTCTGTAGGAAGAAAGGAGAGGCACACAATGCACGATGCTTGAAGACCAGTGTGAAGTTTCCACAGTCTGTGCTGATTTGGGGAGTCATGTCATCTGCTGGTGTTGGTCCACTGTGCTTGATTAAGTCCAGGATCAACGCAGCCGTCTACCAGGAGATTTTGGAGCACTTCATGCTTCCTTCCACAGACGAGCGATATGGGGATGCTGAGTACATATGCATGCGTAGACTTTTCAGAGGTCCAATATTTTTCTATTTCCAATCCTTGTGTTATTGATGTCATGTAATATTCTAATTTTCTGAGAATGTGAATTTGGGGTTTTCATAAGCTGTACACCATAATCATCACAATTATACCAAAATAAGGCTTGGCATGTAATGAGACTATCTCATATATTAGTTTCACCTTTTGAGTTGACATAGATATAAATGATTATTTGCACGATATTCTAATTTTTTGAGTTTCACATGTATATTTTTCTTTGGTGATTTCTCACCTTGTTGGAATTAGACCTCGGTACTGGTTGAAAGACTCGCTTTCTCTTATATTTAAGGGTAGCACCCTCAATATAAGGAGAAATTCATGGTAATGAAATACAGTATAAGGGTAGAAATTCATGGTCCAAAAAAGATCCATTTTCTGTGCAATCCAAGGCATGTTTATTTAGAAATAAATCTTATTTCTTTGGTAGCACTTACCAGTACTCCTAAGAAAAAATACAGAAAATTATCACTCAAGGCATGAGTTTCACTAGAAAACATGCTGCTAAATTGCAGCATTTGAGAATATGTTTTTTTATACTCACTTTGGTCTGTAAGGTTAAGGTTTAAGTGCTTGAGTTTTTCTACCTAGTTCTTTTTATAATATTTATCTTTCCAGAAGCATAGGAATGTCATATGGAGCATGAATTCTGGTCCATTGCAAATCATAGTTTTTCCATTTAATAAAGATGATTTATATTCCAGTTTTCTTCTAGTTATTGCAGGGTGGGGTGCATGGCTTTCTTGCACTGGATGCTCACCAGAACTGTGTGTTATGTTTGGCCTGAAATAGTTTATAGCCTTAGTCTTCTACTGACTTTCAAAGAAAGCTAGTGGGGGTTTGATCCCAGCTGTGTTTGAACCTGAGTTCTAGTGGAATGCTGTTTGGGATGCATCAAAGCCTGTTGGTATTTCTAGAAATATTCATGGGAGTAGTTGTAAACACAGTCGATTATCTATCAGGTGCCAGATACAAATGATAAGAGTTATCTCCATCTGGTGAAGTTCCCAAAGAATTGGTCATTGTATCAGGGCCCTATTAAAATGAATGCCTCTGTGCATTTGTGATGTGTTTAGAGGAAGCAGGGTTGGATTTATGTATATATTTTCAAATGTGTAAGTTTGTGGCCGCTTTGAGATTCACCAATGTACAGTGGTACCATGTATAAAGGAATTAATTCATTCCAAATTAAATTCTGTTAAGCAAAATTTCCTTTATACAAATTTTCCATAGGAATGCATTGAAAACGGAGTAATCCCTAATCGCGACCCTTTTTATTTTGTACGGATTTGTCCCATAGGTGATTCTGTTAAGCAAATTTCCCCCCATCTCTGGAATTTTTTATGTTGTACAGATTTTATGTTCTACAAACCGTTTGTTATACGAGTGTCCACTGTACTGTATTTTGACAGGTACATTGGTGTTTGTTATACCATATATGCTTGAGTATAAGCCAGGTTTTTCAGCTCTTATGTTTAGCTGGAAAAAAGATACCCTCAGCTTATACTCAAGTCAATAAGTTTCCCAGTTTTGAGGGATAAAATTAGGTGCTCGGATGGCTTGGGGAGGGCAGCGGAGGGCTAGTCCTGATCCGGCCAGCGATAGTGGTGTCTCCGCTTCCCATATGATTACAATGAGAAGGTTTAAGGGCACCCCCTTTGGAGGTTCATAACTCAGCCCCCTTACCCGCAGATGTTTCCAAATCTCGGGGGATTCCCTAAAATCTCTTTCTGAAGGTGCTCCTGCTACTTTGGTGCTCCCAAGGTAAGTAATTTTTGAGTGCAAGTTTTTTTTAAAAAATGCACTCGAAAATTATTTTTAAAAATATGCAATCAAAATTTACTTACCTAGGGACTCCAAAGTAGCAGGGGTACCTTCAGAAAGAAATTTTAGGTTACCCTGTGAAATTTGGAAACATTTGGGGATAAGGGACTGAGTTATGAACCTCCAAAGGGGGTGCCCCTGTGGAAAAAAAACCATCTACTCCAAAGCTGATTGGGCGGGAGATAAGGCTGCTGCCGCTTCCCATATAATTCCAATTAGAAGTTTTTTTCCCTAGGGAAACCCCCTTTGGAGCTCAGTTACTACCCCCAGCCCCTTTAGAGCTCTGCCGGTATACCGTATATACTCGAATATAATGAAAAAATGCCCTGGGCTTATACTCGAGTCAATAAGTTTCGTTTTAGGGGGTAAAATTAGGCCCTTGGCTTATACTTAAGTTGGATTATACTCAAGTATATACGGTATTTGTTAGATTTAGAGTAGTACAGTAGTTGATTTGTGCTCTGAAGGCTGAAGTTTTGTTGCATAATCTTTTTTGTCAGGATATGGAATGCTCTCACTGATAATTATGGCAATGTATTGCCAGTTGACTGGAAGTCTTCCCACACCCGAACACTACACTTGCCGACACTGAATCTTTCAGAGAAGGGAGTAAGTATGAGCAAATTTTCTTTTGACTAAAATGTTGCAACATCTGTAAGTTAAATCTTTTGCATAATTGGCTTGTCGTTATGTTTTTGTTGTAGCTTTTCTTCTTTTAATAGATGTTAATGTTATTGTGCCCAGTAGAGGAATACTGATGTGTTTCAAAATCTGCTATGTTTATTTCATTGCTAACTCCTCTTTAACATCTGTATGAAACTGCTAGATGCTGTCACCAGGAGGTTTGATTTGGGTGTCATCAGCATGCAAGTGACACCAAATTCTTATTTTTCCCTGTCATCAGAGCCAATTGGGGCCCTGAGAGTGTTGGGCTATTATTTGGCTGCTGTAATGGAGTAGATGAGAGCTGGTAAACTGAAGCTGAATCCTGACAAGATGAAGACTCTGTGGTTTGATGATTCCCATACGTGGGAATAGAATAGATAACCTATTCTGGAGGGGGCAGCAGCCCTCCTGGAGGACCAGCTGTGTAGCTTAGGGGCATTCCCAGACCATCTGTGTCACTGGAGATTCAGTGGATTCAGTAGCTCAATGTGCCAGAATGCAGCTCATTTGGGCTGAGCTTTACCCATTCTTGGGCAGGGGTAACTTGGCCACATGAATTCATGCACTACTAACCTTCTGTTTAGGTCCCTGCAATGCACTCTTCTAAATACATTTAGTATAAACTTTTATGCATGCTTTCTTTAAATTACTGGGATTTATATCCATTTGAATGAATGAACAACTTAAATGCAGTAAAAAAAAACTATAGGATAAATTAATGCAATTAATTTGTATCCATATATTATATAGCAGAATTGCCTCTTCTTTCTATTATTCCATATTCTGCCAGTTGGACTATAATATGAGAATGAGAATGCCCCTTTATTTTGTAACAATCAAAGTTTATGATATATCAATTCTGGGCAGGCCTGTATAAGGTGGTGTAATAAAGAGCTTCATTTTTTTCATATTGTGCTAAAGACAGACTTAGCTGAAGATGTACCTGCTTGTTGCTAGAATTAGAACAAGCAGGCACTGATGGACTATAAGGAACAAACCATCATCTTTATGCTGCCCTGGACACAGAAGGTCTTAAACCTCATGTTCCAGCCCAGTTGGAGATGAGGATAATGCTTGCTGGGGGGGGGGCAATGTATAGCCTGCATACTGTAATTAAAAACTGTAAACCACCCAGAAACTACTTGAAGTGGTATGGGGCGGTATATAAGCAGAACACTTTGCTTTTGCTTTTTCGTCTCATAAAAGTTTACTATATTGATTTGGGAAATTAAAATGGTTATATGAGACAAGGTTGCTGTTGTAAAGGTTGTTTTTAAAATACCCATACATATTAGCCTTATTTGATGGTGAACTGTGGATTAGTGTTATATAAACAATGATCAGATTTGTGATTAATTTATTCTTATAAAATAGAATATGGTTTTCCTCTATAGTTTGAGAGCTCAATTAAAATATATATTTTAATCTGGATTATAAAGCCATAAATTAATGTAGGAGAGGATCACTTTGATGACCAAGTGGCTTTCATTCAGAAGGCATTTAAGGATCACAGGAGTTGGAAGGAGTTCTGCATTCCACACTGTTCAGACCTTGGTCAGTCATTTTGTGGAAGAACCATGGAGTACGCTTTAGAGAAACTATTTTTTGTGAAATCTTATGGCTGACTACTCAGATCTAAGTCCCAATGACTTCAGTGAAACTTTTGGATAATTGGGTTTGACACTGCAGCCTTTGATTCAGAAATGAACTCATTCTTTGTGAATACATTTGCAACTGGAATTTAAACTGGGACCCTTTTTTGTTTGTTTCCCTCCTGGTGAAACCTCAGTGCCTGCTCTTCTCATCTCTGTCCCCTCCTTCCTTGGTCAATCACTTGGGTTTTTGTTTTTTTAATCTTGTGGAAAGGACTAGACAGGGCTGCTCTGTCATGAGGGCGGCCATAAATTATAATAGTCTCTTGTTAAATTGTTCTTGAAGATGTACATTATCCTGGAACTTCCTTCCAGTAGACATACCGTATTTTTCCACCTATAAGACACCCCAATGTACAAGACGACTCCCACTTTTCCAAACCAAAATTACAGTCTTACAACCATGTGTCTTTCTCCTTGGTTTACTTCCATGTATAAGATGACTCTCTAACAATCTAACAATTTTTTAGACAAAATATAGTATTATACTGTACATGGAAAATACCGTATATCAACACCTTGGCAGAAGAAGTTTTATTTCATTGTGAGAGGAATCCAAGGAAAGCCAAGATATTTCCTTTTCGTAGATAAAGATGTGTGAACCAGATACCTCAGGATATGCTTATTAATTCGTGTGTGTCAGATCCCCCCTATATGAGCACATAATTCAAAATTGTAGCAAAAATAAATGTGAATAGATCACGTCTGTGAAGATTCTCAGTCATCCAGGTGCGTTTATCTGGGAGTTGAGTCATGGCTACTGGACTTCTTTTTTGAGAGATAGAAACGTTTCGCTGTTCATCCAAACAGCTTCATCGGTCTGAATACAGCTAGTGCAAGAGACCTTCTTATAGTCAGCTTGACCTCTTGTCCCCTTGTCTGATTGGCTCATAAGATGAACAAAGCCTGAATAGGCTCGTTAGGGAGACATTAGTGTCCATGGCCTTAAGGTAAACAATGGCCTAAGGTGCTGAAACCCATCAAGAATGGGTCGTTAGCTGTCAAGAATGGGTCGTTAGCTGTGACCTGGTGGTGAAGGCTCCTTGATTTGCCTGGGTACTGTGGAAAGTACAGCCTGATACGTAGCAGCTAGACTATGCCGGAGCCCCCCACCTCTGTTGAGGGAGGGATTTTCAATGCTGACATGAATGGCTTCCCTTACTCCTCTCTCAAACCACCTCTCTTCTTTGTCTAATATGTGTACATCCTCATCTTTGAAAGAGTGGCCTTTTTCCTTCAAATGGAGGTGTACTGCTGATTCTGGTCCTGAGCTGTTACCTCTCCTATGTTGGGCCATTCTTCTGTTTAATGGCTGTTTAGTTTCTCAAATGTAGAGGTCTGAACACTCTTCACTGCATTGGACTGCATATACTATATTGCTCCTTTTATGGTTTGGTATCGGATCCTTTGGGTGGACAAGTCTCTGCCTTAGTGTGTTCATGGGTTTGAAATAAATAGGGATGTGGTGTTTGCCAAAAATCCTTTTAAGCTTCTCCGACACTCCCGCCATGTAGGGAATGACCAGGTTCTTCCGTCGGGTCTGGGTCTCAGACTGATCCCTTGTTCTTCTGGGATGGCCCACTGCTTTGTTGAAGGCCCACCTTGGATATCCACAGGCCTTAAGTGCTGTCTTCAGGTGCCTGTCTTCCTTCTTCTTGGCTTCTGAGGAGGTGGGGATGCTCTCTGCTCTATGGCTTAGGGTCCTGATGACTCCTAGTTTGTGTTGTAATGGATGGTGGGAGTCAAACAGTAAGTATTGATCTGTGTGGGTGGGTTTCCTGTAAACTTCTACTCCTAGGCCACGGTCAGGTCTGATGATGACTGCACAATCCAGGAAAGCCAGCCTGTTGTCTTGGGTGTCTTCCCTAGTGAACTTAATATTAGGATCCACTGCGTTGATGTGGTCTGTAAAGGCCTGTACTTCCTGCGTCTTTATTTTAACCCAGGTATCATCTACATACCTGAACCAATGGGATGGTGTTGTCCCTGGGAAGGTGTTGAGTGCCTTCTTCTCCACTTCTTCCATGTATAGGTTTGCTACAATTGGTGACACTGGGGAACCCATGGCACAGCCATGCTTCTGTCTGTAGAAGTCCCCTCTGTACATCTCTCAAAAAAGAAGTCCAGTAGCCATGACTCAACTCCCAGATGTGAATAGATCCCATTTATAAAAAAAAGAATATTTTCCTTTGACAGTATTTTGCTTTATTGTATTGTTACTCTACATAAAACTGTTCAGTGCTTACATATGTTGCGTAAGAGTTGAACAATCTGAATAATAATATTTTTGTAGGTTTGAAGATTACAGCTATGTGCCGTACTGATAAGGTAGCATATATTTATTTTTAAAATTTGCCTGTCTCAAATCCGTAATGATTTTTTTAAGTTGCATATTCCTGTATGGTTCCATTACACTAATTTCAGACTTATTTTTAAAGCATATATTACCTCCCTAAAAAATTCCCTTTTCAGGATAAAATATGGTTTTATATTGTTTTCTGTTTCTTTTTATTACATAGGTCAATGACAATTTGAACCTTGACTTATCAGATGATGAAGAGCTAAGAGAGCAACTAGACATGCATTCTATCATAGTTTCCTGCATCAATGAAGAACCACTACTCACAGCTGAGCAGGTAAAGTGCAGCTCTGCAGGTTTTTTTCCCTTCTCCCCGCCATCTTGCCGAGTACCGCTACTTGTTTTATTTTGTTGTTTTTTGTTGTTCTTTTATATTTTTAATGGTTTGACGTGTTTGATATCTCTTTATTATTGTTATATATTGTTGCTGTTCACCACCCGGAGTTCTTTCAGGAAGAATGGCGGTATAGAAATAAATAAATAAATAAATATAAATATAAATATAAATATTTTATACAGGATTTTAGCATCTTGTTTTTGCATCTCATTTATAAAATGCTAAATATTCTTGGAGACAAAGTAGTTTACAAATGCAGGAATTTAACACATATTTTAAATGATGCAAACTCTTTCCTTTCTATTTGCACTTCTGCCCTAGAAAAAAATTAAAAAATGGATTTCATCCTAAAGTAACATTATATGGCAAGTAGAGATGGGCACAAAGCCCTGGTTTGGCAGCAGCAGCCCATCTCCTCCAGCGGGCACTGCGTCAAAGTGAGTGCCTGCTGGAGGGGGCAGGGGGCTGAACCTCGGATCAGCTCTTTGCCCAAAAAATGAACCATGCCGAACCACCAAACCAATGGTTCATGCCCGTGTAATGTCAAGACATAATTTAGTAGTAAAACAGAGGTATAATTTTTAGGACAGGAATCTGATTTGCTGAGTTACATGGATTGGTTTGCCACAGCTAGATTCCCATCTCCCCCCACACCAGCTGTGACTCATAAACATTACTTTCCATACAACAGTGATAAGGAATTTTATTTTTCCTATTTGATGTTGATCATACGAGAAGTACATCTGGGAGAGTATTCCTGATGCCAGGAAAAGTCAGAAGAGTACTAAATGGACTTACCGGTACTTCTGTCCTACATCCCACACCCCCTCTATCTGCAATTTTAGGTCCAAGCAGTAGCAGCTGATCTTTTAACAGTATCTATGAATAAAAGACTATGGGCCTTTTCACACGACCCCTCATATCCGCTGGTCCCTTAAATTCGGACCAGCGATCTTGAGGGTTCCTTGCTGTTCCTCTGTCCCCACCCCCTCCGCACTTCCTTGTTCTGTCTGCGGGAGGGGAGGGAGGGGGAAAAAGCCTTAGACACGGACAAAAGAAGAAACCCTTACCTCCCGTGCGTGGAAGCTTGCTCCGAGCCCCGGTTTTACTTCCTGGTTGCTCTTAAAGGGGTGGAGGCGAAAGAAAAACAACAAAAACTTCAAGGAGAGCCCAGGCACGCTCCGCATCAAATATTTTTCACCTCCCAAAAGCAAGTACAAGAAAGTGCAGCTGGGTCGCGCTTAGGTGGGCGGGGTCGCACTTAATTGTCTGCAAACTCCGGACCTGGTGGGAAAACATTTTTAAGGTCTGGAGCTTGCAGCCCTTTGCCGCGGAGCTTAGGGGTCGTGTATAAACGCCCTATGTTTCCAATCAGATAGTTATTTATTAACCAGATAGTTATTTTTATAATGAGATGTTTTAGTATTTTTATAGTGCTACTGAAATTTTCAGAAGGCTGTGATGAGGAGTCTCATGGCGCAGTGGTTAAATGCTGGTACTGCAGCTAAAACTGTGCTCACGACCTGGGTTCAATCCCAGGTAGCAGGCTCATGGTTGACTCAGCCTTCCAATCTTCCGATGTAGGTAAAATGAGTACCCAGCTTGCATGGGAGTGGGCAATGTGTAGCCTGCATACTGTAATTAAACTGTAAACTGCCCAGAGAGTACTTGAAGTGGTATGGGGCGGTATATAAGCAGAACACTTTGCTTTGCTCAACATGATCTTAGAAACAGCTGTGCTTAGAAACAGTTGGTAAACACATATGCTTCTCAAATGAGAGCTATCACCCCATTCTCTTTTTTTATGTGTTTAAAGCTGTAAAGCTGAACTATGCACATATATATTTTCTTGGATCTTTGGGCAGAGGAAAAGAGGCAGGCACGGAAACAATGAAACTCGAGGACCGGGCAAGAAACAGAATACATCTGCCCCCAGTGTGATAGAGACTGCCATTCCCAAACTGGTCTATTTAATCACACTAGGTGTTGTTTTTAGGATCTCTACTCCAGGCATGATACCATAGTCTTTCGAGACTGAAGGATGCCAATGAATGAATGAATGGGTGTACATGTAGGTGTTAATGGTTGCCCAGACCTTCTGCAAGATGCAGCTTTTCTATTTTTGTTTCTCCTGTTATCAATCATTGTGCGAGAGACTGAGCCTGCAGTATCCAAAAAGACAGAAATGGGCACTGCTCACTCAGGGTTGTCTGTTGACTGTAGCCTGCAGTGGGAGAACTGTGCGCTTGCAGAATTTCCCCATAAGATCTAAAAGCCTTAAATGACACAGAAATAAAGCCTAACATTCCCCTTGCATGTGATATATGCCTCACCCATCCATTCTTATGATTGGACAGTTTGGTAGAACAAATAAGAATGTATTGCTTTCTCAGAAAAATACTAAGAACTCCCAAAGCAGGATCCTGTCCCAATAGATAGCTAGGCTTCTTTGTGGGGAGAGGGACTTTGTCTCCCTATATTTTTTTCCCATCCAAATTGCATGTCATGGATTAAAACCAGCACTTTGAATGATATCTAGACAGCTGGTATTTTATATTCCTCCTAAAGAACACGTGAGCTGCTGTATCCCATTTCAAATGAGAAATTCTTAAATGGTTAATATGTAATTTTAATATTCTGCAAGCATCTAAAGCAGTGGTTCCCAACCTTCCTAAGGCCACAACCCTTTAATACAATTCCTCATGTAGTGTTGACCCCTTGCCTTGCTTGGAAGAGGCCACAAGCCCCCTTTGGCAGGTCACTGTGCAGGTGTCATAGAGAACTTCCCTCTATAGGCACCTTCAGCCAATTGCAACCTCCGGTGCCATTGACTGACATCCCCTCCAACCTCTCAAGCTGTAACTCACTTTCCCCCTTGCTCCCCCTCCTCCTCCAAGCCCAAGCCATTTGTTCCTTTTCCTTCACTGGCTCATGGTAATCCCTGTGATATGGTCATTGGACCCCCTCAAAGGGGTCCCGACCCCCAGGTTGGGAACCACTGATCTAAAGGAATGAGTGATAGAGACATGTTTCTTATATGAACAATAAACGTTTGCTATTATAATGCAATTTCACTTTGATTTATTATTGCATGTTTATAAAAGAAGTTGGCTTCTTTTAGGTACCTGACTGTGGAATCTTCTCTGCTTGGGACTAACAACTGGATTTTACTCTGTGTTTTTAATTTGACAATAATAAAGTGCAATTTGGAGCCATATAAAAACTTGACTAGCTTCCCTATGACTGGAAATGATTTGAAAATTAAGAAAGGATGTTGAAAACAAATTAACTAAAAACATAAAGAAAAATAAAACAAACCCCTAACCTGTTGTTCCCTTTGAAATCTTTCCTGGCTGGTGCAAGGGAGATCTCCATTCCTCTCTCCTCCCTCTGCATTTGAAGATTGGCTGAAATGGAATGTTCCATACAATCACCCACAATCCAGCAGTGGGGGGGGGGAGCGAGAGCCACCATTGGCTCACTTGTGATCATGTGACCTGTTCCAGTGCCTGTATATCATTCAAGCCATTGCTGCTTGATCAAGGCAAAATTTAGAAGAAATGTTTGCTTGTCTTGCAAAACATTCTTAAATCAAGGTACTCTTAAACCAAGATATTACTGTACAATGGTCTTGTTTTATATTGAAGAGAAACATTGAAAGTTATGTGTTCATTATCATTTTCTATTATCCAGTCTTCCATTGTTTTGTGGATGTGTGTAACTTGGCGTGTGTACTTTTCAAAAGGTGATTGAAGAAATAGAGGAAATGATGCAGGAATCTCCAGATCCAGATGATGATGAAACACCAACTCAGTCAGATCGCTTGTCCATACTGTCACAGGAAATTCAAACACTTAAGAGGTCCAGTACCAACCATAATTATGAAGAGAGTAAGAAACACTTTTTTATATCTTACATCTTCCTCAGCATCGAAAAATGTTAAAAACCTTTTTATTTCGAGAGGCCTTTGGCGATTCTTAATATTATTATTATTTTCTCCGCCATCGCTTTTTACATTTTGCTGGTTATCGATGTCTCCAATTTTAACTGTTAGGATGCACGCTTGGAGTGCTGGGATGCATTAGGAGGCACTAGGATTCTTATTTTATACTGTTTATACTGCCTGTTTGATGTGGTTTTAATTGTTGTATTTCTATTTCTGCTGTTAGCGTCTTAACGCTTTTGTTCGCCGCTTAGAGTCCTATTTTAGGAGATAAGCGGGATAAAAATAAATACATTTATGTTTAATTCTTTCTACCCTTTTACCTTTTAGGGGAGGGGAAGGGGAATAAACCTGGTTCTTACCATCTGTGTTGTGTTGTGTTGTGTCGCGACAGACAAGGACTCAGGAGACTCAGATTTTAATCCATTGCTAGCATGGAAACTGTGGTTATGGAGCCAGTAAAGCTACACCTTAAATACCCCATTTATCTAGAAAGTTCCATTAGGGTTGCTGTAGCTCAATTCTGACTGGATACCACATGACATCTTGGTCCTAGAGTCCTTTGCCGTGAGCTTGCTAGGTTTTGCAGAAGCCCTTATGCCTCTGTGCACGACAGTGATAGCGAAATACGCAAGGAGCCTGGAATGGGTTGCTCTTTGCATGTGGGGCCACAATACAACTCACTTACCTGGGAGTGAACCTGGCTAAATAGAATGGATTTACCAAGAAGAAAGCATAAAACTGCACCGTTGAGCCATTTAGATGTCTTCGGGTAAGATTTCTCTTTGCAGAAATCGTTTGCACAAGTAGAAGTAAGGAGGATGTATTCTGGGGTAAGCAAGATGCAATCCGTGGGCTTTTCTTATACATCATCAATTCTTCTGAAGTATATAGTGGAAGTCTATATATGGGGCTACCAGAGTGTGGAATGTTTTTGCTAAGAATAAGAGAAATGGGACTATGCCGTTAATGATACATATTATTTTACACATCATTTTCTTCCTTCTTCGGAAGCAGGAGTGAAGAAATTATCTGTGACTGAATTAAATGATCTGCTAGAAGAGATTGAAACAGCCATCAAGGACTATTCTGAGGAGCTTGTACAGCAGTTGGCGCTACGGGATGAGTTGGAGTTTGAGAAGGAAGTGAAGAACAGTTTCATATCTGTCCTTATAGAAGTACAAAATAAGCAAAGAGAACAAAAGGAAATAGCAAAAAAGAAAAAGAAGCTGAAAAATGGCAGCCCTCAGAATGGCAAGCAGGAGAAGAGTCACGTGCCTGGAACAGTAAGAACGTTGACTTGGTGTTTTACACCATATAGAAGCTAATTTAATTTTTTCTGCCTAAATGATAAGTTGCTTTTTAGCTTTTCCTAACCAAAAGCAGTTTTAATAACCATAAATAACACTGCTTCTTATGATTGATGACATTTAGATTACTCACACATTTTTAAATATATATAAGATGATAAGATAAGATAAGATAAGATAAGATAAGATAAACCTTTATTGATCCCACATTGGGGAAATTTACTTGTTACACAGCTCCTAATACAAACAACAAATAAAGAAGAGTAAGTGCACAAAAAAGTGTAAGCTGAGAAAGAACTACCAGTGTCTCTAAAAAGTAGGTAAGAGTACAGTGGTACCTTGTATAAAGGAATTAATTCGTTCCGAATGAAATTATGTTAAACAAATTTTCCTTTATACAAATTTCACATAGGAATGCATTGAAAACAGAGTGATCCCATTTTTATGTTGTACAGATTTGCCCCATAGACAATTATGTTAAGCAAATTTCTCCTATCTCCGGAATTTTTTATGTTGTACAGATTTTATGTTATACAAGCTGTTTGTTATACAAGGGTCCACTGTAGTTTAAAACCTTAAGAAGAAAACAAAGGCTTTTTCTTCTGCATAAATGGTATCATAGTAGACATCAAATATGCTTCTGTGAGGAAGAAGCTCTATTAGTTACAAGCTGAAGCTGAGAAAACTATCTCCAGGGTTGTCAGTCATGTAATTTGTAGAAGGATTTTTGGCCTCGATAGGAGATATTAACATCTGGACAATATCACCAAGAAGGAATATATGTGGACCATACACACACAATCTAAGAAAGTCAAAATATGTTGGGTCTTGGTTATGTTCTGGAACATAGCCAGCTCAAATCCATTGCAGATTTCCTAGTGATAATTTCAGCACTCTCCAAATAGATTGTGATGGATTTTTACCCTCTGTTGAAATTTGAATAACGTTGGGTTTCAGTTGGACTATTTTATCGAGTTCCATTGATTTGAATGGTCTTCTCTCCTTGTGATTAATGTTAAATTTACCTTTTACATGACAGTAAATTCTACTGAAGTCGAGGCAGCTTCTGAACATATATAAATAAAAGTGCACTACACTCATAAAATGATCCAGTTGTAGAGGGGAAAGGAGTCCCAGTGTCATTGAGTCCAACCGACTAATGAAATGGAAAATCCAGTGCTAAAGTGTCCTTGCCAGAGGGCCATTGAACCTCAAGTTAAAAATCTCCAGTCATGGAGTTCTTCATTCTCTGTGGTAATGAACTGTATTCTCAAATAATTCCTACTATCAGAAAGTTCTTCCTAATGTTTAGTCAAAATATCCCTTGTAATTTAAAGTCGCCCAGAGTGACCTTTTAGACCAGATGGGTGGGATCTAAATTTTATTTATTTATTTATTTATTTATTTATTTATTTATTTATTTATTTAATCCAGTGGTTCAGGTCCTGCCCTCTGTAGCTACAGAAAAAAATTGCCCCATTCTCCACATGATAGCCCTTCAGAGATTTGGAGATAACTGTCACACCACCTCTCAGCCTTCTCTTCTGAACATTAAATATATCAGCCTCCTTAAGCTGCGGTGCCTAGAACCAAACACAATATTCTAAGTAAGGATTGACTAGACCAGAATAAAGTGATATTACTACTTCCATCGACCTGAGTGCGATACTGTATTTTGTTGAGTTAGTCCAGTATTGCTTTAGCTTTTATTGTTGTTACAGTATGTGCTGCTGTATCACCCTCTGTCTAGCTTTTGGTCTGCTAAGACCTATGTTTCTGCTTCACACCTGTTGGACCATGCAGGGTTTATATCGAAGTACTATGGATTTTAAAACAAACAAGCAAATAGATGAGTGAGCAATTTCCTAGCTGAAAGCATTTTAGAAATAAATAAGGTAGTAGAAAACAGAATGTGTTTTTAATGGTAAAATATTAAATAACCACTCTGATAAATTATTGCATTGCATGGAAGTTTGTTTTGCTATGTTAGGAAGAAGGAGAAAAACCTACTAAATGACTTTAAAGTTAATGGTTAGCCAGTGCTAGGGAGAAGTGTTCAATTTGCCAAGAAAGTGTGCATTGCCAGTTCATGAATAATGTGTCAGCCGAACATTAATCCCTCTTTATGTATCTTGGAAATAGGATTTATTTTTAACAATTCCAAGAATTGCAGGTAAAAATCAAAGAAAAACAAAACAAAACAAAATACACAAAACATGTGGCACCTTAAAGACTTTTTGTTTTGTTTTTCTTTTATTTTTGCCTGCAATTTTTAACAATGTGTATGTATTTTATATCAGTAATTCTCCAGATACCCCAGGTATTTGTAAGTGCAAATAACCATATGTAAGTGGAAAGTCCTGAGTTTGCATTTGGGTCCAGGACTGAAATTATATGCTTCCATCAAATCAGTATCAATGGAAAGTGGCATTCACTACTCTACATGATGTATGCTTTGACGTAATGCACATTGGGCACCATTTTAAAATAGAGTAAGGCTTGAGCCGGACAAGGGTCCACCTGCATTGTTTGTTTGTCTGGTTGGAGACTGGGAGGTGGTAGAGGTCATGAAATATGGTGGAAGGGCTAGGGCAGTGATGGCAAATCTATGGCACGGGTGCCAAAGGTGGCACTTGGAGCCCTTTCTGTGGGCACCTGACATCGCCCCTTCATAGCCACCTGTATACAGGTTAAATTACTGCATTGGCACTTTGCAAAAAAAAAAAAAAAAAAAAGTGGGTTTTGAATTGCACTTTGGGCACTCGGTCTCTAAAAGTTTTGCCATCACTGGGCTAGGGGAACCCCTGTTGCCTCTGCTGCCAACATGTGTTCAACAGCTCGCTGCTGTCCAGCCACCCACTGGACAAGCAAGCCTTGCAGAGGAAGAACAGCCAGCTCCATGTGCAGTTAAAACAGAGCCTCTGTAGCTGACTTCCTAGGCAAAACCATTGCCCAGTAGCCAGTGTCGGCCAACTAAAATTGTTCATTTTGGGTATGCGTGTGAATCAACAGCTCCATTTCTAACACATTACAACATGTGCATGATAGGAGCATTTTCTTGCCAGATTGCAGATAACTCACAGCAAAAAGCTTATTGTGGGTTATCTACAACCTTTATTTCCTGTACTGCTGTCTTATCTACACTTAACTGTGGAGAGAGTTTAGGAAAGCCAAGCACTTATTTCAATTATTCTTCCTTTTGCAATTTGTCTTTATTGCAACAAGATATTCTGTATTTTTTCTATTTTCCTCAATCTCAGTAAATGTTCAGATGTAGTCTGATTGCATATGATATTGGAAGTTAAAGTGAACGATAAGTGACAGCTGCCTAGTAATTTTAAAAAGTATAAAAAGTAAAGGTTTTAGTTTAGGTGTTTATATCAACACAGATTCAATTTTCAATAGACAGATTCAGTTCTTCAAAATCCCTCTGATCTATGAATGTGGGATATTATTGTGCTTCTGTATCCACAATTTAGAATGCCCAAAAATGGCACAATATTGCTGCTCAGTATCATACCTGCATTGCCAGCAGAAAAAAACATGCCAAGCTTTACATAATAAATGGCAGCCTGAATGCTAAGGCAGCAGTCAGGATGGTCTACAGGGCATCTACTCATTACCATTAATAAAGTGATACTAAGGGAAAATCCCCAAAGCTGGCTCCTTTTCCCATCAGTTAGCCACTTCTTATCTAAACACAATGCAATTGTCAATGGTGTTCTTCAGCAAGTTTGAATGGGAGGCCACCTGAAAAAACTTTTTTATGAGATCAAAAGCTCTGCAGACACGTTGTACGCATGTTTTCCAAAAGATATGCTCACGTTTTGAAATTACAAAGAAGGAGAGAAGTTAGAGTTAGAGTTAGCAAAGACTGTCACTAGAAACCAAGGTCAGAATCGCCCGTACTATGTGAAGAAATATAGTGAAGAAAAATAAGGACCAAGGTGGATTTGGTTTAAATCAAATTAATTTAAATCATGATTTATATGGGGGAGGGGAATCAGTCAACTGAGGCCATCCCACTATGCATGTATAATAGGAATATAGAACTGAATAGAAAAGACAATACAGTAGGACCCCTGTATCTGCAGGGGATGGGTTCAACCCCCCCCCCAAGCCAGCCTCTTTGGGGGCATTTTAATAGTGAATGCTATACATGCCATGGTCTCAGTCTTTAGCTATAGTTGCTAGTCCAGAAGATCTGAGACAATATATTTGAATGATAGTTTACACTGTGAATCGTTAAAACTGTGGGATTCAGTAGCACAAGATATAGAAGTGGCTGTAAGCTTGGGTAGTTTTAAGGATGATTAGACAAAGTTCTTTATGGTAATGTTAGCAGTGGCTGACAGTCATCCTTACTGGGTAGTTACCATGGACAGTATAACTCCATTTGATGGGGACCATATGGCAGCTTCCTGTGCTTATGTGGTTAGCCACTGAGAGAAGAAAATGTTGGGGGGAAAGAAGCCTTTGATTGCATCCATTGAGGCTTTTCTTATGTTCAGCAAAAGCACAAATAGTAGCAAAAAGGTTGCACTAAGTTGATGGGGTTTTTTGGAATATACTTACTATAAACACCAGCATTTATTAAGACTGGGATATGTAAAGGATTGTTGAGCCAGTTGCTAGGTGACAGTGTACTGCCAATTTGTTTCAGAACCAAACCAGTGGTGCCTCCAAAGTGGAAGGATCAGCTAGAGGGGTGCTGCCACTGGCCAGGGAATGCTCATATTTGTTCACAGGTATAATATTCTTCCCAGAAGCCCCTTCTATGTGCCAATCATAAATGAATTATTAAGGGAGAGGATATTCTAGTTTTTTGTAGTTTCAGCATAAATGGTGAATCTGAGTGTTAGGATATATCTTGTCCAAACTTTGCAAATTGTTTCTATATTTGCTGATTACAAGGGAGTTCTTGTAAATGATGGTGTGTTGGTTGATGGATTGGAGTTTTATGAAATTGACTTCTGTAAAACGATCAACGTGCCTTAGCAGACAGGCTTTGGATATCCATGAGATGGGGTTGCAAAAATGATTGGGGGCTCCATGTGGCCTACCCTAATGGGTGTACCTGGCTGGTCAGGTTCCCTGCTCAAAACATGCAGTACAGCTTACTCCATGTCCTGATATTGATACATTACATTTACCCCACCATTAGCTGCCATTGATGGTGGAATGGGGCAATGAAATAAAACTTGTAACAGTGGGGACACAGGTGGGTTACAGCAAGAACCTTTCTGGTGTACCCTTGTACTTCTTATAATTCTGCACAGGATTAGGATCTTACAAAGGACCAAAAGCCCCATGAAGTTTCTTCCTAAATATTTTGGTATCTATGTAAGATTGTGCCATGTTTAAAATTTGTTATCCACATTAAAAGGTGTTGATTCACAAAAGTGGTGGAGTGGGAGTTAGATATTTTCATTTAACATAATTTATGCAGAAAGAAGTCCATTAGCCATGACTCAACTCCCAGTTAAATGCACCTGGATGACTGAGAATCTCCACAGATGCAGGAAATACTTGGCAGTGGCCTTGTAATCATGGTATTGCTCATTCCGAAGTTCAGTAGAAGATTCCTATTGGTAAAGAACAAATTGTGCTAGAAGTGCACCTTCCTCTGCTTAAACTGCAGTTGTGTTTGTTCATTCTAACACTTGTTCCTGCCATTGATCTTGCTTGCATCCTCAATAAGTCCTAACTAATAGCCTTTCAATTTTTCTGTTTCCCCCTTTGGCTTGCCATCTTCTTGCTCCCTGTAGCGCTTCAGCATGGAAGGAATCTCAAATGTCATTCAGAATGGCTTCCGTCAAACGTTTGGAAACTCAGGTGGAGAAAAACAGGTGCTGGGCTTTCCTCTGACTTTTTTTCTTTTGCTGTCTTGTCTGTCCTTTTGTATAATCAGAGTCTTTACACCTGCCTGTTGTAGGATTTTAAGATTTCAGGTGATCACAGTGAAAAGACATTGGTGTGCTTTCTTTCGTTTTCCTCTGCTTTCAAGCCTATACTAGCTTTGCAAAGTTTCTTTTTTCAATTTAGCAGTTAAAGAGCAGACAAGCCTTGATATGCACTGAAAAATGCATTAAAGGAGCAGTCCCATCCCCCCCCAGGGTTCATTTAACTTCTGAAAAATAAAACATAGGCATCAGCATAATAGCATAATAGTACAGTACTTGGAATGAATTGCATTTGTAAGAAAGCAACAATAGAAGGTCATGTTTCAATCTGGAAAAGGGAGCAATGTATAACAACTGTATTTATTTAGTAAGTGTGGCGTCTTCTAAAATGTTAGAAGTGTGTTCTATTGACAGAATTATATGCTCAAAATAATATGTATTCCTTGGACTGTTTTTCATATTATTAGCAGACACCTCTTGTGTACTGCAAAAGCCCAAAGAAATGCCTGTGTAATACAGTACATCAACATATTTTGGAAAATACATAGCAGCGCTGATATAGAATGCATTAAAACATAAATAATATTATTAGTATCAAATAAGAGTATGTATTAGTTAGTTATCAGTAACTAACATCATTGCCAGTCTTTTATTTTTGTATTTCTGTGCTTTCTGTGCATTCTGTTGCTGTTCATTGACATATATCCTTGCTTTAGATATACAGATACTGCATGCATATTTTGTATGGAGCAAATTATTTAAAAGACAGATATTGCTTTTTTCCAGTGAATACATATTTTTCAGTCTGTGGTATAACCTATAGTTATATATTTTCATGTACATCAGTGGCATGTGTAAATACTGCAAGTAGTACTGAGCTACATTGATTAATAATCTGATTCGGTATGAAACAGCTTTGATGTATCTGTTTATGGATTTCAGGTTATGTGTTTTTAATTATGTAGAAGTCATCGGGAAGCTTCTCATTGCCGTTAGCAGCACTAATAGTGTAAACGTTAGAGTGAATAGAGTTATGTAAGATAGTTGTTGACACAGTAGGATTTGTGGAGGATAAGCAGAGATCTATAGATTATGTTTAGGCTTAGCGGGAAAGACGTTCTACTAGCTATCAAAAATAGTGAAAGTGTTCATGAATAGATACAGAATGCCTTTTTCCACTTATAAAAGCCACCTTCAATCCCCTTCCAAATTAAGGAGGAGGCCTGATAGAATAGATAATGTTTCCCATAAGTGTGGGTCCCTTGTAGTCATTTGAAAAATAAACTTTGCCCGCTATGTCTCCTGAAGATTCTCAGTTGTCCCCATGAGTTCATCTGGAAGCTGAGTCATGACAACTGGACTAATTTTCTTGAGAGATTGAAACGTTTTGCTGCTCATCCAAACCGTTTGGATGAGCAGCCAAACGTTTCAATCTCTCAAGAAAAGAAGTCCAGTTGCCATGACTCAACTTCTAGATAAACTTTGCCCACTGTTCCCTGGTCAGAAAAAGCATTGATCTTTTGTGCTTAGGTCTAATCTTGTGAGATAGGAAAGGATAATCTCTTTTGTTTTTTCAGCCTTTGTTTTGAAAGGATCCAAACCAGTTGTCTTCCTTCACTGGATTGAATTCTTTTCACACAGCAGTTTTATTGTTGTTCTTCAGTTCCTATCAATATGAATAAGTAAACCAAAAAAAGTCTCTTTTTCCTTTTCATTTGGAAGGAGGAAATAGTCAGTTGTTGGAGGAAATAGTCAGTTGGAGGAAATAGTCAGTTAATTTCAAATGCAGCTGCAGAATAGATGAAGGGCATAGAGATGGAGATAGAAACAAGAACTATAACTGTGAGAAATGAAATGGAGGTGTGAAACATCCCTCTGCTTTCTCTCATTGTCTCTGTCAATCAAAGGGAAGCTGTATTTGTTGTTACAGTATTGTTGTTCTCAAAACAAATTAGCTAGGCGATGTAATGAAGTGGCAAAAGTCCGTCAAGGGAATACATTTTCAGGATGATGGGTAAATTCTGGGATTGCAAAGGTTCTGGAGCAGCTGCCATCACCTCCCATTCTCATTCTCTGTTTGGGCTAGAAGCTATAAGTGGGGTGATAACCAAACTGGACAACAGGTTTGTTGATGTTCCATAAGAACATCAAAATATCAGTAAATCAGTATAAGCCGAGCCCGTGGCGCAATGGTTAAATGCCTGTACTGCAGCTAAAACTGTGCTCACGACCTCGGGTTCAATCCCAGGTAGCCGGCTCATGGTTGACTCAGCCTTCCATCCTTCCGAGGTCAGTAAGATGAGTACCCAGCTTGCTGGGGGGGGGGGAGGGGGGCAATGTGTAGCCTACATACTGTACTTAAAATGCAAACCGCCCAGAGACTACTTGAAGTGGTATTATCAGAACACTTTGCTTTGCTTTAAATCACAAGAGGCCTGCACTCTGGAAGTACAAACTTTGTAAATAAAAGTAAGACAAAGAATGAATGACATATTTCCAGCAAATATAGTGGAAAAGCTCTTCAAAAGACAAGTGTCTGACATGTAAATTATAGTGTCATGTTTGTTTTCATTGCCTGTTAGTTTTTGAGGCAGTGACAGTGCATATTGCTGTTTAATCTCACAACAACAACAAAACACCCAACTTATTTTACTTCCAAATCCTTTGAAGTTTGGTTGTGACATCAGGCTAGTCAAGTACAGTAATTTGGTTGTTGGTGCACAAGGCCAGCAATGCCGAATATGAAGATGAGAATAATAGCAAAAGTAAGCTTCAGAAATAACACCTTTTCTAATTCAGTTTTCTGGAATGTGAATGTTTATTCAGACTGAACATATATTGAACACTAATGAAGGGATTTCATTTAATACAGAATTACGCACATGTACTAGAAATGTCTATAAATTGTAAAGATTTAAATAGCGGTGGGCTACCTATAATAACATCATTGCAGAAAATGTTAAGACCACCGTTATCATCATATAGTTCCCCTGTGTGTAATAATAAAAGGCCAAAAGAAAGAAAGAAAAATGCTAGAGCACTTAGGGCAGAAGACTGTTCATTGCAAATTTTAAAACCTTAAAATAACTTATATCTTGAGTAGTTCAAGCCTATGTTGTGATAGTTTAAGTGAAATAACTATCTTCACAAATGGTTCTCCAGGTAAAAGGGTGTGCCCAAGAAGTAAAGCAGTATTTTGAATAGGACAGACAATCCTGCTGCTCTCTAAACCCATTTGTGAACATGAACAGGAGGCTGATGACTGTATGGCAAAGGGGATATCTATCTATCTATCTGTCTGTCTGTCTGTCTATCTTTCTATCGGGGGGCAAGTGCGTGAACACCCGTCAGTAGCAGTGAAAATTGTTCTTGCTTGCCAGCCCAGTGCCCCTGCACCAACACAATCACCACCATGCCAGCCGGCCCAATCGCCCACCTCTGCAAGCCCCTGCACAACCCTGCCCCCTGCCCCCGATTGTCCCCCATAGACCCAGCCACTCCGCATTTAACCCCAATCTGCCCAATTGCCCCCACCCCGTGATTGTAAAACCCTCCTCAGCTAAATCATCTCCTTGTCACACACCCCATGCCTATGACTGACCTTGTTTTTTCAGAAAGCGGCATTGGTGGGGAATGTGAGGATGCACACACTGACACAATGCCTGGATTAGTGCTAAAGTCCTTATGACTTTAGCCAGACTCCAAAAGAAACAATCCCTCTGCCAATTGGTTCCTGAAGTGGAATCAGGCCCAATGTTAAATAAACTAACATGAAGCAAGAGAAAAGGCTAAGGCTGGCAGTTGCACCCTTCAGGAGGCACATGTGGCAGTAATGCACCAAAAGTAGCCTGCCTAGGTCCCTAAAATCTGGAGCTGAAATATGATTTCACTGGTCCCAGTATGTTAAAGTATCTTTTTCTTTTGAAGAAACTAGCCAGTTGGTGGCACAGGTCCTTCCTCCAGTTCATGCAAAAGATCATTCCATAGAGTCATGCCTGTGTAGCAATACTGTATTACAGAAATACTGTATTTCTACACAGAGGCCTAATGGCAAACACTAGTGGCAGTTCTCAAACTAATTTGGAAATTCTCGTTTTGTAGTTGGTGTTTGAACAGCCTGTTCCTCTATCTTTGGCAGTAGAGATCTATTGAATGCCAAAATAGGATTTGATGTGAACAGTTTCTCTATAAGCTGTGCATATGCACATTACATTGGCGTGGGGTCAGTGGCAGCAGAAACCAGTGCCCACTTACTTCCATGTTTTGTCCAAAACCACACCCTCTACATGTAGACAGACAAGGCTCTCACACAGCAAGGGGAAAATTCAGATGGAATGTTGGATGTGAAACATCCAAGTATTACTATCAGTATTATGCAAAATCTCTGAAAGAAGTAGGTGATTTCGAATGTTATGTAATGCCAAATCAACATTATGGGCCACCATTTTGCTTTTGCTTTCTGGTACATCTTTGAATCAACTTCACAGCATTTTGATTCATTTTAGGTGAAAGATAATAGATCTGGATTTTATATAAATATTTATTATGCAAGAAGCTATGCTCAGTATTCAGTTTTTGTATGTGATGTTCAAAGTTAAAAGAGCATACAGTAATCATGGCCTTTGTTTGACAGTACCTAACAACAGTTATTCCTTATGAGAAGAAAAGTGGACCTCCATCAGTTGAAGATCTCCAGACCTTAACAAAAAGTAAGATATTAACGAATTAAAATGTGTTTGTTCATTTGATCAAGATGGTTGAATAATGGGTGTACAGTACAACCCCCTTATCTGCTGGATCATTAACTGCTGATTCGCTTATCCATAATTTAAGGGGGGAAATAATAAAAATATAATTCAGTAGCTGCAAAGCAAGCTACCGTTGCAAACAGTAGCCGCAAAGCAGGCTACTGCTGCAAAACAGCTGAAAAGGAGATTCTAAACCAAATAACCAGTGGTAGCAGTAACGGCAGCTGCAGCATTGGTAGCGGTCCGCAACATCGGTGGCAGAGGCAGTAGCAGAAGAGGTGCCCGCATGCCCCGCAGGTGCCCATCTGCAACATCAGTGGTAGAGGCAGTGGCAGTGATGGAAGAGGTGCCTGCAGGCGTCTTCAGGGCTATGCAGGCACTTCTTCCACTGCCACCACCGATGCTGCAGCTGCCACCATCACCGTGACAACTACTGAGGACAGACACTGGAGACACTGTTGACCTGGTAGTGAGGGCAGGGGTGGACAGGGGATGCAGGGCAGGAGGGGAATAGCCCTTCGCTGCTCCCCAGCAGGGAGTTATTTGGACATTGGAGGCAAAGGTAGTGGCCATGCACCATCACCACTTTCGCCCCTGGCAGTCCACCACTACCACAGCCCCCTCGCCACCGCTGCCACCCCCCGATAAGAGTGTTAGCTCTTATCCGCAGATTTTGCTATCCATGGGGGGGGGTCCCAGAACCGATCCCCCACAGATACGGCGGTCCTACTGTGTTACATAGATTTCCAGAGATGAAAGCCCAGCCTCATTCAGTGAAATTATCTGATTCTTTCATGCAGTAATATTTTCACGTCTACTATTACCTATGTAAAATTGTTTCACTCTAGGCAGTTAGAATAGGAATGGATAGAGCAACTGCATGATTACCCAAAATTTGCGCAAGCTCTGTGTCTGTTTTCTGTAGTAACAAGAATAATTACAAATTTTCCAAGCAAACAGTTGTAGCAGAGATAAATCGTCTCATGCTCAAAACATGCTGTTCTCAGCAGTTGTTAGGGATAAAGTTATGGCCAGAGTAGAGAAGCATTGACGCTCAGGTGCATAGAAAAAGTCTGGAAAATTTCCTTTACTGTTCATAAAGGTCCAGAGAATGACACTGCCTATAGGACAAATTAATGGTGCTGCTTTCCCGCAGGCTTGTTGAAACTTGATCCCTGACCCAGTAATAGACTTTCTGACTCTTTCCCTGCCCTCGTGTGGCAGATGTCAAACCATTTATTAGACTCTCGGCTGGTGAACCATGAATATCATTCTAATATAAAACAGTAGATAGTGCCTCGCAGTTTTGTATGACATATGTGCCTGTGCAAATATTACAAAGTTCGGGGTGTGATCTACTCGTAAATATTGTACGTTAACTCGATGCATGGCAACCTTTTAAATGTAAAATGAATTCTTTCATTATAAATGTGCTAATGAGAAAATAAGAGAACCAAAACAGCCTCAAACAAAACAGCCTCTGGGGAAATGTCCAGTTGCTGCATATATCAAAGTAAAATTTGTCAATAATAATTCTTAGAATAATCAAGGTATTTCTTTTAATGATCTAAAGACAAAAAAAAACACAGCGTTCTTTTCCCATTATTGAACTTACAACCCAAGTAGTTTGAAGAGATTCTGTGTTTGGTTTGAGCCAGCTAACTGCTTCGAGGTGTAGAATTACGTACATGATGTTAAAACTTTTTGGAATTAATTCAAATACCAGTTCAGAACTTCAAGCTTTTTGCCTGGCTTTTTGAATTTCAAAAATTCTTAAAACACCCTGTCCCACTTTTTAAATCATGCACCTTTTCCTAACCCTTGGAACAGTTTCCCAAATATACCCTGCTTTCCTGGAAACCAGAAGCTTTTCTGTACAGTGCTCACATTCTTAATGAATGTGTTGTGGTATGAGTACAACAGTAGCCTGCATTTAAATGCTTTAGGCATCAACGTCCAATGCATTCCAGGGATTCTTTCTTATAATAACTACTACTGTCTTTCAAGAAACCTAAGTGGATCATGGTAGTTTATTCTTAGTAGCAAACATTTTATTTTTCTAGTTCTAGAAAAAGTTCTTTATATACAGTAGTTAAAAATTAATTATAATTATTGATCTGAATGTTTTTGGGTTTTTTGTTTTGTTTTTTGAACTGAAGTTTCCTCATAAAATTGCTAAACTGAGCTCAAATTGTAGCCTATTTCCTATTTTAAAAAACCAAGTTCTGAAAATTCTTTTAGACTTTATTTACATATTTATTGACTTCAGATACCATTGCATTAGCGCAGGTCAGTTCACAACAAGTAACGTCACCAACATACAGTATGAAATATATGAAATATAACCAATATATGAAAACAATAAAAAACATAACACCATTAAAAGCATCACTGGTACGAGGCACTTTATCTCTGTGAGACAAAACAGAGATATGACCTCAGACAGGCTTATTATGGAAGGCCTCCCTGAAAAGCAGTAGTTTAAGCTGCCTTCTAAATGATAGCAGGGAGCTGATTCCACAGAATCAGTGCCACTGTGAAGAAGGACCAACTTTTCATAGAAGACTTCTGGGCCTCCCTTGGAGTGGCACCATGGAGGAGCTTTGCCTGGGAGGATCTGGCCAACATATTCTGTACCTGTTGTGATCTCTGGGTCAGCCTCAGCCTCAAGGAAAGGCCCCCACCCCAGTAAAGAGCCTTACAGGAGTCAATCTGGGAGATTTTCCAGGCTTGCACCAGTATCCTGAAGCAACCCTTATTTAGGTAGGGCTGATGTTGGGCAATAAGCCTCAGATGGTTAACGACAGATCTGGAGTCTGGACGTGAAAGAGACAGGTCCAAAAGAACACCCAGATTACAAAACTGGGAGGGTACCCTTGTCAAGTCTAGGGATGCTCCCCACCACCACCTCTCAGATGCTCCCTCCAGGAGCAAAATCTCAATCTTCGAATCCTTTTGTAACCTTCCTGTGTTTTCCTAACATTTCTGTCTTTCTTGTGTAGACTTTTGGGGTACAAATCCCCTAGCCTAGTGATATCATGGGGAAAATAATGCATAGTTATTGGATTTATTTTGATAAGAAAAGTACTTCATTAGAGTATGTGTATTCAGGATTTCCACCCATAGTTTAGTTAGATAAAAGGTAGAGGCAGACAAGTGATTTACAGAATAACCTATATAGGTGTGCTAGAAGGCATTTTTCACTTGAAAATCGTTATCTAGACAACTGGTTTGTCTGCTGATCATATCCTTCCTTCTTTACAGTTCTTCATGCCATGAAAGAAGACAGTGAAAAAGTGCCAACATTATTAACAGACTACATTTTGAAAGGTGAGTGTGCATATTATCCATCAAGGATTTACTTTTACAAATATACTGTAAAATATTTACTTGGAAACACTGCTACTGACACTCTCATGAATTAGATGACATACTTTTGACTTTTGTGTAATGTGATTTTTTTTAAAAAACACACAACTATATTAATACCATAACTTGATAATATCTTGCTGAAATGCAAGGTTAAGTTTATGAATCACATGTTCCGATGAAATAAGTGGGTTTAATCAAATGCTAAATTGTGCCTAGACCTGCAAGCACATAATCCAAAGTAGACATAAAAGGATGGGTGACCTTAGCCTTGTCACCAGTTGATAGGACTGTTAGTTTGCAGTTGCATTCAAGGAGGTACTGTAAGCTGGTTCTTGAAAGAGCCATTTTGTGTATCCCTTCATTTGTCAAAAAGCAATGTAATGCTGCTGACTACTACTAATACTAATAACGTATGTCAGTAGGTGTTTCGTGTGTGTGTGTGTGTGTGTGTGTGTGTGTGTGTGTGTGTGTGTGTGTGTGTGTGTGTGTGTGTGTGTGTGTGTGTGTGTGTGTGTGTGTGTGTGTGTGTGTGCCAGTTGAAATTCAAGAGGCAACACTTACTGCTGCATCTTCGTAGTCTCAGCAACTTATATTGATAATATAAGCATGGATTCTTTACTTGCACAGTGTGTAGTTTGAAACAGCACAAATACTGGGAACATTATGTAGGGTAGTGTGCTGCACTGCACATTGTGGTACTGTATTATTGTTTATCAATTCTCATGAACTTTTCAGCAAAAAGGCTGAGTCCTTTTCCTGCACCACAGCATTTGCCATCCTCTCCATTTGTGACTTTATTTTTAACCTTTATGATTTATTTTTCAGTGTTTCGTTTCCTTGTCCATTCTCCTCTGTTTATATGTTCCTTACAGTGAATTTTTAACTTTTCCTCCTTACACTGCAAGGAAGCCCATCATATGCTTCCAGGGACTCAAAGGACATCTTTAAGAACTGCATTAAGTACTGGAATAAAATCTTTGTAACTGATAAGTCATTCCAGGTGTCTGCTGTGGGAGAAAAACATTCCATTAATTCGTGTAGCCATTGTTAGGGCTTTATAAAATTGATAAAAGTAGACTTCACAGATTCTGCTGTGAGAGAAGGTCCTGAAGGCCATCAACTGAGAACTGACCACATCACATCTCCTTGGCTTCAGTTTAGTCCATGTCCCACTTGTGTCTTCTCTAGTTATATCTCTATTGAGTTGTAGCCCATGTTGCCACAAGGCAGCCTGCCCATCTTGTTATTAACATATCACATATGGGACTTCCATTTCATTACGAATGGAGTCATTGGCCACTGTTGCACTTGAGGCCAAAGGTCTTCAGTGATCAGGGTCCCTCGTGTGCTTTAGACAAGGCTTAAGTAATGATGTTCGATATGAGCCCTACATAGCATAGTGGTCAGGATTGATGATATTGTGTTTTGTTGTGAGTTGCTGCCCATCAACATCTGGAGAATGAGACATTTCCTACCCCTGGTGTACAAAAACCAAAGAAGGATGACTCTAAGTGCTCTTTTGTATAAATAAAAGATAGTAAATGTAGAAAGTGTAAGGAGGATGAACAAAATGCCTTCCTCACCTATAAAGCCCTTAACGGTTTGGGACCTTGTTACCTGTCAGAATGCCTTTATCCACCAAGTTCAGCCCGTGATACACATTCCTCTCAGACCAGGTGATTATGACCTGCAACCCGAGAGAGGCACGAAAAGATAAAACAAGAGCTCGTCGTGCTTTCTTGGTGGTAGCCCCCACATTGTGGAACAAACTCATGCCAGAGATTCAACTGCTCTTATTTAAAAGAGCCTTAAAAACCTGATTTTCCAGAAGGCCTACCCAAGCTAGGTATATACTACCATCTTAGTTGCGGCTCTGCCTTTAAACTCCCTTTTCTACTTTTTAGATTTTTATTTAGTTTACCTGTAATTTTAACTTTATGTAAGTTCAATTGAAGTATTGAATATGAATTTATAATGCACTTTATGATTGATGTTGTGCTATAATAGTGTAGTTATTTGTTTGTTATTTTAGTTTATTATATTACAGGTTTGCTCTGTTTGATCTGTGTTTTTTTAGTTCTCTTGCAAGCTGCCCACATGGGTGGGGTATAAGTTTAATAAAATGATGATGATGATGATGATGATGATGATGATGATGATGATGATGATGATGATGATGATGATGATGATGATGATATATGGCACAATTTCTAAAAGCAGCAGAACCAACTACTGTTCTTAGACTGCCTTTCCACAACAGGGGTATATCTTGGTCAGGCTACAAACTGCTCTATGCCTATGCTCCCCTCTCTTGTACAATATTTTTTTAGAAAAGATGCATTTGACAGTCCAGCAGTACTTTTCAGTCTTTTTGCTATTTCCACAGGGGGCCAAGTATGAATAAAGTCTTAAAGCCTACAGGCATAACAATGGTAGCAGTCAAGCTAATATGCTCCCCTCCATGCACAACCGATTTTAACTCTTCTAGTAAATGCCTGAATGGGATATTGTAAATCAGACATTAATATAGTGGCAATGTTGGTTCAAAGAACCAATGTGATGTAATGGATAAAGTAATGAACTAAAAATTAGGAAACCTGAATGTAAATTCCTGCCATGAAATCTCACTGGATAGATCTTGTGCTTATGAATTTTGATGAATGGGCCCAAATCACTTTGTTCCCATCTCTAGTGAAGATTAATCTTTTTTTAAAAATGGATGCAGAAATGGATTTGGGTTAGATGGGTTTTTGTTTTTAATTGCGTAAACCATGAGAGTAATATCAGAAGCCCATTTTGTTTTACTGTTTAGAAGATATACAACTTATTTTTAAATAAATCTTTAAAAGATAATGATGAATATATTATTCCTGACTAAAGAATACATAGAGAAGTATATGCTTTTTTAGTATTGATACCTGACTATTTCATTTGCTTTTCTGTTGTGCTAGCATTGATTTGAAAGCTGGAAAGCTCTGAGGTTTGTGTCTTTTAGATGTGAAAGTGGAATGAGGAATACGTGAAGGACATGTATTGACTCCCTCTGTGGCTGATCTTTATTTAGGTTGCATGCAATAAGAGAGGAGATAAAATGTTGGCTTTTTTTTTTAGCAGTGAACGATATGCCTGAGAATTCACAAAGAAAGCAAATGTGTTTTCCTTTTTTAAGGAAATAATCCTAACGTCAAAGACATGGCCTTCTATTTCACTCATTTCTCTAAGAAATAAAAAAAAGTTGATGGTAGTATGTTTGTGTGTACATAATATGTTCCTTTATAAGATGTTTTCTTTGTGTGATAGAGATAGGTCCCTATTTATTGCCTGTAACAATTACCATAGGTATGGTAGAGTTTGTAGAATGCAGAACCAAACATTCTAGTTTTATTAGACAGTTTCTGATACTGTTTTGAGGTGAGCCAGTATACTCATTAACATGTGTCTTGATTATTTTTCAGTTCTTTGTCCTACATGAAGAAAGCAGTGAAAGATAGCCTTGCTGATTCGTGTGAAAAGATATTTTCTATGGGTTCTTAAGGACTTTCAGTTTGTTTGGCATTGTGTCAAATTCTAATCTTGTATTCAAATGCATTTACTACTTGTGTCGCCTGCTTGGACTGCTCAGTCCTGAAGTAAGTCCTATGGAGCATGCAGAATGCATCCATTTTTCTCACTTAAATGTGCTGTGTTTGGGAAGCAAAACAAAATCTGTACAGTTTTATTCATCTGCGATATTGTTTTGGCTTTTTAGCAGTATTTTTACACTAATTGGCATGTAATTATTTCCCACAGCAATTAGATTTTGTGGAGCAAAACTAAATCGTGTAAATAAAAGCCTATTAAGTTGAACTGAATTTTGTTAAAGACTGAAATAGGTTATTGTCTTAATTGTGTAAAACAGATCAAAAGCTGAACCTGCACTTCAAACGTTCCATTGAAGATCTTCATTGGAAATTCTACAATGGTGTTATAAAAACTAGCACTGATTTTTTTAAAGAGCAAAACAGTATTATATTATTGTTTATTAATTCTCATGAATTTTCAGCAAAAAGGCTTTAAAATCCACTAGAGTACTGTATTATCTTTCATTTCTGGTCCTTGTTTAGTCAGAGTACAATTCATTAGGAAGTTATCTGAAGAAATCCAAGTAAAATGATGGGACCAATGAAAGAGTACAGATAGACTTGTCTAGGAGAACTTCCTGATGGGTTGTGCTTAAAATTTGTCCCATGGATTTCATTGTCTGCATTTTCATGATTTTAAGGAATGTACCGGTTAGTTGAACATGGATACCTTGCTGCTATTGTGCTTTTTAGTCCCCATGTTAAACATTTGGTCATAGTATAACATTTTATATGCTGCAGTATGTTAATAAATACTTCAAAAATTGCTGTCCTTGAGTTCACTATTTACTCCTCAGGGGTAAGCACTCTTTATAATGGTACCAACTGCTCATCCTGTATCTTTTCCCATTGATGCCCACTGATGCCAGCTCCTTTCATTCTACACTTAGCTTAAGAAGATAAATATTATTGATAAAGGTCTTGATGGGGAGGGAGACAGTAAAAATTAAAACAAAGGCTGCGGTTTCCCCATCCCATTATGACTCTGTTAGTTCTGAAGATTCTCTGTCTCCCATGCCTTGCCAACAAGACCTCACAAACAACACCAAGCCAAATGTGTAGTCTGCAGAAGAGACTCAAAAAGGGGGAAGTAGATGGAAGTGGTCATTCTTCAGACTAAAATAAAAAAATGAAGTGGGAAATTTACTTACTTACTTACTTGCTTAAAGCCCACTTTTCTCCTGAAAAAGGACCCAACGCAGCTTGCAACAGTTAAGACAGTATTTAAGTACAGTATATTTAATGAATATGCAATACTACATTGAGTATACAATACTAAAAGGAGTAATGCATACAGTACCAAAAAAAATGTATCACCAAAACACATCCGACGCTGTAAGGTACAACTGTGATTGCAGGCGTAGTTTAAGAACGAAAATGTAAATACTAGAAATCCAGTGTTGGTTTCATAATGCACTTTAGGAAATAATAAAAAACGCACGAAATAGTCTAATGATACCGTTAAAAGCTAACGAAAATTATCCTAAATAAAACTCAAATCAACATGGAAAGTCTGAATAATTTGTGTAATAGAGTCATAGAGATTCCTATAACTCTTGTGCTTCCTTTTTAAAAATCCAGAAACTTAAAAAAAAACGTACAAAGCCATTGGTACCTTGCTATGTTCCTCTGGATATTATTTTTATCATGTTTCTAAGCCTCTGAGTTACTGCAACCATATATAGAGGAAAACTAGAAAATGTGTTTAAATATGTTAAAGAATCAAACACAACAAAAGGCTCTTGTCAGTATTAGTTAATTTTATGCAGTTTGTCACATTGTCTATTGTCCTGAACCTAGAGAGGTCTGAGGAAGTGTATAATCCAAAACACAATTGATCTAGTCTGTCTGTAATATTGGTCTAGAACAGTGGTGGTGAACCTTTGGCACTCCAGATGTTTTGGACCACATCTCCCACAGTTCTTTGTCATTGGCAATCTAGGCTCGGAATTCTGGGAGTTGTGGTCCAAAACATTTGGAGTGCCAAGGGTTTGCCATCACCGGTCTAGAAAGTTGCTGTGCTGTCAATCTGCCTTCATCTTTCAACCATTATCACAGATGAGGTTCCAGATTATTGTGTTTACCATATATATAATGTGGCATAGGGTGTTTGCAAATGTCCCTGTTTGGAGAGCTACACTACGTATGCCTGGCAATATCATCAGCCTTATATGGCATAGCTCCTCAGAAAGGATTTCAGTGTCATGTCTTTCATTGCACAACTATCTCTGTGACAGCTGGCAGCCTCCCACATTAAAACACAGGAAGATGCTATTAGATTACTCCTCTCAAATATTTATTTTCAGGTAAAAAAATTGTGTAGGCAGCTACCAAAGCTACAGAATGATGAAGTGTAATAGAAGGAGAGGGGGGAGAGAGAGAGAGAGAGAAATACAGCATCCCTGGCCACTTTGCAAAGTTATAATAAGCTCAAAAATACCATCCACTAAATTATAAGCCTGAGGCCGCCACCCCACGAACACACTAAGGCAGAGACTTGTCCACCCAAAGGATCCAATACCAAAACATCAAAGGAGCAATATAGTATATGCAGTCTAATGCAGAGAGGAGTGTTCAGGCCTCTCTACATTGGAGAAACTAAACAGCCATTAAACAGAAGGATGGCCCAACATAGGAGGGGTAACAGCTCAGGACCAGAATCAGCACTACACCTCAATTTGAAGGATAAAGGACACTCTTTTAAAGATGAGGATGCACACATATTAGACAAAGATAGGTGGTTTGAGAGAGGAGTCAGGGAAGCCATTCATGTGAGCATCGAAACCCCCTCCCTCAACAGAGGTGGCGGCCTCAGGCGTAGTCTATCTGCTACTTATCAGGGTGTGCTTTCCAAAGTACCCAGACAAATCAAAAAGCCTTCACCACCAAGGGCATAGCTAACAACCCATTCTTGATAGGTTTCAGCACCTTAGGCCATTGTTCACCTTAAGGCTATGGATACTATTGTCTCCCTAATGAGCCTATTCAGGCCATTGCTCGTTTTATAAGCCTAATTCAGACCACGATGACAAGAGGTCAAAGCTGACTATAAGATGGAGGACTTGCACTAGCTGTATTCAGACTGATGAAGCTGTTTGGATGAGCAGCGAAATGTTTCTGTCTCTCAAAAAAGAAGTCCAGTAGCCATGGCTCAACTTCCAGTGGTGAACCTCATTTTTGGAAAACTTCTCCTTCACTTGGTTAATTTAGTGTAATCACCTCTCCCCTCCCCATATAAGGTATGGTGGGCTCATGGAAAGGAAGAAAGAAGCATAGTAGTAAGCCACAATTTTTAAAAAAAATTAAGTATCATAACTTAGTGATTGTTTTCATCTCTGCAGCATCCAAGTAAGTTTCATGTTCCATCTGCCAGAAAGGGAAGTGATGACCTTTCCTTTGGGATGCTAATCTTAACACAGCAGTGTGTGTATCCTTGTTACCCCCACATCAAATTACCTCCATGTGCACACTGATTTCATGAGGGCCAGAAATAGCAGCTAGCTGGGAATGTTGCACTAAGCAACAGTGTTTCTGATGGACACATTGATACCTGTGCTTCTTGAGATAAACTGATTTAATCATTTATTTACAACTGTAATATATAGGGATGCAAGCCATCTGGCTTGTTACTTTCCCTTTTTAACAGAAGAAAACAGAATCTGTTTCTTAAAACTCAAGGAATTTCTTTAGTGGAGGTGCAGCACATGTCACGTATGCTCATTTCCTCCAACTGCAAATCTTGACCTGATAACATGCATTTCGACGTCATCAAAGACAACCCTCAATTCTGAATCTAACAATTTTAAGCCAAAAATATAGTCTTATACACAGAATACTGGACAGCAAAACCTTGCGTTACAAGTATCGTACCTTGTTCTATGAGTGTACTTCAAGACAAGCAAACATTTCTCTTACACTTTGCCTTGATCAACTAGCAATGTCTTGCAATACAAGTACGAGAAGGTTACATGATCACGTTTATGTGAGCCTATTGTGGCTCTCACTCCTTTCTGGATTGTGGGGGATTGTTTAAAATGTTCCTTCTCAGGCAAGCCTCAAAAGCAAAGGGAGTAGAGATGAAGGAAGGTCTCCCTTGCACCAGCCACAAAGATGTTCAAAGGTGAGTGCCAGTTAGGGATTTGTTTTATTTTTCTTTATACAGTGGTACCTCGACTTACAAATTTAATCCGTTCCGAATGCATGCTCCTACCTTACCTACCTACCTACCTTACCTATCTAAATTTTTTAAAAAATAAGTTAAAAATTAAAAAAAATGAAAAAAATTATTTGTAAGTTGAGCTGACCATATTTAAAATTTGTAAGGAGGCAGTTAAAATGCCAACAATTTTCAGCTCTTAAGTCGAATTGCTCTTAAGTCAGGGTACTACTGCATTTAAATTTGTATTTAATTTGTTTTCAACATCTTATTTTTCAAACTGTTTCTAGTCATGGGGCAGCTAGCCAAGTGTGCATAGGGCTACAAATTGCATTTATTATTGTCACATTAAAAACACAGAATAAAATCCAGTTGTTAGTCCCATGCAGATTCTGTAGCCAAGTATCTAAACCATGGTGTGCATGTGGACTGCTAGCCAACTTCTTTTGTGGGTTTGGGGATTTTGTGTTTACAGTATGTGGTATATGGTGTCCCATAACAAATAATCTGAGTTTCCATTATTTCTTATGGGAAAATTTGTTTTCATATACAAATGCTTTGGTTTACAAGCATATTTCCGGAATGAATTATGCTCATAAAGTACTGTATTTCAAAAGATATCTGAACTGGCCACTAGAGGGGGCCTGGGGCCATGCTATGTACAGTACAATGTCTGCTATTAAAATAGAGTTGTGTGTTATTCACCTCCAGCATCCTTTGGGAAGGATGCTTGGAACTGGCCCCCGCCCCCGCCCCCGCCCCCGGGGTCCTATTGTATAGGTGGTAGAAAATGTGACACAATCAGTTACCCAGTGAGCTTCAGGACTAGGATGGGATTTTAATCTAGGAATCTCAAATCGGAAAGCTTCCCTATTCTTTTTCTGCACTCAGTGAAGTTTCTACTCTATTTTGAAAGGCATATCAACATACAGTGCTTTGCAGTAATCTAGACAGGAGGCTGTCACTGCAGTATACTGCATCTTCACCTACAACTGTTTTGTTCCAGTTCATGGTTCCAACTAGCCAATCATCATATCTTCCAGTATATTCTACTCCAGTGGTTCCCAACGTTCCACAACAAATGGCATGGGGGGGAGTCTAGTTCATTTTAATGAACAATTTGGGAAGCATTTTAAGCCAATTTTTCATCTTTTATGCACTGCACCACCAATCCTTTTAGGGTTTCTTAGGGTTTTTTATTTTGTTGAGTGGTTACACATAAAGGGTAAAAAAAGGAAAGCAATGAGTAATGCAACAAGTAATCAAAATAAACAATTATAAATAACTTTTAAAATTCACCACAGCAGCAGCAATTAATTTTTGAGAGGGAATTTAGAATAAGTAAAATAAATAATTACCTTTTCAAAACAATGTTCCAGATCAGTAGATTGCAGCAGCTGTTTGGGTATTGAGTAAAAATTTCCCAGCAGAACTTACCAAGTATCATTCAACCTTTTAAGACAAAAAACATGGTTTTGTTTTCTAATCTCGGCTCCTCAAACTGGATAGTAGACAGAATGATATTACAGCTCAATACTAGGCTAATTTTCTCAGCTGTAGAGATTGTGCAGGATCTCACACACCCTGGAAATGTTCTCTTTCAGCTTCTGCCCTCTAGTAGGAGATACAGGGTCACTAAGAGCAGGACTAGCCGCTTGAGGAATAGTTTCTACCCAAGAGCGGCTTTGGCTTTGAATGCAGCGAAATGCAGTTTCTGAGGGAGCGTCTATAATTAGTTTTTAGAGGTTTTTAAGTGTGTTAGTGGGTTAAATGTGTTTATGTGGGGTGGGGGATAGATATTTTTGTATGGTTGTATTGTTAGGTCCTGTAAAAGCTGATGTAGATTATTTCAATCTCGCCGTTCTGCACAGGGCAATGACAATAAAGATTTATCTAATTTATCTATTTATCTAATCCATTAGATATTATTCCTAGCAATTGGTGCATAATAGCAGGGCCACTTACCCAGGAGCAAAGCCCCTGTGTACTTACAGTAGTATATTTCACTTCTTTTAAAAAAACATGCACAGGTTTGGGCTTTTTGCCTTTTTTATATGTCATGGAAGTGTTTCAAACACCACTAAAGTTCTCAGTGTGTACCATATGACTGAAGAGGTTGTCAAAGGAAACCAAGAGAACCAACTGGATGATGCTGTGAAAGACCGTTTTAGATGCCAGTCCTAGTCATGAGCAGCAGAAGCAGAAGCAAAATGTGAAAAATTGCTTAAGTAGCATGAACAACTCACAGTGCTGTCGTTGTTGACACGAAATATGAGTTACCGTGGTACAGAAGTTTAATTTATTTAGCAATTGATCGAGTGTGACATATACACAGTTCTATTTTCTTCCCATGAAAAATTAATCAGTTCACTGTCTCAATTAACATAACAATTTCTCCAGCAATATTACAGCTACCGTACAAAACAACAAAAGCCTCATCTCTTTCATTCCCTCTTCGCAACCACGAGGAAATGCCTATTAAACAAATGTGTTTGTTAGCAGCACATTGATAACTGCCTGAAAGGCCTGTAAACATGCTAGCTGTTCTGAGTCTAAATAGCAGATGAAATGTAAACAATCAGATTGATTTGAGATCATGGCCTCTCTGCTGCTAGTAAGTGAACTGCTGTTCACACCTTTTCCTCTGCAAGTGTCTAAGAGGAATGAGGTTCATGAAAAAGGGAAGAAGGCATGGCTTGTGACTCTTAACAAGGCAGCTTGGTATGATCTATAATTCATCCAGACTGCTGGGAAGGAAAATAAACCAGCCTGCACACACAGCCTATTAAGAGCCAACTGCTCAGAAACAAATGATGGCAAATACTTCTAATGCTCTATCTGGCACTACATCTTGTTTTCTGAGCTCTAGGTGCAGTACTGATTTACCTTATCTCTAGCCTGTAGAATGCAAACACACGCCACAGCTCAGAACCATGGGTGTAGTAGAATGTGCGCAGTGGCCTTTGGCCATTTGAGGTTCAGAAACTACTACAGTTAAGAGAGAACAGATTAGAAGTAGACTGTTGTACATCAAACATTGCTTATTATTCTGCTCTTCAAAAACCATATAATAGACTGCCTCGCTTGACCCAAACAAAAATGCAGCCTGAATAATCTAAACCAAAAGCAAACAGATCAAAACAAAACAAAACAAAACAAAAAAATACACAACACAGCCCTAGATCACATCCACACATTTCAGTTTAAGCCATGAACATGTGTCAAACCTTAATTTCATCTGCATAGGATGATTTAGGAGAAAGAGGGAAAGTACTTCATGACAAAATGAATCACAAGGTTGTCATGAAAAACAGCACTGAGCTGTTAGGTTCTCATCTTCCTCTAAACCCTTTAGTTGAGTTTATTTCATATCTGAACATGACTAGAAGGCTCCTAATCTGATAGATGTTGAGTGTTAGGACAACTGATAACTTTTAAGAATGCTTGTGGACTGGAAAAACAAATGCAGTTATAAATAGGGGATCATTTAATTCAAAAAATTATTCCCAGTTCGCTTTGACCTAACATTAGAAAGAAGGAACAGGGGATCATCAAGCAATCATAAGGAATCAGTTTGTTGAGTCTGATACATATTGTGCAAACGCCTTTTCACTCCTAATTAAAGTTATAAAAATGGAAAATCAGTTTCTGTATATCAAATACTAGATTTGTGAAACCTATAAAAGAAAATCGCAAACAGAACCACAACCAAAGCTGCTCGTGTTCCAGCCCTGAAAGTAAACCAGAAATGTCAGTGTGTATACGTGTGTATGTACGCATATGGGCCTATGTGATAATTTCAGAGCGTTGAATTTTTCTCTTCTAAATACAGACTGATATACTTTCTATTCCAACACATGCACCTACAACCACAAGATCATGCATACAGCATTTCTTCATGCTGCTTGTGGGAGACATCAGAATATACAGAACTATACATTAACTTCTTTTAAAAAAAACTAGGTGGGGTTATGAATATTAGCATATGACATTAAAAGAAACAGTTAATGATCTATGAAAGGCCATATGGGTATGTTGGGAGGGGCATCCTAAACTAACTGATAAAAACACTGAAGACTGTAAGCACAATCTAAGAATCAAAGTTGTTTCTCCAGTAACAAGTTGCTGTTATTGACCGACATACAAATGCCCAGAACTGGGCACAATCCTGACAGCGAGAGTCCACACGACTTTTGGGGCTTTAACACCACTGAATCCTTTCTTGAATAATAGTCCCATTGAGATCCCTCAACAGAAGATCAAGAGAATTCATTCAATGCTTTTCTTCTCCAACCAGTGACAGCAACGTGGCGACCCTGGTTAGCACCTATTCAGTGGTTGAGCCAGCCGACAGAAATCATTCTCGTTCACTGTGGCACAAATACCTACAAGATGAATGAAGAAGCACAATAATGCACATGAACATATAAACACGTCATTGTTTATCTGTTTATAAATTCATGGAAAAGCACAATGTAGAAGAAGCTTTCCTTATATAAATGGAGCATGTAATTAGGAATCAATATGCCAGAGAGGTTTTCAAGTTACAGATATGCCACATGACCCACTCCCTGCAGCCAAAGTGAGATATGGAAGAGGATGGAAAAGTTACTTTTTGAATGACTCCCCAGATCTAGCCAGCAAGTCTCCATGTTCCACTACTGAGGGCAGACAGTAAGGTTGAAGGAAGAAGGCACTGAATGGCAAGTTACTGGATCTTCAGTATTTGGGTGGAAGATATTTTGCACATAGAGGACAAGGTGACATTCACTTGGACATCTCTGTAGCTGATGCATATTCTTTCTTAGTTAGTTTTGTTCAGGGCCTGCCAATCTAATCATGCTGCCTTGTAGCAGATCTGCAGCAGACCCAGAGAAGCTGAACATATTAAGGTTAGCCATTTATAAAACCCCTCTTGTCAAATGTAAAGACATGCTAGAAATTAAAGCATTAGTTATTTTCACCCTCAGTAAAACAAAAACAACTTTACTCATTTAGATTGAGTTTAGTGCCTAGATCAGTGATGGCAAACCATTTAGAGACCGAGTGCCCAAAATGCCATTCAAAATCCATTATTATTATTATTATTATTATTATTATTATTATTATTATTATTATTATTATTATTATTATTATTATTATTATTATTATTATTATTTTGCAAAGTGCCAATACAGCAATTTAACCTGAATACAGGTGGCTGTGAAGGGGAAATGTCAGGTACCCACAGAAAGGGCTCCGAGTGCCATCTTTGCCACCCATACCATAGGTTCGCCAACACTGGCCTAGATGCCCAGGTCACAGCTGTGGTCAGGAGTGCATTTGCAAAATTAAAACTAGTATGCCATTTATTTTCTTGAGAAACCTGCTCTGACAACGGTGACACATGCCTTAGTGACATTAGCTGTACTACTGTAATGCACTCTATGTGGGGCTACTGTTGGAAAGCCTCAGGAAACTTCAACGGGTCCAAAATGCAGCAGCCAGATCGCTGACTGGGGTGGGTTACAGAGATCTATTTACACCCATACTAAAGCAGCTCCATTGGCTGCCAATCAGCTCTCAGGCACAGTTCAAGATGCTGACCTTAACCTACAAAGCACAAAACGGCCTGCGTCCAAGCTATCTCAAAGATTGAATCTCGCAGTTTGAACCAGCTTGGGTGCTAAGGTCATCAGGAGAGGCCTTTCTCTCCATCCCACCACCGTTACAGGTGCGTCTCATGCAAACACATGGAAGGGCCTTCTCCCAGACTTTGGAACTCCCGCCCACTGGAGGCCAGGACTGGCCCATCTCTGCTCTTTTTCCGGAAGCAGGCAAAGACCTTCCTTTTCAGGCAAGCTTTCCCTGAATGAGGGACTGCCTACTATGTGATTTTATTTGGATTACCATGCGTGATGATTACATTGACTGATTTCATAAGAACACTAGTGTTTTCCATGTTACTCTTCACCCCTCATAATGGATTTTTGTTTCTTTTTGCATGCTCTTTGTAGCTTTAATGTTACCTTTTAATGTTCGAAGATGCCTCTTCTAATTCTCTGTTCTTAACTTGAATGTGTCTTAAGTGTTCTGGGCTGTATATTGTCCCTCATTGTTGTAAGCCACCTTGGGTCCTTTTCCAAGGAGAAAGGTGGGGTAAAAATATTCAAAATAAATAAATAAATAAATAAATACTCACAACACTCACATCCTGTTTGTGATTGCTTGTTGTTTTCCAGCCTGAACAATGCTTGGATCACTTGAAACTCTCAAAAAACAGGGTGTTTTTTTTAATTAAAAACAGTTTCTCATTGCTTCTTGTGCCCCTGCTTTCCTTTTCAGCCTTAGCGAACAAACTGTCTTTATTTAGTCAACAATTCCATTGAGTCTATTTTGATGTTTGGGAATGGAGACAACCCACATGGCTGTATGTCTTGTTACGAGAAGCCTCTTCGCTGGTATTCATATTACTTTTGTGCGTCCCTAGTAAAGCTGGGAAGTAAGTAGGAAGGAAAAAAAGCTTGATTAAACCAGAGAAATTTTCAGTTTGAACTTTGTGTCATTAAATGCCACCCTCTTTGAAACTTCTGATGAGGTGAACAACCAATATGTTCCTTGTTGTCAGAAAATAATTGACAGCATGATTTTCATTTCCTGTAGGGACACTTTTTGACTTGCTCCAGACAAAATTCGAAACTGAATAAATTAGTGAACTACACAAATAATGTCATTTCCATCAGCTTCACTCCCCCGCCTTGACTGAATCAAGCACTTGCTTCTTTAAGCAAATACTCCACAGAATTCCACATTTCTTTAATCATGATATTTCAGCAGATTAATACACACGTTTGAAATAAGCATCTCCCTCAGTTATAGAAAACAGCTACTAAAAATAGCAGTGACATCAGTCCATGCAGTATTATGTTTCAATGAGAACTAACAAAACTACAACTCTCAGATCATTTTTGTCTGATTTACACCCAGCTGTGCCAGAATCTGAATACACAGTACAAAGCAATCACAGTTCTGATCAAAACAGCAGTATTCCTGAGTGTCCCCCCACACAAAGAAAACTAAAAGTTAAATGTATAATGCTACCAACTTGCTCAGTGCCCCTCTTTATGGATTGTGTGTTCATCCTTTCCTTACATAATCCATCTCCTCCTGGGATTACTACCAGCCTATGTGCAAGCCAGGGAGGAACTGGACAGATGTCCAGATAACCCTTTGTGTGCAGCATCTAAGCCCATCTTCTTTGGAAAACATTTCCAATGTCTCCAGTAGAGGGTGCAATACCAAAAAGTTTGGTATTTCTTAAAATACTGTTTCTTTAAAGGAAGGAAGGTCATTGGCCATTCTACAAGGACAGTCCTTGAAATAATATTATATCAGCCTAATGGCCAGAATCCTGGTGGTGGTTCACACACATACAAATTAAATGATGTAATGCACCACAGGAAATTGCACTAGCAAAGCACTCAATCACATCAGTAGGCACAGGTCTGTTGCGCAATCAGGCGTGTTCCTCATAAGGCAATTAACTGGTCCCTTGCACTAGCTGGTGGTAATTTGCTGCCATGGATTATGTCATTTAAATAGCGTAAATCAGCAGCAGGATTCTACTGTTTTTGTTTAAAAGCAAAGTAATTGAACACAATTGTCTATAACTGATTTCGATTTAACACAACTGTAACTAACTATCAGCATGTGGAACATGGTTTTAAAACATCTCTATTCTCCCCCTAGGTTTATATCTTCTCTATTTGTATTTATGTAATGAGTATCATGTCCGATATATTGTTTCAGTGGGGGTTACTTTGAAATCTTGCGCAAATAATAGCCTGCTTAAATAGTGGAAGCCAGAATATACTCAGCTCTTGAAGGAAAAACAAAGAACAAAAACAGAATGGCCAGGAGAGATGCTTAGAGAAGGAATATTTCCTAGGAACTTGTTTCGCCCTTCCCAGCCAGAAATAATCACCTACTAATATGGTGAACAACCTGTTCACATTATGGGCCAGAGAAAAAGCTGGTGTTTTAATGCTTACTTTCCTCTCCGCTTGCCTCCTCCTCTTTCTTTTCCTCTTTTCACTGTGTGAATAAGATTGTGAGCCTCCAGCCAGGGACTCCTTTGTAATTCAATAATCTGTGCCGATATTAGGATTTAGTATCAGTAAGTACTTAAAATTATTTAAGGAGAGTAATCTGTGAAGTTAACCCCCTATCCTGCCACATAAGAACTCACAAACAAACCAGTGGGATCTATACAATATTCTGTAGACACAGGATGCTGACTTGTGGTGGAAGGGAAAAAAAACTAAGAGGTACAGGGAGGGAATTGGGGGGGGGTCACTGACTGTAACCCTGAACGAAATGAGTCACGCTAGCATATTTCTTATAGATCCCCCTTTTCCCCACTGTTTGATGGGCACCCACTAGTGCCTGCTTGGAAATGGACAACTATCGTTTTCAATCGTGCTTACTTCTAGTGCTTACATCGTTTGTTTTTCAACTTTTTCGATCTCTGTACAAAATACTGAATTCTGTGCTGTGTCCTCCATGTTGCAGCTGCAGCATTGAAATGAAGTGTGGTGTCCTTAAGGCTTTGCACACACTGCAAACAACTCTTGGAGTTCATCTACAGTTCATCTTTCTTTCTTTCTTATCATGTATTCAGGCACTGTCTCTGTCAAAATTTCTATTTTCCTATGGCTGGGCATATTTTTGCTTCACAGCAACACCTGCCTTCTTCCGCTCTGATTCTCAATTACAGACAACACATGTCACCAGATCTTTGTTTCATTGTAACTGGGAGCTTCCAGGCACAGATATTTTGAGAGGAAAAAATATTTCTGCCCTTGACAAAGAGCCTTCAAATTCCACTGTGTTTTAGTTGTTCTAATGCCCATGCCATTGTGATAGAAAAACCACTTCAGTAGTACATTCATACTTAAGTTACTCAGTTTTGTTCTTTGGGGAGGAAAGAATCCAAACTTCCAAAAGGAAGTAAAAGTGAACAGCAAATGGATAATCAACCTGCAGCATCTCATGTTGTTGAGCGGCAATTCTTATCAGCCTTAGCCAGCATTGCCATGGTGAACCAATGAGAGTTGAAATCTAGTTCCACCTAGCAGTTGAATACCAGTGACCAGCCATTCTCCATGGAGGCCATACAGGCCCCCCGGGGAGACTCTGGTGCATTTGAAGGGGGCCATAGACTAGAAAGAATTCTCCATATCCCACTTTATGTTAAGCAACTCAACAATACAATGTATTCTTGAAGGCTTTCATGGTCGGGATCTGATAGCTGTTGTGAGTTTTTGGGGCTATTTGACCATATTCTGGAAGTTATTCTTCTGGACGTTTTGCCAGACTTTGTGGCCAGCATCTTCAGAGAGCCAGGAGCTCAAGGAACTGGGAGTTCTCTCTGTGCTCTGGGGTATAGAGTGAGTGAGACTGTGTGGTTTTAAAGTTGTGAGAAAGAGGAAACTTGTCCTATGCAGGGGAATAGGTGTTAGACATTGTATTGTGATGGAGGGATTAAAATTTTTCACTGCAATCAGGGGTGGCAGTAATCCTTATCTGTAGTTGATGTGTGTTGTTAGCTGTTCTATTGTGTGAACTGATCACCGGTGCTTGTGGCTGGGTGGGAATCATTGAATTTTGATATTTTGCAGGCTGTAGTTTTCAGTACTGGAAGTCAGGCTTTGTTGACTCAACAATCCGTTTTGGCCCATCTTTCTTTCATATTGTGTTTATGGCCATGGGCGAATAAAAAAAGATGTACAGTACAGGACTATGCCAGATGCAATCCTGGGTTGCTGGCACATAAGTTTAAGGAACATGCACTGCCTTTAGATCTAGGCAGGCAGATGTAGGCTATGCCAAGGCTAGAAAGCCAAAAATCAAAATCAATCAGTATCAAATCAATACATTATCTGTATCATAGCCAAAAATCATTATTATAAGCCAACAAGCTATTGACTGTGTTCATTCTGCTGAATCCTCTTAGGCTGTATTAGAGCCTAGTTTGGGTCTTCCCTCATTACTCCCATGCTTGTAATATCCATGTCCTTTCCACCTCAGACATTACTTTTATGAACTGTCTCTGCCACCAGTTCATAAACTTTTTAATATGACTCTGATGTCTTCTGACTAAGATTCTGGAACAGAAGCTCACAAACATATATATTTCAAGTGGCAATTTTATATACTGGTTAAATGAAACTTTTTAAACTGTTTACTGGCTCTTTCTCCAGCAGTTGTGACGCATGTTAAGGAAAATATCTCAGAAAAAAATAATTTATGAGCTGAAAGATCAGAGTGGCTGTGAAAATGTTTGCTGTCCTGGGGGCATGGTTTCTATGGCTCAGTCCCATCTTTCAACCTTGCAAGACCTTGCAAGCAACCTCACTTGTGGAGACGGCAAGCTCATATATTTTGACTGTACTATCCTTCCCTGTCTTGAAGATGAGGCATGCGAACTAAGCTGTGAAGATCTTCCTCCACCTATCTGCCTCTGCCAAACTGGATGTACAACTTGCAACAAATAAGTGTCTTGTATGAGTTAAGAGCTGTTCAGTCTTGACTTGAGCAACTTCTGCGATCAAAGAATCTGGAGATTTCCCAGCTGTATTACTGTAACACTCTCTGTGTGAGGCTTCCTTTGGAACTGCTAAGAAACTTCTATTCCTAACCTATAAATAGCTTTGATCCAAGCTATCTCAAATATTGTATCTCCCTCTATGAGCCTGCCTGAGAGTTAAGATCATCAGGGGAGGTATTTCTCTTCATCCCACCATCCTCATAGATGCACTTGGTGGAGACATGGTAGAGGTCCTACTCTCTTGTTGCTTCCAGACTATGGAATTCCGTCCCACAGGAGGCCAGGCTGGCCCCCCATCATCGCTCTTCTTCTGGAAGCAGGCAAAGATTTCTTTTCAGACAGCCTTTTCTTTAGTGACAAACTGTCAAGAAGAGGTTTTATTTATTTATTTATTTATTTATTTATTTATTTATTTATTTATTTATTTATTTGATTTATATACCGCCCATCTGCCAGGAAGCCACTCTTTAAAATGAGATGGTTTGCAATTTAATGCTTCTAAACTGTTTTAATAATGCTTTACCTACTATTCTATATATAATGCTATTAATTCACTTAATATTATAATATTCCACATTTTATCCTTAATACTGTGTTTTAATGACATAACCCACTTTTTCTTACTTAGAAGGTGGATAAAAATATTTAAAATAAATAGGAAAAAATAAATTTCCTAGGTAATCAGCAATAGACTATGAATTTTCATGAACAATTTGGTGACAAGATGTGTTTGTTTTGTTTTTTATTATTTGCCTAAGGTATTAAAATAATTTCTATCTGTTTATTTACTTAGGTGCTTAAAATGATTAGATTGGAATAATGTACACTAAAATTCACAAGACAATATAACTAATAATTTCCCAGTGGCAACTGTCTTGCTCTGTTCCAACAAAACCAACAAGCAGCCCCACAGCACTTTAAAAACTTGTACATTTTATATGTCAGAGGTTTTGTGAATTACAGTACTGTTCCGGTGGCTGCTTCTGAGTATGTGGTGGCCCATCAAAGCTTACTACACACAATAATAATCAAAGCTCAGTGGGCCCAAAGGACAGGTGAAAAATTAAAAATGGAACCACCCTTCTAAACACAAAGAAAGAACCATCTGGTTCTCCTGGAGACAGAGTTGTGGAGGTGGGAGGCCACCACAGAAGACATTCATATACTGTCACCTTAAGAAGTCCTGGAGGGACAGCCAGACAGGCCTCTATGGAAGATCTCAAGCTAGATACTATAGAAGAAGTCAGTTCTTTGGATAATGCTGTCCAAAGATGTTTAGGGATTTATAGATTAAAACCAACCCTCTGAACATAAATGTGAAGGAATATCACACCTCTGGCACACAAGGAAAGTCTAGTTTACTGTCTGTTATGAGTATTCTAGGATCCTCATAAATGCTAGGTGGTCCTCCATCACGCAACCTATCAGTGTGGCTCCCTATTTGACTGCTCACAATAGACATCACCTCTTTTCTCCAATCCCACTATGCCCCATTAGGCAATCAGAACTTCAGTATCTACCTAGCTGGTCAGTGGGAATGGGGAGTTAGAAATGATAGAGAAGGCAGGCAGATAGCAGGAAAGACACAGGAGATCATATAGGCTCAGGTGACGGTGATATAACATAGTATGCCAAGATGACAGGTAGTTTTTCTACAATAGTATTTTGATTACAGTATTTCTGACAAGGATTTCTGTCATTCAGATACAAGCAGGCTCCAGATCTGCTCAAAATTAGGCTACTGTAGATGTGACAAGAGTAGCTGTGTCTGTAATACATATCCCACTCACCTACAAAATAAATTTGGTTTAAACTTTATAACTAATGCTATGTACAGGTGAGCCTAGTTGGGGAGAACAGTGCTTGAAGCAATGGGGTGCTGGGGAAGCCTCCCAGGCCAAGAGTGTCTTCCACTTGGAAAAGGAATATTCTCCCATGCCCTCAGCACAGTTTTTGCTGCTTTGCAAGTACAGTGGGCCCTTGTATAACAAATGGTTTGTATAACATAAAATCTGTACAACATAAAAAATTCCAGATAGGGGAAATTTGCTTAACATAATTGACTATGGGGAAAATCTGTACAACATAAAAAGGGATTACTCAATTTTCAATGCATTCCTATGGGGATTTGTATAAAGGAAAATTTGCTTAAGAACAGGTTACTCACCTGTAAACGTAGTTCTTCGAGTAACGCCTCTGTGAATTCCCACTACTGGGTTTTCCTCTGCGCGCCTGCGCAGCCACCGGACTTTCTAGAGCTTTCGCTCAGCTCCTAGGGACCTCCTCCTTCCCCTCTGCGCATGCTTAGGGACTCCCGTGCTGCCTCCTGCAGTTCCCCGCATGTCCGCCGCTGCAACAAAAGAGAGAGACGTGACGGACCAAGGGGAGGACGGGCGGGGAGTGGGAATTCACAGAGGCGTTACTCGAAGAACTACGTTTACAGGTGAGTAACCTGTTCTTCTCCTTCGTAGCCTCTGTGAATACCCACTACTGGGAGATTAGCAAGCTAACTTACTGGTGGTGGGCCGTCACGGGAGAGAATATGAGAGGACGGCTCTACCAAACGCCGCATCTGCCTTGGCTCTGACATCCAAACTGTAGTGACGGGCAAAGGTGGAAGGAGTGGACCAAGTAGCTGCCTTGCAGACGTCTTGCAGGGGGACCCCTTTGAGGAAAGCCGAAGAGGATGACACTGCCCTTGTCGAGTGGCCTCGGGGGGTGTCTGGGAGAGCAGTGCCCGAGAGTTGGTAGGTGAGGCAAATGGTGGCCACAATCCATTTGGACAGTGTCTGGGCGGTCACTGGGAGCCCTATAGCAGGTCCTGAGGTGTGGACGAAGAGTCTGGGCGTAGCGCGGATAGACTTAGTCCTGGCCGAGTAGAACAATAACGCCCTGCGCACATCCAGGGTGTGTAGCGCTCGCTCAAGGGCATCCTGTGGAGATGGGAAAAACGCAGGTAGAACTAGCGGGTGGCTGAGGTGAAAATGTGACACCACCTTGGAGAGAAATGTGATGTCCGGGTATAGGGTCACCTTGTCCGGGAAAAATTGGAGAAAGGGTGGATCGACTCGTAGCGCTGCCAGTTCTGAGGATCTCCTCGCAGATGTAATGGCGAGGAGGAAAGCCACTTTTAAAGACAGCTGATGGAGAGGTACGGTTGCCAGGGGCTCAAAGGGGTGTTTTGTGAGCCCTTTGAGGACCAGCATCAGAGACCATTGGGGGGGAATAGGTGGCCAGTAGGGGCGGATATTCGCTGCCCCCTTGAGAAATTTCTTGACCAATGGGTGCCTGAAGAGGGTAGCAGAACTAGAGTCTACAGCAGGGGTGGCGAACAAGTTCGACAAAAAGAGCAAAAATTTTAAACTGTGAGAGTCAGAGAGCCACCGCATGCAGTGACCTGCCAAAACAGACAAACACACACAAAAGCATATAATTTTAACAATAATATATTAAACACATAATATAACATGCTCAGTCAGGTGTTTTTTGTTACCTTGTTGGAGTGATGGGATGATAATCTCAGTTGGAATTTCTGGCATCTTTTGTTTTCAGTAATCTTCTGCAAATCAGGTTTGTATTCAGTTGTAGCCACTCGGAGCAGTTCCTTTACATGAGTGTCAGTCAGAATGGACCGGTGCTTTGATTTCACGTGTTTCAAAGTAGAAAACAGCTTCTCACAGACATATGTTGACGAGAACATAGACAGCAGCTTGAGAGCGGCTCTTTTTACACATGGGTATTTTTCAGTTGGCACAGCTCTCCAAAACGTAACATGGCCTTCCTTCAAAAGAGATTTCAGTCTATTGTCCTCGCGTAGCTCAATCATTTATAGTTCACTCGCTGCCTCATCAGTAACAAGTGGGGTTTTCAGGCAGTCGGTGTCAGCATTAAACAGGTCGATGAGAAAAGTGATCTGTGGTCTTTTTTGGTCCAAGTCCTCAAACCGGAAAGTAAACTTCTCTTGCAGTTGTGTAAGTTGTTTCACGTATCCAGCTATATCTGTTTTAACACCAGTCTTCTGCAGGGTGCTGCGCAAAGAAGGAAAATGGGATAGATTGCTGTTTTGAATGTGTGCTTTAAAAAGCTTCAACTTGTTTACAAAGGAGAATACACTTTGTGTCAGCTCAGGAAGAGTTTTTAATTTCCCCTGCAGGTCCACGTTTAGTTTATCCAAGTGTGAAAGCATGTCCACTAAAAATGCCAAATCCATAAGCCACTCGGGGTCTGAAAGCAGAGGATACATTTTGTTCTTCTCTGCCATAAACAATTTTACTGTTTCCAAAAGCTCAAAAAAGCACGAAACTACTTTGCCTCTTGAGAGCCATCTCACTGCGCTGTGCAGTGGCAGGTCACCGGGCAAGTCTGCGTCAAGTTCTGCAATGAGGTTCTTGAATTGCCGGTGATTAAGGGCGTGCGTACGGATGTAGTTCACAATCTCCATCACAGGCTTCATAACGTGGTCTAAATTCAGTGTTTTGGACACAAGTTGCTCACGATGGATGATGCAGTGGAAGTTCCAAAATTCAGGAAAGGCGTCATCACCTTTACAAAGACCCACAAGTCCATTTACTGAGCCAATCATCGACGGTGCTCCATCCGTGACTATTGCGGTGAGTTTTTCAAAAGACATATTCGCTTTTTTAAAAACGGCAGTCATTGCCTCTTTTATGTCAGTACCGCGAGTTCTGTCTTTTAATGCGACAATGTCGAGAAGCTCTTTCTTTAATCACGCAGTCCTCAGAAACCATTCGCACAAATATTGCCAACTGTGGCTTGTCTTGTATGTCGCATGACTCGTCTAATGCAACACTAAAATAAGCACATGCGTTCAAGTCTGCATGTAGATCTGACTCAATCACATTATTTATGTCTGCTATTCTGGTTTCAACTGTGTGCCGTGACAGCTGGAGATCATTGATGGAATCTTTGAGTTTTTTATTGTCTGGAGCCAAGGTTTCAATTACATCCGCAAAACACTGTTTTAGAAACTCCCCCTCATTGTATGGTTTTTTAGCACGGGCAATGTTCCACGCCACTTTATAGGATGCAAGGGTCACAGTTTCTCCATGCTTGGTTAATTGCTGAAACATTTGAGACTGTCTTTTTATCTGGCTTTTCAAGGTGCTCAATTTTTGCTTGCGTAGTTCAGTACCTTTGGGTAATTCCTTGTCAATATTAGCATGGAGAGTTCTAAAATGACGCTGAAGATTTGAAGCCTTGAAATGTGATATCATAGTATTGCATATTAAACACAGCGCTTTCCCATTCCGTTCAATAAAGAAGAAAGCATCTTCCCATTCTTCCAAAAATGCCCTGTGTTCATCTTCATATTTTCGTTTAGCTTTGCATTTTGCCATTTTGAGTGAGGGTAAAAATCCTGCAGTGATGGTGAGGGTGTGCTGCGTCCTCCACACTAAGAACTAACGGCAAGATGTGACACAACATGTGACACACGGGTCCCCCCGCTCTCTGGCCCGTGCAGTTGTTTCCGGGGGATGGGAGACGTGATGACGCAGCCTGGGGGCGGGACTACGCGCTCGGAGATCTCTCCTCAGAGGTCCCTCCTCAGAAGCAGCATAACAAAATCCAAACTTGGCAAAGAGACACAGTATACAAAATAATGATAAGAGGCAAAGAGCCACATTCATTTTGGCCGGGAGCCGCATGCGGCTCGAGAGCCTCGTGTTCGCCACCCCTGCTCTAGAAAGTCCGGTGGCTGCGCAGGCGCGCAGAGGAATACCCAGTAGTGGGTATTCACAGAGGCTACGAAGGAGAACATAATTTCATTTGGAATGAATTAATTCCTTTATACAAGGTACCATTGTAATTTGAGTAGACATCTGAACGAATGGACAAAAAACCAAGACTAGCTCTTTCACATCAAATCTGGGCATCCCTTTCTAAGATGGAATTAAAGCAGAAGCTTTCAATTTTTTTTACCTGAGCTCTAGCAAATATAAAGCATGACTGACATAAGCCCAGGGCCTTTGAGCAGCACATGGTCTGCTGCAACAGTGCAGGTCTGTCTCATCCGAAAACTTCACATGGAGGTCCACGCAATGACAGCACTGATGTATGACCTTATACTATTATAAAGTTATAATTTGCAGGAATATGATATTTTAGGGGTGTGGGTATAGAATCTAAGATTCTAGAATTAATGGCATAATTGAGAAGAGAGGGAGAAACATATAAGATTAACGTTTTTATTGCCAGGCACACTTCTATCAACACTGAATTTTATGGGTTTGAGTCAGCGACTCTTAAACTGGCTTTTTCCTCAAGGGAACAATGAAAAACACAGCTGAGAAAAATCAATCTAAGGCTAAGAATTTTTCTGACATATTTTGGCCAGAAGAGATTTTCTTCTTTTTTTAAACTGCCACAATTCAACTATGTAATAACACAGGCAAGGGTATAGATTAGCCATGCTATCTTGCGGACTTTAAAAAGAAAGCGAGGGTGAGATCAAATAGGGCTCTGTTACTCAGTGATCAAGTCAGAGTATGTGGGGATATGGCTGGACTACTGAAAGTTAATTCCCAGATCTCAGGAAATTGTTGTAGCCTTAAATATTAAATACCTCAATTAGAAAAAGGCAGCCCAATGCACTGAAATGGTCCATCGACTGCCAGGAGGCCTTTCAAAAACTAAAGGGAGTGCTGTGGGACCTGAGCCCGGGCACTGTGTTGTTGCAAAGTGGAGAAGACCTGAAACACCCAGGTGGCTACTTGAAGGGGAAAGGTTAAAGCGAGAGAAAGAGAGAGAGAGAGAGAGAGAGAGATGAACTATTCCACAATCCTGACGGATCTTCCAGAGTGAAATGGAGTTTGAAAAAGTGTGGTTACAACAATGTGAAGAAGCACACTAGGTGTCTGATCGGACAGCTGCAGGGCCAGATTCAGTAACAAAAGTATTTTTACAGTGTGGTAAAGTGGCAAGCCAGCTGAGAGAGGTGGGGTGAGTATCACGAAGGCCAAAACAACCCGTCATCACATCTTAAATGAGCACAATGGTGGAATCACACATACACCTGCTCTGTTCCACTGCCAGAAAAAAACTCCATTGGCAGGAAGACATAAGTGAATGCACCCCTGGTTTTGTATGGAAGGGCTCCTTTAAGAGGGCAGATAAATGGTTATGGCTCATATTGCTGAGAAATTGTATAATCTACACAGCCTAGCTTACAGTGGAATTAAATTTAGAGTACTCCTGAATTTGTGCACTTTGACTCTGAATTGAGTGGATTAAATATTCAATGGATAAAATATTAGTCAAAACTATTACCAGCTGTGATCTTATATTGTTATTTACTCTTATTTTCCTTCCCAATTTATCAACCCTGTCGGGGTTTGGGGAGACCTTGTTCTTCCTTTCTGCCTTCTTGTTGAGATAAGATCAGTCCTTGAACTTCAAGTCCCTGAATACCTTGGAGATAAGACAAAGCAAGGAGTCCTGCAACATGGGTGGGGGATGGCAAGAGTTAGCCATCCATGAGTGCTACCCTGTTTCCCCGAAAATAAGACCTCCCCAAAAAATAAACCCTAGCAGGATTTCTACGCATTTGTTAAATATCAGCCCTACCCTGATAATAAGACCTAGTGATGGGCGTGGCTATGGTTGTGTGCAGGGCTGACATTCAAGCATATTATACTTAATAAAAGTAAGACATCCCCTGAAAATAAGCCCTAGTATATCTTCTTAAGAAAAAATAAATATAAGACAGTGTCTTATTTTCGGGAAAACACGGTAGTCTCTGTCTTGGGGCTCTCCATAACCATGATAGTCAGAGTAAACAGGTGCTAAATGTTTCCTCACCAGCTCATGGAGGAAGACTCAGAGTTTCCACCAAGGTCTGGGTTTCAGCCACTGTACTCCATTCTCAATTCCTCCCACAGCACCACCTGTCCTAGACCTTTCTCCCCGGAACAATGGCTTTGGTGGGGTTCTCACCCAATAGACCCACTCAGCTTCTTCAGAAGAGCCCAGACCTCTTCAACATATTTATTAATTACTTTGATGAAGGAGTGCAGGGAATACTTATCAGATTTGCGGATGGCACAAACTTGTGTGGAATAGCTAGCATCCTGGAAGACAGGAACACAATTTTAAGTCTCGAGCACTGGGCAGGAAACAACAGAATAGAATTTAACAGGGGTAAGTGTCGTGTTCTACCCCTGGGGGAAGGGGAACCCAAATGCACAGTGACAAGATAGGGGATACTTGTCTCAGCAATACAGTGAGTGAGAAGGATCTTGGAGTTGTCATAGATCACAAGCTGAATATAAGCCAACACTGAGATGTGGCTCCAAACAAGACAAATGCTATTTTAGGCTGCATTAACAGACATAATAACCATCAAATCCCATGAAGTACTAGTCCCCCCTCTATTCAGGACTATTTAGGCCTCATCCTGAATACTGTGTCCAGTTCTAGACACTACATCTCAAGAAGGATGCTGACCCAAATTGGAACATGTTGAGAGGAGAGCAACAAAGATGGCCAGGGTACTGGAAGCCAAGCCCTATGAGCAAAGACTGAAATAACTGGGCATGTTCAGCCTTGAGAAAATAAGACTGATGAAAGACATGGCAGCACTTTTCAATACAGGGGTACCCCGACTTAAGAGCAGCTCGATTTAAGAGCAATTCGACTTAAGAGCGGAAAACTGTTGCCGTTTAAACTGCCACCTTACAAATTTTAGATATGGTCTGCTCGACTTACAAATAATTTTTTTCAGTGTTTTGATTTTTTTTAACTTATTTTTTTCAATTTTTAGATAGGTACCCCAACTTAAGAGTAGTTCAACTTAAGAGCATGCATTCGGAACAGATTAATTCGTAATTTGAGGCACCACTGTACTTTAAAGGAAGTCATACAGAGAATGGGCAGGCTCTATTTTCGACAATCTCTATTACCCATGTAATAATGGGTTCAAGCTACAGGATTCCAGTTCAGATTGAATATGAGGGAAAAGGATATAAGGAGTCAGGAGGGTGGATGCACAACATTTACACAGTACTATTCAAACTTTGGCTTCACCTTCTGTAAAGAGCTGGCTGACCAGAATATTCGAGCCTTATTCTCATATTAAAATAACTTCAAAAACTTAATGTGGAAAGGATAAAAATCTGCTGTTGACATCCTTACCTATTTTTGGTGCACCCAATTCTGATTCAGTTGTGGAGGGTTTTTTGTTGTTGTTGTTGTTTTTGCTTCATGTACGATCTGCATTCTGATCTGTCCAGGATTGGTTTCCTTTCCTTCAAATGATCAGTCTTCAGTGTTTTTTTTACAGCAGGATTCCTACAGAAACTATAGCTCTTGCATGTCTGATCTTGGGAGGATGGACAAAACAAAACAAACTGAAAATAATACTACAATGAATGGCAAAATGATGAAAAATGTCTACAGCACAAAGAACAATGTGAAAAGGAAGACAAGTTTTTTAAATATTGTAGCGTAAGAAAGGGATGAAAAACAATACAAGGATGAGAATAAGTAAAATGATAGGCTGGAACATCTGGGAAGGTAAATACAAAAACAAGATAGTGCTGTATTAATAGAACAGCAAAATTAGCAATTCAAGAGTAGGGGAGGATGCATATTGAGCCCTGTGTTGAAAATTCTGATTAGTTTTAGCAATGTGGTTCTGAAAAGAAAGGAAATAATGATGTTGCTGACTTTTTCTGGGAAACAACGTTCATTAATGGAAACATACAAGTTCATACTGAAGCTAGCTATATTTTCTTGGCTCTTAAATGACTAGCATTTTAATTAGAAAATATCATTATGCCTTTTTTGTTTTGTCAGTTAATACAATATAATTTCAACCTGTGTTTTTATTCACTTAACATGAAGTTACTAAACAGCTTTATGTTTAGAATATCATTGGTTTTTTAATCAAAGAAAATAAAATGCATTTCATTCAACAAGAATAAATCTTGGTTTCATTCACACCAGCAGCATAAAAGTGGAATGAATGAATACATACACACACAACTGCCAGGTGGAACCTGATGATTGGGACTGAATGTACAACCTCTCACCATGATGTGAGACAGTGACCTCAACTAAAAAAATGTGTGACCTGAACTATCTATGATATATCTATATGTTTCTATACCAATAATGGCCTGTAGACTGAGAGGGAAATTAATTTATGGCATTTCAGAATAAGCTCACCCCTCCAGCCCCCAAACTGCAGGCTGCCCATGTTCCTTACAGACTATTCCCATGATGTGCATATCATATTTGAAGGCGCTATAAGAAGTGGTGCCTCAGTTCCAAGTGACATTGTATTTACAATTCAGCCCCATTGCCATGTAAGTGATGCTGCCATCTACATGAATCTGCTCTCGTGAAAAATAAATACATCTTCAGTCTCCTGTTGAGTCAATGCATGTTGTTTTGGCATAACCAAAATAAAAACTGCCACATTAAAACCAAAATGTGACGCCTAACACAGCAAGGAACCCAATCATCTTTAGAGGGCTACATGTCCTGTTGGATCGGCTCTCCGAGGTTGGAATCAGAGGCACTGCTCACAGTTGGCTCCGATCCTTCCTGGAGGGCCGTCCACAGTACGTTCTGCATGGGGGGGAGTTGTCGGCCCCTTGGATACTCCCTTGTGGGGTTCCACAGGGGTCGTCGCTGTCCCCTATGCTGTTCAACATCTACGTAAGGCCGCTGGCTGGGGTCATTAGGAGATTTGGAGTCTGCTGTCACCAGTACGCTGATGACACGCAGCTCTATCTCTCCTTTTCCACCTCTGCAGTGGAAGCTGTGGGGATCCTTGACGAGTGCCTGGATGCCGTCCTGGCTTGGACCGGGGCGAACAGGCTTAAGCTCAACCCCAAGAAGACGGAGGTTATGTTCTTTGGGAGCTCACCATCTGGGTACGGTGGCCCTCTTCCGCGTCTGGGGGGAGTTTCCCTCCAGCCAGTGGAGAGGGTGCGGAATCTGGGCGTGGTCCTGGACCCGGCGCTGACCATGGAGGCTCAGGTGGCGTCGGTGACCAGGGCCGCCTATTACCATCTTCGCCAGATTGCCCAGATCCGCCCGTACCTGGATGTTGACTCTCTGAGAACAGTGGTCCAAGCACTGGTGATCTCGAGGCTGGACTACTGCAACGCCCTCTACATGGGGTTGCCCTTGACTCTTCTCCGGCGTCTGCAGCGGGTGCAGAACACGGCGGCCAGGCTGGTGGTTGGTGTGCGTCGTTATGACCACATCACCCCAGTCCTGGCTCGCCTGCATTGGTTACCCGTTGCAGCCCGGATTAGATTCAAGGTCTTGGTTTTAGTTTATAAAACCCTCCATGGCTTGGGACCGGATTACCTGACAGAGCGTATCGTCCAGCGATCCACCTCGGCCCGTCCAGTTCGGTCGGTGCGAGCGCACTCGCTCCGGGTTGCCACCCCTCGAGAAGCCCGGAAGGCGGTTACCCGAAACCGGGCTTTCTCAGTGGCAGCCCCTTCCATATGGAACTCTATCCCTAGCGAAGTGTGCTCTGCAGAGTCCCTGCAGGCCTTTCGGAAAATGTTAAAAACCTTTTTATTCCGAGAGGCCTTTGGCGAATCTTAATTTTCCTTATATTTTTTTCCTCCGCCATCGTTACTATTTATTGATTGCTGACTACCGGTGTCTCCAATTTTAATTGTTAGGATTCACGCCTTTGGCGTGCTGGGATGCACAAGGAGGCACTAGGACTTTTATTTTATATTTGTACTATACTGTTTTATTTGATGTTGCTTTGGATTTTGTTGTAATTTTATTCTCTGCTTGTTGGCGCTTGGACGCTTTTGTTCGCCGCTTAGAGTCCTAATTTAGGAGATAAGTGGGATATAAATATAACAATAAATAAAATAAAATAAAAATTCAAGAAGCCTTGTAAGAGTTCTGCAGAAAAGGGCACCAGTTACTTTACTGCAAACAATCTCTTCTTTTAGATAAGGGTGGGAGACATGTCATCCTTTCAGATTCCAGTTTAGCTGGTATAACCTGAGCCAGCATGGACCATGGCATGGGCTCTTTGGAAGTAAATTCTACAACAGGGGTTATCCATTTTTGCTTTTAGATTGTGTCGGATAGCCTGCCATTTAAATTGATGGACTCACCCCAAGTTCTTACATGAAAAAGGGAGAAGATGCATCTCAACAAAGGCTAGTGATCTCCAGATTAGTTGGATTACAGATTCTACCATTTTGGCCAGTATGGCTATTGAACGGCACCAAGGTGTGGGATGGGCCATCCCTATAATTAGCAACTAATTCCCATCAGCTAAAGCTTCAAACCTGGAACAGTTTCAGTTCTGTATGAAGGAAAATTTGTTTTGAAAGAATGGGAAGATTAGTTTTAGGGCCAACCAGAAAAGCACTGGTCAACAGGCTCAGTATCTTTCACATCCCTTTTATTTGATGTTAGTATTACCCAAACTTTTGTGGTGCTCACATATTTTTGTTAGTTTTTCTTATTTATTTTATTGTAGAACTGTTATTTTCTGCTGTGGTTTTTCTGTTCTATTGTTAAGTGTTTCTTTTTTAAATTTAAAAACTTTTAAAATACTTATAATTCTTTTTTTAAAAAATAAGCAATTTGAATGCCTAAGATATAAAGCAGGGCATATCTATTTTAAATAAATGAATGAATAAAAATATAGGACTATGCTTCTGATGTTTCTCTGCAGTCATATCTACCATGTCACTTTTCTCTACTTTGGCTGTGCAAGACTCTCTCAACCTTTAGTTGGCAGACAGGCGCTTTTAACAAGAACTATATCTAAAGTATGACAAGAATCAAAGATGAAGCAGTAGTTTCTTTGTCCAGGGATTCAATCTCCCAGAAAAAACCACCAGCTGAATTTTCACTTTGTTACTCATCATTGCAAATCAAAGTTGCCTACTCCTATGGAAGACAGACAATTCTTTTTTCTTAACAACTTTTCAGTCACTGTTCCTGTGGTCAATATTATGAAACTGGTTTTATTTTATTGTTATACATATTTCTAATGGCCATTTTCCTTTCATCAGCAATATTTCGCTTCTAGGAACCTAGCTGGATAATACTCACTTCAGGGGGACCTCAGATAAGGTTCACCTCCTCCCTCCTGCTACATACTGTTCTTGTTCCCCTTATGAGTAATCTCTGCTTGTTTGCCAGGATGAGATCTGGTGGGTGAGCTAGTGAGAAAGCAGAGGTTATTGTTCCTTCTTAGGGCCATCAGCTAACCCACTGGTTCCCAACTTTGGCAAACCCAGGTGTGCTTCAACTGCAATTCCCCAACGCCTTCACCACCAGCTATGCCACCTGGGGTTTCTTGGAGCTGGTTAACACCTGGGTTGACCAAGGTTGGGAACCACTGATTTACCCCATATTTCTGGTTTGCCCAAGAAGAAAGGGCACAAAGCAAGCTATTGCATAGGGTGAGATGAGCAGAAGCAGGGCTGCGAGATTCTCAACAGAGATACCGACCTGACAAATGCAAGCCTTGCCAAGCCTTGATCCAAGTCCTTGAAGTTTAGGATTGGAATTAACCACAATGTGGGAGATCTTCCATCAAGCCAAAAAAACATACACTGTATAATGTAATGTAAATTTACATTACCTAAGAATTTTAAGAAAATGTAGATCAAGTATCCTTGATGCAAACTTTCGCCTAGATAGCTTATTAGGTAAAAATCTACCTGACTCACTGACAAAGGTTCATCTGTGTTTCGATCATCCGAAGACTTTGGAACTTCCAATCTATCAATAAAGGCCTGGAGCTCTTTCCTAAACGCCTTCATCTGGGCATTTATCCGATACAGAAGTTCATGTTCCCGTATCCTACTGCCGTCGTCTTCCTCATCCACAAGTCCAAACATGTCCCCATTTGCCACATAAATTCTTGCCTCTGTTATTATGGTGCTTGTATCTGAAATCAGACGGTCTATTGTCTTGCCTAGGCGTTCTGCTTCACAGCGGATGTCCTTCATTTGCTGCCGGTCTGTGAGGCTTTTCTGCCACCCTGCCGGTGGCGAATAGAAGGTTCTCGTGGGAGTCAAGCAACGGATGTTGCGGACTTCCTCCGAGTCACTTTCCCCACCAACGGGCCCTTCTCTTTTGCGATGGGGGGGACGAGAGTCATCATCACTTTCTTTTTTCCCTGCATCGCTTTCAGCATCGCTGTCTCTGGGGCTGCCCCGAATCCCCAAATGAGAGGCCAGATCGTAGCGCTGCATGTTGGACATCAAGACTTTGTTCTCATACTGCAGCTGCATGACCTTACCACTGAGTTCATTGGTCTGCATGCGGGCAGCTTTGAGTTCTTCTTGCAATGCTTCAGTCTTGGCGCTCTCGTGGTGTCTTGAACTGTCATGAGCTCCACTCTTGTATTTGTATTTGTTCAGCTCTGCTGTGATGCGTTTGTTTTGTTCTTCTACATCAGCCAGGTTTCTCCTCAACAATTCAGTTTCATCCTCAACTAGCTGTAAATGCTGTCGTAACTCTGAGATAGATTCATTCTGTTCCCCCATTAAAGGGTTGGCTGCCCCTGAGAAATCATCTCCTCTTAAGTCATCAAGCTCTGCTTTAAGTCCTCTGTTTTCAACTTCCAGTTCCACTATTTTTCTTCCTAGGATATTAGCTTCTTCCTCTACTAACCTCAGACGAAGCTTGAGTTCTGATTCTCTCGTGGTAGGTGGGCCTCCAGCCTCTCCTTTTGGCAAGGGGCTGTCAAGATCACCATAAAATGACCTATACTTTTGCAGATCATGTTCAATTCTGTCTTTTTCCTTGTCTATTTTGGCCAGCTTTTTTCCTCATTAGGGCCCCCTCTTCTTTGACAAACTGCAACTGGCATTTCAGATCTTCATTGTCCTCCTTATAAACAGAAAAATATTCAAAAATTACAGGCAAGCATGGGGATCCATTAATTTAAGCAGAGGGGACACTGCATTTAATCCATATATCAGCAACAAATTGTTTATGTCCTACTATAAAACTTAATTTTTCCACTAGATCTATAGGAAAAGCTGAATCACGTTCACTATGAACAGTATTCTAGGTCCCGAATCATGCTGCCCCCAAACCTATTCAACATCATTTGTTAAAAAACAGAAAACCCAAGACTGAAGCTCGTCTGTCAATTTCCATTCTACATATTTATTCAGAAGCAAAATCGAGCTTACCACTAACCACAAAATCAGAGAAAGCTGTAGCTATACCTGCTAACAATTTTTGTATTCACACAGTGGCTGAAGTCCCATTGAATGACTCTTTGTGGTAATAGCTGGTGACGTTGGTAGCCACAGGCATTAATTTTAAAATTCATCCAGGTTCTGAGGCTCCCTGGGGACATTTTTTTCCACCTGATGAAGACTTTGGAAGCCTCAGGATGGGGGAAGTTGTTAATTCCCCCAGACTACCACAACTGGTTTTGGTCTCAGTCCAAACAATGGAACAACTGACAGGGATCTTCAGGCATTAAAGGCTCCCCCTCTCTCCCCGGTTCTAATGCTCCAGTAGGCTTTCCCAGCTGAAAGTAACTTGCAGGGGAGGAGGGAATGATAGGAAACTAAAGTAATTATTAACATCAACACATGGAATTACTCAACAAAATTTCAGTTACTGTGCTCTAAGTGTCAGGGTCACATTTAGAAAATGCAAAGTAGCCCTCATATGTTTATTAGAAATGGTTGCAGTTCACACCAAAGAGGTTCTGTCTAATTTTAAAAATGGTGATCATCAGGTCTGACTAATCGATGAATCAATGAATTTCCAGTGATGAATTTATGAATCAACAAATTGATTTCTCTCACCTATAAAATGCTATGAAAACCTCCCCCTGACATCTAGAGGCCCCAAATTTGCAGGGGATGCTTCCTCTCCTCTACAAGCCCTGTGTTTGGTTAATACTGGGGTTCAGAAGTTTGAGTTAAGTACCCTCCAGGCACCTAGGGGCACCAAACTTGCAAAGAAACTTTCCCCAACTTTTCTCTGCAATCCCTCTAAGTTTGGTGAAGACTGGGTTTCAAGACATCTGAGTTATATACCCACACATTCCCCCCCCCCGAAAGTGTCCTTTAGAAACTGGGTTGGGAAAACCCAATTTTCACCAAACCTGGAGGGATCACAGAGATTCAGAGGAAGCTTCTCTGAAAGAATGGAGTCTCTAGGTGAACTTTCCTGGGCGTATGTGTGCTGAGCCTAGCCATCTCCACCAAACCTGGAGGAACTGCAATGGAGAATCAAGGGGGCTTCTCTCCAGTTTTAGTGTTTCTAGGTGCCTTGGGGTAATTTTATAAGCTGATAATTTGACAAAATCACTAAAATTTGTCAATTCTTCTTCATTGGGGGACTCCCTTTATGATGAAGATGAATCAATGAATTTTGACAAATTGGCTACATTTGTCAGAAAATGTGGTTCATTTTTCCATTTGTCCGCATCTCTAGTTCTGACTCTTCATATTACAATGAAAAAGTGAGTCAATAATATATAAATATTAACGTCTCAACTCTTCAAGATATAACTTTAAACACAAGACTATATGTATTCTTAGATAAATACATTTCTATATCCTTTATAGTAATGTAAACATTTGGGAAATACCCAATAGTAAAAGGCAGGTCATGATTGAATGAGGAAACACTTGGTTGCATAGAAATTTGCACCCTATAGCCTCTATATGGTAACATGAGACATAAAGAAATATTTGAGCTCACCTCAGTGGGTGTCTGCTGTGACTTTTTTTCTGACTTCTGCAAATCTTTGCTTCCTCTTCTCTTTAAGGATTGCTGTACAGTAAAAGAAAAATATTTTATTAAATATTTTACTAATTCTATATGTAATGCAAATCAATTCAGCCATCATTGGTAACACCAGAAACTTTTCTACATGCCCCAAATGTATGAAACTTAGTTTATTTATTTAAAAACAAATCAGAAGCCAATTCTGATGTATTTTAAGGGGCTCCTCCTGGCATCCCTGGAGCCCTGTACGGGCCTATTAGTAATCATAATATAATTGTATCTAATTAGATTTTTGTATCATATAATGCCACTAATTGTCTAATGCCTATAATCAATTTCAGTTGTGGCAAATTTTACAATACATAAGCAAAACATGAATGGTTGCTTTAAAAAAAAATCAGATTGGGATTGTGATCCTTGGGTTGTCAGCAAACTTGAAAAATGGCCATGAACCCACCGGTCTCAACCTGAGCTACACAATTACATGAGATAACCGTGTCAAATGATTTCCCCCAACAGAAAGCTCCCCTTCATGTGCTGGTTGCAGGACTGAGTCATATAACCAGTTGTGTGGCAAGGCACCTGTTCAGAGAGGAAAAACTGCTACACAATTGTCCTGATTCACATGGGAAGCATCAACAGGCATTTAACCTTAATGTTTCAGGCTTTTTCTCAGTCTAGAGAAGGGGTCAATTCTCCTGTTTCATCCAACAGTAACAATATTCTGATTGTTCTAAGCATTCCTACCACAAAATATCACAAGAATTGAAGTAGAAATAGGACCAGAAATTCCGTAAGACAAAACAAAAAACAAAAAACAACTCAATTGTGAGTCCAAACCCATCCAATCCGTGGAAATTGACATTAAATGGAATTGACCTGTCACTGATTCAGTGGGATTGCTCTAGCTGATATGGACAATTTGTAGTTCGGTTTGACTGACTAGGATCTACATATTATTTATTTGCCTAAGGATTTAAGAGTTATTCTTCAGCAAACACTCTCAGAATAAAAGAGTAAAACATTTAAAAACAGTAATCACAAACATCTCATTATGATACACAGAGGAATTAAATAAGACATTTCCCAGATGACCCTTTAGAGATGGAACTTAAAAGATGGTACGCCAAAACTGATAATTCTGGTTTCTATCCTCACTCACCTGTCTCCAGAGAGGAGCATCTGATGCACTACTCTCAATATCAGTGGCTTTGTCAGATCTGATCACCGATATTTGACTATTCCTCAAGAGCCATGCAGAACTGTATGGACTTCCAAGGAAAAAAATTGAAAGCCTGTGTTCTCCACAGCTGTCATTACCCCCCAAACCTCCAGAATGAAACGATTCATATAAAAACTCATCTGAGTATCAAGGCATAAGTCTTGGCATTGTTGCAGTAACTCCAGTCTTTCTACAGGCCTTATTTATCAACATTGGCTCTATGTTCCTCATGAGAAAATTTACAGATGTGATTGCCATGCAAAGTCTTACAAATGTGAGAAGTTGCAAACAAAAGTATATTAAAATATAAAACTTAATCTGTAAGCAGAGTTTAAATCATGTAAAAATAAAAGGCACATTTAAAAAGCTGAGAATATATTTCTAGAATAACAGAATTCTTAAGAATAAAATTGGGTAAAACAAAAAGCATTTCTTAACCTCTATAATTGCATGCATAAAAATAATATATTTTCTAAGTGCTCACCCAGCCATCTGCCAATTAAAATCTATAGAGGAAAATCCATGATGTCTTCATCTTTCTCTCTGTGCTGTTCATGATCTTTTCCTTTCCCTAGCTCCTTTGCTCACCTTGGCTTTGCTAACATGCTTGTTTGGTATCTATTGCCCAAAGTGGTGTGGAGGTGTGATGATAAGTTGAGCAAGTGAATGTATTTTATCTCCCTATGTTTAAAATTCTTACTATTTCCCATTCTTCCTATCTATAAACAACTAACTCCACAAAGCCTGGAGTTACAGGTCCACAGCATCTAAGATTTGAAAAGCCCAAAATTCTTAGAAGTCATGAATATTGAAATATATGAACCTACAAAAAGTACAAACTAATAGACCCACATATATCCCCTCAACGATGTAACAAAAACACTGTTCAGCTGTCAGAATGCTAGAGTGACCTTGTTTAGCTTCAGAAGCAGCAAATTGTTTTGTCTATAGCAAATTCTTTCCAAATTGCACTTTTAAACACATATTAATGTGTGAGCTGCGGGCAATGAAGCAGGAGGGGAGACGGCTGGAGCGCAAGTGGAGAAAATATCACTGTGAGTCCGATCGAACACGGCTTAGAGCCCATTATCGGGCCTATTCCGTGGCGATACGGTTGGCGAAAAGGCATTATTTCGCAAACCGTATTGCTTCCTCAGAGTGCCGTCCAGCAGAGCTGTTTTGGGTGGTCCAGGACCTTCTTCAACCAAGAAATATGGTGGAGGTTCTGGACAACTCATCAACCTGTTGTGACCAGTTTGCCGCTCACTTTGAGGGGAAAATCGCTCAGATTCGCAGGGAATTGGACTCCACTATTGATGCAGATTCAAGGGATGTATCCAGTGTGCCGTGCTTAGGTCCAGTTTTATTGGATGAGTTTCAATTATTGAGACCTGAGGATGTGGACAGGGTGCTTGGATCTGTCCGTGCTACCACTACACCGCTCGACCCTTGCCCTTCTTGGTTAATTGAAAGATCTGCCAGGGGGGTTCGCACCTGGGTCCAGGAGGTTGTTAACGCCTCCTTAAGAGAGGGAGTGGTCCCCACCACCTTGAAAGAGGTGGTGATTAGACCACTCCTAAAAAAACCAAACCTGGACCCAGGGCTGGTGGTTAACTACCGACCAGTAGCGAACCTCCCTTTTTTGGGCAAGGTGTTGGAGCAGGTGGTGGCCGGACAACTCCAGGCACTGCTGGATGAAACTGATTTTCTGGATCCATTTCAATCTGGCTTCAGGCCGGGTTTTGGTACAGAGACCGCCTTGGTCGCCCTGTATGATGACCTTTGCCGGGAGAGAGACAGGGGGAGTGCGACCCTGTTGATACTCCTGGACCTCTCAGCGGCTTTCGACACCATCGACCATGGTGTCCTTCTAGATAGGCTGGCCAGGTTGGGGGTTGGAGGCACTGCTCTGCAGTGGTTCCAATCCTTCCTGGCTGACCGTGTCCAGAAGGTGGTGCTGGGGGACAGTTGCTCTGCCCCGTGGCGTTTACGTCACGGGGTTCCCCAGGGCTCCATACTGTCTCCCATGCTGTTCAACATCTACATGGAACCGCTGGGAGAGGTCATCAGGAGGTTTGGGCTGAGGAGTCAGCAATATGCCGACGATACTCAGCTCTACCTCTCGTTTTCCACCAATCCAGGTGAGGCGATTTCTGTACTGAACTTGTGTCTGGGCCAGATAATGGACTGGATGAGGGTTAATAAATTGAAACTCAATCCAGACAAGACGGAAGTACTGTTAATGGGTGCTTTGCCGGACAGGTTAGAGGGCCATCTTCCTGTCTTGGATGGGGTTGCACTCCCCCTAAGGGACAGGGTCCGCAGCTTGGGGGTGCTTCTGGACCCCGGTCTAACTCTGGAAGCCCAGGTGAATTCGGTGGCCAGGGGTGCCTTCCTTCAGCTACGGAAAATATACCAGCTTCGCCCCTACCTAGACGAGCACAGCCTCATGACAGTTACGCATGCACTGGTAACATCCCGTATTGATTACTGCAATGCGCTTTACGTGGGGCTGCCTTTGAAGACGGTCCGGCGATTGCAACTGGTTCAGAATCGTGCGGCACGGCTGGTAAGTGGTGGGGCCGCCAGGGATCACATCACGCCGATTCTGCGTAACCTTCATTGGTTACCAGTTGCTGCCCGAGCTGAATTCAAAGTGCTTGTTCTGACATACAAAGCCCTAAACGACTTAGGACCTAGATACCTGAAGGACCGCCTCCTTCCATACGAACCTACCCGGCAATTAAGATCTAGCCAGGGGGCCCTTTTGAAAGAGCCATCCCTCAAGGAGGTGAGAGGGATGGCCTGTAGACATAGGGCCTTCTCGGCAGCTGCTCCCAAGCTATGGAATGCCCTCCCGATCGAGATCCGCCTGGCGCCAACACTGATTACATTCCGGCGCCAGGTAAAAACCTTCCTGTTCCAGAAGGTTTTTAATTGATATAATATAGATTGTGGGTCCGCTGATGACAATTTTAGAATAATGATTTTAGTGTAAGGTTTTTATTGATGATTTAGTGATATTTTACTCTTAACTATTCTAAATTGTTTTATTCCTTGGATTGTAAGCCGCCCAGAGACCTTTGGGTAGTGGGCGGCATATAAGTTAAATAAATAAATAAATAAATAAATAAATAATTTTCAAGTCTGCTTTTTTCTGCACCCTGCTTAATTATTTTAACACTCTACACACACACACACACACACACACACACACACACACACACACACACACACACACACACACACAAATCAGGTACTGACAGGTGGAAACATGGAACTCCTATAACTTGGGATTCATAGATCAAGGATAGCACACTGAAGCATGGCTGGAAAATAGATGAGGATGCAGCATTACACTTTTAAATCTGTCAAAAGGCACTCCCTATGTTCAGTTCTGTTTTATTTTTGTATTTTCAACTCCACTTTCCAATCATATTTCAAATGGAGACTCCTGTACAATGAAGTGCAGTGATCTGAACAAGATGTTCCAAGTTAACTGGGGCCACATATTAAACCATCTTCTTCACTGCAGGCAAAAGGTAGACAAGATGACCTTTCAATCCTGCTACAGTTCTAGATTTCTGCCTTCCCCATATGCTTTATTTTTTTTCTGAGCATAAGGGGCTTTGACTTAGCAAAAAACATTTCAAAGCAAATTAATCTCATCTCTTGCCCGCTAGATGCATTTCTTAATTTCAGACAGGAGTTACAGGCAGTTTACCTAGGAAACAATAATATTTCAGAAGAAACTTATATAACTTCTTTATCTTTTTGAAAATGATTTTTCAAATGGCTTCTTTGTTTGTTTTTTTGGAGATCTGGGTTGTTACACTCATTCCACAGCCGCTTAAGCTGTAACCATAACACAGCAACCAGACCCCTGACTTCTAAGAGACAAGCCTAACAAAACTCATTATGTTGAGAACTCCTAGATTTAATATCTAAGAGCAACTTGCCTGGTAATTTTCATCTTGCCATGTACATTTGGACTTTACGTTTTTGACTTTAAATTCTGCACATTGGTACAAACCTAATGAAGTGGTGTTTAATCCACAAAAAGCTTATTTACTGCATGATTTTTAGTGGTCCATAAAAGTATTGCCTATTTAAACTTCTATGTGTTTGTTTGTTTGTTTGTTTTATCATCATCATCATCATCATCATCATCATCATCATCATCATGCAGCAGACAAGATAACTAAGCTGGATTTTGTATTACAAATCATCAGTCGAACGCTTCCCAAGCGTTTAGGACTATGTGATGTATCGGCGAATTATGCGAGCAGATCCCAGTCAGGTGGCTTTCTGCAGCTAACTGATGGTGACTTTGTCAACTCCAGTTTCTTCTAAATACTTGCTTAGCTCTTTTATTATTATTATTATTATTATTATTATTATTATTATTATTATTATTATTATTATTATTATTATTATTATTATGCTGTTAGTGACACAAAGCACGAGTAATCCATCCACGACTCAGTTCAGCAACATAACGTAAGTAGATTCAGGAACGGAGCTCATTTTACCTTATACTAGAGGCAGAAAAGTGGTACTTGTTTCCTCATTTGGATAGCAAGGACCTACAGTGATCAGTATCCACAGTGTAAAGAACAGCACATGCCAGCAATCTGGATGAAGGTCAGCTGACTGCTCAGTCAGGAATTCAGCTGGAAGTGTAACCACTATAGAGTTGGGTACCCTCCCTCACTTGATAAGAAAGCAAGTTCACTTTGAAAGGAGTATAGAGAGCGCCATTTTCCACTCCAACCTCACTCAAGCAACATACTCTTCTTATGTTCTAGCATATTCCTGTGTACTTAACCTGTTTTCTGTCTTCTAGTTCAATCCCCAGTCCTGCTTCTTGGCTTGCCTTCTAGTTCTGACTTACTCTTTAGTCCCAATATTTGCTTTGCTCATCAGGCCTATCTTTTGACCTTGACCCTAAGTTGTAGCTTGTCCCGCGTCCTTGATATTTTGACTATTGCTTTGCCGCTTGCACACCAGTGCTGAGCAGAAGACCATTCTCACCCGCAGGCACCTTCCTATTCAGTGTAGCACAGAACTTTGTGTTTCACATTCTTTGCAATACTAACCAGTTGACTTCAACAGAAATATACTGCATTCCTTTTTCCTCTGTGGAGTTGCATGTTTCCAGAATGTATTATCATTCTGATACTGTCAAAATTTAATGATGTTTTGGGGGAGGGGGACACAAAGAAATAATCTGCATCCAATATCCCTAAAAATCCATACCTCAAGTCCTGTATCTTCCAAACAGAAGTCAGCCATCTTGTCAAACCACTTAGATGTATGGACATCTATCTTCCTCCCAAAATATTTAGAAGTCTTACTTCCAATGGAAGAAACAGTTAAGAAATTCCTGTATTTTAATATTTTCAGTGCAGAAAGAGGCCCTGGTGTACGGTGGCCATTATAGTCATTCCACTGAGCTGTATTATGATGGACCCAAACTGCTGGCATCTATTCAAATTAAATATTGGGCAACTTCCTAATAGCATATGATTCTGGTAATTATTTTTGCAGAACAGTCGCTATCAATCATGCTTTAATTTAATGGATGTTGCCCATTATTACAGGAACCAGAATAGTAACAGATGGACAGCGAATATCTCCTAAGAGTGATAGCCACCCATCCAAACCACAAAACAAAGAAGTTATTGGCTATAGGTTTCATGAAAGGTTATATCACAAGATTTTCTATGTGGTGAATTTTAGGTTTTTTTTTATTAAGGACAAGAGGAAATGATGCAATTCTGCAACATGGGTCCATTTTACACAAATTGTCCGTCCCCCCCCCAATTTCACAGCAAACTAACAAATAATTACTATTACTGGTTCCTAAACAAAGAAATCATCCTCACTTTACAGATGAAACTGCATTTCAAAGTTTAAAGGATCTGACAGCTTATAGTGAAATAGAGGTCTCATTTTTGTGTGTTTCAGAATGCACCTAGGCCCTAGGGCAGTGATGGCAAACCTTTGGCACTCCAGATGTTTTGGACCACAACTCCCAGAATTCCAAGTTTAGATTGCCAATGACAAAGGACTGTGGGTGTTGTGGTCCAAAACATCTGGAGTGCCAAAGGTTTGCCACCACTGCCCTAGGGGATCTCTCACATGATTCAACTTAATCTGCAATATATTGTTTCCATGAAAACAATTAATTTCCAAGCCTGCCTCAAAAAAGTGGTTTTTACAGCTGTGTGGTTCTTTCTTGCAATTAGCTGGAGAGAGAAAGGAGGCTGCTGCATGACATGGGTCAGAACAGTGGTACCTCTACTTATGAAAATCGGTGGCATTTTAACTGCTGCCTTGCAAATTTTAGATGCTGTCTGCTCTACTTAAATTTTTCTTATTTTATTTATTTTTATTTGATTTTTTTAGATATGGCTGCTCTACTTACAAGTTGTTCGACTTATGAGCAAGCATTCGGAACGGATTAAACTCATAGGTAAAGGTACCACTGTATTGATTCCCTACTTATAAGCGCAGGCTGTAGCAAGTGATCACAGTCCCAAAGTATATTTTCCTTCAGAATTTTACAAGCTCAGAGCTCTAGATCAGTGGTTCTCAACTTCCTAATGCCACGACCCTTTAATACAGTTCCTCGTGTTGTGATGACCCCCAACCATAAAATAATTTTTGGCATTGTAGGGGGCCAGTCGGGTTGCGCAACCCAGGAGTGTACACCTGTGACATCGGCAGCAGTGGCGGTGGCCGAGGAGGAGGCTGCACGGCCCAGGAGAGCCCGCCTGCAAGAGTGGTGGCTGCGGCAGAGGAGGAAGTGGCTGTGTGGCCTGGGAGAGGCCGCTTGCAAAAGCGGTGGCGGCGGCAGCGGCAGAGGAAGCGGCCAAGCAGCCCAGGAAAACCCGCCTGCCCATCCACCTACAAGAGCAGCAGAGGAGGAAGAAGTGGCTGCGTGGCCTGGCAGAGTCCACCCACTCATCAAAAAGAGCATCAGTGGAGGAGGAAGTGGCTGCATAGTCCAGGAGAGTCTGCCTGCACACCTGGAAGAGCAGTGGCAGAGGAAAAAGCGGCTGTGCAGCCCGGCAGAGCCCACCCACTTCCAGAACACAGCCAAAAACTTCCAGAACACAGCCAAACAGCCTGAAAAACTCACAACTATCGAACATTTTCATGTTTGCCTATTGCCATATTCCTTTTTTTAAGGGTGGAATCTTCGAACAATGTAAACATTCTTTGAGAGCCCAGACTGAGATCCAAAGGATACACCCAATTCTTCTGGACAGGATCTTACTGCATAGATGTCCACTAGAAATGAAAGTAAAAGGAGCTCCTGCATCCTGCACCATATCATCCACACTGATAGAGGCTTTCCAGTTGTAGAAAGGTGTCTTTCTGAGCTAGTCCTATTGATTGCACTGAGACCTCAACTGCACCTGTTGTGATAATATTAAGCCCTGACCTTTGTTTATTAATTTATTAATATACACTATATTAATATATATTAATATTTATTTATTTAATAATATTTATTTATGTATTATTTCATTATTGCTTCTCTTCCAACTTTCCCACTGTAGCCATTACTCATGATGGTCAGCTTAATCATCAAAAATATGTTTCCTATTTAGTAACTTTCTCTGTCGAGAGACTTCTGCAAGTACAGTATACAGAAACCAATCACATCCTATATTATGGAGATATATTTATTTAGTTTAGTAAGGATAGCATTTTTCTTCTTCAAAGCATCCTTTTACATTTCACTGTCTAAAATCATAATAGCCATGTCTCTTATACATCACCAAGTGTAGCAAAGCCTAGATGCCCTAAGCACATCCGATCTCACTTGATTCCGGAAGCTAAGCAGGGTCGGCCCTGGTTAGTACTTGGATGGGAGACCACCAGGGAATACCAGGTGCTGTAGGCGCCTGGAGTAGGAACTGGCAAGCCACTCCAGTACTCCTGCCAAGAAAACTCCATGGACATGGAGTCACATAGAGTCGGTCACGACTGTAATGACACAACACAACACCACACACACACACACACACGTGTAGCAAAATGGCAATGACAAGGCAAACACCAAGAAGACAGAAAGTGTAAAATATAAATCCCATGTGGGACTTATCAGAGCAAATGGTAAAGGGGAAAAAAGAGGTGCTATTCACAAAACCAGTTCTTAGCTTTTCTTGTTTCAAACACATGTCAGATGAACTAAATGCATGGAAACTAACAGTGGAACAGAATAAATTCTTTTCCAATGCAGGTGCCATATGTTTAAAAAGAAAAAATGGAAAAATCTAGTCCTTCTTAAACCATAGAAACAGATCAACTATGTACCCTCACTCTCTACCATGTCTGAAGTGTACATGTAACAGCGAACTTCCAGGATATAAATGCTCTATCTGCTTCCCTATCCAAAACCAGATATAAGCTTTACATTTTCCCGCCCTCGCTGCTCACACCAAAAGCACAGAAGAGGGAAAATGAGCGATTTATGCTTCAGGGCTCATGCAAGTTGTGCAGGGCTCATGAACAAATGATGTGTTCCAAGCAATGGCTTATTTTATGATTAGTAAGCCCCATGGAAAATTTGGCTGGTTGGTCTAGCAGGTTTGGCTCTACTTTTCTAAGTATGAAAGAGCAGCAGACGTTCCTTCAAAAATCAGTACTTCTAATTTCAAAAGTAGGCACAGGGAACTTTTCCCTGCAAACAAGTACACAGCAGCCCTACATCTCTACCTTGTTCCACCAGTTCTTTCCGCCATTGTTCAGTTTCCCTGATATTTATTCTCTTTTTCCCAAATCAGTCCCTTCAATATCTTTGCCATGTAGTCAAGCATTCTGTAACAACCTCTTTCATTAAGCACACCGAGCACTACCAACCCCTATGATGAAGTTGGAGGTGGTATAAAAACTAGAAATATAGGATGCATACTAACCTCTTTCATCTTGTCAAATTCATTTTGCAAAGCTTGCTTAGCAATCTCTACTTCTATTAGCTGCTGCCTTAACTTTTCATTTTCATCTTCTGTGGCAGTACGTTTTTCTTCCACATTTTCCAGCTCGTGGTGAAGCCTTACCGAAACATCTTTTGCAACCTACACAGAACAGTACTGAAACTTTAAAACCAACAAAACATCTTTATTTCAGTAGAATTACTTGTGTCATGTCATCTGTGAACTCGCATTTTGCCAACAAAAAAACAGAGCTGATACAGATGTTCTAAAACTAATTGCAGCATGTTAATGACTTGTATTTTGAACACAGATCCATTAAAGATTAAATTGATGGCCTCCCATCAATTTTCTTTCTCATACAAAATAAATTAGATGACCTAGATGGAAACGGCACATGGAACTTCCAGGTCAAAGACCAATTCTTTGCCCACTGGAAACACAGGACATTGGATACAATTCAAGGCCACCTTTGAACATGGCCATTTTACACTCAGTTTTGTCAATGGACAAAATTCATCATTACATCCTGGGCTATACACATTGATTAAATAAGCAAATAATGTTTTAAAACATGTACACTTATTTACATTTTATCTAATGCGTTAACAGACAAATGAATAATTAAAGTGTGTCCTAATCCTATGCACATTAACTCAGAAATAAGTGTCTATGGGATAAGAAAAGCTGCCTTTCACATGCTATATGGCTACATACAAAAACATCCTTAAAAATGCTATCACTAGTCAGCCCAAATTTTATTCCAAATCAAACAGGACATTTTCTTTAAATATGGAGTCAATTATTCTAAGTTGTCAAGGTAAGAATAGAAAGGAATCTAAGTACACAGATATTTAAAAAATAAATCCTACAACTGTAGGAGAGAAAAAGTTAACTTATGCACTGTTCGTATAAATACAGTGGTACCTCAACTTATGAATTTAATCCGTTCCGAATGCATGCTCTTAAGTCCTATCTAAAAAAATTGAAAAAATAAGTTAAAAAGAAAAAAGAAAAAAATGCAAGTCAGGCAGACCATATCTAAAATTTGTAAAGAAGCAATTAAAATGCCAACAGTTTTCCGCTCTTAAGTCAAATTGCTCTTAAGTCGAGCTGCTCTTAAGTCGGGGTACCACTGTGATTTGTGATACTTTGTATTCTCTTCATTGGTAGACAGAGTTTCATTTCATTTCTGCTTTGGCTGCTATCGACCAACAAACAAACAGCCTGCCAGTTTAAAAATGTGCTGTTTTACAGCTTGATCAGACTGTATTTTCTGAGAAGCAACTCCAAAAGGCATGTATGCATAGGATTGCGGCTTTTTTCTAATTTTCTAAGTTACAACTCAGAAGAAGAAAAAATGGCAGCAAGCAATTATTTATCATGAAGTGCAAGTTACTCATCCACAAAGAAAATATAATTAGGAATAGAATACTAATGCTCAGGATACATATTATTTAATGATGTGACGGCAACATCTCTTATGATGCATGAACAATTAGGTGAGCACATATGCATGTCTACACATACTAAACGCAAACTTCAATTCAGCTAATCTGTTTTAAAGAGTCAGCAAGCAAAAAATGAGAACAAGTAATCCCATATTAGGGGTCAGGATCTTCTCCTCCTATTTTAGAATAAGCTAGTAAAATTGCTATTATCCTTCCATACTGAAATACCCAGTGGCATATTATCTAGCTTTCTATATTCTAAGTGTGAAATAAAAAATTGGGATGTACAATAATATCTTGGTTTACGAGTGCCTTGGTTTAAGAGTGTTTTTTTGCAAGGCAAGCAACCATTTCAGATCAATTTTGCCTGGTTCAATGAGCAATGACTTGCAATATGAACACCGGAGCAGATCACAAGTGAGCCAATTGTGGTTCTCTCTCTTCCCTCTCTGCTGGACTGTGTGGGATTGTTTGGAAAGTTCCATCTCAGGCAAGCCTCAAAAGCAAGGGGAGGAGAGAGGAACTGATGTTTACCTTGCACCAGCTAGGAATATTTTTCAAAGGAGAATATTTATTCAAAGGAGAGGGCTTTATTTTTCTTTATATTTATATTTTTATTTAACTAGTTTTCAATATCCTTTCTTATTTTTCAAAATATTTCTAGTCATGGGGCAACTAGTCAAGGGTGCATGTGGCTACAAAATGCATTTTATTATTGTCACATTAAAAACACAGAGTAAAATCCAAGTTAGAACAGATTCCGCAGCCAGGTACCTAAAACATGGTGTGGATGTGGACTTCTAGTCAACTTCTTTTGTGAGTTTTGGCATTTTGTGTGTGGTATATGGGACACCAGAACAAATAATCTTTGTTTCCATTATTTCTTATGGGGAAATTGGCTTTGATATAAGAGTGTTTTGGTTTACAAGCATGTTTCTGGAACGCATTATACTTGTAAACCAAGGTATTACTGTAGTGAAAAAGGTCAACAAGAAGAGTCAAATCTTCTTGTCTTCTAGATACAAGTGCTCATACAAATGGTTCTTTAGGAAGTTCTATACAGGGCATCAGTTAGCACAGGCATGCCCAAACTTTGGCCCTCCTGATGTTTTGGACCATAACTCCCAGAAATCTAAGCTTAGATTGCCAATGACAAAGGTCTGTGGGAGTTGTGGTCCAAAACATCTGGAGGGCCGAAGTTTGGACATGCCTGATTTAGCACAAATGTCTTATCCAGTGAACAGAAAAATCTGGGCACCTGTTCTCTAGTGATCAAGGAACCAGAATTTGCTCTAAAAATCAGCTGTTTTCCATTGATAGACAAGGACACACTGTACTTAACAGTTACTCCCTAGCTCTGCCTCCCACCTCTTTGCCAGCTTCTGATCCTACAGTACCTTCAAGTCCTGTTCCAAGCTACGCAGAAGTTCTCCATCAATCTCCCCAGTCTGTGCATAGCGGAATCTTTTGCGTTCTGCTTTCCGAAGACGGTACTGAAGGATCCTGCAATTTTTGTTGGCTCTCTCCAATTCGTGGCGCATTTCCTGTAGCTGGCAAGCATCCTCTTCAAAGAAGCTATCTCTCATCTCATCCATTTCAGTCCTTAGCTCATCTATTTCATTCTGGAATCAAATCAAAAGTATACTATATAATAGTACACATGAGTTTAAAAGAGAGAGAAATATGGGAGTGAAAAAAATAACTGCACATAGTTATCCTCATTCACTGAATGAATTACATCCTGGCTCGATTATGCTGAGAAAGAGACCCACTGAAATTGGTAGGTGTTAAGTTATGAATAACTTATATGATACTGGCATGGTTACAGTGATTTCAATGGGTCCACTTTTAGCTTAGCTATATCTATATTTGACTTAACATTTCTTGCAAGCTACATTTATGTATATTGTTTAATCGTCATGATGTACCATCAAGTCAAATATGAATTATGATAACCCTTTTTTGGAGTTTTCCAGGTCAAGAATACCAAGAAGTGGCTTATCAATCCCTTCTTCTGGGGGAATCCTGGGATTGTGCAGGTTGCCCAGGGCCAGGTTCTACTCACACTGAAATGAACTCTCAGAACTCTGGCTTCACAGCCCAATACCTAAACCACTGTGCTAGCCAGTCAGCCAGCATTCTACATAGTATCATATAATTGCAGGTGATCTAGTTGATTCTGACTTATCTCGGCAGGATCTCTTAGGTACATCTCCTGCCAGGATTTCTTAGTATAATAGAATGAGTTTGCCAGTCCTTTCTTCTAGTGCACTCGGAAGCTGTTTCTGATCTCCCAAGGCTACACAGGCTGCCACTTCTTCAAAGAGACACAGTGTGGAACCAAACTCCCCATCATGCCAGAAATCCAGTAACAGTAATGATCAACAATAACAGTGTGCCATCAGGTCAATGCTGAACCTTTCCAGGGTTTTCTAAGTAGAAAGCATTTAGCAGAAGTTTACTATTCCCTTCTTCTAGGATCAGCCTGAGACTGTGAAGCTTCCCCAAAGCCACACAGGCTGACTCTTCTGGGATGCACAGTGGGGAATGGAGCTCTCCAACAACAGGAGTCTTGCACTCCCACAGTATGTTAAAAATGTTATGTTTCATGTTGTCATTAGGGAAGACACTGGTAATTTACTTAATGTATTTATTTAAAATGTTTTATCCACCTTTCTCCTTAAAAAGGACCCAAGGTGGATTAGCAAGCTATTGTTGGAGAAACCCTACTCAGAGGAGTACCTAGTTTCTTTCCAAACTGTTGGGCTCTAAATGGCCTTAATTATTTTATTATTTTCTAAAACGCCCAGTTTATAAAAACACATCGGTACTCCTGCTTTTGACAACATGCCCCAGAAAAAAAGTGAAAGGAAGCACTCTCTCTAGAAAACAAAAGGAGTTTATTCTTATTTGTCCACTCATTCCACTAACTGTATTACTGTACTGCCCAATAGCTGAATCTTAGGGTTGTGTGTGTGTGTGTGTGTGTGTGTGTGTGTGTGTGTGTGAGTGTGAGTGAGTGAGTGAGTGAGAGAGAGATGTGCACAGTGGGTTGCCTCTTTTGTGTGTGTGTGTGTGTGTGTGTGTGTGTGTGTGTGTGTGTGTGTGTGTGTGTGTGTGTGTGTGTGTGTGTGTGTGTGTGTGTGTGTGTGTGTGTGTGTTGCACATTGGGCAGGAGAGGCCAGGGCGTGTGGGAGGGGGGGCAAGGGCCTCTCTGCCTCGCCTTGCGCCTCTTGGAAGTGGGGTTCAGGGCCAGAGACCCCCCTTTTTTTCCGAGAGGGTGAATGAGGGGGTCCCGGCGCCCGCCTGAGGCTGGGCCACACCCCGACCAGCACCACCACCGCGCTCACCTTGAGGGTCTCGTTCTCCTCCCGCAGGGTCTCCACCTCCTCCTGCAGCTCCTGCTGCCGCCGAGGGCTCAAGCGGGCGGCGCCTTCAGGGGAGGCTCCGTGGCGGCCATTGCTCTCGTCGCTCCCCGTCGGCGCCATTGGCGACGGGGTCGAGGAGGCCGGAGACGGGGAGGAAGAGAGGGAGGAGGAAGAGGGAGAAACGGCGGAGGGGGCTTTGGGCCGCTGGGCCGCCGGAGCGCCGCCGCCCTGATGGCCGCCGTCGCCTTGCATCGGGGCCGCCGCCGCCGCCGCCGCTGAACCGTGCCAGCGCCTTCCTTCAGCTGGAGCCGGAGGGGCTCATTCGGCGAGCATCCTCCTCCTCCTCCTCCTCCTCCTCCTCCGCCCGCCTATCAGCGCCGGGCCAACTTCGATGCACCAGGAGAAGATGGGGGGGGGGGGCGATGCCGCCGTCGCTGCCTCCCCGCGAGCTCTTTCTGCAGAGGCCTCGGGGGGGTGGGGTGCGGAGGCGGGGTTTCTTTTCGGGGGGGGGGCTCCTTCCAGCTCTCGGGGAGCCGCAGCCCCTGAACGAGCGCCGAGCGACCCCCTCCTCCGGCTCCACCTGCCCTCCGCTCCGGCGGGGCGGATGCTTGGCTTCTCGGGGAGGCGCCTCCCGTTTGACAGCCGGCGGTCCCCTCCCACTCCACCTCCGCCCCCCCGCCCCCCCCCCGCCGAGGCCAGGCCGGCTTCCTCTGCCTTCGGAGAAGCTGAGGTGGGTTGACCGCCGCCGCACCCCCTCCTCTCCGGCGGAGGAATGGCGAGACTCCGTGGCGGCCCCCCCCTCCCCTTGTCTCGGCCGGAGGAGGAGGAGAAGGCGGCCGCGGATGGGGCTCCTGGCCGCGGATGCGCTCCCCCCCCGGGGCCCCCCTTGGGATCCGCAGGGGGCCGCAGGACCAAGCAAGTGCCTCCTCTGCTAGGGTGGCCGAAGGTCCCTCTTCTGGGAGCGAGCCTTCCCCGCCGCCCCCAAGAGCGCCCTCCTGCCCCGGGGTTATCCTCATCATCATCCTTGAGCCCCCTCCCCGGGATTCCTAAACGGAGATGCCATCCTGGGGGAGATCGGAGAGACCCAAAGCCATGCCAAGGGGAGAGGCAGGGCGACCAAATTTTCATGAAACCCGCTTTTTAACATATCTTAAAACAAATCTCTGTGCCACACACTTTGACTAGAATTAGGATTTTCCAAGAAAAACGGCTTCTGCTTTTTTTAAGCCAACAATTTTAATTACGTTTCTGTATTTCTTTAAAGTTTTACTTTTTTTAAAAAAATTGTTCTATTTTACTAGTTTGTTTTCTTTTTTGGTGGAAAGGGACCTGGGTAAAGGAGAAGCAGGGAAGTGTGAAGATTTTTCTACTTTTTTTTAAAAAGGGTGTGATATCAAGAGGTCTAGGAACCACTGCCCTAGGTGCTCTTTTTTCCACATCACAGATGACATGGACTTGCTTTTTGAAGTCAGATCAAGAATTAATTGCAGGGACATCGAGCCATGTTTGGAAGAGTTCAATATTGGCCACTAGTCACTGTGAATTCTCTCTTCCTGCAGGTGTATTTAACATTAGTTATTGAATGGGTTGAATATAGGTATTTTTATGTTCTATTTGAAATTATTAAACTGAATCTGACAATCCTCATCATAGGCCATCAAGTCAATTCTGACTTATGCTGACCTCCCAGGTTTGCCAGGTAAAGGCACTCCGAAGTTCTCTTCCTCTGGGGATGCACCCAGATGTTTTCGACCACAACTCCCACAGTCCTTTGCCACTGGCAATCTAGGCTTGGAATTCTGGGAGCTGTGGTCCAAAACATCTGGAGTGCCAAAGGTTTGCCACCACTGATATAGAGGAATACAAACCAAATATCCCTTTAAAAATGTTTAATATGTACATGTAACATCTACCTACCAAGTATCTCCCCATGCAAGGCCTGATGCTAGGATTGGATGGTCTGATGGCCTCATTGGCTAATGACGGACACCAAAAAATATATATAGTAGTACAGTACGAGCAAAAATGGACAAGAGAACTTAAAATTGTAAACTTTACAATGTAAGGGATCTCTGCAGGCTAGGACAATGACCATTAAAGCAACAACATTAAATTTATTTATTGAATATGTATGGTCAAAAAGACCCAAAACCAAAAGAATAAAATGGTAAAAATAAGAACAATCAAATATGCATTTCGATAGACAACACATGAATCAAGCCTTATTACACGATATATAACAACATTAAATGTAAGCAAGTGTAAACTGTAAACTGTAAAAGGATTCTCAGCTTTGCATGGGATATGATATGGCAGCAGCTGATCAAGAAAGGGATTATGCAATGGCTGTAAATGGCATGATGAAAATGTCAAATATCCAAAGTATTGCTGCTATTAAAAAGCCAATTGTCACGTTGGGAAGAATTTGAAAAAGAAGAAAAATGTCAGTATACTGCCCCCTAGTACAGACCCAGAGGGCAAGTCTATATCTAAAAGGGGGCACACAGAATAATGAAAGGACTGGAATATAAAAGGTTATAAAAGGGAGAGACATAAGGAAAATATACAAAATGATAGAAAGAGAAAGTGGACGGAAGATTTTTCTCTTCCTTCATATCAAAACCTGTGCTCATCCACAAAAGCTAATTTACAGCAGATTCAGTAAAGAAGAAATGCTTTTTAGTTAAATTGTGGAAATCATTATCACAAGATATTGGCTGAAATCCAGTTGCATAAAGTTATGGCTCATAAAGATGATGATGTCATCAGATGCGGCCATATTAGAAAGTTTAAAATTTCTGATCCCCCCCCCTTACACACACACTCTTTAATCCAAGGGAAGACTTGAGGGGCTGCAGGATGGAGAAGGGGAGTCTATAGTTCTCCAAAAAAACTACTGGTGGGATCAGTATAGCACCAAATTACCCACGGCCATTTGCACAACATGAAAAGGGAATTAGGTCCATGAAAGCTATACTGTGTATATCGCTTTCAGTATCAGAGCCAAGACTAGGCTAGTATGCCTCTGTGCCTCACTTTCTGGGAGCACACAATGGATGGTGCAGCCTTGGTGTTCATCTTTCTATAGACAACTGGTTGGCATCTCTGTGAACAGAGTACTGGATTAGACAGGCCCTTGGCCTAACTCAATGTGGATGTTCTTACGTTCTTAAGTCAACACGAAGGGTGAAGAATCAAGAAAATTTCTGTGAGTTTCTGGAAGACCTCTTAAAAAAATAGAAACTTCAGTCAACCAAGTTTAATGTAAAAATGGTCCAAACTCTTTTTAGGTTATACAGAGAGTGAACTATACAGGAAAACCAATAGAAAAATCTAAAACTACTAGGGGTAACATATAACAAAGAATTGGTTAGTGTTTGTTTGACAATAAGTGCAGCCCAGAAAGAGGGGCCTTTAAAGCCAAACCTGCTAAAGGCAGTATGCTGGATTGCCTAATAATAATAAAATTATCCAAATGGGGGGAGAAAATAGATTAATAACACCTAGGGACATCAAACAGTCAAAAGTTGAAGAAAATATGGATGTTGTGCAAAACTTTGAACCAAAAGAAGATTCAAATAAGAATGGAACACCAGCAGAGCTCTCTATTAGGCAGCAAAAATTGAAGAATAAAATATTCACACATGCTGCATTAAATGAAGAGAGGGGAAGGCTCCCGATTTTAAAGACTGTGCCTAAAAAAAAATTGGTACCATTGATGAACGATGTAAACTCAGCACTTGCAACAATCCAGATAAGGTCAATTGAACAGATAAATCAGCTTGCTTATAGTGCAGCAACAATAGTAATGGAAGAACTAGGGATTCGACAATTGAAGCCCCCCGAAAAAATGCATTGAGAAACCACAGTGGAAAATCAGGCTGGAGCTTAAAATCAAAAGATTCCGAGCAGATGTGAGTAATTTAAAAAACCTGCAGGAGGACAAATTAAAGAATGGTAAGATCAAGAAATATTTGACTAAAAAATACTGGCTAAGTACAAGGAAAATTGGAGAAGCATTGGAAATAGTGAAGCAGCAAATAACAGCAACAGCTAGAAAAATTGAAAGATATGATGCTAGATTTACGCAGTATAAGGACAACCAGTTGTTTCAATCAGATCAAAGAAAGTTCTATCAGAGTTTAAATCAGAAGATAGGTATAAAAGATGAAAAGCCTGAAAAAAATGGCAACCATTCAGTTTTGGAAAGACATTTGGGGGACTGAGAAAGACTATAATAGAAATGCTGGATGGCTCCAAGATTTTGAGAAGAAATTCTCCAAGTGCACAATGGACCAACTAGAAATAACAGCTGATATGATCACCAAAAGAGTACAAAGAGCCAAAAACTGGACATCACCTGGCAATGATCAACTGCATGGGTTTTGGCTTAAACACCTGACCAGTCTGCATGGAAAAATGGCCCAACAATTTAATGAAATGTTGAGGTCAGGTTATATTAATGAGTGGTTAACAACTGGCAAAACCTATTTGATTCAGAAGGATCCAACAAAAGGAGCAATACCTGAAAATTACAGGCCAATAACATGTTTACCAACTATGTATAAACTGCTAACAGGCATCATCGCTGATAGAGTCCAAGATTATTTGGAAGCAAATAACATCATGTCAGTAGAGCAGAAAGGGAACAAATAGGAAAGAAGAGGCACAAAAGATCAGTTACTCATTGATAAAATGATCCTAGAGAATTGTAAAGCCCGGAAAACTAATTTATATATGACTTGGATTGACTATAAAAAAGCCTTTGACTCAGTACCGCATAGTTAGATTATTAAGTGCCTGGATGCCATTGGAATATGTAAAAGTATTGGTGCCCTAATTGAAAATGCGATGAAGAACTGGAAAACAGAATTGTTTGTCAGGGACAAAAGCTATGGATTGGTTAGCATTAAACAAGGGATTTTTCAAGGTGATTCTTTGTCACCTCCGCTATTTACTATTGCCCCGATTCACCTCTCAATAATTTTGCATAAGACAAATTTAGGGTACCAAACTGCTAAAAATTCAGGGAAAATTTCTCATCTATTGTATATGGATGACTTAAAGTTGTATGGAAAATCAGAAACTGAAATACACTCACTGACCAACACAGCCCGAATTTTCAGTACTGATGTTAGTACTGAGTTTGGCCTAAACAAATGTGCCACAGTGGCACTGAGAAAAGGAAAAAAATCATTGAGAGTGAAGGAATTGAAATGCCAAATGGACAAGCTATTAAGTATAATCAGTCTGAAGCCTATAAATACCTGGGCATACTGGAATTAGATAATATCAAGCATGGTCAAGTGAAAAATGTGGTCAGCAAAGAATATATCCAAAGGGTCAGAAAAGTATTAAAAAGTAAGCTGAATGGTGGTAACACCATCAAGGCCATTAATAGCTGGGCCATACCGGTCATCAGGTATACCGCTGGCATTATAAATTGGACTCAGGCGGAGCTAGATAATCTAGATAGGAAAACAAGAAAACTTATGACCATTCACTATGCATTACATCCACGCAGTGATGTTGACAGGCTGTATTTACGTAGAAAATTAGGTGGTAGAGGTCTTCTGCAAGTGAAGCAGACAGTTGAAGAAGAGAAGCATGTGTTGGCAGATTATGTAAAAAATAGTACAGAGCCAGCATTATTGGAGGTTAAGAACAGGGAGGTGTTTAAAGTAAAGCAAACAAAGGGTCAATACAGGAAAACAACAATGCAAATACGAGCTGATAGCTGGCATAATAAAGCACTGCATGGGCAGTTCCTTGAAAAAATCAAAGGAAAAGTAGATGAGGAAAAAACCTGGTTATGGCTCACCAATGGAACACTGAAAAAGGAGACAGAAGCCCTGATTTTTGCAGCTCAAGAACAAGCTATCAGAACAATGCAGTTAAGGCTAGAATAGAAAAATCACCTGAGTCCCCCACATGTAGTCTCTGCAAAGAGCAGATGAAACTATTGACCATATATTGAGTTGTTGCAAGAAAATTGCTCAGACTGATTACAAACAGCGTCATAATATAGTTGCTCAAATGGTCCACTGGAATTTGTGTCAGAACTATCATCTGCCTGTAGCAAAGAACTGGCGGGATCATAATAAGCCTGAAAAAGTGACTGAAAATGAGCATGCAAAATTACTTTGGGACTTCCGAATACAGACAGACAGGGTTTTTGAGCATAATACCCTGGATATTGTGATTGTGGAGAAGAAAAGAGTGTGGATCATTGATGTTGCTATACCAGGTGATAGTAGAGTCGCTGAGAAACAACTTGAAAAAATTACACGATATCAGGATCTGATAATTGAACTTCAGAGACTCTGGCATAAACCAGTACAGGTGGTCCCAGTGGTAATCGGCACATTGGGTGCGGTACCTAAAGAGCTAAGCAAGTATTTAGAAGTTGACAAAGTCACCATCAGTCAGCTGCAGAAAGCCACCTTACTGGGATCTGCTCACATAATTCGCCAATACATCACTGAGTCCTAAACGCTTGGGAAGCGTTCGACTAGTGATTGGTAATACAAAATCCAGCGTAGATGGCTGTGTGGTTAATAATAATAATAAAAACTCCAGCAGTCCCCAGCTGAATTAAAATCCATTTAAAAACCATAAAGAGAGGGGGAAAGGAAGAAAATGCATCTGTATATTTGTTTCCCCCCAACCAGAATTCTGGAAGCTGTAGCTACAAAATCTAATTCCACTGAGGAGTTTTTCATCCCTCACATGTGGGCCTCAGGAAAACTCTGGTACTGCCCTTTGAAGAAGAAGAAAATGGCGGGGAGTATGGAAGCATCTTTGGGGGTCTTTCATTTTGGGTTTCCAGCTTGTGTTTCTTGGCACAGTTGAAGGTAGTCAGTCTCAATAATCTAAGAATACAGTACCAAGCCTGAGGTGTTTTCCTTTTAAGAGTAGTTTCATGGGGTCACCTTCCTAAAATGAGAGAAACGGTGAAGAGAACTTATGGCAATCATTTGTGTTCTTGTGTGCTGTAGTCCCACTGGAAAAAAGGCTATAAATGATAATGCTATCAGTATCAGAAATTAAATTAAATTAAATTAAATTATATTAAATTAAATTAAATTAAATTAAATCACGGGCTATCAAGTCAGTTATGATTACTGATTATCTTTTCTTGGTATAGAGTAGTCAGAAGCAGTTTAACATTCCCTTCTTCTGGGGGCAATTTGGGATTGAGTAGTTTCCAAGGTTCCATAGGTAAGTTCGTGTTCTAAGGTATATGGGGGGGAACGGGACTCCTGAGCCTTGTCTCCATCGCCAGGTGCTCCAGCTCATTGAGTTATCCAACCAGCTGTGACTTCAGAACAAAACAATAATTATCTTAGAGATATTGTCAGTGCAAGAAATCCAGAAGTCCCACACCTCCGTTTTCTCCCAAGTGCTCCTTAAACCACAGAGATTAGCAGAAGAGAAGAGAGCAGACAGTAGGAGTGGAAGCAGAACAAGAGGGATGGCTAGAAGAGCTGCACAGTAGAACAACAACAGCAACAGTGACAACCACTACATCAGGGCCCGTTTGCCTCCAAAGAGAAAAATACATTTGGATCCAAGACAATCAGAGAACTGCAGAAAACACTTGAAAACTCTAGAGGGCACTCCCTTATAAGGAATAAGGCTGAGAGGATTTTAGTTGGTTGAAAGAAAAACACCATTCTAAAAGAGAAATTCAAAATAAGGGTGAAATTTTCGTTGACTTACTGCTGAGCCTGGTTTGTCTCTTGCAAAGAAGGACCATGGCTTTGTGGGAATTATAGTGAGTGGGATGTCCCAGGCCATTACTGGAAGGTCAATAATTAATGAGACAATATAAAAGGATCTAAGATTAAACAACACTGATAACATGACAACCAGATGACAGCATCATCTGGTTTATGCAGAATTTATACCAACAGGATTTTGACCAAAAATATTGGGTGGCTCTGTTTTCTGCTAGTTCAGTAGTTTGTGCATCTAAGAGACTGACCTCACAGGCTCTCCTATCGGAACAAGAAGCAAGATGAGGAGATTCCCGAGGCCAGGGAGGAGAATCTCTCATCCCGCTTAGATCGCAGTTCAGGGGGCGTGGTCGAGAGGAACTCCCTTCGTCCTGCAATGGACGTGCGGTTAGATTTCTTCGTACCGGTCCCCAGCAGGACCATGAACAGCAATGAGATGGACGTGAAGTATCAGTATAAGGTGCAGGGTAAAAAGTTTCCAGTTTTCCTTTTCTGAATAGCTCAATGTTTAGGGAGGAACAATAACCCTGTTTAGCCCTGTTAACAGTACAATGTTCCCCCGTCCTTTCGCAGTTCATATATTGCGGTCCCGGTATATCGCAGGACCACAGTATATGAAAGGTAAGGACCCCTGGGGTAAGCTGGATGGTCCTGTTTCAGGCCTCCTGTACTTACTCCATGCCTGGCTGTATTAGTTTAATAAGAGTGTATTAGTTTAATAAAAGTGCTTTCTAGTCAACCGGAAGTGACTTCCAGATTGCCGAAAGCCACTTCTGAGGCTTCTGATGTATTGGGGGGGGGGATCTCTTTGTCAAAAATGTCACTGTGGACCCAACACACCAACCTCACCCGTGTTTTGTAAAATAGTTTTTGCCAGGTCTATGTACCCACAAAACCTCTTATATTTTAAACACCACCACCACCCCAGTCATAGTGAGGTTCCAGCTCTATTTTGTGTCTTGGCAGTGTGTGTGTCTGTGTCTGTGTCTGTGTCTGTGTCTGTGTCTCTGTGTTAGAGTGTATCATTTTCAGTAGTGTGCATGAGGAAAAAATATTTTTAGGTAGCTGTACATTTCATTTTGTATTGCACTTTAGAATTGCCTCTGTGTGTGCCACAGATGTCTGAAAATGCATGCACAATTTGAGTAGAGTAAATTAATCCTTTTAGGAATAGGATCTAAGCTATCCCCTCCTTCTCCTCAGTTTTGTACTTACCTTTTTATGCCTGCCTTTAACTTTTATTTTTGCAGCAATTTGTCTTTTTCTCCTTTTGTTGTGACTTTCCCAAAGAAAGGCTTCTTAAGCAAGCCACCATCCTTCTGTTTTTGTTTTTGTTTTTATAGGGTTTTGTTTCATTTTTGTTTTAGTCTTGTGCCAGGAGAACTCTGAATCCAATATGAAGAAATAAATAATAAAGTGAGCTGTACTCCTTTCCCCATGTTGTGACAGATGTGGGCTTTGTTTCCCTTTGCTCTTAAACTGACATACTAAAGGGATAGGACACCTCAGAACATTTTTGTTTTTTTCTGGGAAGACTGGCTCAGCATTTTCTGAATCTGAGTATGGGGGGGGGATGTGGCCTCCAACCTGTAAAACGGAATATATACAATAATGTAGGCAGCAACGTCTTTCCTACCATTGCCAACTGTGGGATTCCAGCCTTGTGGCCTGTGCGTGGGAGGACAAGAGATAGGCAAGGAATAAAATGCAGTTTGTGGCAGGCAGGCAGGCAGACAGAACACTGTTTGGATCCTTTGGCTATGCGCTGGAGATTGAGCAGTAATTGATGGCACTTTCCCCAACGAATATCCTGGAAATACCCTTTTTCCCTGAATTTTATTTTTTTAAATTTTATTTTTATTTTTATTTAGACACAGAGCAAACATTCACAAATACTTTAACACTGGAGCATGAAAAGAATCAGACAGGTTACAAAGTGGTTATTTGTAGGTCAATTAATTTCAAACAGTGGTACTTGCACAGCCCTAATATATTGCTACTTGTTTATATATGAAGATCTCACGATAAGGGATCAGGTACACACACATCTATTTTTCATAATCTCCCAAATACTAGAAGCTTACAAGATACAGCCCAGCTAGGGATCTCCCACCAACCATCTGTCAAATACTTGAGTTCCAAAGGTTTCATTGTATACCAGGTAGTTTCTGTGACTAGCAGTATGCAAAGTAGAAGGCCAGGCAGATTACTGAAAAGGAATTCTCTATTAGTTTACACAGTCTGAATTCTTCTCTACCCTGAATTCTTATGGGCATTCCTTTAGTGTACAGTAAATACTTGTATAGCTAATGCTTTTATGGCATCTTTGAATAAAACTTTGTACCATTGGGTAATTCCTTAAGTAAGTAGTTATATCCAATTAGCATCTCCTGCAGACGGATCAGCTTCTGTGGGAGGAATAGGGAGGAGGCAATTTCCCTTCCATTCTGTAACCTCTTCCCCTCCCCAAATCTGCTCTGGCGGGTTAGGGAATCCTTGAGAGCAGATGGAGAGGAGGATGGGAAGGAGAGAGGATCAAAACCCAACAATGCAATCCAAAATCCTAAGCAAAATGACACTGGCTCTTCCCAATTTTTTAAAAGTAGATACAGTGGTACTTTGTATAAAGGAATTAATTCGTTCCAAATGAAATTATGTTAAGCAAATTTTTCTTTATACAAATTTCCCATAGGAATGCATTGAAAACAGAATAATCCCTAATTGTGACCATTTTTATGTTGTACAGATTCACCCCATAGGAGATTCTGTTAAGCAAAGTTCCCCTATCTCCGGAAATTTTTATGTTGTACAGATTTTATGTTAAACAAACCGTTTGTTATACGAGGGTTCACTGTATTAATTTAATAAAAGCCTGCTTATACATACTTGAATGAATGCATGACTGAGAATCTTCACAGGCATGTTGTTGTTCTCAGCTTATGTTTCTTCACTTTGAGCATCCCTCCCTGTTTCACTGTACAGCTTTTTCCAAGATGGTCTCTTTAGGACACGGTGACCATGTTTTCTTATGTTAAAAGGTGTGTGTTCATGTAGGTGTCACAGGTTAGTAACAAAATGCCACTGTCTTTGTCTAGTCACAGACTGGTGATGGCTGGTATTAATAGACAGGATTAGCAAATACAAGCAGGCCAGCAGGGTGTAAAGCTTCTATTTGCCTCCTTGACACTGATAAAGCAGAGGGGATCTAAGGAGACACAGAGGAGGCTCAGCTCCATCGGTCGGAGAGAGAACAGGTTTTTAGAAAGGAAGAGGTGGCTGTCTTTTGGTTCGCACCTGGGACAGAGGAGAAGGGATACGTTCTGGGCCAGGGACCGTTGAAAATGTCTCTCCAGGTTTCCCCACAAGCACCCTGGAGGAACAACAACATCTCTTTTTCGAATAAAGAGCTGTCTGTCTCAGAACAAGGAGAGACGATTATTGGCTTCTATCTGCTGGCTCTAGGTATGTATGGCCTGAGTGTCTGTACAACATATGAAATGAGGCGTGTGTATAGGCTTTAAAAGTCCATTCCACAGAGCTTCATGAAGAATTAAGATACCATAAATGGGTTCAGTACTGAATCATTGTGAGCACTTGTCCATCCCAGATGAGGAAGAATGGCAAGCTATAATTTTGAGACAGATAAAGCGAAATAATAACTGCATCATTTCCCCCCTTGTGTATTATGAAAACTGAAAAGTGATGTGTTTTTTACTAGACATTCAAGGATTGGAAGTGAGGCGAGGAGACTATTGTGTTGTTTGTCCTGTCAGCTGTTCAAGTTAGCTGGTACACTGGACTGTAAACTGATCAGGTTTCATTCACTTCGGAAGGATTAAACTGGCTTGAATTGAGGGACTTGGGGTTGATCAGGTTGCAGGCAGTCCAACTACTAAACTGCAATTTAAGATCAACTTGACAAAGACAGGGAGGAAATGGTTAGTGAGTCCTTTACGGTGTTTTCCAGGTTCGAAGGGTACATTGAGGCAGACTTTCAAATAGATCTGCTTTGATTTCTAAATGGGTCAAATGTGAAACCTTCTTGCAAGGCTTAAGTACTTGGGATCTCTGTTTAGTAGTCAACAAAGAGATGTAAGCATTTTAGAGTTTGCCAGCAGCTAGAATGAGAGATTTGTCTTTGGCTCTTACATTACTCATTGAAGTATGTGAGGGCCCTGACTTCAACACCTTTTCATGGATGAAGGGGATAATTCAATAAAGCCATGCCACTGAAAGGAGTTTCAATGCTAGATGAGTGACTGGAGACCATTTTTCTGCCCATATGTCTATAACCATTTGGATTTATCAAACAGGAAGTGCTGGAAACTGAGGTAATTTGCATTATTCAAAATATGGCAATCGTCTATTGATTGTACCATGGTGATACTTATATTAAAAGGTAGTGTGAGGACAAATATGAGGAAAATAATTGGTACAACCTGGTGGAAAAGCTTGGAAATCAAATGGTCATTCTTTAATATGGACCTCTTTGCTGAAGTGATCTTTGGGCTTCTTAAAATGGGGTCCTTCACCCACACCTCCACCTGGCTTCCACTGGTGCTTCTTGGTAGCAAATTAACATGGTGATTACTTGAGTTTCTGAATACACTTGTTATTATAATCGTACTTGTCTTCTTTTCAAGAAACCAATAGCTCCTGAAGAAATTTTCATATGCATTTCAAAAAGGATGAGAAACTCTTTCAAAGTGATCTTCTCTATTGGAGTTTGTTTAGTGATAGATATCATTGGCATCCTTCAGTCTCGAAAGACTATGGTATCATGTCTGGAGTAGAGATCCTAAAAACAGCACCTAGTGTGATTAAATAGACCAATTCGGGAATGGCAGTCTCTACCGCACTGGGGGCAGATGTATTCTGTTTCCTGCCTGGTCCTCGAGTTTCGTTCTTTCCGTGCCTGCCTCTTTTCCTCTGCCTGTTGGACAAATGCCTCTTCAAATTTATGTAGACCATGCTGTATCTCTTGCCTCCAGACAGTGCGATCAGAGGTCAGAGTTTCCCAGCTGTTGAGGTCCATTCCCAAGGCCTTCAGGTCCCTCTTACAGATAGCCTTATACCGCAGCTGTGGTCTCCCTCTGGGGCGCTTTCCCTTAATTAGTTCTCCATATAGAAGATCTTTTGGGATCCGACCATCATCCATTCTCACAACGTGTCCAAGCCAGCGTAAGCGTCGCTGTTTCAATAAAGTGTACATGCTAGGGATTCCAGCTCGATTCAGGACTATGCTATTTGGAACTTTGTCATGCCAGGTAATGTTGAATGTTCGCCTAAGACAGCGCATATGGAAGGTATTAAGCTTTCTTTCCTGTTGAGCATGGATGGTCCAAGACTCGCTGCAATACAAAAGTGTGCTCAGTACGCAAGCTTTATAGACCTGTATTTTTGTATGTTCTGTCAGCTTCTTATTGAGCCATACTCTCTTTGTTAGTCTGGAAAACATAGTTGCTGCTTTACCTGTACGTTTATTCAGCTCAGACTCTAGCGAGAGTGTATCTGAGATAGTTGAGCTAAGATACACAAAGTCATGAACAACTTCCAGTTCTTTTGCAGAAATTGTAATGCGAGGAGGAGAGTCCACATTCTGGCCCATTATTCGTGTTTCTTTCAGGCTGATTTCTAGACCAAAATCTTTGCAAGCTTTACTAAAATGGTCCATGAGTTGTTCACTTTTTTAGATTGAGAGCAATGTAGTAGATATAGCACTAAAATTATAAGTGTCCAATCAGAATCTTTTCCAGTGGGCATCCCCTAATAATGCACTTTGGACATTTGTTCTTTCATGAATGCTTTTTTGAACATCTAAATCAGGCCTGCCCAACAGGTAGACCAGGGGCTACCAGTGGCCCATGAAGGGTTCAAAAGTAGCCCGCCGGCCATCAATTAAAAAAATGAGGGGATAAGTTCTCCACCCCTTCCTCCCCCATCCCAAGGACCACCACTGCCCCAGCAAAGTTCTGGGTCTGCCAGCCCACTGTCTCAGCAGGGCAGTTCAAGGGCCGTGGTGCATTGAAATCTGTTCCCTCCAGAACAGATTAATTGGTTTTCAATGCATTCCTATGGGAAACCGCTGCTCTACTTACAAAAGTTTTTAGTTATGAGCACGTGCCCGGAACAGATAAAATTCGTAAGTAGAGGTTTTAGTGTAGTAGCCCTCAGGCACTTTGGGCTGGAAAAAGTAGACCTTGGCCTGTTCAAAGTTGAACAGCCCTGATCTAAATGAACCCTTTACCAAATGACCTGTTCTGGCTTTTCTTATTGTGGTTTTTAAATAACATTTTAGACATAAAACCAAAAGATTCCTACCTAAGAACCTCTTTTTGCCTGAATTGCACTCAGTACAAAGTGAACCATTTACACAACATCTGGGTGCAGGGGAATACTTTTTAAAAGCTTAGAAAGCCTTGTTTTTGTCAATCCTTGACACTATTGTTACCCAGCCAACCCTTGTGTTTTCTAGACTGCCTGAAAAGAAATACCATCTGTGATTAGTTAAGTGTTTATTAGAGAGTCAATACTCTGGTAGAGCATGCTGAGATGCATGGCACTCCCAGGCTTGCATAAATGGTTACCTGACAGTGGCATTATTCAGAGCTTACAAGCAATTGTTTTTTGGAACTGCAACTCCCATGGTACTCTAAGCCAACAGCCCCCCCCCAATTTTGTGTGTGTGTGTGTGTGTGAGAGAGAGAGAGAGAGAGAGAGAGAGAGAGAGAGAGAACATTTTGCTTTCAAAATGGAAGTTAAAGGGTCTTATTATATTTAATAATTGTACTGGTCCGTATATTATCCCTCACTACTGTAAGCTGCCTTGGGTCCTTTTCCAAGGAGAAAGGCGGGCTAAAAATACTCTAAAATAAATAAAAATAATAGGTTAATGTGTTTATAGTTATGTAAAATCCAGAAAATTAGAGGTTTTTGTATTTTCATTTTGGCTCCCTTCTGAAAATTAAGATCATTATTTTCCTTTACTTTTTTTTAAAAAAAAGCTACAGGTAGGCAGGCCTGCAACTAGGGTCGGTGTCAGCCAGGGCAGACATGGAGTCCACACTCCCCCACAAGGGTCAGTGAGAGAGATGTTAGGACGCGTTATCATTCCCAAGACAAGCGCGGAGAGGGAGGCATTGTAGAAGTGCCCAGCTGGTTTCCATATTCATTAGTATGCAAAAGCCTCACCGAGTCAGCAAAGCTGCCTATTTTTTTCTCACAAGGCACCAAAACCCAGGCTGGGCAACCTGCCACTGTTTCCCCTCCCCTCCCTGACCACATGCATCCAAGCCCTCCTGACCACCAGAGGGGCAGAAACTGGAGCAGTAGAACACATTGCAGGAGGGAGGGGAGATACCACAGCTCATCTAGGATTGCCCCCCCCCAAGCCTCCTACAATCTTTGGGCCCAGAGGACGGGTTCCTAAAGCCCTGGTCCTTGGAAGCAGGAGGAAAGAGGGGGCCCAGGGAGAAAGAAGCTGCAAGTCTGGCTGAACTTCCCCATGCCCATAATCTCATCCCCCTGCATCAACAGGGGATAGGGTTACTTCAAGCCCAAAGTCCTCTTGGTGCCCAGGTATGCCATGTTGGGAAGTGGAGGTGTGTCCTAACCCTGTTCCAATCATTTTGGCATGCTGGGTCACATGCCCTGTTTGCCCTCCTTCCCTGCTGCCCAATTGTGGACCTGCAGATAGGATCATCCCAATTTCTGTTTCCAAATGAATTTTATGGGGGAAATCTACTTTCCCCTTAGGAATATATTGCTTGCATAAAATCCAGCCATCATGTATGGGATGTTGTGGTCAGATTAGGCTCTACCCACAACAGGAATCTTGAAGACCAGCTGAGGAGAGGGGCATTTGCAGCAGAACTTTTTGGACCCAGGCAAGGGCTACTTCTTCACTGTGGAAAGGTGATGATGCAAAGTTCTCTCTCTCTCTCTCTCTCTCTCTGTGTGTTTGCATGCATGCATGCATGCATGCATGTGTTTGAATGTACAGTATGTATGCAGTATGTGTACCAACACACATGCACACAATTTAAAACCAATGAGTAAACCCTGTTAGGTTAATACAGATGTTTCTGTGTTATTTTTGCCTGATGCCAAAGGATTGATATTGAAGGGTGTCTCTGGGAACAACCATCAAGAAGGACCTTTTTCATAGATTCACCTCTGGGGGCCACACAGCTGAGATATGGGCCTTCCATAAATCTCTCAAGCTTGGACAGTTGCCAGCTGTTTATTTTGACTGCATATAACAACAATTTAAATTAGCATTTTCTTCATTATATACTTATATACTTATATACTTATAAAGGCTGCTTTCCCCTCCTCAGTGGCCTGGAAGTCATGAGAATTATGGCTGCTAATAGTACTCAATGTATCCAGAGGGAGAAAAGCTATGCACGGTCATTCTAGCTGCTCTGTGATACCATATGGCAAATTTCAGCATCTTCGTTCAGCATTTATAATTCAGTACCCTCAGGATCCCAGTGTGCTGAGTAAGGAAATTCTTTGCTCAGTGTAATTATTTTTTATAACCCATAAATGTTGCTTTAAGGCACACAGTGTGACTTAAAAAACTGCCCTGTTGATCTAAATGTATTTAAAAGACATCTTCATCTAGATTTCATAATGCCGTGCTTTTTAAAAAGTCTATAAATCAAGGGTGAACAAAGAAAATATAAAATACCTGTGTATCTATATCAGAAGTTGGCAGGGTATGTACAGTTGAAAAACTTTATACTGTGTAAAGGTCCAGTATTCCACTGGGGGTTTAAGGTAAAGGTACTTATTGTGGGGACAGAGCACAGAATGCATTTAGAACTAGCCAGGTGGACTGTTTTTTGGAAGGTGCTGAAGAAGAGGTTGGCATGTCATATGCACCAATATTATAAGTTTCAAAGCAAGCAAAGACCTTTTCTACATTAGTCCAAGAACATCTGACTTATTGATTGCCATAGTGGATCACTTACCCTAGAAAATGTATGCATGGGACTATATCAACTTCAAGATGATGAAGAAAGTCATCTGGAGTAGATGATGACAAACAAGATGAAATTTAATTCAGACAGATACAAAGTGCAGTAGGTTGAGAAACCCGCTAATGGGGGAAGATACTGTATTCTCCCCAGAGGATCCAATGCACAACTTAAGACGTTCCAGTCAACTTGGCACTGACTATGGAGGTTACCAAGTAGGGCTTTTATCAGCTTTGTGATACACTGGCTGTGTCCTTCCTTATCTAGAGAAAATAGATCTTCGTACTGTTGTTCTTGGCCTGACGCTGAGACTAGACCACTCAAATGTGCTCTATGTAGTGTTGTCTTTAAAGTTGTTTCTGTGCCTCCAAGAATTATTCCGAGCATGGGCACAAAGCGACATAGCAGAACATAGCATGGGTCATTCGTGTAGCAAACAGCCACACCCAGAGCATAGTGCATCCATTTGTGAATTTGAAAGTAATATATACAGTTAGGCTTCCAGTGGAGGGACAAGTATCTGCTGTCCTTTTCCTATAGACACCCCGGCTTCTGTGGTTTCAGATGGTGAAGAGAGCCTCGTGGCACAGTGGTTAAATGCCTGTACTGCAGGTAAAACTGTGCTCACGACCTGGGTTCAATCCCCCGGTAGCAGGCTCAAGGTTCACTCAGCCTTCCATCCTTCCGAGGTCGGTAAAATGAGTACCCAGCTTGCTGGGGGGGCAATGTGTAGCCTGCACACTGTAATCAAAATTGTAAACCGCCCAGAGACTACTTGTAGTGGTATGGGGCGGTATATAAGCAGAAGCAGAACACTTTTTAAGGGCAGCATACAGTTAGAGCATCTATCAATCCTGTTCCAGCTGCAATGATTGCCAAGACATTTCCAGGCCTACTTTAAAGGGGCTAGTGTTTACTTTTAAAGTTCTACACACACATTGGGCCAAGTTAAGAGGAGTCTTGCCTGGGCTTCTACATGGCCTAGCTAGGAGTGGCTTTTGTGTGCATCAGTAAGATCCTGTGAGTGAAAAGGGAAAGTATTTTCCATGGTGGCCCCATTCTTATGGGGCATCTTATTGCAGAACATGACCATAGGCGTCTCCCTGATATTTTTTCAATGGGTCTTAAAGCTATAGTTATTCAATACTGCTTTTAATTTGACATTAACAACATGCTTTATAATATAATGTTTATCATTGTTGTTATAATGGCTACATTTTATTTACTTGGTGAACTGCCCCCAAGGAGGTTTTCTTAGGGGTTTGTTCCCTTTACGTTAATATTCAGCATCAGACTGGGTTTCAGTTTTCGCTCAGTTATCCCATCTTCATTTGCAGGATTAAATAACTAAATTGACTGGTCTACAAACCCCCCTTTGAGAACTCTTTGAGCTCGCAAATGTATCCATCTAATGGAGAGATTAACAAATATAATCCAGGCAGCTTCAGTCCTGAAACACTAGGTTAAACCTCCCTTTGGTTGAAAACTTGAGGACAAACAGATGGGGCTCCAATCTGCAGACTGAACAGCAGCTTTGTAAATCCTGCCTTGAGGTCAATGAAAGCAAGGCTTTCTGTTTAACCCTTGGGAGTTTTGTTTCTTGAAAGCTACCATGGGAACCTCACCCACCACCTGGGGATCATGGAGAAAATCCATTATAATTATATTAGGGTGAACTTAAGCTGATGTCAAGTATTTCTCAAGTGAGCAGTTGCTTTTTGAAGCTTTCTCTTGAAAATTTCTTTTCTTTTACAGGATGGATGTCTTGGTTTGGAAACAGCATAGTAATTTTTGTACTGTACAAACAGCGAGCTGCCCTTCAGCCTACAGATTACTTGACGTTCAATCTGGCCGTATCGGATGCTAGTGTCTCTGTCTTTGGATATTCCCGGGGGATCATTGAAATCTTCAATGTATTCAGAGATGACGGATTCATTATCACATCAGTATGGACTTGTCAGGTATGAAGTAAATTTTGATGGATTACACACCATGGATGTCCACACAATGTGAGCACCAGGGGTTAGAAGAACTGGCTACTGGCTATGATGGCTGAGGGATGGGGGGGGTTAGTCCAAACAGTAACTTTTCCACGTTCTGGTAACACCTAGTGGAAATAGAGTGCTGCCAAGCTGTGCAGAAGACTCTTTCCTCCCTCAGTTGTTCCTTCCCAAGTCAGTTCAGAGAAACATTTGCACCAGTGTCAGCCATGGTTCCAGTATTTCCAAGGGTCTGAAGCTGGTTTGCAAACTGTGGCTAAGTGCAGGGCTGCCCCTCTGTAATGTTTGCCCCAGCCTTGATCCTCACATTCTTTTATCCTAAACTGTAACATAAATGGAAACATTGTTGTTGTTGTTTAGTCCTTCAGTCATGTCCAACTCTTCGTGACCCCATGGACCAGAGCTCACCAGGCCTTCCTATCTTCCACTGCCTCCCGGAGTTTTGTCAAATCCATATTGGTTGCATCGATGACACCATCCAACCATCTCATTCTCTGCCGTCCTCTTCTCCTGTTGCCTTCAATCTTTCCCAACATCAGGGACTTTTCCAAGGACTCCTCTCTCCTCATGAGGTGGCCAAAGTACTGGAGCCTCAGCTTCAAAATCTGTCCTTCCAGTGAACATTCGGGGTTGATTTCTTCCAGGATGGATAGGTTTGATCTCCTTTCAGTCCAGGGGACTCTCAAGACTCTCCTCCAGCACCACAGCTCAAAAGCATCAATTCTGCGGCGATCAGCCTTCTTTATAGTCCAGCTATAGTCCAGAAACATTACGTAGAGGCAATCTCATGGCATGAATGATCTGATTACTATTAACCATGGTTTCTGTTAACCAGGCCCGCACAACTTGTGACTCGCTAAAGCTGAACACAACCCAGTACCTATCTAAAGGGGCCAGCGTGGCAGCCAGGAAGCCTGGTGGTGGTGGTGGTGGTGGTCGGAGGCAGGTATTTGCTTCCTGACCAAGAACCCAAAACCAGGAAGATTGTTGAGCATCTGTCAGGTGCAACTGGGTTGTCTAGCAGCATAAAAACATAGGCAGCTGCTTTATAGCAAATCAACGGAGCCATCTAGTCCAGTGGAATTTAAGAGCTGGAAGGATTTATAAGGATCATCACGCCCAACCTTCTGATGAAGCAGGAAGTCCACAAAGTCAAATACCAGTTAGCAATCAGGGGTTTCAGAGCTAAGAGTTTAAGGCTCTCCTAAACCCACCTCAAGGTCACTGATATTTCTTGGTCTTCCCATCTGGAGCCAGTCCGACGATAAATAACCTCTTGGACAAAGCAGGCATTCAGCACCCAAACTGTGGTCTGCTTTGCAGAACCACCCAGCAGGTTTACAGGACTTGAGGCAGGTGTGATGTTATGAGTTCATACATGTGCATACCTAACTGGGAGCAGATGAGAGAATGATCAGATAAATGGACTACAGGTGAGAATTCTTACCTGTATCATCTCCTTGCTTGGGAGGCAGGGAGGCAGCTTGGTCTGGGCCACTCCTAAGAATTCCTGTCTGCTCTCTGTTGCTGCCCAGAGTAAGAATTTATGTGTTTGTGGTGGTTTTAGACTCCCTTACAGCCAATGCACAGGACTAATTAATACAAATTTTCTTCCCTCCTATTTATTTTATTTATTTATTTATTTTATTGTGGGACTTATATACCGCCCGTCTTCCTGGTCGGGAACTCCGAGCGGTTTACAACATATTAAGAAAACAACAAATTCCACAATATTATAGAAACTAAACAAGTAAGACAGCGAAGCGCAGGAGATGGCGATGGCAGGGAGAAGGAGAAAAAATAATAATCCAAATGCCTCCCGGAAGAGAAAGGTTTTAAGGGCCTTCCGGAAGGCAGGCAGGGACTCTGCAAGGCACACTTCTGCTGGTAGGTGGTTCCAAAGCGTCGGGCCAGTCACAGAGAAGGCTCGGGAAGCCACGCGCAGCATGTGCGCCCGCGACAACCTAGTTGGACGGGCCGAAGTTGACCGCTGGTCGATCCGCTCTGTCAGGTAGCCAGGTCCTAGGCCATGGAGGGTTTTGTAAACCAAAACCAGGACCTTGAATCTGATTCGGGCTGCAACGGGTAACCAATGCAGGCGGGCCAGAACTGGGGTGATGTGCTCGAATCGATGCACACCTGCCACCAGTCTGGCCGCCGCGTTTTGGACCCGCTGCAGACGCCGAATCAGCTTAAAGGGCAACCCCATGTAGAGCGCGTTGCAATAGTCCAGTCTCGAGATCACCAACGCCTGGACCACTGTTCTAAGGGAGTCCCCATCCAGGTACGGACAAATCTGAGCAATTCTACGGAGGTGGAAAAAGGCAGCCCTGGACACGGCGGACACCTGGGCCTCCATGGTGAGCGCCGGGTCCAGGACAACTCCCAGATTCCGGACAGAGTCCGATGGCCTGAGGGAAACGCCCTCCAAGGTGGGAAACGGGCCACCGTAGCTGGATGGGGTAGCCCCGAAGAACATAACCTCGGTCTTATCGGGGTTGAGCCTGAGCCTGTTAATCCTGGTCCATTCCATGACTGCACCCAAGCACCGATCGAGGGTCCGGACAGCCTCATCTGCAGCGGTGGAAAAGGAGACATAGAGCTGTGTGTCATCAGCGTACTGATGACAACAGACTCCATGTCCCCTAATGACCTCTGCCAGTGGCCTGATGTAAATGTTGAACAGCATGGGAGAGAGAGAGACGACCCCTGTGGAACCCCACAAGGGAGTATCCAAGGAGCCGACATCTCGCCCCCATGCTGAACCTGCTGGGGACGGTCCCCGAGGAAGGATCGGAACCAACTGTGAACAGTGCCTCCGATCCCAGCCTCGGAGAGCCGATCCAGCAGGATACCATGGTCGACGGTATCAAAGGCCGCTGACAGGTCCAGAAGGACCAACAAGGAGGAGCACCCCCTGTCGGCCCCCCGGAGGAGGTAATCTTGCAGAGCGACCAAGACTGTCTCTGTCCCCCGACCGGGCCTGAACCCAGACTGGAATGGACCCAGGATGTGCTCACCCTCCAGATGTATTTGAAGCCGGATCGCGGCCACCCTCTCAATCACCTTGCCCATGAAAGGAACATTAGCAATCGGGCGATAGTTGGATAAATCGCCCGATGCTAGGTTGGGTTTCTTTAGAATGGGCTTTACCACAGTCTCCTTCAGGCGAGAGGGAAAAATCCCTTCCCTGAAGGAGGCTGTGGCGATGATAGATGCCCATTCTGATATGCTCCCTCCAACGGCTTTCAAGAGCCAAGATGGGCAAGGGTCGAAGGGGGTGGACGCGGGCCGGCAGTGGGCAATTGCCCTGGAGGCCTCAAGTGAGGTGACAGGCCCAAACTCAACCATGCGAGGAGACCAAGGGGGCGCAGCCGTCGGGGGTGCCGAGAGTGGGCTAGAGCAACAGGATTCAAAACCGGTGCAGATGGCCTCAATTTTTGATTGAAAAAAGGCTGCAAAATGCTCACTACTGAAATCAGTAGGAGGAGGCCTGGACAGTCCAGGATTAGTGAGGTCATGAACCACACGGAAGAGCTCCGCTTGACGGTTCGAGGCCTCACTAATTCTCAGGGTGTAATGAGATCTTCTGGCCACCCTGATTGCGTGAACATAGCGCCTGGACTGTGCGATGACTGCAGCCTTCTTAGTCGCCGACCGGTTCTTCCTCCAGCTGCGTTCCAGCCTCTTCCGTTCTTGCTTCATCGCTCGAAGCTCTTCCGTGAACCACAATGAGGAATGAGCTCGGCAGCGGATGAGGCGCCTGGGGGCGATCTGGTCGACAACCTGGGATGTTTAGTTAAACCATTGGTCTACCATGGAGTCAACCAGATCGTCAGCCAGTCCGCCAGGAGGCCCTCCGAAGACTTCACAAAACCGATCAGGGTCAAGGAATCTTCGGGGGCGGGCCCATACAGTTGGCCGAAGGTCCCCGCGGGGTGGGGCGGCAATTGATACAGAGAAAGACAGCAGGTGATGGTCTGACCATGACACGGGGGTGGGAGCAATGTCCCACACCCTCAGACACAAATCCTCAGACGTGGAGGAAAATACCAGATCCAGGGTGTGTCCACATCTAAAACATGCTGGGACAGATTCATGGAGGTCATGGACTCCATGAAATCCAGAGCAGCACCAGACAGGTCACCGCCAGCATGCACGTTGAGATCTCCCACCACCAGAAGGCGGGAGGTTCTCAACAGAGCTGCGGCGATGAACTCGGTGAGCTCTGGTAGGGATTGTGCTGGGTTGCGGGGAGCGCGGTAACTGAGCACAATGCCAAACCTGTCCCGCTGCCCAACCAACAGATGGACACATTCCAAACCTGGAATCACCAACGTCGAGGCCCTGCTGATTTGAATAGTATCTCTGTAAACAGTGGCCACCCCACCCCCCTTACGACCCTCTGATCTTCCCACCCCCTGTACCAGAAACACAGGGGGGCACAGCTGGGCGAGGGACGCCCCCCCCTCTGCACCCACCCAGGTCTCGGTGACATACGCCAGGTCGGTTCTCCCATCAGCGATGGTGTCACGGATGATGGGTATTTTATTATGAACCGACCTGGCGTTCAACAGGAGGCAGGAAAGATCGGAGGCGCTGACAGAGTGGCTCCGAGGCTCGTGACAGTGAGCTGAGGGGTCAGAACGGGGGACAGGCGCAAGATGCCTGGCCCGAGTTCTTCTTATCCAACTAACCCCCCAGCCCCTAGCGTACCGACCACGGCCCGGCACAACTGGTATGGTGGTCCCTGCCTGCATGATGGGGAAAAAAAGGAAATATACAACAAAACAGTAATCAAATTCAAAATACAACAAAATATACAACACACAGTGCAATACACAGCGGCGTAATACAATACACTAGCAGATAAAAAATAAAATAACGACAATAGAATCTAAAATAAAAAGTAGAAGAAGTTGGGCTCATGTGGGCTGCTGGTGGAGGGAAGGGGGGAGGAAAAAGGAAGGGGGGGAGAGAAGGGGAACCAGCCGACAGCAACGACTGACAGCGAGGCAAATCCGCAGCCTACTAAGGCTGTCGGGACCTCCCAGCCAGGCGAAGATGGCGGCCCGGCCCCCCTCTCTGTTGGAAAGACACGCCAAGGCGGGTAAGGACTAATGCCAGAATGTTGATGAACTTGGCAGTATTCGGTACGAGCAAAAGAACCAAAATAAAATGGTTCCCCTCCCACCAATCAGAGTCATGAGAAGCCCGCAGACTAGATGATAATGGTCCACGTCAGCGACATGTGCGGGCTCCAAAATAGAAATCCGCTTGATGGTGATGGCAATAGGCCAGGGGGGAAAAGGCCACAGGAGATGAAAATGCAACATCCTGCCTTCACACCGCAGAAAAGGCTATGTCCGTCGGAATCCACAAGCCCACAAGAGACTACAGCGAAGAAGATGACAACGTCCGACCGGAAACGCCAAGAACGGCGGCGGTGGTAGGGTTCAGATGGCTTATCAGAGGCAAGCTGCATCAGCAGCATCTAGGACTAGTCCCCTGGCAAAAACTGGCGGTGGTAGGACTCATATGGCACGTCAGAGCAAAGCTGCATCAACTTTCCAAGAATATAATTTATGACCAGCTTATGTTTGACCAAAGGAGCAAATATAATTCATGTAATTAATTCATTGTTCTTTAGTACCAATGCACCAAAGGAAACAAGCACTGAAACCTCAAATGAGTGTCTTTGTTTGTGTCTTGTGGTGAATAGGACATATTTCAGGTCTCCAAATCTGAGTAGCCAAGTTTGTATATTGTGTAGGTTAAGTGATTTTAGTTGCATATTATATCAATGTATGCACATAGTCTGCAAATTAAGTCCATTAATTGTCTCTTTTTCTACCAATATATATCAGCCTTGGCATAGAACCAGTATGGCATAATGGTTAAAAAATTGTGGACTTGTGGCATGGGACCCAAGTACAAATCCTGGCTACAAAACTTACCTAATATCCTTAGGCCAGTCAGCATTCCTCAGCCAAAACTACTTATAGCATTCCTTTGGAATAAAATGAAGAGAAGGGAAACATGTAAAGCAGACGTGTACGCTGCTGATTATAACATATAAATAAAACAATGACAACATACGGCACATATAAGGGCTTCTGATAATATTCTCATCAGATGGTTGTTATTTTATACCATCAGTTTTTACTGAAGACAAAACAACAACAAAAACAACCCTACAGGCACAGAACAAAGTCAGAAGGACAGTTGTGTGAGGATTCCTCCCATTCTAGCAGGATAACCTTTGCATACTCTGTCTCAACACTGCTTACAAGATTGGTTGTGCAGCTGGTTATGTGAGCATGGAAACACTTACACAATCATTCTTACACTCTAGATAGGATACTGAGCCATACAACTTTCTGGAGATATGCATAGGGTTGCACTCACTGTGATAGTATTGTTCAACATATGTGTTGGCTATGTGAAGCTCAAGCTTGACTCAGGCTCACATCTGTCCAAGACTGGGAAAATGAGTACCCAGCTTGGTGGGGGCAAAGTGTTCTTTGCATAAACATGTAAAACCCCCAGAGAGTGCTCTACCACTATGTGGAGGTATATAAGGGAGGAGGAGGAGGAGGAAGAAGAAGAAGAAGAAGAAGAAGAAGAAGAAGAAGAAGAAGAAGAAGAAGAAGAAGAAGAAGAAGAAGAAGATAGTAAAGCACCTTTGTTATTGAAAGTAGTAATTTATTGACAAGTTTTAAGTGCTCCAGTTGAATCTTCTAATAGAATGCTAGAGCCATCACACTCCCAGCTAGATGAGAACACACATTTATAATTTCAAAAAGCAGATCTCAACCTAGCTACTCAAAGCTCAACAACATAACATTGTCTTAAACAGTTGCCAAAAGACATCGAAATCTGGGGAACTCTCTGGGAGAAGAGGGATTTCATTTTTACTGTACAATTACACTATGTAGCCAAGTACTGTTTGCTGTTACATGTTGTTTAAAGGCAAGGTCTGAAGAAAAGACAACAGATAAAGAACTAGTTGCTCTCACACACTTGATAAAGTAGCACAGGTATTCCTGGAGATACATGGTTCATTATTTTTGACATTGTGTAAGATGGAAATAACTTGAGAGCCAAGCCATGCCTCGGACAGTCCTAAGAGCATTAACAGATAAACAGGTGGCAAAGGTGTTGAGGTGAGACTTTGCATAAGTACGTCATTCAGCTCACTGAAGCATCCTGGCTTAAAACGAACTCTCTTCAACCTACATGGTTAAGCCAAAAAGAGAAGAGGAAGGAAACCCATTGAAGTTTCCTCCCATAAAGTTTCTTGTTTCTGTATGGGAAAGATGGGATGTCTTGGGTCCCTGCTAGGGGAGAAAACAAATCAAAATAAAAAAAGCTCTGCTCCTTCACAAAATTCTGGTAAGGTAATTAATGGGGAACATCTGTATACAGTACTTTCCATAAAATGTCAGCATCTAAGAAACACGGATCTGTCACAAGGTGGGCAAAATATGGCCCATGTGGGTTCCCAGCATCTCCAAAACACTCACCAAAAGTTTATGTTTTGTTTTGAGAGAAAGAAAAATCATTTGTGGTATGTGCAGCTAGCCCCAACTTCCCAAGCCCCCAGGACTTCCTCTCCTTGTTTCAGGGTTTACACCTTACTAAGACATTCCATTTTAGGAACATTTCAAACTAAACTTTTCTCAACTGGTGTCATCCGGACATATTTGAACAGCAACACCGGTGCCTTTGCAGTGGCCATGCCAGTAGTGGGTGGTAGGCTCATTCCAGGTATAATTTAAGCCACCTGAAGGATGTTGGGTTAGGAAAGGCTGTTGCAAGCAGTTCAAAAGTCTTGCAATGTTTTACAACGCGAATTTTTCAAATATGTGTGTCTTATTGCTTAAATCCTTATCAATCCAATCTTATGCATTTTCATGAATATGTGCATGTTATGTGCTGTCGAATTGCAACTAACGGATTGTAACCCTAGTGGGCCTTTCAAGGTAAGTGAAATATGAAGGTTAGTTTTGCCGGTGACACTTTCCCCCTCTGATTGGGTATCCCTCTGGGAAGTAAAACATACTGCGTTTAGAGATGGACAGGACTGCCATCCAACTTTGACAATCTTCCTTGTGTCTCCATTTCTCAAAACCAAAGTGTTGGTGGTCAAATCAGCTGCCGTCAGAAGGGGTAATCCTTGAGCACCGCCGAGAATCAGTTGTTCTCAAGACTCAGACTCTCTAATCTTCTATCAGTCCTTAATGATGTTCACCATTAAACTAAAGTGTGTTTGATCTTAGAAACCCTGGATGCTGAGGATTAATGCAGTACCCTCTTAACAGACCTGCTGTTGGAAAGTACCTAGCAGTTCAGGACCTAAGGGTGCTCCCAGATGACCATTTTGATTGGGCACTTGCCCTGCATTGTTTGGTGAATTTTTCAGGGGAGGATGTGGCAGGGTTGCTTTTTCTTCTTCTGCCTTTTCCCCTTAGGAAGGAGGAAAAAAAGGAACAGGGGCATGTGATGCCTTTTGATTGATAGCATTAGGTTTCAATACTCATTTGCACCATATTATAAAGATGCTCACCTTAAAGATGCTCACCTTGAAGCAATTTTCCCTAACTCAGCGGGTCTTGCATCTGAGAAGACATGAATAGGCTCACACAGACATTGATGCACCTGTGGTGGAATCCAGGCTGACTCTTGACTTCTTTACTCATGCGCTGAGGTTCCTACTCTTGGGAGAGGGGTCAATAGGACATGGGAAATGTTTTCACCCTTCACGGGGACAAGAAGACCACAAGGATCCATCATCAGCTCTCACCACGTTAGACATCTGCTGAAGCTGGTTCCTTTCAAGTCAGAGGTAGCCTTGTCCTTAGACGGAATGAGACCTGCTGAACATCCTGTCCAGGGGATTCTAGAAGTTGTAGTACTGTATTTAAAGAGTAATTTTTCGAATATTTGAATGAAGCATATGAATTGTTATACAGTTCAGATAATGGTTAAAAACAGTTATTCCAAGCTGCCTTTAACAACTGAATCTCCCAAATGCTGTTAGCATTAATATTTCATTTTTATTTTCTTGTTTTCTCTTTTCTTAAATGATTTTTTTAAAAATTCCCATATTGGTATATGCATTGTCATGTGGCCATGTGGGATCTCTGGGAGAAGTACATTTTAACCTGTAAAACAACCAGTCCATAGACGAATGGATTGGTGTGTACAGCACAGTAAATCCATCCATCTATCTAGCTATCATTTACATTTTTGTGTGTCAGGCCATTTTTTAAAACTATGGATTCTTTAATCTGGATTCCTTGTAAACATTTCTCATTAGGCACCCATTAGCCCTTTCGCATAAACATTTACTTGTGGAGGAATTACTTAGATTATACTGTTGGTGTTGGTGTTATTTCTCACCAGGTGATGTCTGATTTATGGTAACCCTAATAAGGTTTTCCAAGTACTGTATATGTGATGTGAACATGGGGATAGTTTACATTGCCAAGGCATGGCTGAGTAGAGTTTTGAACCTAGGTCTCCAGAGCCCTAATCTTACACCCCCAACCCTACTCGTTCTCATTGTTAGTGTGCTATATAAATAATAAAATTTAAAATATTGCATGAAAAGGCAGCCTTACTAATGAGTCATTTTCTTTTGTTCATGCCAAAGCAATGCAAGTCACCAAGAAACAAACAGTAATTATGCCCTAAATTACATACATAACTGCCTTATGTAATGCTAGAGTGGAAGCAAAACTGATAATCTAATATTTTCTAATTGTGAAGAAGACAAGCTGACAGACTCAATACTGAAATTGCGTAAATACACCTTTTTGTGTATTGTTTCAAGTTGGCTGAACTTGGCAGAATTAATTTGCTAGCCTGTAGGCTTGGACAATATTTCTACTCCACACCTCAGTAGGTAGGATCTCAAAGATCCCACAAAGAATGTTTTTTTCCTGCAAATTGGAGCTGTTCAGACAGCAGCAGCAAAAAATGAAAGCAAGTTTTGGTCTCAACATTCTCATGCTCAGATAGGACACTTCCTGGTTTAAATAAACCATCCTTTGCTGTTGTGTATCATAGTCAGCAGCTTCTTGCAAGCTGTGCTGCACCACAAACCAACTTTGCAAGTTTCTAATCATTATGCATAATGGAAAAGAGAAGAGAAATCACACAAGCCCAGTGCTCCTCAAGCCATAGTCTTCAACATCAACAGTTTGGTGCTATATCCTAATGTGTTCATTTGGGTTAATTGAAATTAGGGACATGCCATTTGGGAATGTTTTTGGATTCAAAATCCCAGAGTTCTCCCAGAGAATTCTGGCACTTCTGGCTCACAAATATGCACCACCCAAAACCTTCATCTTGTCCACTTGGACCCCCATGGTCAGTGGTTAAATTCCTGTACTGCAGCTAAAACTATGCTCACAACTAGAGATGGGCACGACTTAGCGGTATTTCCGTTTCCGTTTCCGTTACTCGGTTCCGTTACTCTACGGAAACGGTAACGGGAATTACTCCCCCAGACTTCGAGCTCGAACCGACGAACGAACAATTTTGGTCTGATTTGTCGTGCTCGTTCCTTGCATCGCGAGATCGCGCGATGCCACACGCGGCACAGAAAAAAAGTTTTTAAAAGTTAAAAAAACCCGGTTCCCGGCCAAAAAGCAGGCGGGAAAATGCCTGCCGTGCCTCAGGGCACCTACCAGAGGGGTTGTTTCTGGAGGTCCCCGGCCTCCCCCCTCATCCCCCGTCCTGGGCTGCTCTGGTGGGACTCGCCGCAGGCTCGCAGCCAGCAAAAAGCCCAGTCTCGCCGCCGGCCGCCGCAATTAAAGCGCAAGCAAGCGGCACGGACGGCACAGGAAAAAACTTTTAAACTCTCCCCCCACCCATTCCCGGGCCAAAAAAGCAGGCGGAAAAATGCCTGCTTGACTAAGGGCGCAGGGCACCTACCGGAGGGGTGGTTTGGAGGGGGGGTCCCGCCTCCCCCCCCGTTCTGGGCAGCCGGACTCGCGTGTCGCCATCGCCATGCCATGCGGTGCGGGCGGGGGATCCAAAATGGGGCAGCAAACGCAATATTGTTTTTGAAATCGTGGTCTAAAAACACACAAGCACAACAGAAACACGCGAAAATTTATAAACTGCCAGATTTTTCACAGTAGCAGTGGGTTTTTTCTTGCAACAAAATGTCTCTCCTCTCCTCCTCTGTCCTCCATTGATTTTATTTTATTTTATTTTATTTACACCTGCGCAATGATGGGCTGGCCGAGTGGCCAGCCATGTGGGAGTGGACAACCATGCAAATTTTTGGAGCCATCCCACCAGTCGCATGGCCACTTGGCCATGGAGACTTCTGGGATGTGCCAAAAAGCCCCCTAAAACCTGCCCTAGCCCTAACCCTAACCCTTGACTCCGTACCCATACGTCACAGACTGTCTTCTTAGTGGGTCAGAGAGGCACCCAGAGGTGCAACCCACTAGCCCACCGTAACCTTACCCGTCACTAGCCTAACCCTAGCTCTTGCACTAAGCCACCTTAAAGCCAGATCTACTTGCTTGCATTGCACTACATGCAGCAAGTACAATTCCCTTCTGTGTGAGACATGGTGGTGCGGGAGCCTTGTGAAGGGCGGGCATGACCCTATCACTCTCACACTGGTTTCACGTCTGCACATTCTGTTATGCAATATCCATATGGCTATTGCATAGCATTTTGCAGCAGCAGCAGGTGAGGAAGGGAGACCCCCATGTAGAGGGGTCTCTCTTGGAGCCTGCTTCCCCTTCCTAGTGGCAGGAGGCACCCACGGGTGCCTCCAGGAGCCCACTTTCCCTTTATAGCGGGCCAGAGGAGGCACCCACCCCACAGAGGTGCCTCCAGGAGCCCGCTCCCCCCCCAAAAAAACCAGTACTAACGACAACGAAAAAACGAACCGACTAATTTTTGCGAATTTTCGCGAAAACCGGAAACGACCCGAAATGGGACTGGCCCGACTAACGACAACTCGAAAAAAAATTTTTTCAAGTCGTGCCCATCTCTACTCACAACCTGGAGTTCAATCCCAGGTAGCAGGTTCTTGGTTGACTCACTCTTCCAAGTGGTATGGGGCAGTATATAAGCAGAACACTTTGCTTTGCTTTTGCTTTGCTTTTGGAGAAAGTCCGGAGCTTCCATCCAGGTATCCTTCTAAGCCTTGTTTCCTACCACAATGCCAACAGTGGTTCTTTAGGAACTGCCCTCTGTAGAGGATAAAGTGCAATAAGACGGACTCCCCCCCCAAACATTTCCGTAGGAAATAAGGGCTAGAACCAGTCTTTCTCTAGGTAAGTGAAATGAGGGTGGACCTTTATGCTTTATCTTTATATCTGCATCTGTATGTATTTATCCTCATCTTTATATCAATATCTTTAACAGTTGACTGACCACCACAAATTTCATACATAGTGTTTGTTTGTTTTTTGGAAAAAAAGGAATAGAAAATATTGATAATGCTTTCCATACATCTTGCTCCCATTTAATGTACTGGTTCAACAAAGATAGCGTGAACATATGCAGGTATAATTCAGTCCTGTTGAATTCAGTGCAAATAATGCGTAACATGGTAATTTTATCAATTGTATGAAAGCTGATAAATCAAATTTCTGTATTAATAATTCTCCCCATTTCCCTAGGGTTAGGCTGCACTCTTGTACATATTGTACTTTTGTAATGATAATTCCCATTGAACTCAGAATGACTTTCTTCTGAATTGTATAGCTCAATGAATGTCAGGGTTGCTTTCACATACACTCTACTCCTTTCCATCTCATTTATGGCAAAGACTCTGCTCCTTTCCATCTCATATAGGGCAAGTCCTTATCAAAACATGACCCCCTTCAAATTCTCTTCCATAACAGCAAGTAGTTACAGTACAATACTGCGTCTTTTAGAACTACTGTAAGTTTTGCTAGATTTGCTGGAACTTATTCACAGCCAAATGCATATGAGATTGTACCTTTATGCTATACACATTTACGTGGAAACATGTCCCGTTGTGATGGAGAATGATTTGGTTACATCCTGCTCGGATTAGCAAGCTCTACATAGGAGAGCCTTTGAAAAGTGTTCAGAAACATTAGCTACAACCAGACCTCAGTGAGTGAGAGGAGGCATATAACGTCCACACTACAGCTGTTCCATGGGCTGCTGGTTTATTTCTGGACCTAACTAGAGAAGATTGTGAAGAGCTCCAGAAGGACCTCTCCAAACTGGGGGAATGGGCTGAGAAATGGCAAATGCGTTTTAATGTAGCCAAATGTAAAGTAATGCATATTGGGGCAAAAAATCAAAACTTTATCTATCAACTCATGGGCTCTGAGTTATCCGTGACGGATCAGGAAAGAGATCTTGGTGTGTTGGTGGACAGCTCCATGAAGGTGTCTCCCCAATGTGTGGCAGCAGTGAAGAAAGCCAATTCCATGCTAGGGATTATCAAAAAGGGGATTGAAAATAAAATAGACAACATTATAATGCCATTATACAAAACAATAGTAAGGCCGCACCTGGAGTATTGTGTACAATTCTGGTCACCGCATCTCAAGAAAGACATATTGGAACTGGAAAAGGTGCAGAAGAGAGTGACTAAAATGATTACTAGGCTGGGGCACCTCCCTTATGAGGAAAGGCTAAAACATTTGGGGCTCTTTAGTCTGGAAAAAAGGCACCTGAGGGGGGATATGATTGAGACATACAAAATAATGCAAGGCATGAGTAAAGTGGATAGAGGGAAGCTCTTTTCCCTCTCCCAAAATACCAGAACTAGGGGACATACACTCAAATTGAGGGCTGGGAGAGTAAGAAATGACAAAAGAATTTTTTTTTCACCCAGCGCGTTGTTAGTCTATGGAACTCCCTGCCACAGGATGTGGTGATGGCATTTGGCCTGGATGCCTTCAAAAGGGGATTGGACAGATTCCTGGTGGAAAACTCCATCACAGGTTACAAACTATGATGGAGATGTGTAATCTCCAGGCTTAAAACCAGGGTACTTCAAGGGCCAGATGCAGGGGAGTAGTATCAGGAGATAGATATCTAGTCTCATGTGCTCCCAAACGCATCTGGTGGGGCCGCTGTGAGATACAGGAAGCTGGACTAGATGGGCCTTTGGCCTGATCCAGCATGGCTCTTCTTATGTTCTTATGTTCTTATGTTAATTGGCAGTGCTGGTGATGAACTACAAAGCAAAGTGCTGTACAGCTTGCATCTAATTTAGCTGAAGGACTGCATTTCCCCATATTACCTCTACAGGATTTCAGATATTCAAGACATGGTCCCTGTTCATGACACCCGGTTAAAGGCAGGTTAACATATTTTAAATAAATAAACTGCTACTCTTCCCCCACCCCCTTTGTGACTGGTGATTATCTCAAGGCATTTTTCCTGCTTTATTTGCAAGTAGAGATAGCAGCAACAGCAGCTAAGGGTGAAGGGAGAATATTGGAGTGAACGGTAGAGAGCTCTGGTCATTAAGAGCTCTGGTCAAATCTTGAAAACTAACAGCATCTCAGTATCTCATGTTGGGTTCTCCTCTCTTCCTCCTGCTCCTCGCCCTTCGTAGCAATATCGTCTTTTCTATTAGGTTCTGCTCAGATATTGGAAACACTGGTGGGGTCTTTACTGAGAACCCACTGGTGTTCCGTTCCACCAAACTTTTCCAAGCAATATAGTTGATCACATTATACCCTTCCTTTGAGAAGTTCCACACATGCACCTCTCCTGCCATATTTTAGCCTTGAAATCCTGTGAGGCACATGAGGTTGAGAGAAATCCAATGTCACCCCTATAACCTTCCCCCCTTTCCCTGTTTAATTTGTTGAAACATTTTTCTGATGTTTAATCTCAGAACAATGGGTGCAGAAATGTAGTTGGAGAAGGTATGACTCTCAAACCACAGAGTGATACAATCAAACTGCCCAGTCCCAAATAATGATCCAACAGTCCTATCAGGGGAACAACTGTAGTTTCCAAATAATTTGCAAAAGCAGCATCACATACAGTGTATTGCACTTGTCTGGATAGGAGCATGAAATAACATAGTGGCCAAACTGTCTCCACTCAGGTATGGGTATACCTGGCATACCAGCTGAAGCACATTGAGCCACAAGACTCCACCGGAGATCCTCCGGTTCAGCAGCCACCAACCACTGTTTGACCAAAAATTAGAAAGATGGGTAGGTGATACCTCTTAGATTGAATCTACAAATCATCTCTTCCAGCAATTTTAGGTAGAATTTTAACCAGCATGGGAAATTAGAAGCCTGTGGTATTCCAAAGCATGATCGGGGAGATATCAAGTAATAATCTCCTGGCACCATCTTCTGTAAACCAGTTGGCAACTAGAACAGGAATTAGTGCCAAATGGTGCCTCAAAGGCTCAGTATGGCCAACCAATACAGAAAGCTGCCATGGTCAAGGGTATTGTAGACCACCGAGAGATTCAGTAGAAAAGAACTGCCAGGATCAGTCATTCAGGCCAGGTGAGCTATCTGCGGGTACCGACGCTGAGCGACGCTTGGAAAGTATCAACAAGGAAGCGAGCCTTCTTGGTGGTCACACCTCACCTGTGGAACCAGGTTCCATAAGAGATTTGCCTGGCGCCCTCACTACAAGCCTTTAAGAAATTACTGAAAACCTGGCTTTATAGTTTGGCCTTCCATGATCATTCTGTTCCAACCACCTTATATAAATAGGACACTATTATTTCTCCCCGCCTTATAAAAAATTTCTATTAGTTCTTTATTTTTTCTATCTGTTCTTATTTTGAATTGTTAAATGGTTTTGATTTATTGTATTTGTGCTTATTTGCTTATTATTTTTATTATGATGATTTGATTATTTACTTCATGTTGGTCTGATTGATTAGTTTTTATTTACTATTTTAAGTTGTTTAATCTGTTTTTGTATTTTGCCTATGTATGTTAACCGCCCAGGGTAGCTTTTTTTTTTTTGCTAGATGGTTGCGGTATATCAAGCAAGCAAGCAAGCAAACAAACAAACAAACAAATAAATAAATATAATCCACATGATCTCATTGCCATGCCATACTTCTTAGAACTTGAATTGGCATGTTAAAAGTAATATTGTTTAAGTTCTGGTTGAGCCTTGAGTCATGAATGCCACACTCCCACGGAGTTCTGAGAGCCCAGGGAGTTTACCGCTGAGAAAATATTTGGGGGAACTCGAAAGGCTTACGAAAATCTCCTCAAAAGGTGCAGGAGGTGATCCTGCACCAGACGTCGGCAGTGTTTTTGTGGACTTTCAGCACCGCTCGTTTTCGGAGAAAACTGAGCAGGGGGAGGTCCGGAACACTGAGACAATCTACAACAGAATCTCAGCGGATTAAGCCTAAGAGCAGACACGACTGACCAAGGTAAAATTCCTGAGAACTATACAAAACGGAGAAATACTCTTGCTGCTGGTGGAGACGCTTACAATCTCTTGCAAAACAGCTGAAGTCAGGGGCGAGTAAGAAGGGTAAAGAGCGTACTGGTAAGAAGAACACAGCCGCAAGAGTCGAATTTAAGGTCAAAAGTTAAAGTTATAACGTAGAGAGAACGAGAATGGGAGATAAATTCAATAAAATTGACCGAAACAGACAAGTGGGGAAGAGTGGATAGTTCTACATGACTTTAAAAAGCTCTGTCTGTCTCAAATTGGTGAAGGGAAGAAAAGCAGGAAGAGGCAAAGTTAAAGACTTAGAGAGGTGGAGGGAGAAAGAAAGAACGTGATACTGAAAAAGCGAGAGAGAATACCTGTTATAGACCAGAGCTTTGGCGTTCTTTTGGGAACAATGGCGGCTACACGAGTGGAGGTATGATTCAGCGCTTCTCCAAGGAAGGGGATAATAGGAAAAGGGAAACGGACTGTTTGCTGTGGAAAGGCATTGAGAAGAAGCGTTTGCACAGCCACTACTGACATCTAGTGGGGGAATTATAAAAGCTATATTAAAGAAAGTGGAAAAGGATTACCAGCGCTTAGAGAAAAAGGCGTCATAAAGGAGGCAAGCTGAGGGACAGGAAATAATACAGAGATATTGGAGACGTCCAAATTAAAAACCCCGACAATGGGGCTAGATGGAAAACTCAGGAAAGGCTTTGTGCCTGAAATTGATTTGGACACCAGGGAAAATAAAGAGTTTAAAGATTGGAAAGATTTAATACTTAGCTTAAAAATGGACATTGGAGATTTGAAAAAGGACATGACAGAAATAAAGAGCGATCTTAATGAGAGAATGCTGAAAGTGGAGGATAGGTTGGGGAAATTAGAAGAAAGGTCAGCCACTGAAAAAAAGGAAAAGGAAGAACTAAAGATTAAATTGGAGGAGTTAGTGAATAGAGAAAAAGAACAACTTGGGGAGGCCCAGATACAGGATTTTCAGAAGAAGAACATTGAGGACACTTTTAAAAAAGCTTCTAAGGATAGAAAAGAGATAAAGAAAGATCTGGATAAGACTAAAAAAGAAATGGAGGACTATAAAGCTATCCAGGAAGCTTCCTTAGACGCTCTTGCAATATTACAAATGAAGTCTAAAGAAAATTTTTTGAGATTTAGAAACATTCCTGAATCTGAAGATGAAGACATAAAGAAACTGTTGGTGGAGAAACTTTCAAGATGGCTGAGTATGGAAGAGGCAGAAATAGAAGAACAAATAGAAAAGGCCTTTAGGGTTAGCTCGAGGAAAGCAAAGATGAATAACTGGCCGGGGGACTGTTTGGTCACATTTTATTCAACTTGGTTGAAAGAGAAGATACTACAAATAAAGGCCAAAAAAAGACTAGTTATAGACCAAACGGAGGTTTACATACTAAAAGACCCACCCACCCCGGCTACTGAAAAAAAGACAAAATTACTCTTTTCTGACCAATGCTTTGAGGAGAAAAAAATATCTTTTAGATGGGAATACCCAGAAGACTTGTCCTTTTTCTTTAAAGGGAAAAAAAGAGACTGGAGACAGAGACAGACGCCAAGATTTTTTTGAGGAAGTACTGGCAGGAGCTGGGGGGGGACCCAAAGAACATGGACACGCGAGAACAAGACAGCCTTTCGGAGAGTTCAGATGAAGAACAAGACGAAGATACTCAGCAAACAGAGATGGAAGAAGCTGCGGAATCAAAACAACAAACATAAGAATTGCAGTTTAAGTATTTCTTGCTTTATTTGTTACATGTATTCGCTAAGTGTATTTGGTTAAGCAGACTAATTTAGCACTCTTCCTCCTTTGGTTTCCCCTTTTTGTCCCAAGAGTCTAGATTCAATCATTTTAGATTTAACATTTATAATAATAAAATTTTGCTCTTAATGTCACAAATTAAAATAATTTTGTTTAATGTGAATGGATTAAATAACAAAAAGAAGAGAAATAGAGTAATATAGTCTAAGGAGACAACAATGGGATATAATCTGTTTGCAGGAGACCCACATAAATCAAAAACATGTAAGAGTCCTTAAGAATCCAAGATTAGGGGAGGAATTTATATCAGCCGATCAAAAAAAAAAAAAAGAGGAGTAGTGATATATGTTAAGGCGAAGTGGGAAACCAGATTTCTATGGTCAGATGATAAGGGAAGATTGATTATGATTAAAATTATTAACGAACGAGAAGAAATTATTCTGGTGGGGGTGTATGCTCCTAATGGAGGTAAAGCATTATTTTTTAGAGATTTGGAAAGGAAACTGTTAGAATTTAACAATTCGAATGTAATTATGATGGGGGACTTTAACGGAGTGATGGAGCCGGAATTAGACAAATTATCAGATATGCAACCTCAAAGTAGAAAAATCTTGCTCTATATCTCTATTGAAGAAAGAAAAAATTATTGAAGAAGCAAAAAAGACATGGATTCAATATCAGAAAGATAATGCAAATAAAGGATGCGAGGAAAATATAGTGTGGGATGTGGGGAAATGCGTGATGAGGGTTTTTTTTATTGGTAAGAATGCTTGGGACAGGAAACAAAGAGAGAAAAGAAAAAGAGATTTAGAAATGGAAATTAAAAGGAAGGAAAGGAATTATGGGGAAAAAAGAGATAAGACATTAAAGGAACTGAAAATATTGAGGAATGAATATGAATTTATAGTAGATAAAGAAATGGAAAGAGAAAATATATTTTGGAAGTTTAACTTTTTTAATGAAGCCAATAAACCTGGCAATTTTTTGTCTTGGCAACTAAAAGAGAGAAAATTGGAAAATATAATAAACAAATTAAAGATAGGGGAGAATATTATTATTAACCAAAAAGAAATCAGCAAGGAAATTGGCATTTTCTACCAAAAATTATATACAGAAGATCAAGAAGAATTTGTGAATTTAGGAATATATGAAGATATTTTGAAAACGATAAAGATAAGGCAGGAATGGACCAAAAAACTAAATGAACCAACTAATATAGCAGAAATTAAGGATGTGGTTTCAGAAATGAAGACGGGTAAGGCTCCAGGCCCGGACGGCCTTCCTATAGAATTTTATAAGGTTATGGATGATACAATTCTTATTACTCTAAAAGATATTATAAATAATATTTTAGAAACAGGCATAATCCCGATCTCATGGCAAGAGGCATATATAGTATTAATCCCCAAGCAAAAGAAAGAAACTCCAACTCCTGCTGATTTTTGACCAATCTCTTTATTAAATACAGATTATAAATTTTTTACCAATTTATTGGCAAAAAGATTGAAATTAATATTAGAAGAAATTATACATAAAAACCAATCAGGCTTTTTAAAAGGCAGGCAGATAAAGGATAATATAAGGAATATCATAGATATTATGGAATGCCTTGAGTTTAATAGGGGTAAGACAGCAGCGGTGTTAGCTGTGGATGCTGAAAAGGCATTTGATCGGGTCTCATGGAGATTCCTAAAACAAAAAATCGAAATTTTACAATTGGGCCAAAAATTTCAGAATGCGATTACAGCAATATACTCGACACAAAAGGCAAATATTATAATTAATGGGAAAGTCAGTGAACTAATAGAGATAGGGAGGGGCACACGTCAGGGGTGCCCTTTATCCCAATTACTTTTTATTCTGACCCTGGAACCACTCTTGCAAAGAATAAGATCAAACCACGAAATTAGAGGGATAACGATTGGTCAATATCAGCATAAACTCAGGGCATATGCGGATGATATAATTTTTACACTGGAAGACCCACAAATAAGTGTACCAAAGGTGTTAGAAGAAATTAGACAATTTGGGAGAGTTGTGGGATTAAAGATTAACTACCAAAAGTCAAATTTAATAGTTAAGAATATGGAAATTAAAGATAGAGTAGACTTGGAAGAAAATACAGGAATTAAAATTGTAAAAAAAATGAAGTATTTAGGAGTTATTATTGCGGATAAAAATATAAATCTAGTTCAAGAAAATTATCAACGAGTTTGGAAAGATATCAAAAAAATGGACTTTTGGGGAAAGATGAATTTCTCTCTATTGGGGAGGATATCTATTATAAAAATGACTGTTCTTCCAAAGTTAACTTTTTTGGTTGAAAACTTACCTATTTTTTTGGGGGGGGGCAGCAGCTTTAAGGATTGGAGGAAGGAAATTTCGAAGTTCGTGTGGAGGGGAAAAAGACCAAGGATAAAACATAAAATATTAATAGATCACAAGGATAGAGGAGGAATGGGTCTTCCAGACATGGAATTATATCATAACGCAGCGGCCCTTTGGTGGTTGAGAGAGTGGGTAAAGTTGGACGATAAAGTGCTAGATTTGGAAGGATATGGTCTAAATTCAGGTTGGCATTATGACATGTTATGCGAAAAAAGGAAGTACAATAAGGAATTTAATAAACACATAATTTGTCGATCTTTATTAAATGTATGGTACAAATATAAAGGCATCCTGGAACCAAAAACGCTGTGGTGGTGCTCACCTTTGGAATACCTTACTTTAAGAAAAACCAATATGGAGACAGGATAGCCCACCTACAAGCAGCTGCTGGAAGAAGAAAAAGGGGAATTAAAGCTAAAAAACTATGAAAAGATAAAGAGGTATTTAAACGTCTGGTTGGAGTACTACCAAATTAAACATAAATTTCAAGAAGATTTAAAAATTGGATTTGAAAAGCAAATTACTAAATTTGAAGAAATACTGCAAGGAAAAGAAAAATATATTTAAAATCTTTATAATATTTTGCTGGAGTGGGAGACTAGGGAAGAGCAGATAAAAGAAGCCATGGTAAAATGGGCTCAAGAATTTGGAAGAAACGTTAATTTAAATAAATGGGAAAGATTATGGAAAACTGATTTGAAATTAACATCAAATGTGGATATTAAGGAAAATGTTTACAAAATGTTATATAAATGGTATTTTACCCCCCAGAAATTGGCAAAAATTTACAGAAACCAAAGCAGCACATGTTGGAGGTGCAAGAAAAATATAGGAACATTCATACTTATGTGGTGGTCCTGCAGCCTAATTAAAATATTTTGGGAGAATATTTATTTGGAACTAAAGAAAATTTTAAAATATCAATTTAAGAAAGAACCGGAATGTTTCCTTTTAAGCATTATGGGGGATGATATAAAAATCATGGATAGGAAATTTATGTTACATGCTACGGTGGCAGCGAGAGTGGAGATAGTAAGTATGTGGAAAGATTGTAAAATACCAGATATTAATGATTGGAGAGTTAGACTAGAAATATATTATGATCTAGGGGACAGAAGTGGGAAATGGCGTAAGAAGTCCGATGTTAATTTGGAAACAGGATGGAAGAAATTTCATGAATAAATAATATAGTGGAGAAACCTAGTCTGTTGGGAGAAGTTTGAATTAAGCAGAATGTTAGAGTATATAATATTTTATTGAATTTATCTGGGGGTACTTCTGCACACAAGAGGGTGGGAGACCTTATTCTTTTTACACTTGTCTTTCTTCTAGGTTCTTGGATGTCTGTTTTCCTTTGCTGGATTTCCTTGTTGGATCTTTTTTATATTCTGTATATTGTTGTCTTTTCATATTTCTTGTATTGTGATAATACCAATAAATATTATATAAAAAAGTAATATTGTTGCTACGTGCTATCAAATTGGCATTGAATTATAGTGACTCTAAAATACTTTCAAGGTATGTAAGATATTTAAGGAATGCTTTTACCATTTCCACATCACCAGTGAGCTTCTCTGGCTGAGCTGGGATTTGAACACAGGTGTCCTGAGTCCTAGTCCTTCACTTTGTCTTCTACACCAAACTGTGTATCACAAATTGTTACACATTATTTCTCCCCCCCCCGAGTAACAAGTATTGAGGTAATTACTGTACCTCTATATATTTTTATTATTTATTACTTAGAAAAATAGGAAATACAAACTTCCAACACATTATGAAAATCCAACACAATTACATTCGTGACTTATAGGTTACATCTCAAATTAATCACACAGTTTTATTCTTCTAGTTTACTTAATATAATAAAGTTTATCTGCTGGTCTACATAAATTCTATTTTAATCTTAATTTATATTTTTCTCTCTTCCTTTCTGCAAATGTTTCCCCAGTATTGAATCCACCTCCCTTTTATTTATTTAGGTAATCAAAGTAATTATTCCATTTCTTTTCTAATTCTTCGACCAGTCTTGTCTTTATATAATTTGTGAGTTTAGCCATTGTTGCCATGTTTAACCATGTATAATTTTTTATTGCGTGGCTCACAGGGCCATTGCAAAGTGCATGAAGTAAAAACAGTACAATAAAAATATCAATAAAATAACAATACAAATAGACAAAAAGGGGCCTGAGGGTACAGAAACCTAGATGTCAATTTGACTATTAGAAGTAGTTAAAGCAACTTTCATTTTAATAAGTAAGGAACAGCCATTGTTGCATATTCAGACCTTTTCTCTCCCCATTCTTGTATAGATGGACATGAGTCTGATTTCCAATTTTTAGCCATTATTAGAGATGGGCACGACTTAGCGGTATTCCTATTTCCGTTTCCGTTACTCGTATCCGTTACTCTACGGAAAGGGTAACGGGAATTACTCCGCCAGAATTCGAGCTCGAACCGACAAACGAACAATTTGGTCTGATTTGTCGTGCTCGTTACTTGCATCGCGCAATGCCAAGCGGCACAGAAAAAAAGTTTTTAAAAGTTAAAAAAACCCGATTCCCGGCCCTAAAAGTAGGCGAAAACTGTCTGAGGGCACCTACCAGGCCAGAAGGGTGTTTTATTTGGGGGGGGGTTCCCCGCCCCCCTCTCCTTGGCTATTGCTACTGCTGCGCTGCTGGTACCAGGCTGGGAGGGCGCATCCATTTGCCATGCAGTGCGGGGGATCCAAAATGGCAACCGCAATATTTTTTGAAATCGTTGCCCAAAACCCCACCAAAGCACCACAGAAACATGCGAAAATTAGCTATTTTAAATGCTTGCATTTTTACAGTAGCACCAGTGGGTTTTTCTTGCAAAAAAAAAAGTCTCCGTTGATTTTATTTTATTTTATTTTATTTTATTTTATTTTATTTTATTTTTTTACACCTGCACATTCGCAATGATGGGCTCGCCCATGGGAGTGGACCATGCACATTTTCCACCAATCGCATGGCCACTTGGCCAGGTTGACCACAGAGACTTCTGGGATGTGCCAATCGGGCATAAACAGCCCACTAATCGTAGCCCAAACCCGAACCCTAAGCCTAAGCCTAACCCATACGCCAGTACACTGTCCTTCTAAGTGGGTCAGAGAGGCACCCAGAGGTGCACCCCAATACTCACCCTAACCTCACCCGTAACTAGCCTAACCCTAGCCCTTGCGCTAACCCGTCTTAACCCTAAGCCAGATCTACTTGCATTGCACTACATGCAAGTACGTGAGACACAGCGGGTGCAGAGTCTGCCAGTCCGTCACTTGTGGCTCTGGCTGACTCCTGCAGCTCCCTCCAGGAGCCCGCTACCCCCCCCAAAACCAGTACTAACGAAAACGAAAAACGAAAAAACGAACCGACTAATTTTTGCGAAATTTCGCGAAAAACGGAAACGAGCCGAAATGGACTGCCTCCGACACACGACAACTCGAAAACGTCATTTTCCCTAGTTGTGCCCATCTCTAGCCATTATTACTCTGGCCTCTATCAGCATGTAATTGAAAAGTTCTTGTATGGATTTTTCCAGATTTTCTGCCGGTATTGCCAAGAGCATTGTCTCAGGTTTCATCTCAAATTCGACTTTCAGGATTTTTTTCATTTCAGCATGTATGTCTTTCCAGAACCTCTTTACCTTATTACATGTGCACCAGGCATGATAGTATGAACCTTCAATTTTTTGACATTTCCAATAAAAACCATTATACAGCGGACCCTTGTATAACAAACAGTTTGTATAACATAAAATCTGTACAACATAAAAATTATGGAGATAGGGGAAATTTGCTTAACATAATTGCCTATGGAGAGAATCTGTACAACATAAAAATGGGATTACTCCATTTTCAATGCATTCCTATGGGAATTTGTATAAAGGAAATTTTGCTTAACATAATTTCATTTGGAACAAATTAATTCCTTTATACAAGGTACCACTGTAAATGCCAGTCTTTTAAAATCTTTTCTTGAATTGTAATTGGGGTCATTCAAGATCAGGAATTTCCTAATTCTTCTGTATATTGTACTGTTTCTGGGACACTACTCTTAGAAATTTCTTCATATAGTTGTTTTGGTTTAATCTATGTTCAGAAGAGCGTGTTTCGCCTTTTGAAGTGTGACTTCCAATGCAAAAGGGATTTTCCAGTGATATTTTATGTTTTGCTTTCTGAGTTCTTGTGTAAGAAAGTCAAATGCTTTTCTTTTCCTCAATGTCTCTTGTAGTAAATCTTGTAGAAGCCGTATTACTGCCCTGTTCATTTCCAGTTCTTTGTTCTAATAGTATTAGATCTCTCATTTTCCTATATTTGAACTTGACTAGAATATTTCTTGGAACTTTATTCTGTGTTGCAAATTTAGAGATCTGGTGAGATTCTAAAAATTTTTCTTTAATTCCAAAGTGTTCTTGTAGCAACCCAAAGAATTCTTCTAAGTGTCATTTTTATTTCTTATTCTCTAAACTTTGGCTAATACAGTAGTGGTAGCACTATTCACATGGTGTCTCTTCTTTGTTATGACTCAATTATCAATCAATAACCTAAGCAATAATACACATTCCTCTAAAATATTAGTATTCTACCAATACTCAAGATTTAAAGAGGATTTAAGGAAAAATGCTAATTTTCAATTTCTTCATAGAAAACATTCAAGTTCAGTATTAGCACTGTTATCAACACTTTTCTTTTGTTATAAATCAATAACTTTGACAATTTATCATCTCTTATTATAAATAAATATATTATAAACCATTTATCTAACAATACCTAACATTCAAAATTCAGTGTTTCTTGGATATTGCTGTTGTTTACTTTAGATTAACCACAATGTAGTAATATAGTAATAACTTATCGTACATAGCAGGGAAACATTACATATAGCTGATAATTTTCTGAATTATTCTATAAATTGTTCTATAAAATTGTTAACAGCAGGAATATGAATGTATTAGAAAAAAGATAAAGGTAAGAGGGTATCAAGGGAGAGACCAAGGGGAGGGGAGGTTGTAATTTATGTCTCAATAACAAAGACTATAGGTTTAAAAGCTCAGAAATCCCTAATGTTGTTGTTAGTATTGTTAGTATTGTTAGTATTGTTAGTATTGTTAGTATTGTTATTTAGAGGGGGGAATGAGAGAAAAAAGTTATTTAATGTTCTTGTTAACCTTTAAAGAAAGATTGTTTCTTCTTCTCTCCTCTTCTCTTCTTCCTTCTCCCTTTTCTCCTTTTCTTCTTTAGGAGTTTTATCTTTTATATTGAGGAAAAATATTAGTCATTCAAACTCCTTTTTCTCTTCCTCTTCTTTCCTTCTTCTCTTCTTCCCTTTCCTCTTTCTCCTTTCTTTTCTTCTCTCTCTTTTTTCTTCTTCTCTCTCTCTCTCTTTCTCTTCTCTTCTCTTCCTTTCTCTTTTTCTCTCTCTGCTCTTCTTCTTTCTCTCCTCTTCTCTTCTTTCCTCTCTCTCTTTCTTTCTTTCTCTTCTCTTCGTTTTCTCCTCTTCTCTTTCCTCTTCTCTCTTTCTCTCTTCCTCTCTTTCTCTTCTTCTTTCTCCTTTTCTCTTCTCTTCTCTCTCTCTTTCTTCCTCTTCTTTCTCCTTCTTCTTCTCTCTTTTCTTCTTCTTTCTCTTCTCTTTCTTCGCTCTCTCTCTTGCTCTCTCTTCTTCTTCTCTTCTTGTCTGCTTCTGCTTCCTTTTCTTCTTCTTTCTCTTCTCTTCTTCTTCTTCTTTCCCTTCTTCTCTCTTCTCTCTCCTTCTTCTCCTCTCTTCTCTTCTTCTCCTTTCTCTTTCGCTTCTTTTTCTTTCTTTCTTTTCTCTTCTCTTTCTCTTCTTTCGCGTTTCTTCTCTTTTTCTTCTCTGTAACCCCAATTAAATATCCCAGTCTGTTACCTTTTTCTTGGCATTTAAACTACAAACCAATTATCCAATGTTCAAAATAGTCTCCAATAATGTAAGAAAGAGAAAAAAGACAACGTTTTATGTTAGAGTAAGTCTTGTAGTTTCTTTCATGCACGGGACACTATATGTATTCACAGCAGCTGATGATAATCCACCTCATTTGCAGTTGAATCCAACTTCAAAACAAACTTTTCACAGGTCCGAGTCTCTTAAGTGCAATTTTCGTCTCCAATTATGTTTATATCAATATCAGCAATTACAGCTATTAGCCAGAGTTCTTTAAATATTTGATTAGTATCCACACCAAAGTTCAGTTGTCACAACTCGTATTTCCTTGTAAGTGTTAGCCAACAAGCAGATAGTTAGGTAGAGTCTTTCCAATTATAAGTTCCTTGTCAAATTAGTATAAGATAAACATATTTCTTATCTCCAACCTTGAGACTTCTTAGCAGTGTTGAAAGAAGGAATAAAAGCTGAGGGGAAAAGAAGTAAAAAGTAAAAGAGAGTAATGGCGGGACTGCCAAGCTTAGGGAATCTTTCCCAGATGAGTATAGCTGTTATCAACTTGATAGTGGGAGAACAAAATAGTCTCCCCCTCAGACACTTCCGAAGCTGCCTAGATGCCCTAAGTACATCCGATCTCACCTGATTTCGGAAGCTAAGCAGTGTTGGCCCTGATTAGTACTTGGATGGGAGACCAACAGGGAATACCAGGTGCTGTAGGGGCCTGGAGTAGGAACTGGCAAGCCACTCCAGTATTTCGGCCAAGAAAAACTCCATGGACATGGAGTCACAAAAAGTTGGTCACAACTGTAATGATGCAACACAGAGACACCTCCAAAGGACTCTAGTTCTGGAGAATGGTAGAAAAAAAGAAAAGAAACCACCGCCTATATTGCTAGCTAAAATAAATGCCTCTAGCTGAGAGACAGAAAGCAGCTTCTGCTGCATTCAGCTCCGCACTCAGCCCTTTATGAATTATTGATATCAGAATCCTACTGCCGTCATGCTGCATAAACAGTGTGCATGTAATTTTGCCAGCTGTTCACTGCTTACTCAGACATGCCTGCTTTGTGCCACTGGGTGCTCACCTGATAGCACACTCAGGCACATGACAGATGGCCAGCAAAATGTAAAATCTGCTTGCACAATAGTATTGTGCAGTAGAATTTGGGGCATTGTTTCAAATGTTTGAATATGGTTATTTATGGGAATTTTGGGGTATCTTTTAATTTTACCACATATTTTTGGTACCCGGTTACTAATATGCAATATAGTAAACATTACTTTTTCCTGTTCAGTAATTAAAATAAATTAAACTATTATAAAGTAATGCTAGTGTGTTAGACTTTAAAGCAACTTTTCTAACCACTGACCTGTCTTTCAACAAAGGTCATCCCACAAGGTGACCAAGGCAGGTTTTGTCCCAAATAATTACTTGAGTTGAAACTTTGCAGAGGCAATCCAATTAATTTCTCAGTTAACACAATCCCCCTCAAAATTTAAATTAATTTTCATTACAGCCCAAATTAGTTCTCTATTAAATTACGGTAATTTACCCAGGTATTTCAATCTGTGCTCCAAAATCAGTTTCCTTTCAATTAATTTGTTGTTATGTGCTGTCAAGTTGGAACCAACCCAATAGCGCTTTTGAGGTAAGTGAGAAATTTGAGGAGTGGTGCTACTAGTGCCACACCCAAGTCAGTTTCCATGGCTGAGCAGGGATTCAAAGCAAAGTCTCCTGAATCCTAGTCCATCCACTACATTATTGGGCAGCTCATCAATTAATTACACCAGTTCCAGTCTATTCAATTAAATAATCATCTTTCACCAGTCAAGGAGAAATCAACATACTGTATATTGGAGGGGGGGGTTAATCACAATAAAAAGGGCATTGGGAGGTTAGAGAATTCCTTCAGTAACACATGCTGGTTAATTAATCCATCTTGCATGTGTTAAGCATGCAAATAGAAGCTGGCAGGTGTGTTACTTCTGTGCTATGCTAGTTGAAACTTTCCTATGAAGACAAAACACATTGATCCACTTTCTTTTCATGGATGGTGCACAGAAACGGAAATGGCTTCCCCATCAAACATAGGGAAACTGGACATATTTTTTGGTTTTATGACACTTAATAATAATAATAACTTTTATTGTCGTTGTACAACCAGTGTACAGTGAAATTGGCTGAGCCCCCCTCCCTCCCCCCCAAACACCATCCCACTAAAAAGCCACTCAATCTCATTTCACTCTGTGTGCTTGCTGCACAACTCGCCGGCCCCACGAGTCTATCAGGAGTTATCACGTCTCATTTAACAGTCGAATAGCCCACGGATAAAAACTGTTTTTTAGCCTGTTGGTATGGCTTGCTATACTTCTGTATCTCCTACCTGAGGGTAGGAGAGTCAAGAAGTGCTGACCGGGGTGTGAGTCATCCCTGATGGTTTTCCTTGCTCTCCTTTCTCTCTTGTCTTCACAGAAGCCTGATATGCTGCCATTTAGTAGGTGAACCATTTCCTGACTTAGAGATAAATGATGGGGGAAATTTCAGGTGTATTATCTAATTATTACTTTTTGGCTGTCGTCCAAAACAGAGCCCATTTAAAGTTACCTTGACTTAAATGGTTCTTGTCTGTGCAAATCAGCAGCAATAAGAAGCCCTCAGCTTTGGCGGTTCTCTGGTTTTTCCCTGTATGCCATTTAAAATCTAGGGTTTTGTTTTTTAATTCTTTACCTTTTGTCTCATTAGTTTGTGTGCGTGCATTTAAACATGTGTTTGCTAGCTCACTCGTGGTATACAACATCTGGATGGTCTGCCCCTTAATTTTCAGATGTCAATACGTTTGCTGATCATTTGGATGATAACTTGTCTTGACATTTGATATTTCAGTGATATTTAAAATGCTTGTTATGCGCCTAAAGTGTATGAATATGAAATCACTGGAAGACTCCCAAAGTTTGTTATTGCTGTTGGCATTCTAAAGCTGAGCTGTGGTAACCACTCCTTTGCTATTTGTTTTTTTCCAGGTGGATGGATTTCTGACACTTCTATTTGGTCTTGCTAGCATTAATACACTCACTGTGATTAGTGTGACCCGCTATATAAAAGGATGCCATCCTGATAGAGGTAAAATAAATAAATAATACTCTCTCCCCCCCAGCAGTTTCCTAGACAGTCTGATTTTTGCAAATCAAAATTGCTTTTATGCAATGATAAAACATGGATTCTTGTTAACGAAATTACAAGATGACACATTAGACACATATTACCTCATCCTGGTCTCCATTTCTGGTGTGGCCATTCAGTAGAGTGGCAGCATCCATTGTAAAGTAACCATTGTTAATTGTAATGTGTCATCCTGGATAAACCGTGGTTGACATACATATGTAACATATTAATGGGTCATTCCATGTCAAATCAACCAATGCATGAAACCTTGATGTCATGGATTTGGTTCATTTTTGGTACATTTGCACCTTGCCATGAGATGTTTAAAAATTATTTTTTCAGAATGTTTGGTCCACCTGTTTCTGAGATACTGCATTTTCAAAATTTCAAAAATAAACAAACAAAAAACAAACAAAAATCATTACCCACCATAACTTCAAATGTCATTTAATAGGTACCTGTGATAGCTACAGACCAGGGACAGGTGTCATTTTAAAGTTTATGAATAGGGCTTATGAACAGAAATTTTGGTCTATTTTAGGGGCTAAGTCAATTTAGTTCCTCGTTACTAGCAACAAGAAAATTTAAGTTTTGTATGATACCACTGAGATACTATTCTGAAATTCTGAGTGATTGGCTACAAGAAACATATCTTTAAGTGTGACTTTTTTTTGAAAATTTTAACAAATTCAGTTTTTTTTTCAGAAATTCAAATTTTATATATATTTACATGTGTAATTTTTTCAAAATGCACAATTGCATCATGTTGTATATCAAATGAAAGCCCTGTTCATAATGATACCTGTCCCAGGTCTATAGTTATCACAGGTATCAATTAAATGACATTTGAAATTATGGTAGGTAGTAAATTTTGCCTTTTTTGTATTGCAATTTGGAAAATGCAATATCTCAGCAATGGGTGGACCAAAAAATCTGTAAAAAATATTTTTAAGTCAATTCAGTGAGGGAACTGAATTGAGGAAAAGCTTACTGGTAGCAGAAGAAACACCATTTCCTCACAGACTAATTAATCACAGGCTTGCACCTGCAATTGCAACACTCAGTCTGGGTGCTCCTTTAAGGTTTTGTGGGAAGACAGAGATACAGTGTTTGATTCCCAAATATTGCTGACAAGAAGAGGCTGACTATTCTGCTTTACTGCTTCCCATGTCCACTTTCAGCAGGAGGCTCAACCAGTTCAGGAACCAAACAAATAAGAACATAAGAACATAAGAACATAAGAAGAGCCATGCTGGATCAGGCCAAAGGCCCATCTAGTCCAGCTTCCTGTATCTCACAGCGGCCCCACCAGATGTGTTTGGGAGTGCATGAGACTAGATATCTGTGCATGATAATGGTATCCATGTGTTTCAAAAGAAGTCAAACCAATATGAAACTCATTGTATTCATTATTTCACTCAACAGATAGAAATCATCCCCTCCCCGCCAAAACAGTGTTGTTGTTTTAATAAGTTTCACATATATGGCATTGCTGCACCACCAGCCTCTGTTTCTAATGTTTTTTCGAAGTAATTGATATGAAAAATATACAGATGACTTAAATCTGGCTTTTGAGAAAGTATGGACAGGATGATTCTCAGTCATCCAGGTGAGGTTATCTGGAAGTTGAGTCATGGCAACTGGACTTCTCTTCTTGAGCGATCCCAACTTGGATGAGTAGTGAAATGTTTCAGTCTCTCAAGAAAAGAAGTCCAGTTGCCATGACTCAACTTCCGGATATGGCCCAAATCTTCTTAGCTATCCCAACAGAACAAATCCATTGAATGAATGGCATTTACATAAATGTTACTTTACCAAACATTGGGTCTCCTATAGCTGGAATTATCAATACAGTTAGGAGTAGCTTCTACCTATATCTGTTGGTAAGTAGATTCCTGGTCCTCTACATTTATTCATGCAGCTTTCTTAAGAGGGTGCTGTTTATTGTATGTGCATACAATTAAGATTTTGTATCCTCGTTCCATTTTAAAACATGCTAACTTTTTCTGATGTGCATTTCAGGGTCGTGTATCAGCAACAGCAGTATTTCTGTGGCACTTGTTCTTATATGGATAGCAGCCTTCTTCTGGTCAATTGCTCCTGTCCTAGGATGGGGCAGTTACACAGGTAAAGGGTGGTGACAGCTCCATTGCAAAAATGGGGAAGCTATTCTGCATTGTACCACAGTCCTTATGTAAGGCAAGTATGCCTTAGTTGGTACAAAAAGGAATGGATGTCAAAGAACTCATGCTTTGGCCTTTATACATAATTTCTACTTATGCATACTTCCAGATTCTGGAATTCGTGCATGTGGTAAATGAAGACACACATTGACTTCACTTTTCTTCCACTCATGCAGGTCTCTCTAAGGAGATGACAAATTAAATGTCACAGTCCCACAAAGTTAGATACGTCACCATCGCACCTGTGTTATTGGCACAATCAGCTAGTACTGATTGTGCAAGTAACATGGATCACTTCTGTTTAGAAATTGTCATTTCTTTATACTGTAAGTCCATTTTTGTATGGGAAAGAAACATTGGTCACTGCTCCTACTGCCCAGAAGAGACCATGAACAAAGCAAGACCTACAACACAATAGAAATTAAGTTTGTGAAATATTTTTTAATTTGAAATTCCAAATGAATTTCTGTGAACTAATTTTAAAGTACTATAGCAAACTGTTTATTTGGATTGCCTGTTGACCAGGTTCTTTTGCTTCCTAGATCGTATGTACGGGACCTGTGAGATTGACTGGGCAAAAGCCAACTTCTCCACAATCTACAAGTCTTACATCGTGTCCATTTTCATCTGCTGCTTCTTCCTCCCGGTGTCTGTCATGGTTTTCTCCTATGTCTCTATCATCAATACAGTCAAGTCAAGCCATGCACTAAGTGGAGTGTCTGATCCAACAGACAGGCAGAGGCGTACGGAACAAAGTGTCACAAGGGTCAGTCTGCCCTCTTTGTTTTCATATGTATGCAGACCCCTCTTTTCCTTCCAGAAATGAAGAAGTCGGGGTGGTGGTGTCTATGGTACCCTAGGACAGTGATGGCAAACCTTTTAGAGACTGCGTGCCCAAACTGATTCAAAACCCACTAATTTTTCACAAAGAGCCAATGCAGCAATTGAACCTGAATAAAGGTGGCTGTGAAGAGGAGATGTTGGGTGCCCACAGAAAGGGCTCTGAGTGCCACCTTTGGCACTTGCGCCATAGGTTCACCAACACTGTCCTAGGCTGTTGGTTTTTAGGCAGCAAACTAGTTCAGCCCTGCAGGCTTCAAACTTACAGCTCCAGCAGTTCCACTCATATTCTCTTGAATGGGGCCCTTGCATAGGTTTCACGTTCTTATGCCCACTTAAAGAGCAAAAAGCAGCAGCAACAATAAAAACAGCAGACTATGTGCACTGGCACTAGGCTAGCTCTAATTATGAACAGTTAGTGGCCATGTGAATCTAAAATGCCACTACTCACTTCAGCAACAATTGGATGGACACTGTGGTGGGTAGATGTGCTTCCACCTATGCATCAGTGAGAAAAAAACTGCATCTAAGGACTGTCACAAACCAGCTCGGTTGGAAACTGGGTAGCTAACTGGGGCTATTTTATGGGAACTGATTTTGCCTTGAGTCCCCTGTTTCTGAATCTGTAATATAAATTACATTTAGTATCTTTGCTGCTACTGCCATCAAGTTGCTTTCGAATGATGTAACTCGATGAATCAGCTCCCAAAACTTTGAGCCTTACTTCACGTCCCTTTCGTCCTTCTTTGCTGTCCCGCTTGGGACCCGTATGAAAAAAACTTACTTCACGTCCATAGCGTGACAGCGGGAACTTGTCTCGACAATGCCCCCTGAACTGGGAACATAGCGTGACAAGCCGTACCTGCCCCTGGGCTGGGGAATTCTCTTGTCACGCTTTGTTCCCAGTTCCTGTTCCGAGACAAGGGATGTGAAGTAACATCAATGGCTGTTTCCCCCTTTTGCTCTAGGAATACTCTGACAACTGAGAAAGCTGACTGGAACGCTTGCGCCAGGCCAGGCTCAGCTGCCCGCCTGTCCCTGCCGGAGAAGGTGGCTCTTGAAGGGACAGGCGGAGAGCCACTGTCAGGCGTACGTACGTCCTCCTCGGGTCCTGGAGGCAGGGCTGAGCTCTCATTACCTGCTCGCCTGCCAGTCCGCAGACTGCTGAGTTCAGGGCGAGGGTGTCTCGGCTCACCACCCACGCCACTGCCGCCGCTGCTCGCCTGCGCCAATTGGTGAAGTTGCAGCCGCCTAGGTTCGCCCGGCTCCTCCTGACGGGCCTCCTGAGACAGCCCGCACACCCGCAGCAGGGATTCAAAATATCAAAAAATGGAAGCCCGACAATTTTTTTAAAAGGCTAAACGAAGCCAGGGAAATCCAGTAGTTGTCATGAAACAAGGATGTGAAGTAACAGTTGTCACGATACAAGTAAACACGCCCGTGGGTAAACGAAAACAGGGACTGAACAGGGACAAAACCACGTGACCGCAAGCAATGCTGTCATGGAACGAACATAATCATGGAACAAGGTAGGATGTGAAGTAACTGCCTTCCTCTCATTATTGGCTGCTCTCAGATCTTGCAAGGTAAAAGTGATCACTTTCTTTATCGAGGCAAATCCACTTCATATTCAGTCTTCTTTTTTTCTGTCTGCCTTCCATTTTCCCCATAGTTAATGCCATTTTCCTTGAGTAATCTCATGGCATACTCAAAGTATAATACCCTACATTCAATTATTTTGGCTTCTAGTGTAAGTTCAGGCTTAATTTCATCTAGGAACAACCAGCTTGTCTTTCTGGCAGTTCATGGCATCCATAAATCATCTCTCAAATACTGTATTTCAAATGTTTCCATGTTGGCTTTTTTAATAGTCCAGTTTTAACATTGAGAATACCATAGTATGAGCGCTCTTGGCCTTGATCTCTAACAGTACATCTTTATACATAAAGAATTTTTTCTAGTTCCTTCTTAGTTGCCCTTTTATTATTGATATTTTCTGCTGAACTCTGTTACTTTTAATGCCTATAAAATCGTATAAAATCCATGTGAACTTATGAGTTGAGTGTGACTTGATGTTTTGGGGGACTCGCCTCCTGGTTTTTAAGTGTGTCATTCTTTTTTATTTGCATTGCTTCTATTTTTAATTCTTTTCATTCCTTTCTCTTTTCCTCAAATGAATGGTCCTTTTCTTTAGCATCAATTATTGTCTCAGTTGGGTTTTTCTCGTTTTTTAATCAGGGCCTTACCACAAAATCAAAAGAACCAGTAGAATTTTTTTCCCTTTTGTCATTTTCATTAGAGTAATGCAATCTGTTATTTACATTCTCTTATTTACTTTCTTACATTTAAATTCTTCAGGAATATATTTTAAACTTAAAGTATATTTCAGCATTCAGTTCTTCAACTACTTTATTTTTGACGATAACAACTAACTTTACCCCTCTTTTGATTTTGGCACAGAACAGTGATGGCGAACCTTTTAGAGATTTAGTGCCCAAACTGCGATTCAAAACCCACTAATTTTTTGCAAAGTGCCAATACAGCAATTTAACCTGAATATAGGTGGCTGTGAAGGGGCGATGTTAGGTGCCGTTTGGCACCCGTGTCATAGATTCTCCAACAATGGCATAGAAAAGGGGAGGTCTTTATCTTCTGCTTCTAATTATACACTCTGTTTGCTTTCTGTATTGTCCATTCTGCCATGTCTACATGTATAGTCATCTGTTCGGTTGCCTGAAACATATATTTGCAATTAACAGTTTGTTGGCTTCGTGGAATTCTGTGAATCACTCTTCTAGTTCATTTTTAACATCTAGGCTGATGATATTTGATAATTTGATACATCCGAAGCTCCAGGCACCTGCGATTATCAGCACAACTTATTTTGTGTGACCATGAAAGCTTCATGAAAGCTTTCTATTTCTTCTTCTTCAGCACCTACAGCTGGAGCACAGATTTAAACAATGGTTATGTTAAGCTCTCCAAGAAGACTATTATTTTAAACATTGCATTATACTGTACATCAAACTGCTTGTTCTACATCATACTTGCTATTAGAATCACCCCATTTGAGTCTATTTCCAAAACAAAAAATGTATTTATGTGAGTAAAAATGTCCTAGTCTTGTCTGGTATAATTCACTCACACCAGGTATTGCAAAATGTGCACATTCCGTTTTGAGTTTTACAACTTTGAACTTGTCTTGGTTCATACTTCTAAAATTTCAAGTCCCAGTTATACATATCATGGAGCTTAGGACTTTCCTTTTACATTTGTGTACATCTACAGCTGGATGTCTTTATGGCATCAGCCCAATAGCCTTATTAAAACACTGCTACTCATCCTTTGCTGTTCCCAGTTATCTAATTGAGTACCTTCAAACTCGGGAGTCTCATCGTCCAGGACTATTGTTTCATTTTTTATTGTCTCATAGGTTTTCAAAGTGTAAAGCATTCAGAATTGGTTGCTTCTTTTCAAAGTGTACTAACGAGTTAGCTTGCATGTTACTGCCATTGTCTCTGAAAGGCTCTTTGCAGGTGTTGCCTACACTATTAGTGCTGGCAATGCTGCCCTTCAAGGATTTCTCCATTCCCATCACCATGGAATTACCAATTCTCTTCTGCTAATGCAAGAGCTAATTCTTGAAGAAGATGGGTGCATCTTAATGTCGTTTTTCAGCTTTGATCCGTTCACTTTGGGTGACCCTGGTACAAGTCTACACTGATGAATGTTGTTAATGTGATCAGCTTCCCTGACAAGGTGCTCATTCAGGAGGTTGATTTAATGTATAATAGCTCTAATGTAACATATTTATTTAAGCGCAGCTAAGGAACTGGCAAAACTGCCTAGATGCCCTGAGCACATGCGATCTCGCCTGATCTCCGAAGCTAAGCAGGGTCGGGCTTGGCTAGTACTTGGATGGGTGAGCACCAGGGAATACCAAGTGCTGTCGGTGCCTGGAGTAGGAACTGGCAAGCCACTCTAGTATTCCTGCCAAGAAAACTCCATGGACATGGGATCACAAAGAGTCGGTCACGACTGTAACGACACAACAAATCTTAAAAGGAAAAATTAGGTTAGACACAAAGAAGTTTTGAGAGCGGTCTTATAACCTTTACAGAGAAAATGGATAAATAAAAGACTGAAAATACGAGCCATGTTGCCTGATTTACTCAGTGTTTTAGGTATCTGGTTTAGGTATTTGACTGCAGGGGCAGATGTTGCAGGGATGATTCCCCCATGGTGCCTCCTGCACCTGTGTAGCCTTGGGCAAGCTGCACATTGCCAGCATGCCTCCAGAAGAAGGGAGTGGTAAACCACTTTTGACAGTATTCTCTACATGGAAAACCCCAAAAAGGGTTGCTATAAGTAAGAATTGACATCACATTGTTGTTGGTTTCAATAATCTTTCAGGCAAGTAGATTGTGGGTCAAGTGTGAGTCTCATTGTTTTTTCATTTTCTCTTATCTAGGTCTCCATAGTTATTTGCACAGCCTTTATCACAGCTTGGTCCCCATATGCAGTCATCTCCATGTGGTCCGCCTATGGCTACACGGTGCCCAATTTAACCAGCATCCTCGCCAGCCTTTTTGCAAAGTCTGCCAGCTTCTACAACCCCATCATTTACTTTGGAATGAGCTCCAAGTTCCGTAAAGATATCTTCATGTTGCTGCATTGTGCCAAAGAGATCAAGGACCCTGTAAAACTCAAGCGGTTTAAGAAGCTCAAGCAGAAAGCGGAAAATTCCCCTTCGCAGAGAGAAGAGAAATATGCAGCAGATGTTCTGCCTGCCCTGAGTCCCGATTCAGGGGTGGGGAGCCGTTCAAACACTCCACCCCCAGCAAACAGGGAAGTGCATTTCGGTGGTTTTGACAGCCCATCCAACAATCCTGATGTTGAATGTGACAGGCTATGAGCTGCTCACAGCCTACCACCATGGAATGCACCCAATAGAATATTGCAGTCATTCTTAACCCGACACCCTCTGGAGCTGCTGGATTACAGCTGCCATCATCTCATGCCTACTGCCTGGGGATGATGGGAGTTGCAGTCTGACATGTCAGAGTGAAGGAAGCTTGGGAAGCTGATGGGCCAACCCCTGTAACCGCCTACCTATTTCTCTAGCACTATTAATACAGCATGCCAGCTTGACATGAAATGAGGCAATAAAAACAACACCAGTTTTGAGCTTATGCACGATATAAATAAGAAGTTCATAATATTCCAGGGTAGCTGATCAAATATCAAGATGACAGCAACACTTCTGTAAGCAGGACAGCAACAAAGACAACAAGCACTAGACGTGTTCATAAGAAATACACCCACTGGCCTATGAAAAATTAAAGGAAAAGAAATTACTAGCATATCCCCTTTACCTAATTAATATAATTTAGAAGTTACACATTTTCCTGCTATTTTTGTCGCTTGCTCAGAATCCTGGCTTTTATCCAACTTGTCCCCAGCTCTCACAATAGTGCATTGACTCTGGGAGCAGCAGTAGGAAAGGCAAAATATTGCCAATGGCACCCCTAGGTTTTCCCCATTCAGCCACCAGAGGGTGGGCAAGAATAAGCATACTTCCTATGGGAGACTGCACATTCCCAATCATGGGTGCTGCCAGAGTTGCCATGACAACTGGATCCTGTGGTTAATCCTAAAGCATCCGCCAGCACCAGGCCATGAGTCTGCAAACTCAGTTCCTTAATCATAGCTGAGATACAGATTGTGACACATTCTAGGTAACATCACTGCTGATTGTGCTCTTTATTACTATCATCACACATTTTTCACTACCAGTATGGCTTAGGACAGCTTCAGCAAATTTTGCAGCTGATCGCTAAATGACATCTAAAGAGTGCTGACTTCTGATAACAGAGAGATGGCAGCTAAGGGCAGATCAGAGAAACTGTAGGTTTTTGGACTGTTGCAATGAGCCTTGGGCCCCATTAAAAACAAAGATGTTTTATATGGCACAGGCATTTCAACAGCTGCCTTCCCTGGAGGAAACTCCATTGCAAGCCACAATCCACAGAAGCTTGTGCTACATAAAACAGAGTGCAGTCAGACAGCTGGAAAGGCATGTTTGATTGCATTGGAAACAGATGGCACTGGTCTACACACAAAAAGTCAAAACGTGATCATAGAATCATAGAGTTGGAAGAGATCTCCAGGGCCATCTAGTCCAACCCCCTGCCATGCAGGAACCCCCATCACAGTGCTCCCAACAGATGGTCATCCAGCCTCTGCTTAAAAACCTCCAAAGAAGGAGTCTCCGCCACCCTCCATGGCAGCATATTCCACTGCCAAACAGCTCTAAATGTCATGAACTTCTTCCTAATATTCAAATGGAATCTCTTTCCCTGTAGTTTGAAACCATTGCCCCGAGTCCTAGTCTCCGAAGCCATGGAAAACAAACCTGTTTCCTCTTCAATATGGCATCCTTTCAAATATTTAAACATAGCTATCAAACCCCCCTCAGCCTTCTTTTTGAAAGGTAAACATTCCCAGTTCCCTAAGCCATTCTTTGTAAGACATTTCTTCCAGACCTTCAACCATCCTGGTCACCCTCCTCTGTATCCGCTCGAGGTTGTCAACATTCTTTTTAAATTGAGGCACACAGAGCTGGACACAGTACTCCAGTTTCCCTATGTAGTCACACCTTTATTCTTTAAGGGGATACAAGCCCTTATCACATACAAACATTCCTTCCTACCTAGAAATCTCTCTTTTTGCGGTGTATTTCTCAGTAGCCCTCAGCCAGCATTACTTGTTTGGGAGAGTCTAGGAATTGATGTCTAAGCAGCAACAATTTTTGAAAAACCAACCTTTTCCAAAATTTGGTTTGAGGAAAAGAAAAGACATCCCAGTCTGCTTGAATAAAATGTTTTGTGGCAGAGCTGTGATGACAAGAATTAATTTCGGTGTTCTGCCAAACTCCTGTAGAATCCCTTTCAGCATCAGCAGTGAGAGTCTTTACTTACTGAAATTCACCTTCAAGGAGAAACTGGAAACATTTTATTTCTGGAAAATTGCTGCAGCTTAATGTCGCGTAATTTATAGCAAAAAGATTTCAACCTGTGTTTCATAATCTGCTGAGCCCAGGATAAATTGGTACCTGAGGCAACATGGCATCCTACCCCTACCCCCACCCCACGCTGTCCAATATATACAGGAGCTCATACTGGGGGAGCAGCAAAGCTACAAAAGCCATTGCTAAACTAACAGAGACTTCAGAGGATGATTCTAAACTCATATTGAGGCAGACTTGGTGTAATTACAATGCCCAGAATCCTCCAGCAGGTTAGGCCTTGGGCATATTAAATGGGGTGTTCTGGGAATTATAGTCCACATCTGCATGGAATCTCAAGCCCTGTGCATCATAAAAATTATGTCGCTTCATGGAATAAAGGAACAACCTCCCTGAATATTTTCATGTTGTGATTGAATATTTGGCAGCTTTCCTTATTACATTTCTCATACCAAGGAACGATCTTTTTTCAAAAAACAAAACAAAACAAAACAAAACACCAGTGGAATTTTACACTATTCCAAGTGTGATGGGGTGCAGGGTAGTGGTGCTTGAAGAGGAGGCTATCGTGTTTTTCCAAATACTACATTTTTCTATTTGTATTCCTTGGGATGGTTACCAAAAAACAAACAAACAAACCCAAACCCCACTTTCCTTTCCTTCTTCCTTATATTTGTTTTGAGATTATCATCTCTACTTTCAGTTTTAATTAAATAAAATCTTTATAAGCAACAAGAAAGAGAACTATTGATTTCTTTTTGGATCTATGGATGAACTGAAGGTATATTCAGTGTTGGGGGGAAACTGTGTGTGTGTGGGGGGGGGTTGAGTTAATTACCATAACTAATGAAAAGCTAATAGATAAGATGTCTGTTCTGGGCTATAGTAATTTCAGAAGCAAGTTGGACCAATGGTGACAACAGCCAAGCCTTTTCCTCAGCTTGGAAAGTGAAGCAAGATGAATCAGCAAGAACATACTAGATCAAAAATATACCCTCTCTAGTTCAGCATTCTGTTCCCAAAGTGGCCAACCAGGCAGCTATAGAAAACCACACTGGGAAGACACAAAAACAGCACTAACCTCCTAGGCAATTAATATATAAAGGCATATTGCTACTGACAAGGGGGGGGGGCATGTATAGTCACAGAGTCCCTTTCTGAAGTTGTCCAAATTGGCAGTCATTGTGGCATCTTCTTATGGCAACAAATTCTAGTTTAACTTTATGCTGTTCCTTCTATCTGTCCTAAATTGCACAAAATCCAGCTACAGTGGATGCCTCCATGTTCTAATATTATGTGAGAAAGAGAAAAGCTTCTCCAGTCATTTTCCACCAGACTTCTCATTGGGAAATTTCATAGAACTTTTATAGAATATATTTCGTTATTTACCAGTTTTTAGTAAGTAAAACAGATGTTGTCTTTCCTCACCGGAAATTTGTTCCATAGGGGAGTTGATGGTTTTTGTTGCACTTTCTGCGCACCTTGTCCAAGTCTTCAAACATGGTACTGTAACTAGATCTGTACCCAGTGTTCCAGATGTATTAGGAGTGTATAATATTGGTTGTTCTACATATATCTCCTTTTTAAAATAATGTCCAGTCCACCGTGAAAGCTGCATTTTGTATACTAGCCACAAACTAAGTCTATGTTTCATTTCAGCTGCCTCCTATAACACTAAGATATCTTTCTTAATCAGCTCAAACCCCTACTGATGTATATGTGAAATTGGGGGTAGTTAGATATTGCTGCAGAATGCATCACTTTACATTCTCATGTTTACCTTTGTTTCAGACCATTCCCCAGCCTGAAGATATCCTGTCAGAGCTTCGCATGCCCCTTCTTGTCCTTAAAACCCTTGATAATTCTGTGTCAACAGCAATTTTGGCTACTTCACTCCTAACTCCTAACTCCATATCATATACAGACCAGCTAACGACCATCAGTCTCAATAGTGTTCCCCAAGGAACCACATTGCGCATGTCCTTCTATGGCAGAGATTCAGTTTATTTGTACTCTCTGTTTTCTGTTCATTAACTGATTTTCAGTCCATACAGGGAATTTTCGAGTCATCCTTTGACTTTTAATTTTGCTCAGGAGTCTTTCATCATGGATTTTGTCAAAAGCCTTTTAGAAGTCAAGCAAACAATGGCCAAAATCTTATTAAGGTATTTACACTGGCATAATGCAACTGGCGTAAAATTCAGCAACAGATTGCTGCAAGTTAAGAAGTTCTGTCGGAATTTGCTGTTGCATATTGTTACAAGATTTGAGACACAACAACGGATGTCTAAGTGCCAATGACTTCCAGCAATTCAACACTGAGATTTATGCAGCTTTTGGGCATAACGAGTTCCCTTAGAACATTCCTGTCTACATGTTTGTTCACAATTTTAAAAAAAACTTTGCAGGGTGAGAGAGGACTTATTGAGGAAGCCAGAGAGCCATAATTCTATTTACTTCAAGTCACATAAGTGCATTCATGGTAAGTGTTTCATTTGGCAGGGCATTTGGTTTTGCACTGGTTATGAAATAAGGCACATGACAGTGCAAAGGGGAGCCAACAGGAGAGGGAAAACTACCATACTGTTGAATTGCCTTTTCGTGCTAACTGTTTCACCAATTGGATTTTGGTCAGAATGACTAACATGACATACTTCCATCAGATATGTTTCCTCTGATTTCCAGCACATTGTACATCATGCAGTATATTCATGATAAACGAGCCCTTTATTATGGTGCAGTTCTTCATCCAGCAAGGAGGGTGTTCTTCCTGTCTACTAATTCTTAGGATTCAGAAAGTCACTGGGCCATCATCATTCATCCTTTGCACATCAGATATTAATGTCCACCTGTCCAAAGATTAGAGTGGGGGGAAGCTGAGAGCAGAAGAAACCATTTCCAACTCCTACCCACTTCACAATTATCATCACTTGAGGACGACTGTAGCAATGACTCCTCATTGACCCCCTTCCCCTCCCACATGTCCTCATTTTTATTCCTGCAGCCTCCACTGAACTTTGCAGGGAATGAGTCAGACCAGGCACACAATGAAAGCCTTGTCTGGAGACACCCAGAGGTGGAAAACAGAACAAGAATTAGATACTGCCAAGTTCAGCAACACATTATACATGCAGTGAACTTTGAATTAGCTGAAGTGATAAGGTAATGAGTTTCCCACTCAATTTATAAGGGTCATGTTAGAGGTTACATATAGCTTATGATTAGGAAAGGGAATACTTTTAAGTGATGAAGGGAGTCTAATTATCATACTATAGACTTTCTCACCTCCAACATGGGAGCTTCTTTTGCAAGTCTGACTACCCAGGCTGGAATTTTAGTCAGGATCTAAATTGCTTAGGATTCTGGGGGCTGTAGTGCAAAAAGTAACATTTGTAACCTCTAATTTGAAAGATATCCTTTCCTTCTCTGCATTTCCTTATTGAACTGGTGATGCAGCTAATTCTGGAATGTCTGAGAACAGTTCATCTGGATTCATATTTTTGTTTCTTCAGAAGTGGACCAACATATTGGTCATGCATGAGGTTTAAGCCATTGCATTGCTGAGATGCCCTGGCATCTGGATAAGCTCAGCATGGACTAAATGGTCACAGCAGGCTCAGGAACCAGAGTCACTCTCTATGCTCAAGTATTTGGCCTCTTTAAAAAAACACTTTGAACCACTCACAAATTAATGTTAGGCTTTTGCTAACCAGGCGTGGGACAATTTGACTTTCTCAGCAAGGTACTTGAAAACAAATAATCCAATTAATGAGAGAAACAGAGTGCAAAAGTGCTTGAGGATATGAGGAATGGCACAGATAAATGGTGAGAGATGGGGCACCTCCCTCACAGAAAGAACTTCTAGGAGACTGCAGCTTGAAAAGCCTTCCGTGCTTAAGTTAACACTGTGGCTGGTGTTTGATTTCCACAATAGCCCAAGCTGAGACATTTCACTGGCAGTCACAAACAAACAAACAAACAGCAAAAGAGGTTCAAGATAGACTCTGTGGTAGTTGTGCTGCCCTTTAATTCAAATGCACTCCAGTAGTGACATTCCTCTGCATTCACAACAATGTAATCACAGAAGTTGTTTACATAAAACGTTCCCAGTGGTTCAAGCCAAATGCTCCTAGCAAACAAACCCCAAGAAAGGTCAGCTTAAGAAATGCAGTTTTGTTCATAATGGGGGAGAAGAAAGAGGAATTATGAGCACAATGCTTGGGTTGCTTTGTGTTACTATTGTGGTGTGTGGTTTGTTGTTGTTCTTTTTGCTGCTGCTGCTGCTGTTTTTTATATTTTCATTTTTAGTACTGGTAATGGAATCCAAACCTGCAGGACACTGCTGTATATTTAGCCTGTTTTGACGTGACTTTGGATTAACTACTTCTAAAACGATATTTTAAGACTGCCATTTAATAGCTAAAATGTCAAGCTGTCTTTGTAACTGAGAGTGTTATAGTCTTGGCTTAATCCAGACTGTTGTTCAGAAATTAATTATTGAGCCTGTTTCCTTACAAAAGAAGTCCTAAAATGATTGATCTTTTTTAAAAAAACATGTGAGATATAATGAATTTTCTTTTTTGTCAGAGTTCTGTAAAATCAGCCTAACCTCTGAGGGTCACCAGTGACTTTGATCAATACATGCCCAACTCTTTCTACTATATCATCTGTTCAACAGCCCAATTTAGAGGGTGCTACTCCTTCATCTACAAACACAGTTGGAAACTTTAATTGATTTGGGGAACAACCGTTGTGTCTACTTATCTTTCCAGCAGGAGTCAGTTGAAGGACTTACTCTCTCAGATAAATAATGCCTAAGGTCACAATCGCATACTTGTTTACTTGGGTATAAGCCACACTGAACTCAGTGACACTTATCCATGTGTAGAACCTATGTAGGAATTCATTTTTAGTAGACTGACAAGTTCAGAATGTAGTTAGGCTTGGGGAACATGTAAAAATCCAGAGGTGTGTATCATTCACAAGAACAGCAGTAGGGAAGTGTCGGGAGGCAAAAGTGCTGTTGGGTCCCATACACAGTCCATAGGCAATGCTTCTCCCATCTGACCTCAACACAGATCACTGTAAAACCCCACAGTCCTATTTCCAAGGGGCTGTGGCAGCATTCCCATTGACTTCCCTCCACCCTAGTTGGATAGAAAAGATTGGAGAGCAAGACTCTTTTATTAACTGAAAAGAAGAATTAACAAATTTGTTGTTTTCATCTGCCATCATGTTGCTTCTAACCTATGGCAACCTTATGAATGAGAGATCACCATAAGGTCACCCTCAGGGAGAAAGGTGGCATAAAATAAAGTTGTTTATTATTATTATTATTATTATTATTATTATTATTATTATTATTATTATTATTATTATTATTATTATCATCATCATCATCATCATCATCATCATCATCATCATCATCATCATCATCATCATCATCATCATCATCTTCAAAATGTCCTTTTCTCAATAGCCCTGGTCAGCTCTTCTAAACTCAATCCATCAATTAGCAATTAATATATTCTTCCTCCCTCATCAATTGCTGGCATTATTCCCTTTTCCAGAGGTTCTTGTCTTCTAAAGTACCCATGGTATGGCAACCTCAGTTTTGTCATTTTTGAGACAAAAGTGTCCCAAAAGAGATAGTTCAGGCTTGATTTGTTCTGAGGCCCATTAGTGCATCTTTCTGATCCAGGGTATCAGTAAAGCTCTCCTCCAGCAACATATTTCAAATTAATAATTTGTTCCCCTATCAGTCCCCTTCACTGGCTTTAATCAATTAGTAAATTTAGTAATTTAAAATTGGTCAAAATTAGTTAAATAAATAAATAAATAAATAAATAAATAAATAATTTTTTAAAAGGTTGAAAATCCATAATGGATTGCAAAAACGCTACCTAAATCTTTTTCTTCCAACTAGTCTTACAAGGAGTGATTTGTATGCCAAAAATAAGCAGAGTTCATGTGAGTACACATGGATGAGACGCTTCTGATTCTCATAAATCTCCGTTTTGAAAAAGTTACCAAAAGGAATCTGGGATTTATAGTTAAGACTTCTGCCTACCGGAAGAAGCTGACATGTCATTATTATGGAAATCACCTCTTTCACAATGGGGTTTCGTCTGTGTATGGAAGTACGGGATGCCTTCTCGTAAAAGTCCTGTACTTGAGGAGCCACTCATGCAACAGACCATTGCAAGAATGGAACAAGTGGATTCAAGGAAAGGCATTTTTCCAGACCTTTCTGTGAAGTAAGAACTAAATGGAAAAACTGAAGAGAAGCTAAAGAACTAAAGTAGACTCTTCTCAGGGTCCAGTATCCTGTTCCCCATAGTGCCCAAGAGTATGTCCATCAGAAATCCCCAAGCAGGACAAGAGGGCAATAGCAGCCGCTGCCTGTAACAACCATTGTGCCAATTGTTCTGTTGCTCCCAATCCCTGTTCACCAGCAGAATATTCTTGGACTTTGATGACGTCTGTACTGAAATACTTGTTTCCGCTTCCAGCACTGTAGACCCATTTTCCTTCTTCTCGCCACAATTTCAGCTTCCCGCTGCAGTTAAGATTTCACATTCACTTGAAGACCCAGTCATCTCTTGAAAATAAGGCTCTGAAACTCTTCCTCAAAATGAGATGTATTTCTCATATCCCAGTGCACCTTGTAAGGATTTGGTTGTTTGCTGAAAATGTCAACCCCCCCATGTGGCTATGCATTATCCTACAGAGATTTTAATTGGCCTCATGATGTTGTGACAGGGTTGCCTGTGCAGCTGTGTAAAAAATCAACAGGAGTCCCAGTTAAGTGGGGAACGTTCTCCAGTCTTTGTTTTGATTTATTTAACTAGTCCCCATGCTACCCTTAAATACATCCCTTCTCTAAGTTATCAATCTGCTTGACATGCTCTCCTGATTAAGTCCAGTGGTTAGTTTCACATGAAAGCAAACAAATTTTGTTCAACAGTGACCGTTGCCTCAGTGCAGAGATTACTTCTTTTGTTTTTTAGAACACGGGGACTCAAATGTGAACATCAAGGACTAGAAATATGCAGCAAAGGAACTAGGTTTTTAACAATGTTCAACAATAAAGTAGCAGAACTGCATCAATTATAACCCTCACCCTCTTGTGCCTCATTCAAAATAATGATAAACATTTGGGTTTGCTGTGGACTGTTTGGGGCCACATGCCTCGGGTTTGGGGCTGCTCCACTGAACTCTATCAAGTGGGTTGTGTTCAACATGGTTCTCAAAGGAACTGGAGAACTATGGGGGATTTTGAATACATTTTCCTATATGTTGTCGTTCAAAGCAAAGCAAAAGCATAGTGTTCTGCTTATATACTGCCCCATACCACTTCAAATAGTCTCTGGGCGGTTTACAGTTTTTTAATTACGGTAATGCAGGCTACACATTGCCCCCCCCCCCGCAAGCTGGGTACTCATTTTACTGACCTCAGAAGGATGGAAGGCTGAGACAACCATGAGCCTGCTACTTGGGGTTTAACCACAGGTTGTGAGCACAGTTTTACCTGCAGTACAGGCATTTAACCACTGTGCCACGGGGACAGTGTTTAGTACACATTTTTGTGTTGTGGCCCAGAATGTGTAGTAAAAAACAGCCTTAATTAACCAAGACAGAATAAATCTGGAGGGGATTTTATAAGGTAGGAGCATTTGTATGGGTCAGTTTTTAACCCACATACTGTATTCTGTTTCAGTACATAGGTGGGAGCAGCTAAAACCTGGGGTTTGTTGCATAAACAGTCCATAACTAGAATGGGTGTTTGGTGTATGTTTCTTGGGGATGAAAAATTGGAGTGTTTGTAATCAACCTGAAATGGCTGCTCAGTGTTTCTTCCTTGAGAGTTTTTCCCTAAAATTCATTCTTACTACATAACAAGTGAGGACCAAATTATTAATTACAGATAACTGGTAATTAGGAGAAAGGAGTTTTCAAGTGCTGATTGTGTATGATTGTCAGAGCAGAAGGTCTTCTCACCTTTGTAGTCTGCCTTGTCTGGATTTATCTTCGAGTCATAACCACAGCCTTTCTTGGTAAGTCTGTCTGTCTGGGTCCAAATGTACATTGCAAGTAAGTTACCTATAATTAGATTAGAGAATTCCTTAAGAACTGATGGTGTGTGATTATCAGAGCATGTACTTTGCTCGTGTTCCTCAATTTGTAAGTTGGTTGGGTTTATTTTGCAATTGGTCTTCAGGCAATAAGCGTACCCCACTTTTGTACTTCTCAAGCACCAGGCAATGGCTAATAAACACCAACATGGTTTCAGCCCTAAGGACAAGCTGCCTGTAACACATCCTTTGGTTTTCAGTAAATACTTTAGTTTGTCTCAAAGGTCACTCATGTGCCATTTTAATACTGTACTTTAAGATGCTCAGTGGCTTGAGTTCAAACTATCTAAAACAAACAGCATCTCATTCTATGAGCCTACCTGGGCATTAAGATAATCAGGTGAGACCCTTCTCTCAATCCCACCACTGTCACAGTTATGTATGGTGGAGACACGGGTTTCTCTGTCTCTGCTTCCACATTCTAGAACTTCATCCCACAAGAAGCTAAAATGGCCCTCTTTGGGCCAGGTCCCACGTCCCTTTAAAAGCAGTTTAAATTACTAGATAAACCATGTCCAAAAATGCTGTCCCCACAGCCACCGGGCTTTTGGGGGGGGGAAGAGAAAAGAAAACCTGGTAATGCCCCTTTAAGCGAGGTTTCTTTGACTTACCTGAGAGGTAGGGAATTTTCTGCCTTGCTTTGAAAATCCACCTTTTAAGGAGGCAGACACAGTGGGACCACACAGATGATCTGGGTTTCTTTTTCTTTTTTTCTCATAGCACCGGCCAGCTGTTCCTGGGGCCGATCGGCGCTGTTTTTTTTAATGTCTCTGCACCATCAGAGCAACAGGAAGCTCCATCGGGTCCTCTAAGTCTTAATTTTCCCCAGCCAAGTGGTCTGTTGTTGTTTTTAATGCTATCATCACCTGCTGGCCAAGGGGGATGAACTGCACTTTAAAATAAAAATAAAAAAACAGTTTTGGACGTGGGAACTCCTGTCCCACATATTCAATCACATGATGGGACGAAGAGGAAAAGCCAGACCTTCAGAAGATCAGGATTGAAACCCAGGTGAAATAGCAGCCAAATTTTGTTTGTTGCCCTTCTGCAGGCAGGCAAATACCTTCCCCTCCAGGCAGGTTTTCTTTAATGATTGGCAGTCTGAGGTTTTTTTAAAACATGAATTGTTGGACTCAGGACATTTTAGTACTGATTTTATTTACTGTTTTAGAATAATTCTTGTTTAATTCTTTTAAAATATTTATATACTTGCCAATTTTTATATTTTTAAATATTACCTTTTCAATGATGTAAGCTGCCTTTGGTTCTTTTAAGTAGAAAGGTGAGGTAAAATATTTGAAATAAATAAATAACAATAAAATAATAGTAAAAATAGATGTACTTTATAACCTGTTAATGTTGCAACAAGGAATATTGCATGAATTATAGAGCTGTGGGTGATGCAAAACCAAAGCCTGATCTCTTGGAACAGGCGGGGCAATGCTGGCCATGCCCCAAAGGCAGCATGTGATTGGCATGCATACATAATAGGTCTCTTTTTATTTCCTAGAAAGGATGCTGAGAGAAGTCACGGAGTGATATAAATACAATAGTAGTTGTATTGATCCATGAGAACTCTTCATTAGGCAAGGTTGTTTTAAACAAACAAACAAACAAAAACCCATAAGGTTTAACCACCCTCCTGAGGAACAGTCCTGGAGAACTCAAAATGAGCACATCTTTGCTAGATTTTAGTTGATCTTTACAAATACAGTATACTGCCTGCCTGTGAATGTTGCACTGTCCATTGGCCTACCCTGGTGCTCTCTAGGTTTGGAAGATGGCTCTTCCTCTTTCTATGGGCGTTTATACACGACCCCTAAGCTCCGCCGCAAATGGCTGCAAGCTCCGGACCTTAAAAATGTTTCCCCACCAGCTCCGGAGTTTGCAGACAATTAAGTGCGACCCCGCCCACCTAAGCGCGACCCAGCACACTTTTCTTGTACCTGCTCTTTGATGGTGAAAAATATTTGATGCGGAGAGTGCCTGAGCTCTCCTCGCTTCTTTCTGTTGTTTTTCTTTTGCCTCCGCCCCTTAAAGAGGAACCAGGAAGTAAACGGAGGTCAGAGCAACTTCCACCGGCACTGGAGGTAAGGCTTTATTCTTTTGTCCCTGTCTAAGGCTTTTTTTTCCTCCCTCCCCTCACGCAGACAGAACAAAGAAGTGCGGAGCGGGTGGGGACGGAGGAACAGCAACGAACCCTCAAGATCTCTGGTCCGAATTTAAGGGACCAGCGGATCTTAGGGGTCATGTAAAAAGGCCTTATGACTACAAAGTGCAGTTCTACACCGGCCAAAAAGTGAAATCCACAATTGTTTCCCAACAATGCTTTGGATCTTCTGGAGAGGTCTAAACCTCCAGATCATCTTCAAAAAAGGATTCCATCAATGTGGGCAAGACACTCCATACCCACATTACTTCCTGAGCACAGCCTCTGTTAAGTCACCTCACTGACATTTCTTCAGAGCGGAGCAGTAGTCACTTTCTTTCTAACACATTTCCTCTCATAGCTTTCCTGCAATGCTCTTGTCCTTATGAATGGACTAAAGTGGAGGTGAGGTTAAGACAGTGGGAAGGATTTCCATTTATACAGAAGCAACTTGAAATACTTCACCTTAAAGCAGTTTAGAAAATCTCCTCAAGTTCAGCTGAGGTGGTGATAGTAGAGAGGACATGTCTAACTGGAGCTTAATTGAGCATGAATACATTCAAAGTCATAGCAACCATAAACGATCATTTACTGTTAGGTGTTCCCAAAGGCTCAGTTGAGGGGTCAATTTCTCAAGATACCCCCAAACCAATGTTACGGTGACTGACCCCTGTCAGAACTTGACACCCCCCATACCTCCTTTTGCTGTCCAAAATGTGCTATCGCAAGATAGTGATACCTCAAAAAACGGCTATCAAAATAGTCAGTCTTTGCAAAAATTGTGTTGTGAATGTGGCAAATTTCTGTTTTTAACACTTTTTAAACTTTAAAACTTGACATTGTGCATGGTCTATGGGCTACTAAACCTAAACAAATTTGAACTTGACTCTTGAAACATGAACAAATGATCCTGAGGAAATAGGGCAAAGCTGTCCCGGTGTTCTTGAGGTTGCTGTTTTGCCATATTCTCATTCCAACCATGAAGAGAAAAGTTTGCCCAGTTTTTAGAAAGCAGAAGACTTCAGAACTGGTAAGAAAGAGATGTGAAAAAGCCAATACAAGATTATCAACGTTTTAAAAAAGCTGATTTTGTGAATAGGTAAGATTTTCCCTCAACTTTTATTTTACACTTTTATATGCCAGACAGCATTGGGTGAGTAACTTGTGACCTTCCACATGTTGATGGAGTGGAGCTTCCATCAGCATAGCCAGTGGTAAGAAATTTCAGAAAGGACACACGTTGGTGTAAGGCATGACCCAGTACACTTTACTGCAACATTAGTGTTTGACTAGTTTACAATTGGAATGAATTCTCCCTCCCCCTTCTTTGCTCATGATTGTTAAATAGATGACTATTAACTATGCACAGATTCAAATAACTATATCTTTGGGATCCCTACAAGCAGCCTGAGGGACTTTCCTGCTAATATTGTTCCTATAATCATGGGGTGGGTAAAGTAGAATCTATGTTGTAGATAGAACATTTTTAATATTTCAGAAGCCACAGAAGCCCAGTTAAGAAAAATATTTGAAAAATGTTCTGGAGATGAACACACAATTTGTTGCTTCTGGGGGGCTTCCAGGAAAAGAGGTTTCTACAAACAAACCTACCTACCCACCAGCCAACATTCAAAACTAAACGTGAACACTCAAGACACTTCCAGTTTTAATCTTTCATTTTTAAAGAAACATTTCTCTGTTTTTGTTTACATTTCTGGGCCTGATGTGGCCTCACAGCCTGCCAAAATTGCCCTCTTCCTATCACACAATCTGAGGTACAATGAGTGACATATAATTACATACAGGAATTGGTGTTGAGCTGATGTTTAGATCATGAAAGTAAACAGGACAACACCTTGCCATTCTGGGACACAATCACACACACACACACACACACACACAGTATTTGTAAAATTACCGTTTCTGCATTAAATATTGTCTTTTAATTATGAAAGTTGCCTTTTTAAGTACAAAGGAAGGATACAATATTTTAAACAGACAAACAAGTTTTATTGAATAATATACATACTACTAAGCAATCTAAACACATTTTGCCTCCAATTTATACAATTCCTTTCTCATTAAACATTTAGGTCAGTCAGGACCAGGTATAACACCATGCAAAAAGCTCACTTCATACTCATCAGGGGCATTGTTATTAAATAATATCATATTTAGCCATTTTTTAAAGTTGTGGTTCATTTTTTTTCTAATCCCGAACGGCACAAGGACTGGTCCATGTCATTTAGCTGCCTCAGGTAGAGAAGGAAATTATTTCACAGCCCTTAAGTCAATATAGATAGTCCTTAAGACTAGTCAATGTAACTTGACATATGAGGGGAAAAGAAAAGCTCTTTCAGCTCCCTGAGAGTACAAAGATAACAATAACAATTTACTTCTCTTTTGTGACACTATGAATCAGTTTCCTGAGGTGACTGAGAACAGAACTGGGGAAACACTGCCCAGAGACTGGTGCCAGGGCATGTTGGCCAGTGTCATATTTAGAAGGTTTTATCCCCTTAACAAGATTTTGAGAGCTATGTTTGGTTCTTTAAATCTAACAAAGGAACAGGTATTTTCCAAGTGAGCCCTCGAATAGGGGCTTTCAGGCTTTCATCTCTCTAAGGATGTTAAAGGGAATTTAATTTGAGAAGGGTGACATTCTTTGTTCATATGCACCTTCTCCATATAATTAGCTTTCTTGAATGTGCAGACACAGGACAACATACTAGAGGCTAATATTAACTCCTTGAGCTGCTAACCCATTGCTCGTACATCCTGAGCTGGAGCTGAACGCATGATGTAACCTGCAAGGGCATATCCGCTGTTTCTATGCTGCTTTTGATTCCTTCTTTACTCATTCACATATAGATTATTACTGTGTGTGGCTGCATTTTCAAGCATAGCTCGCACAAGACAGCTTCCATAATATTAAAAATCCAACTTGAAATCAAAATCATATGATCATATCTGAGAGCAACACGACCACAGGATGCTTAAAAGTGCAGGCCTGGAACAAGGGAGAGGCAAAGGCCTATTTCCCACTGCAACCTATGCCTCTCCTGACCCCTGACTCCAGTCTATTTCAAAGGATCATTGTGAGGTTAATTGTGGGAATGACAAGAGGTTGGCAAAAATACTGGAAGCTTCAGTCCTTGGCGCCCAAGCTTTGCTACACTTTTGTTTATGAGATGTTATAGCAAAGATGACCACAGAGGGAAAATGGAAAAGAAAAGAAAAGAAAAGAAGACATAACCAAAGAAGGAGGAAAAGCAGAGGGTTTACAAAGAATCAACTAAGCTGACAGGCAAATATAAGTCAACTGGCTAATGGGACTGGTCCAAAGCATTCTGCTGTCTGAAGGAAAGTGTAACATGGTGGTTTCTCAACCTTCCATATCATAGGATTGTAAGTTATCAGGAAAGTTTCCTCCTCCTCATTACTGCATCTGTGTCAGTAAGTCTGTTTTGGAGAAACAACATTGAAACGGTACCTACACAGCTCTGCCACTCAACAGATGGGAAAGGCTGTGTGTGAGTGCGCAGAAGAAAATCTGGTGGCATGCTGCTGCTGCTGCACTCCTCAGTTCTGTCATTTGAAGCAACTGTCTTACTCTGATGAATGGCAGAGGGAGCCACGCTGGCTGGCATGCCAAACAACCCATGGCTGTCATTTGATGGCAGCAGGCCAGATAAAGCTCCAGACTTCGCCTACAAACAGACAGCTGAGCTCAGTAGGTGACCGAATAGAAGGAATATCCAGTAGGAAATTATTAGGAATAATTTGCCATGCACAGTAGGATACCCCCCACCCATCCACTGATTCATTAACTACTGATTCAGTTATCCATGGCTAGCAGAGGAAAAAATTAAATAAATAATTCAGCAGCCCCAAAGCAAGCTACTAAAAAACAGCTGTAAAGCAAACCACTGTTGTAAAACAGCAACCATAAACCAAGCTACTGTCACAAACAGCAGCCATAAAGCAAGCTTCTGTTGCAAAACAACAGACGTAAAGCAAGTTACAGTCACAAAACAGCAGTTTTGGAGGTTTTTTTGTTGTTCTTTCTTATCCATGGTTTTCATTATCCATGGGAAGGCCTGGAACCAATCCCCAGCAGATACAGGGCTCCTACTGTACTATTAAATAGCATGTGCACCATAGATATATGTTTTTGATTATCTTATTGCATTAGCAATGCCTTATTTCTGAACACACACCATTGTTTCTAACACTGCTAGGAGAATGAATGTTAGATCTTCAGCATGTAAGAAAATGAATGTTAGCTCTTCAGCATGTAAGAAAATGACCCCAAAGTCACAGAGTCAAATCACTTATTAATGGAAAGTCCCATTTCCTTCCCTTATGTTTGGTTTCCAAACAGAGAGTCCCTTCGAGCATACTGCCTGAGCTATCAGACTTGTAGACAAGGCCCATGTCTACATCCTGATGAACAAGCACAAGATGAGCAAACTAACAGGTAACATGTGAAGCGATGTGAGGCCATACCTGTATAAGCAGCCTCTGGTTCCTATGACGTGCTCCTTGATCATCTAGCTTGAATCTTAGACCAGTTTCATAAAGCATCCCATTACCCTGAAGAGACCTCTGAGCCAAGGAAAAACATTTCTTGTGAATCTGATGGTGGGGTGGAATCTCCCCCCCCCGTGTTTCTGTGTGAAGGGTTATTCAGGCCAAGCATACTTCCCAAAGGCTGAAGCCATTCTGAGCTCAGGACAGCCACCCAAATGAAAGCAAGCTATACACTACACTAGGTAATGCTAGTAAGATCTACAGAGAAGGAAACCTCCCATGGAGCTTTGGTTTAGAAGATTGTACCAAGCATTCATGAAGCTGATCTCAGGCCAGTTCCTCACACAGCATTTTGCCTGTATGTGCTTCCTTGTCAGAAACAGCCAGTAATTCTAGCATAGTTTGATGCGATCAGCTTGGAATAGTATTTCCCCCCTGAGAGCCATGTTATAAAACTTCCCTCATAAAATCATTTAAGGAGAACCAAGGTGGGTAGTCGGTGCTGTATAGTACAGTTCTCAGGAAAAAAAATCTCCTTCCTTCCACATGTTAATCAGAAAAACTAGGGTCAGATGAGTGCTTGGCAGAAGTGTGGGGGCATGGCAGAGCCCTTATAAGAGGCTTCTTATGAACTGCTGGCACTATCTTCAGATCAGGAGAGAAAGAGAGAAAAAATAAATTAATTTACTAGCTGATCACGCTGGCAGTTTTGGCTAGAGAGACTGTTTGGAAATGTGTAGGTGCCAATGCTGTGGTACAGTTCCAGTGTGTTCCCTCCAGGAAAAAAAGTCTGTGTTTTGTTTAATCCCCAGAGCACTGAATGAAGTAGCCAGGAATAAGTACACACCACAGAGAGGATCTGTTTGGTTTCATGGAAGCAGGCGCTAAGTAGTTTTTGCTGGCACTGCTTTACCTGCTTTGACAGCCGGGTGCCACATGAAAACTCGGCAGAAGTCCTGTCTAAAAAGTTCTGAGGTACTGCATAAAGAAGGCCAGTATTGGGGCTTATACATTAGGAGCTGGATTTATGACGATGAGCAAAACAAAGGGTAAAAGTCACTTCAATTCAGCTGTAAACCACAGAAGCTTCAACTTAGGTGTACCCCTTGAGTTCAACACGATGGAAGAGTCAGCATTTGATTAACTGCCTGAATACTAGGTCATATATTGCTTTAAGAAGATGGCTCCCATGTTTCCTGTGACCAGGAAACTTGATTGGCAATCTGTATTATAATATTGATCAGCTGTTGTTGGCTACCCCTCTTGAAAGGCTATGTGGAACATATAGTGCAACTCTGAAAATATACACCAAATGAAGGACACAAGGTAATATAGTTCATATTTTCAGTCTCTTTATAATGTCACCTTCCTACTACCCACTGGAGGATAATATAGATGATTATACAGATTACAGGATGAAATCAGCTAAATTAGATGTTGAGATGAATGTACAGGATGCAGGGAAGGCTTAATTTCAGTTTTGCTTTCTAATAAACAAGAAAGAAGCCACTCTGCATCAGGTCCATGGGCATCTTATTTAACATCTACACGAAACCCCTGGAAGAGATCATCTGAAGTTTGGGGTTCAGTGTCACCAGTATGCAGATGATACCCAACTCTACCTCTCCTTGCCACCTGAATCCAAGGAAGCTACTTCAGCTTTGGATCAGTGTTTGGTATCAGAAATGAACTGGATGAGGATGAAGGTGCTGCTGGTAAGTTGAAAGAGAGATCAAGGGATAGGGATGCCGCCTGTACTGGATGGGATTACCCTCCCACTGAAAAAAGAGGTGCTCACTTGGGGCACTTCTGGACTCATCCTTGACCTAGATGCTCAGGTCTCAGCAGTGGCCAGTAGCACATTTGCACAATTAAAACCAGTGCACCAGCTATGTCTGTTTTTTTTTTAAAGAGTTCTGCTCTGGCCAGTGTAACACACAACCTAGTCACAACCTCTTCGTGGCTGGATTACTGTAATGCGCTCTATGTGGAGCTACTCATGGAGTGTCTCAGAAAACTTCAGTGGATCCAAAATGCAGTAGCTAGAGTGCTGCCTGGGGCTGGTTACTGGGATCACATAACACCCTTGTTACAGCAGCTCCACTGGCTGCCAAACAGTTTCTGGGCACAATTCAAAGTGTTTGTTTTAACCTACAAAGCCTTAAATAGCCTGGTCCAAATTACCTCAAAGATAATATCTCCCAGTATGAGCTACTTTGGGTGCTAAGCTCATCAGGAGAAGCCTTTCCCTTGGTCTCACCAACTTCACAGGTGCATCTGATGAGAACACAGTAGATGACAAAGTCTGTTACTCCCAGACTTTGGAACACAGGAGGTCAGGCTGGCCCCATTTTTATGTCCTTCCATGAACAGGCAAAGACATTTCTTTAGGCAAGTTTTACCTGAGTGACTTGCTATCTGTTATGTAACTCGATGCACAGTATTGTTATATATTACTGCTTGGACTGAATTTGTACTACTATTTGTGTTATTCCACTTTTAATTTTCCAGCTCTAGAGTGGTTTCCCCCCCCTTTTATTTGTTTGCAATTGCCTTTTTAATTATGTAAAATGCCTCTTCAGCACCAATGTTGTTAACTTTGAATATTGTCTTTAATATTTCTTGATAACTGCTGTACACTCCTTGTCTCCAACTTTGTATATTGTCCCTCAACCTTGTAAGCCGCCTTCGGTCCTTTCCAAGGAGAAAGGTGGAGCAAAAATATTTAAAATATATAAGTTAAAACGAATGACAGCTAAATAACAGAGTTTTAACATTTTGCTAAGCTGATTCTCTTCCCCGTGACAACTAGAAGAGGCTTTAAAAAGACAGAAATTCATTTCATTTTGCAATTTTGGGGGTGGAACTGAAAGGGAAAAGTTAAATCTAAACAAAGATGGGCCCAGATCAGAATAGGAACCCATGCACTTATTTGCAAGTTTTAAAATGAAAGGCCTCCTCACTATATATACTAACCTTCAATATGACATCTCAATCCTGTTATGCAGGAGCTATATGGCTTGTAGACTTCTCCCTCTACTGGTCACAAGGTAAACTACTTTCCTTTTGGAAATTTAACCATTTATTGACCATTGGACTGGTGGTTTCTCCACGGAAGATGACAAGAACACCATCTAAATTTAATCTTCACCTTGTCTGGTAAAGGAGTTGCCATGTAATTGGGTAGCTGGCTGCATGTAATTGGGTAGCTGGCTGCTTAGCTCACCAACTGTAACAATGTGTCATCACTGGAAATCAAGACCCACGTCATCCACACTCTTGTTTTTCAGATTACTATGCAGGAGTGTACACGCTGGACAGCTGAGAAAGCTGACGGGGGAGGGAATCAATTTGTTTGCAATATGATACTAAAGGAGAGCTTTGCGGATACCTTGATCTGTCAGAAAGACTAACAAGTGGGTCCTAAATCAAGTCAAGGCGGAACTATCTCTGGAAGCAAAAATGTTGCTGTTGAGGCTGTCCTACTCTGGGCACATCATAAGAAGGCAGCATTCTCTGGAAAAGATAATACTGTAATGCTAGGAAAGGTGGAAGGCAGCAGGAGAAGAGGAAGACCAAATACAGGATGGATTGACTTCCTAAAAGAATCCACAAAGTTGAATTTTCAGCAGCTGATCAGGGCTGTTGAAGATGGGAAATTCTGGAGAAATTCATAGGCTCACTAAACAATGGAGGTACCTTGTGGGTGCTTGGCACCAATGTATCTGGGTGCTTCTGCTGCGTGCAAGTATAGAAATAGGTACTTGATTCTACATTGGTGACAACTCTAGTCGCCTCTCAGTGTTTGCAGTCTCCATTTTGGCAATGGATGGCAGCACCCATCAGTAGGGTGAATTTTGATTTCCAGCTTCTCTCCACACATTCTTAACCTTTGCAACCCCCTTCCATTCTCCTAAAATTCCAGGTGTGTGCTACTTTTACCACTGGAAGATGCCTTCAAGGGAATTTGTTTAAAGCATGAGAATTATCATCTGGAAATAAGAAAAGAAACATTCTTAGAAATCTCTCTCACACACAGAGGGGGTGACTGAAGGAAAAGTCATTAATTAGTGTCTTGGATGGATAATGCTTGATATTTTGAACTGTTTACTCATTGTCCTCCCTTTATTACATATATATGGTACCGGTTTGAGCAGAACTTACCTTCAAGAACAAATATAATAAGAAAATGAAAAAGTGATACCTCTGCTAAGTTATTGGTGGGTTTGGCATTATATGGTCTATCTAGGCTATTTGCTTAGTGCATTTTTTAAAAGAAATGAGCTCTTTCAATGGTGAAAGATGCATCTGTCATAGCATGTGATTTTCTTCATGTATGCTTCCAGTCTTTAGTGTGCTTTGTTTTGTGGCTATTTATAGGATCTAACCACAAGGTTACTTTGCAAGCCCCATTCTTGGGGCATGTATCTCTGAGGTAGTTCTGTGAGAGGGGAGGGAAAACTGTAACTCAGAAGAAACATATCTTCCCCTTAATGTCTAATTTGATTGGACTCGGTTGAAAGTAACTTTCCAAGTTCAGCCCTTTAGAGAATTCCACATGTCAGTTGAGTGGCTACCCTACTGAAATAAATCAGGGGATGGCTTGGGGGTTTTGCAGTTGGTTTAAAGGCCCATCGTAATCATGTCATTTTTGTACCAGTGTGTGGCTGTGTTATAGGATGAGGGGGCTACACAGGCTTTTATAATGGCTCACTTCAGGCTTTGTCCTCTATCTGCCTGGCCTTGGGCTGACGTGTGCTCAGCTTTGTGGGGTTCATCAAGTAAAAAATGCCATGATCGTGGGTTTCTGGCTGCAGGGAAACCTTCTAGTCCAATTTGTTATTTGTAAACTAGCATTATCCCAATTTGCATAAACAAAAAAATTCCACTACTTCCAGCAGCACTGAATGGCTATGAAAGGCAGCCAGTGTGAGGGAAGGCAGGCACAGGATAAAGTCTCAATCGTGACAGTTTTGTTGCACCCACCCTCTGTGCTCACATTGCCTGCCTTTCACAGTCACTCACGAATGCTGCCAGTGGTATTTTAAATGTTATTTCATTCAGAGTGAGGTAATGCTAGTTCAGTATTACAGACAGAGAAAATACACCAGATCAGAGAGCAGCCTGAAATCCCGTGACCCTGTCATCTGTTATTTAAAACACTCTACAGACACAATTTACTCGAACACGGGTAAGCACACACGTCAAAACAATTCAAAATAAATTACATCCACAATCAAATTAAAATAAGCAACTCCCTTGAGGCTGTTTAACACTTTCTGAACAAAAAGAAACATGCTTTCCATCATCACACACACACACACACACACACACACACACACACACACACACACACACACACACACACACACACACACACACACACACACACACACACACACCACACTCCACAACCCCTCCACAATGCTGTACATTGTATAAACTGATATTTTAAAATCAATTTCAAGACTGCTAAACCCAATCCAAGCTAAGGATTATTTTGACATGTAACTACACATTGATACTGATTTACAAGACCACAATAATCGCCAACCTGAAAGAGACCTAGATTCAAACATAATAATTTTGATTTAAACTTTTTAGAGTTCAGACTTTAAAAATCATTCTCTAAGAATGAACCACGGAGAGGGTCTCACCCATGCAGTGGGTGGAGTGGGTGGGTGAGAGTCAGTGAAAGTTAGTGAAGCTTTCCTTAGAGCTTATGAAAGATACAGGCCCCACCCAACCTGACTGCTCACCACAGGAACCTCTGAAGTTTGCACCCTCAATTTAAGCTGCAGAGAGTTTAACAAGATGCTTGTGGTATATAATGAACACAAACTCCTCACATGCCAAAAAGAAAAAAAATGAAAACATCCCCCAAACCCAACCCTACGGTATTTCCTGACGCCAAATTTAATGGGCACCCTACAAATCTGGAGTTCAGCTGTTCACCGTAGTTAAATTATAACATGGAATTTGTGGGCATTTGAACTTCTAAATGCAGTACAAAGAATAGCATATCTTCCAGGCAAAAGCAACTTCGTTGGGCACTGCAAATCCACTTGTATAGTCTAATGCATGTACTCCATCATTCAGAATACAATTTTTGATACCCAAAGTAAGATGGTCACTTTATAACTTGGGGGGGCATTATAAATAAGACATATTTACAAATATGTCTGCTTTATTCAGTGTTCCAAAATCTCAAGCAAAGGGCTTCTGAGCCAATCTGGTTAGTTTTGCAATGAGTTTACGTAGTCTGCATGTTGTTGTTCATCCTATGCAATGCAGAGGCAGACTTCCCAAAGTCTTTGGAGCAAAGTATAGGGCTTCTATATTTATTATATTGAATACAAAATTGTGGTTCTCAAACTCCTCCAGCAAACAGGGTGAACGTTGTGTTCTAACAGGCAAACCGATCATTAGTGCCAACCAGAGAAGACCCACTGAACAAATGAGTTGCATTTACACTTGTATAAATCCCTTTGATTTTAATAGGTCTGGGCTAACTCCGAACACTTTTCCCAGCCCATTAACTACTAGAGCAAGTTAGACATAAATGTGCTGAGGAAGAGAAGGACTTGAAAATGAATGGGGGAAAGGAGGTGCCATTTATTTGCTTTCTTGCCTCAACAGAAAATTGAAACATTATATGGACACAGTCCAAATTATTAGTGGGAGTGGGAAAATAATGTAATGCTTTGCACTAGACATGGGCATGACCAGAAAAAAAATGACATTTCGAGTTTTCGTTTGTCGGAATGGGTCCGTTTCAGGTCATTTCCTTTTGTTGCGAAATTTTTCAAAAATTTGTCGTTTCCGTTTGTCGTTTGTTGTTTGTCGTTTGTCGTTTCCACCGCGATTTAGCGCGATTTGACTTCCCAGAGAATAGGGGCGTCCCGCAATCAGGGCCGGCGCTAGGTGTTTTTGCGCCCTAGGTGGCGGGCAGGGCGGGGGGCGGGCAGTGGGGGGAGGTGCGGGCGGCGGTGGTGGCAGGGGGCCATGGGCGGGCAGCGGCCGCAGGTGGGTGAGTGGGCGGGCAGCGGCACGGGCTGCAGGTGAGTGGCAGCGTGGGTGGACGGGCGAGTGGGCAGTTAGGATATCACTTAGGATAGAGGTTCTGTTCTTGGCTTGCACCCCAAATGTGTGTGTGTGCAAGCAAATTGAAGTTGGGAAAATAGAAAATAAATGGTAGTATATAATATATTTTTAAAATAAATCCACACCTCCCACTCCCAGTCGAACCTCCCCCTTTATCCAATATCAGAAAAAAATCCTCAAACTGCCAGAGAAGAAATAAAGAATAAACTGCTATTCCCTTCAGCAGACAAAGCTGCAGGGAATCAAAGAAATTATTTTCTAAATTCAATTCCCTCCCTGCTTGCCTAACTTAAATTCTAAAGCCTCCAGCTTCCCTCCTCAACCTCGATTGGATCACACCAGCACCAGCAGCCAGCCCCCCTCCCTCAACCACATCCATACACCCGACTGCGATTTCTGGAAGGTGCCTCGGCTTTTTATGCCCTCCGAGACATCCAGAAGTGTCAGTCAAAAACCTGGCGATGCCATTGGTGGAATGGTTCAAAAAAATTGCATGGTCCCATCCCATGCCCAGCCCAAATGGGCAGGTCTAAAACAATAAAAAATAAAACAAAATAAAATAAAATCAATATGATGTTTTATTGCTATAAAAAACCCACTGCTGCTACTATACAAATCCAGGCAATTTCACATGTTTCTGTGGTGATTTGGTGTGTTTTTTGACCATGATTTCAAAAGAAAAATTGTGGTCGCCATTTTGGATCCCCCCACCGCATGGCATGCAGCGAGACAGACGACGAGGATGACTCCCCCCCCAGCCTGGTGCAAGCAGCCCAGGACAGGAGAAGAGGGGGGGAAAGGCCGGGGACCCCCCAGAAACCACCCCTCTGGTAGGTGGCAAAGCCTCAGGCAGGCATATTTTCACCTGCTTTTTTGGCCGGGAGTCAGGGTTTTTAAAAAAAAACACTTTTAAATACTTTTTCTGTGCTTCGCATCGCGCGATCGCCGCGATGCCACAAACGGAAACGAAAAACCCGACCAAATTTTTCTTTTTTCGGTTTGAGTTTGAGTTCTGATGGCTTAATTATCGTTACTGTTTCCGTTTCGTAACGGAAACGATAACCGAAAACGGAAACGACAATTTCGCCGAGTCGTGCCCATGTCTACTTTGCACTAAGAACTATGGCCAGTCCCCTATATAACCTAAGGAGCCACAACCCTGAGCTTGTAGGTCTCCTGTTGTATGTCTCTTCTCACACCATTGGTGACATTGGTCACACAATTGGAATTCTTCCAGGGTCCCCCCCCTCCGCCACCTGTGTTCATATATTTTTTATTTTTATTTTAAAAAACCATCTCACCCATCTAGTGGCCAGACCACCATTCTGGGGAGCTTACAATGTCATAACAGAACATAAAAAAACTACAAGAATACAGTAATTGAATCAAAGATCAAACAAAGACAACCAAATATCTAAATATAAGTTCCGTTGCACTTCTGTTCGTACAGTGTTCTAGAATGATGCAGCCACCACAGAGAAGTCCTTGTTTTGAGTTGTTTATTTCTGGACCTTTGGGGGGAGGCTACATCCCAGAATATGGGGTCCAGGTGGGGCAAATGGTTCTTCTGAGGTTTCCACTCCTATCTATCTGTTTGGTCCCCCTCTTGCAGAAGAAATTTGCTGGGATTTAGTTTCCAACTGAGATGGGAACTTTTACAATATCTCAACCATGGAAGTTGTAAGAGCTGTAGTACAGCAGAAGCAGCAGAAGCAGCAGCAGCAACAACATTACTCACCTCTGTGCCATAAGGTGTGACATTCACCTTTGAATGTGTCCATATATAATCAGGTAAAGATTTCTCACATTCCAAAAAAAGTTGCTATTTAGTTCTTATCCAGAATGTGGTGGATTTGTTTTACAGTTTCTATGAAATTAACTTTAAATCTCTGTTTTCAGTCCTGTTAGAACAGTTTGCTGAACAAAACAATACATGTACAGTATGTGGATATTCTTAGTCATCCAGGTGAGGGTCACCAGGAGTTGAGTCATTGCAAATGGACTTCTTTTCTTATGGGATCGAAATATTTTGTTACTAATCCTATATATTTTGTTACTTCGATAAGTAGCAAAATAGATGTACATTCTATTTAAATCAAGGAACTTTTGAAGGTTTAATTCTGAATTTCTCAAATGCTTTACAATTAAATTTTCTCCTCCCCTTCCTCCTCCATCATCTCCACCACCACCACCACCACCTCCTCCTCCTCCTTCAACCCTCTAAAATAAGCATTTTTATCTTAATTTTGAGTATTTCTCATGGTTTTCCAATTACAATGGTGTCTTTTGCCACCAACTTCCAATTATGATTTTAGGGATGAAGAGCTGCAGAAATGGACTGGAGTGAGCTGAATACACTTCTCTCCCCCCCCCCCCCGCCGCCTCTCTTAAACATTCATGGTACAGGCAACTTGTTAATTATACTTTAAGCATGTAAACTTTGTTCTTAAATTATCACTCAAGGACTCTAAGTAAAGCCAGATTCATAAATTGTAGGGTTGGGAAAGACTTGCTATCTGAGCCAGACCTATCACTGCCCTCTGACACAGCGAAGACAGCCTTCAGTGATGGACTTTCAAGTCACTTATGTATTCGGTGGATCTTAATTGATTCTTGTCCTGCAGCCATGTTGTGTTTGAGACAGGGAGGATATAAACACATGCCAGCTAGTGTAAATGTTGGACTTAGGAATAATCAAATATTGAGTGACAACATCCAACAGAACTGAGAGGGAAACATAACAACAGGAGTGACAGTGACTAAACAATTCAGCTCCGTTGTCCCCATGTTCTATATATCCTTTGTCAGGTCCACCAGTTACCTTGGCAACACTTTTAATAAAGTGATAGGACCTAAGAAACAGCATAGGTGGCTAGATCTACCCCTCTTGTGCAGGGGGTGCTACTAAAGCAATAGAAGTCATTAATACGGCCTAATTTTCATGATGCTACTCTTCACGGAGGAGCCCCACAACAAGCCCTTAATATACAGACGACTGTGGTTTGCCCTTCTTGCTAAAAGAGATCTTTTTATGTTTCTAAATTATTTAACAAGGTGCTTTTTGAGCTTTTCAAATTTAAATATACTTCTACTGTTCCTCACATTGCAAAGGGCATTTGAAGAGCAGAGAAACACAGCAAATCCATCCAGTTTTATCACTCTAACTTTATAGCATGAATACATTATTTGAAATTTCACAAGCTGCAAGCCTTCATTTTAGGTTAAGCTTAAGTTATGGTTACAGCAGACCAGTGTTGGGAGGGAATCCCTGCTTCCAAGTCTCTCGAAGTTCCCCTTTGATTTATGGAACTCTTTCAGGCTTCACTTCTGATCAAGCGATCAAGACTTGAGATAAGGGGCTGTTTAAAACTGTGAAGATTTTACATGAAAGAGGAACTCTTGTTTGCTCAGTTACAAGGTGTTTTGTGGTGGGTTATTTTACATGGCACAGGAGCTCAGGTTTGCAAATTGCACATACTGGTGAGACTTTGTATGCCAAAGATGCCACTATTTGTAGACTAACAATGGTTCCCATGGCCCATGAGTTCTTCTTTGCAGCCTGGTAAATACTCGCATATCCGAAAGCTCTTACACCAGGGCAAAAGTAGAAAATTGACATCTGGCTCCATTTGTTTTGCGTTGGTTATATCCCATTCAATCCTGTTGCTGAATGCTAAACCCTGAGATCCTTCTCAAACTGAAATTTAGCGCCAGGACTGGAAAAGTGTCCCAATCTCTGACCATTGTTTTATGGAAAGCCAGTTTGTATATAATTGCCACTTAAAGTGTTGCACATGTCTGGGCAAAATTAAAGGTGCCATTAGAGATTTGGGGAAGAGCTTTGGGAGACCAGTTTGTTGTGAGCTGGTATCCCAGTGAACATTCTCCATACTGTTCAGTGGCAACTCCAAACTCTGAAATGATTTCAGAAGTATTCCTAGACATGTGTTGGTCAAAATCCTGTTGTACTGTTATATAAAAGGTGTAATTTTTGTAGTGGATTGTTAAGAAATGACTGTATGCACACTATCACACAACTGGTGATGGCGAGTGAAGTGATCACTGGGGCGAATAACATCAAATGATACTTCCAACCAAATGTCAAGAAGAAACTACTGAAGTGGACTTTATGCTGTAACTATTTAATAAGCTACTTTAACTGAGTTTGAAGGGGGAAAATATTATTTTAACCTACAGGTCCTAGAAGCCTGCGGTTTCTTGAATCCTTCTTGTAAACTCTGTTGATAGGAATAAGAGCATGCTGACCTTTCAGTATTTCAGGGAGATAGGTTGCCCAGGTTAAATTGCACATCATAGTATATTTTCCTCTTGCTTTTAGCCCAAGAAACAGAGTCCTAACTGGAAACCTTTGGTTCTATCAGCTGTTCAAAGAACAAAGGCTATTCTGCCAAGAAATTCCTAAATAACATTATCAGCAGTATTAAACTTATATGTGCCAAAATCTTTAAGCAGAACTGAAATAAAGTCAAATGATTCTTTCCTTTCTATAAAGCCTGACACTCTTGATAAAATGCTACATGCCAATTCAGTTCCCACAATATTAAAAAAAGGGGGGAAAAACTTCAACTAGGAAAAAAAAGTGGGAGGGCAAAGAAATTTAAAAGAGCACCGCCTAATTCAGAAAGTACATCAATGTTAGGAACTCTGTGTTTGTGGTGAGAGACAGAGCGGGTGGGAGGGCAAGAGAGAGAAAGAGTGAGTGAGAGAGAGAGAGAGAGAGAAGTTAATGTGCCTTTCAAACTACCAGGAGCTTGACGGAATGTTTGATGAGTTTCTTGTTTGTTTCTGATTCTTTAGATTAATATCGACTGACGTTTGTGGCAGAGAAAAGCTTGGGAAAAGTGACCTAGACATTCTGGTTGAAGAAAGGGGATTTAAACAATTACACACCTCCAGCAAGGTAATCCAAATTATTTCTCTGTTTGTTTTATAGAGTAAAGATTTAGAGTGAATAATTCTGTATTTTGAATTGCTCCATGTTTGCATGTGAGGGGACGGCCTAAGGAAAAGTGTATTTACAGTAATTTCAACAACTCATTGATGATAATGTAAATATCATTAAGTGATTATATGTCCACAAAATATACAAGACATACCCACATACAAACAGTGGCCACAAAATTTTGGCCGGAGGGAATTCCCTTATGTCCTCAAAGTTATTCTATAGGTGAGGGAGCATGTATATAAATAGTGTTTTCATAACTGTATTCTGTTCTCCCATCCACCTCCTCTCTGCATTTGAAAGCTTGAACATTACAAGAATATCGGCCAGAATTTGTACATTTGTACATCTTTTCCTGATTTCCAGTTGTGTGAGAAAAAAGTAATTGAGAAAGCAATATGTATGTGCCTTGCAGTGGTCTTTTTCTTATGCTCCTTCCCTCTTTCCCTTCCTCCCCCCCCCTTCCCCTCTCTCCCCTCTCTCCAAATATCCTTTTGTGCTGAATGGCTGCTATGCTAGTAGGACTTTGAAGAGGACTAGCATTATCAAACCTGTCACAGCAACTCACCTTCTCCTAGAGCGATTGGATTCTTGATAAATCTCTACAATGTGATTTGTGTCAGACCAGTAGCAGCATGTACTGGCTGCTCCAGGCAAATTTGCAGAGAAGGAAAAAATAGCATTCTTAAGATTGGTGGATGCTTATGGTAATTGCACCCCCTTTTAGCAAATTGCCAATTGAAACGGGATATCCCTTTGCGACAGTGTCTCCTCCCCCCTGCTCATCCTCTATCCTGACTCTGTCTTGCTCTTCCCTGTCTCTGTATTAATTGGAAAACCATAAAATATTCTTGGGCAGCAAATCAGAAAACTGCTAAAATGCAATCATTCACTAACATGTCAAGCTGTAGCAACAGCAATTCAGTCAAGTCACATGATTTCCAAATGGAAATTTACATGTAGAATCAAATGGCTTGTATTTCCCTGTGCTGTCATATTTCTTGTACACAGAATGCTGTGGGTTAAGCTATCTTGGTTATACCTGTAGTGTCCACAAAAACAATGAAAGCAAAGTATAGTTATTACCTGAATTGCAAATGTGACTTGGTGATAATGCAACGGGATTTTCTGAGTATAGATTGTAACCAGGTTATGAACAGATATGTTTCTTGTTTACTTTAATCTCATCTGACAAATTGCTTGACAGCAGAGATGGATGTAGGATAAAAAAGGAAACACATTCACTTGTCTTGTTATATAAAATGCAAGAAATATCTCCATTGTGGGCCCTGAAGATGGGCTGTAGGAAAAGGCTGATGATGCACTGCAGCTGTTTATTATCAAATTGTTGTGTCTCTTCTGATATGGGAAGCCAGAGTGCAGTAAAACTTCAGCTCCAATTTCACAATCAGGGTCTTGGATCAGAGTATGGCAGTCAGGGGAGCATGTCACCATGCATCCAAATTTAGTTCCATTTCATTCACTGGTTAGGATCGTGACTGTTTACAGCTAGTCAAGGATTTTTGTTGTTGTTGTTTGATTGATTTTATTCTCTAATTATTTTCTTTTCATTTGTTTCTCTTGCATAGCCAATCATTGGCTTGATGTTGCTTTTGGTGTTTCAAAACTTTGACATCTGTTGAAATGATCCATGGTTTGTGATGAATCTATTTAGGAGCTATGGAGCACAGATTCCAAGTAATCTCAGTAGGACTGAACCAGCACTGGGAAACATTTAAAATGACAGATGAAGCTGTTTGGATGAACAGCGAAACGTTTCTATCTCTCAAAAAAGAAGTCCAGTAGCCATGACTCAACTCCCATTTAAAATGACAGCCCTCCGAATTTTCAACACTATGCTAAGTGGTAGTCCAAAAGAGTAATTTCCCAAAACTTGTAAGGAAGTAATGTGCCATCGAAATGGTAAAATTTGAAACTTCATTCATTGCTTCTCTGTTCCCCCAGCAGATGCTTAAGGTAGGAAGGGCGCTCAACTCACTTCATGGTTTGCTCACCAGTCACCACACTCCCACATGCACACACTTAATGGACAAAAACCTCACCAAAGACGAAATTAAAATGATACTGGTCCTCCATTCAATGTGCTGCTAAGAGCAGGGAGGGAGAGCCTTAGGTCCTCCAGATGTTGTATTCTATTATCCTTAGGTATCATGACTGATAATTGGGGATGGTGGGAAATGTAGTCCAACATCCAAGGAACACAGATCCCCCACACCACAAGATGTTGTCAGTCAGGACTACCAGACTTATATTGCATGTCCCAGGGAATGCTTTCGCCATCAAACGGGGCAGCAAGATAGCCCACAGTATTTGGATCATGTCCCACACTTTTCTAATAACAAAGTGTAGTTCACATATAGGAAATTTAAAAGCAATACAGTATACTATCTTTGTGTTCTTAAAGAGCCTCATGGCACAGTGGTTAAACTACTGTACTTCAGCTATAACTGTGCTCACGACTTGGGGTTCGGTTCCAGGTAGCAAGCTTGCGGTTCACTCAGCCTTCCATCCTGATAAGGTCAGCAAAATGTATCTTCTTTTTTGGAGTTTTATGGGGAACTACAAAAAACACAGTACTGTACTAGTAGGTCCATAGGTTAATATAATAATTAAACCAAGGGGCTGTAGATGTGGTGAGTATGGATGGAAAACCATCTGGAAATTTCTCACAGACCATTTTGAATTCATCAGTGGAAGAAAGGTGGGAGGTACATGTAATCCTGAGTAAGTACTGTGTTCATTGCAAGAGGAGATGGATTGGGTACATTGATTCAGGGTCATATTAGACATTTAGGAGAAGATGTGTTTCCTGAATGTATCTTCTGCAACTAAGTATTCTTCAATCCCCCCTCTCTGTTTCTCATATCAAAGAATATTAGTTGAGATTCTTCAAGGTAAATTACTAGAAATTGTCACCAACTGCCTCATATTTTAATACCAGAACCTATCAATCTCCACTGATATGAAACCATGCATACTAGATCCAGAATGCAGCCTGGCATCCCTATTTACATAAACAAGTGTACCACACACAAGGTGCAACCACTCAGCCACTCACAGTTCAACTAAAAACTGGCAATTCTTACTATTTGCTGTAACAAAATGTTAATAGGAACACACTCAGTGCCAAAATAGGAATAATGAATGATCAGGGACTGGTGCTAGGAAAAAACTGAGTTTCCTTGATAAGTTGGGACAATTGGAGCCTATTGTGTTTTGTAGATTCCATGGGAAATGATGTCAACAGCAGTAGAAGGTTGCCAATAATTCAAGGGCCCTGTTTAATTATTATTCAGATGTTCATGTGACTTACCTGCAATGAGGCCATCGGTCACAACATTCCCACTGTGCTGGTGGAGTTCTACAAGAAGATGCTGGCCACTATCCTATCCTAGTTACATTCAAAGATAAAGAATCGGGGAGGGTTAACTGCTATCAGGCAGACTGAAAGAGCTGCTTCAAGTAGCAACTTTGGGTTGCCCTGGAAGGGTAGTTCACAAAACACTGCTATTCAATTTAGCTCTTATTCTAGTTGTTATTGTAGTTTTGTTCCAATGAATAGCCTCATATCCCAAAAAGCTTTGCTGGGTTGGACATTATGCACTAAGAAACTGAGGGCAACCAAGGAACACTGTCGGAAATCTGTCTTAGCAGTCCCATGTTTACTTTCTAGTGCAAGGTTTGATGGCAAACAAACATTTCTGCTAAACCTCTGAGGTACTTTTACCCACTGAGGTACATGAATGTAACTCTCGATTGCAGGAATCTCCAGCTTCCCAGGTCACACTTTTGTCTAAATTCAGTCACCAACCATAATCCAACCATGTGAGACAAAGCTTAGTATCACCAACAGTGGATCAGCAATACTGTACTGTCGTTCAGTATTATCTTGTTTACAGGCCTCATGTAGAGAAACAAAGAAAGATACTGAAAAAGTTACACTAGTAATAGGAGTTGGGCTTTTTTTTTTTTTTTTGGTTTTTTGAACAACAAATCCAATACTTCTCCATTCTGGGATTTCTACATGACGGATTCCACACAGACACCAAAATATACCACACCTGGGATAAAAGCCTAACGTGGAAGACTTTGAGGCCTAGGTAGTCCTAGCTGTCGCTCAAGACTCCTGGTCCTGCCCTGGTGCTACCTGGGAAGTTTTTTTCTGAACAGAGAACATACAGATTTAGGTATCTATAAGGTCTCTGTCTGTCAAATAGAAGTCCCAGAATGGAGAAGTATGGGATATGTAGTCCAAAAACCAAAATCCAATTCTTAACTCATGCCTCATGATGATCAGTAATGTTGTTGTTGTTTCAAAAGTATATACTGCCCTATGCTGTCAAAGCACTGTCAGGGTGGTTTACAAAATTATTTAAAAGAACAGCCTTGCTGGAACAAGCCAAAGCCCATCCAGTACAGCATTCTGTCTTACACAGTGGCTCACCATTTGCTTCAAGGTATTCCCAAGCAGATGTCTTTACCTGGTTATGATTCCCTGCAAATGCAATTGAGAGAGATCCTGCCTATATCTCCAACACGGAGGTTGTCCTTAGGCATCCATAATGGTAGCCAAGGGCTGCGATCTCACCTGGTTTTGATCCTGATATTCTGAAGGTCCGGCTTTTCCTCTTCATCCCATCACGTGATTTAATATGTGGGACAGGAGTTCACACGTCCAAAGCTGGGGTTTTTTTATTTTAGAGTGCAGTTCAGCCCCCTTGGCCAGCAGGTGCTGCTAGCATTTTAAAAAATGGACCACTTGCCTGGGGGAAATGAAATCAAAGGACACCCGATCGAGCTTCCTCTTGCTCTGACGTTGCAGGGAAATTTTAAAAAGCAGTGCCGATCAGCCCCAGGAACAGCCGCTCGGTGCTCTGAGAAAAAGAAAGAAAGAAAGAAAGAAACCCGGATCATCTGCGTGGTCCCACGACGTCTGCCTCATTAAAAGGTAGATTTTTCAAGTGAGGCAGAAAATTCCCTATCTCTTGGGTGAGTCACAGAAACCTCGCTTAAAGGGGCATTACTGTGTTTTCTTTTTTCTTTTTTTCCAAAAAGCCCGGTGGCTGTGGGAACGGCATTTTGGGACTTGGCTTATTTAGTAATTTAAACTGCTTTTAAAGGGATGTGGGACCAGGGATACCATTGTTCTCCATGAACTTGTCTAATCCTTTCTTAAAGCTGTCAAGGATGACAGCTGTAATCACTTCTTCTGCCAGGGAGTTCCATAGACCAGTGATCCTTTGGGTGAAAAAGACCTTTCTCTTATTTGTTTGAGATCTATCACCCAAAGTTTCATGGAGTGCCCCTTAGTTCTAGTATTGTGCGATAGGGTAAACAGGGCCAGCTGTTGCAGCCTTAGATGGTAAGGAAGGTGTTCCAGTCCCCTAATCATCCTGGTTGCCCTTCTCTGCACTTTTTCCAGTTCCATAATATCCTTCTGGGGGTATGGTGATCAGAATTGTACACCATACTCTAGATGGGGCCTCACCGTAGATTTATAAAAAGGCAAAATTACACTTGCTGTCATATTTTCTATACCCTTGAGTTTGCTTTTTTCACAGCTGTGACATACTGGTTTGACACCTTCATTGAGCTGTCCACCAGGACACCAAAGTTCCTTTCCTGGTTTGTTGCAGAGAGTTCAGACACCATCAGTTTATAAATGCAATTAGGGTTGTTGTTGTTTTGCTTTTTTGCCCCAATGTGCATCACTTTGCACTTACTAATGTTGAAGCTCATTTGCCACTGGTTTGTCCGCTCCCCCAGTGTCAAGAGATCCCTCTGGAGCTCCTCACAATCTCTCTCAGTTTTTACTACTCTGTATAATTTAGTGTTGCCGGTAAATTTGACTACCTTGCTATTTACTCGTACTTCTAGATCATTTATGAAGAGATTGAAAAGCAGATGTCCCAGTACTGCACCTTGGAGGATGCCACTCTTTATCTCCGTCCACTTGGAGGAGTGTCCATTTAGTGCTACCCTCTGTTTCCTATCCCTTAGCCAGTTGCTGATCCAGGACAAGACCTGTCCCTTGATTCCATGACTGGCAAGTTTATTCAAGAGCCTTTGGTGCGGGACCTTGTCAAGAGCCTTCTGAAAGTCCAGATAAACAATGTCAATTGGATATCCCTTATCCACATGCCTGTTGACACTCTCAAAAATTCCAACAGATTAGTGAGACATGATTTGTCCTTGCAAAAACCATGTTGGCTCTCCTTCAGCTGCGCCTTCTCTTCTATGTGCCTATTAATTTTATATTTTAGGATGGTTTCCATCACTTTACCTGGGAGAGATGTCAAACTGCCCGGTTGGTAATTTCCTGGATCACCTTTTTTGAAGATTGGTGTTACATTCGCTACCTTCCAGTCATCAGGCACAATGCCTGGTTTGTGGAAAATATTATATATTTTGGCTGGGACCTCAGCAATTTCATCTTTAAGTTCCTTGAGAACTCGTGGATGCATGCCATCTGGTCCCGGTGATTTGATAACTTTTAGTTAACAAGACATGCAAGGACCTCCTCCCTGGTTATTTCTATCTGGCTTAATTCTTCTGTTACCCTCCCTACGAAGGTAGGCTCTGTTTTGGGCATGTGGCCTCTGTGTTCTTCAGTGAATACTGAAGCAAAGGATTCATTGAGTCTCTCTGCAATCTCTGTTTCTTCTTTAATAATCCCTTGCCTTCCATTGTCATCTAATGATCCAATGGCCTTCCTAGTTGGATTCTTACTTCTAATGTACTGAAAGAAGACTTTGTTATTTCTTTTTTTTAGCTATATGCTCCTCAAAGTCTTGTTTTGCTTTCCTGATTGTTGCCTTGCATTTGTTCTGCCAGAATGTATGTTTCTGCCTGTTGTCCTCATTTGGACAAGCCTTCCATCTTCTAAATGAGCTTTTCTTGCTTTTGATCACTTTCTGAACAGCTCCAGTAAGCCACATTGGATTCTTCTTGGACCTGTCAGTGCCCTTTTTCCTTTTGGGTATGCATTCCAATTAGGTCTCTGTTATTTTTGTGTGTGAACAGCCTCCATGCCTCTTGCATTATTAGGCAAGGAACACTTTGCACACAAACACACCATTGTAAGGAACACAAATTCCTTACTGCCCTTGCAGACAATTTCATGGTCCAGAAGGTAGAGGAGGCAACAAGAGGCAAAACCATTTTAGATCTGGTCATAACCAATAAGGAGGACCTCATAAATGGGGTTGAAGTGGTGGGATCATTAGGTAAAAGTGACCATGCCCTCTTGGAATTTGTTATACAGTTGGAAAGTGAAGCTAAGCATAGTCAGACAAGAATCCTGGACTTTAAGAAAGCCAATTTTTGTAAACTTAGGGAATTATTGGCTGTGATTCCATGGACGAACACACTGAAAGAGAAGGGAGTCCAAGATGGATGGGAGTTCCTTAAAAGCGAGATATTAAAGGCACAATTTAAAACTGTTCCAACAAGAAGAAGAAATGGGAGAGGTCTAAAGAAACCCCAATGGTTTACTAAAGAACTTTCAACTCAGCTAACTATAAAGAAAAACAAGTACAAGGAATGGAAAAATGGGAAATGCACCAAAGAGGAATACAAGCAAACAGCTAATATATGCAGGGGGATGGTAAAAAAAAGCTAAAGTGCAAAACGAACTTAGACTTGCCAGAGAGATTAAAGATAGTAAAAAGGGTTTCTTTAGTTATGTCCTTAGCAAAAGGAAAAATAAGGAAATGATAGGCTCTCTGCGTGGCGATAATAACCAGTTACTAACAGGAGACAAAGAAAAGGCAGAACTACTCAACACCCAACATAGGAGAGGTAACAGCTCAGGACCAGAATCAGCAGTACACCTCCATTTGAAGGAAAAAGGCCACTCTTTCAAAGATGTACACATATTAGACAAAGAAGAGAGGTGGTTTGAGAGAGGAGTAAGGGAAGCCATTCATGTTAGCATTGAAAATCCCTCCCTCAACAGAGGTGGTGGGCTCCGGCATAGTCTATCTGCTACTTATCAGGCTGTACTTTCCAAACTACCCAGGCAAATCAAGGAGCCTTCACCACCAGGTCACAGCTAACGACCCATTCTTGATGGGTTTCAGCACCTTAGGCCATTGTTTACCTTAAGGCCATGGACACTAATGTCTCCCTAACAAGCCTATTCAGGCTTTGCTCATCTTATGAGCCAATCAGACCAGGGGACAAGAGGTCAAGCTGACTATAAGAAGGTCTCTTGCACTAGCTGTATTCAGACCGATGAAGCTGTTTGGATGAACAGCGAAACATTTCTATCTCTCAAAAAAGAAGTCCAGTAGCCATGACTCAACTCCCAGTTAAACGAACCTGGATGACTGAGAATCTTCACAGACGTACTCAACACCTTCTTTACCTCCGTTTTCTCCAAAAAGGAAGAAAGAGATCTGCTCAGACAAAGAGTAGATGAGGTAGGATGGGAATTGCAACATAGAATAGGTAGAGAGATGGTACAGGAACACCTGGAAACATTAAATAAATTTAAGTCTCCAGGGCCAGATGAATTACACCCAAGGATATTAAAAGAACTGGCAGAAGTAATTTCCGAACCATTGGCAATAATCTTTGAGAACTCCTGGAGAACAGGGGAAGTCCCCATTGACTGGAGGAGGGCTAATGTTGTTCCCATCTTCAAAGAGGGAAAAAAGAGGACCCAAATAATCCCTGTCCAGTCAGCTTGACTTTCCTGGAAAGATCCTAGAGCAAATTATTAAACAGGTAGTATGCAATTATTTAACAAACAATGCTGTCATTACAAGAAGTCAACACGGGTTTCTTAAAAACAAGTCATGCCAGACTAATTTGATCTCTTTCTTTGATAGAATTACAGGCCTAGTGGATGAGGGGAATGCTGTGGATATTGTTTATCTGGACTTTAGTAAGGCCTTCAATAAGGTTCCCCATGGTACTCTTGCTAAGAAGTTAGTAGAAAGTGGGATAGACAGTGATACTGTCAGGTGGATTTGTAATTGGTTGACTAATCGCACCCAAAGGGTGACCATAAATGGCCTCTCTTCAGCTTGGAGAGACATGACCAGTGGGGTGCCCCAGGGTTCTGTTCTGGGTCCAGTGCTGTTCAATATATTCATTAATGACTTGGAGAAATGAATAGAGAGTACGCCAATTAAATTTGCAGATGATACCAAATTGGGAGGGGTTGCTAATTCCCTAGAGGATAAAATGAAAATCCAAAAAGACCTTGACAGATTAGAGTGCTGGGCCAAAGCTAACGAAATGGATTTCAACAGAGGGAAATGTAGGGTACTACATTTAGGTAAAAAAAAAATGAATTGCACAAATATAGGATGAGGAATACGTGGCTGGAGGATAGTACTGTGAAAGGGATCTGGGAGTCTTGGTGGACCACAAATTGAATATGAGTTAGCAGTGTGATGCGGCGGCCAGGAAAGCCAATGCGATTCTTGGTTGCAGCAACAGAACCATTGTGTCTAGATCAAGGGAGGTGATAGTACCACTCTATTCTGCTCTTGTCAGACCCCACCTGGAGTACTGTGTCCAGTTCTGTGAGCCTCAATTTAAAAAGGATGTTGACAACCTCGAGCGGGTGCAGGGGAGGGCTACCAGGGTGGTTGAGGGTCTGGAGGAAATGTCTTATGAGGAACGGCTTAGGGAACTGGGAATGTTTAGCCTTTCAAAAAGAAGACTGAGAGGGGATATGATAGCTATGTTTAAATGTTTGAAAGGATGTCATATTGAAGAGGGAACAGGTTTGTTTTCCATGGCTTCAGAGATTAGGACTCGGGGCAATGGTTTCAAACTACAGGAAAAGAGATTCCATTTGAACATTAGGAAGAATTTCATGACATTTAGAACTGTTCGGCAGTGGAATATGCTGCCACGGAGGGTGGTTGAGTCTCCTTCTTTGGAGGTTTATAAGCAGAGGCTGGATGGACATGTGTCGGAAATATTGTGATGGGGGTTCCTGCATGGCAGGGGGTTGGACTAGATGGCCCTTGAGGTCTCTTCCAACTCTATGATTCTGTGATTCTATGATTCTATGAATTGGGTACTGATTTTAGGAACCTCAGAAGGCTGGAAGGCTGAGTCAACCTTGAGCCATACTGTACCTGAACCCTGCTGGGATAGAACTCAGGTTGTCAGCAGAGGCTAGAGTACAATACTGAAGTTTTTCCACAGGGCTCACTGATATCAGTACAAAGGGATATAAAAATCTGTGAGGGTTTTTATTTTAAGACATCAATCAAAGAAACCCTTCAATCAAAAAGACAAAGATCTTAACTAAAAATAATAGTAAAGTAAAAATGCGACTAAAATACCACTCCATAATGCTTTACATGCACTCTGGGTTGTTTTTTTTTACAATTTAATCTTGTAGGCTATACATTGTACCCTTAGGTACTCAATTTACTGACCTCACAAGGATGGAAAGCTGAGTGAACCTTGAATTGGCTATCTGGGATTGAACACAGGTTGTGTGCCAGATTTTGGCTGCAGTGCTGCAATTTAACCACTGCATTATAAGGCTTTTCATGTGTTGCCCCACTGATGTGTAGTTGGACTAGAACACTTCCTCTAACTTTATACTGTATGTGTAGTGTGGTAAAATAAACTTGATATAGAAACTTCCCCAGACTTTCACTGATGCATAATGCTTTCCTCTGAGAATTAAACTGTGCTCAATGTTGAATATATTGGCCAGCAACCAATATATGTTGTTCCCACACAAATTCCACCCGGAAAAAGAAAATGCCTTGTTGTGAGAGCAATGGCTGGGAAATTATGCACAATTATTGTTACTGGCAAAGCTAAAGCTATGCATTCCATTGGTCAAGAGTAATTTGGCATCCAAACAATCTAATGAGCTAGTAATGTTAAATATTTATCTTTTTCTTGTTTATGTTTTTAGTCAAGAATCATATTTAGGCAATAAATAACCCAGTCACTGTATAATGTATAGGCAGGAAACAATGGATGAAGCCCTTTGCTATCCCCTATGCAGTGTGAGCCATACTTGAGATTTATAATTTGTCTTCTTCTGAAACTGTAGTCCTCACAGCGAGATACATGAATCTTTACAGAGGAGAACTGTGATGTAATGATATGGAGTTTAGGCAGCCAATTATAAAAGTTTCTGAAGCTAGACTTGCAATGAGTGTTTTAAAAAACACACACCCAGCATGCAATTAAAAACTGTAAACCACTCAGAGACTACTTGAAGTGGAATGGGGAGGTATATAAGCAGAACACTTTATCTCTACTGAGTCACATGAACACACTAGCTTTAGCTCCACAGAGGTTTAACCTCTGTGGGGTACTTTCCTCAGTACCCTTAGAGGGAAGTGCCAAGCCTCACCCCTCTATCTTTGCTTTCTTCATATAACAGTGGAAGAGTCTGAAGAGGAAATCCAGTCTCAACATTTATATGTACACAATTAAACTTGCAAACAAGAACAATTGATACTCTTCCATCACTGCACAAAGAAAATAAGAGAACTAGATGCAACCCTCTCAGGGTGCTAAGAACCTAATTAACAACTGAGTTGTGTTTTTGCCAAGCCTGGCTCAAGACAATTTGCTTCCCAAGGGAAAATTGTAAGAAGTCACTCTCTTTTCTTTCATATACAGAAGCCAACTGGAATAGTGGCTGAAAAAAACGTATGCTTGGCAGAAGAGATGGATGGTTTAGGAGAGTGCAGGTCAAGTGGCAAGGCAAGCAGAGCAGTATCCTCTGACAGAGGGAAATGAAGGTCTGGGGGAGGGAGCTAGGTTGAGGAGGCCCCTCCCCCAGAAAAACCTTTCTTTTCTCTTCTTGCTTTTCTGTTATGCCCTTCTGCATAATAGTGGGATCTGTCTATATTTAGTAAAACTAATAAGTTTTATTTGACCATTCAAGATCTAGATGTCCCAAAATATATTCATTACAAGAGAGATGTCTTTCATTACAGTGTTTACACTCCAGCTCTGGCTCATCCCCATTGATTTCCTGTTGTTTCCCAGGCCAGGTTCAAGGTGCTGGTTTTAGTTTGTAAAGCCCTTAATGGTCTGTGGGCCCCATTGTCTGTCAGAGCATTTTTCCATCAAAACATTTGCCCAACCCACACTGTCTTCAAAGGCCCTGCTTCAAAGGCCAAGCTGAAGAAGGCAAAAAAGATGGTTACTAGAAACTGTGCCTTCTCGATTGTGGCCCTATTTCTATGGGATAGGCTCCTAGCAGAATTACATCAGGACTCTTCCCCCCCATACAAGGATGTTAAAGATCAATCTCCCCTGCAAAACATTTAAAGACATCTTCGTTTAAGTGAATATATAATCTATATGCCCTGTCCATTCTGTAAATCACCTAAATGTGATTTAGGTTATGCTGTTTTTGTGGGGTTTGGGATCAAGATTGTTTTTTGTTGTAACTAAGAGTAGTGCTTAGGCCTATAAGTGCCTCAAATAAATAAACAAATCTTTGCAAACCTGCATTGAGGATGGGGCCAGGTCAAAGAGTTTAACAAAGCCTAAGCTGATTAGCCATTAACTTAATCAACTCCTTTCATCAAAATACAGTATTTGCAATTCTTGCCTTTTAAAGGCAACTATATTCTAAGTGAGGAATTGTGGGAATTGTAGTGCAAAAGATGACATTCTGAAGCTTTGTCAAAACATCCTGTGCTTCCACCCTGCAGTCATTAGGCTGGCTACTTTTGTTGAGGAGAATGTTGTATACAAGCACTCCGTCACTGAATGACGGAGTTACAGAGTTCCATTCCTATGACTAGGTCATTAAGTGAATTGGTTGTTAAGTGAGGAGCTTAAAGCCAATGTCTTGTGATGTATTGAGGCTGCCCTCCTTGCAGGCAGAGCAGAGCAGGGAGATTCTCTGGGAGGCCATGGAAGAAGCAAAACAAAAAAAGAGGGAAAATTGAGATGTTGACAAGGGTAGGCGCAGGCATGCAGAGGCAGGCTGGACAATTTGGTCCAGGCCCTGTGGGCTGGAACAGCAGTTGTTCCTAAATCAGCCATTTAGGTGGGCATGGCTTTGACCACTGAATCATTGTTAAACAGGTAGGTTGTTAAATGAAGAGGGGCTGTACATCAATTTATCATGCACTCTCCAAAGACTTTTTTTCTCTTCTTGCCTTTCTCCATCAGCCCCTATATTTGGGCAACCATGAAGCCAGACCAGGTTTCATGTGCTGCACTTTCCTGAAAGACATGTATTCAGTGCCACCCAATATAGTTGCAGGATGGAACCAGCAGGATGTTTTGATAGATCTTTGCAAAAGTTGCTTTTGTGCATTGCGACTCACCAAATTGCCCAGTTATTATGAGAGCTGGGTTATGCAGTAGCTCAAAAAAGGTTCCAAGCTTTGCATATTGATGAAAGGAAAGGGATAGCTTTGTCAATTGGGTATTGGGTTGCCAAACCAGGAGTTAGGTGTTTGACTTTCTCCAGTGTGCCTTCCAGGAAAAAAGGAACCCCATGTAGCCCCATCAGTGTCTGCCCAGTCCCAGAACGCTCCCAGAAGAAGAGAATAGTAAACCACTTTTGAGGACTCTGTAAGTAGAACATTCCTGAAGGGGGTCACCATATGTCACATGTAAGACAACGTGTAAGTACCTGTATTATTATTATTATTATTATTAGCACACCTGTGACATACAGAAGGGCTGTTACAAATGAAAGCTTTATTTTCTGGCCCAGTTCATTTGAGTACACAGAACTCACAATATTTAATGGAAAAGGTTGTCCACTCTAAAGGAAGAACCAACACCTTGTCCTAGAGCACCTGGTTACTTAATTTGGGATGTACAAAAATTAGCAAAATAATTTTCACTTAACTGAGTGCAATGAAAACATTGGCCAGCTGGAAGTAATGCCAGCATCAGGGAAGGGAATGTTATTCCTGGAGGCATGAAAGCTGTCATAATAATCTGAAGAAGGGAAGTGTAAAATGGACAAAACTAGGCCCGTCCTTTTAAATATGAACATTCAACATGGATTTGCCCTAATTTATATGTCAAATTCCTCCCAGCTAATCGGTCTGTAGAATATTCTTCAGCAAGGAGCACACTTTCATTTACTTTCTCCTTTACACAACTTCTCTTCTGCAAATCTTTCTTGGCATCTCTTGATAATCTCAGACATCCTGGGTCACCTCCTTTGACATCTACACAAATCTACATGCATTAACCTAGGTTCGGATGCCTGTGCTCTGCCGTTTAGGCAGTTTAACAAGGGCTGCTGATGTAGCAAATGATCAACACCCTAGAAACCAATGTATGCTTTATTAACCTGCTGGCTCAACTGTAGAACAGGGCTGCAAAGGATCAGTGTCATGGGACAAAGTATAATTCTTACTTATATTGTACAAATGTACGATGTAGTTGCACATCCAAATTCGTTAATGTTCAGGCTAATTCTTAAATTAATTCAGAGGTCTTGCAGTCAGTATTAACTGACCAAGGGTAGTCAGGTTTTTTTAAAAAAATATTCTTGTTTATGATACAGAGCCGTATTTTTCTGTGCTGAAGAAATGACTGATTGCTTCAAATGCTATAGGCTGACTTTATGTACAACAGAAGAACCAACAGTTGTAGTTCTAATTAAAACAAGATCTAGCCATGACCAACAAGGTTCATCCGACTGGATGTGTCTTTCTGTTTCCGTGGGAACTTTCATTACATCCTTGCCATCCAAACTTTTTCTTTGCATAACGTGGGTGCTGGTTCATGTTTTTGCCCAGAAATCTCCAGGCAGCTATGCTGTCCACACCCTCGCAATTTATATCAACATTCATAGCTCTAATAAATTTCAGCATTTAAATGTACTCTTGGAAAATCAACAACAACCTTTTCAAATTCCATTCCTGCCATTGCTGCTCATAAAGCCTTGTCCAGTACGTCATACTGGTAGCACAGATGTAGCATGGCCACTTACAAAACTCTAGAAGAGAGAGAGAGAGCTGATTTATGTGTACTTGTATGTATTAATTTATAGGTAGAGATGCAATTTTTTAAAAAAAACAGAATTTCAGCACGTTTAGGCAAAGCAGGGAATTGGACGGCTAGCTGAGTTGTGTGCTTGTTGGCTCTGTTGTCCAGGCACTAACTATGCATGGGAAGCTTTAAAGTTTGTTGATTCCCTCTACTTTGCTTTTTCCTCCCCTGTGAATCAGACTTGGACTTGACAGCCCTTCAATTGGAAGGTATGTTTTTTAAAAAGAGGACTTTTCTCTCGTATGCTTCAAAGGAGGACTATTCTTTGTGAACAGAGAGTGCAGCAAATCTTAAGCAAACTGTCACACAGAAATTCCAAATGTTCAGGTGTTGCAGCATCCTTTATTTTCTTAATATCTGATGTTCACTCTTCATTAAATTGCTTCCTCCTCCTGGGAGCTGTGGTCCAGAAAAGTTACCTCTCCAAGCTTGGTTCTCAGAGTCTCTCGTATTTGAAAATAATTGCTGGTTCAGCACCAGTTTGGGAAAACAGTGCCTTCTTTTTTCCTTCTTTCCTGCTTTCTGTTCAGCGCCTTTCTCAACTACCAGCTGCAGCTTGAGGCCCCATGAAGTCCTCCCAGAGTTCAGGTTCATTCATGTCCAACTGACCCTTGCAGAGCAAGTATGAGCAGCAGCCATCTCACCAGCATCCTTAATCGGCAGGTTAAGGATTTAAGACATAGTCCTTGAGCCCAGCCACAGATCACTTTTCTTCACCCAGCTCTACAGATGGCGATAATATTGACTGGTGGTGCTGGGGAGAACCCATATAAATAGCACAAGGGTTGCGTACAATTATCTTCTTAAGCTGTCTTCTGCAGAAGGAGTACAGAAGGATGTCAAGCTCTGTGCAGACATGTAGGAAAAAATTCATACAATCACCCCTGGGGTGTTTTTCAGGGAACCCGAGTCTGACACGTAAATTCTTTTGCTGCTAGACTAAATATGTACCTTCAGGGGAGGACTGGCATTGTATAGTGGCAGTTCCTATCTTGTGATAAGTATTGCGAAAAGATAGGTAGTCTTCTATTGTATTTATCAGAGATTGACAACATTTGTTCTTTTGACCATTGCCCCAAGAATATCTCAGCTAGAATAAATTGGCCAGTGTTTGCCTGTTGTAACCCTAAAGGGAGCTTTGCAAAATTCTTGTATGTCTATATCATTTTGCTTTCTCTTGTGATGAAAGATAAATACTTTGATATGAAAAGTTAAAATTTAGCATTTAACCACTGGAGAAAGAATTGTCCTTGAGTTTGGAAACTCTAAATTTAGGTCTTTTCTCTGACATCGACTCTGTGGGCACACCTGTGCTATACATTTAAGCTCGTTTAGTAAGCTCATCTTCTCCAGGAAGAAAGAGAAAAAGAGGAGGACTGAAAATTGGGATAACTTATTTCCAGTATTGTTAGTCTTCAGTTTCCAGAATAGTTAAGGAGATTCAGCCTCAATGAAACAGGCACCCAGCAGTTGAATCTGTGGACCTGGCCATTGTTTGAATTGATGCTAGTAGTTCCAGAACCAGCACATTTCTCCATTTGCAAGATAGAAACCATCATAACTTAACACATTATAAGCATATACAGCATTGTACAATTTTAACTGGTGCTAGGTAGCAGTAAAAGTAGCTTATAAGGTAAAGGAAGGATGGCTGTTTGTACAACACCTTGTGCAGTATGGGGCAGTATAAAATATAATAAACCAACAAATGTAGAATTATGAACATCATTCAATTTTTGCATTTCAAATACATGACAGCCCCATCAAAATTCTTCTTACATCTAATTTCACATTGATTTCACATTTAGCTCCTTCAAATGAATGCTACCCACCCCTCAGGCAGGAATTGAAGCCTGGAAGTTCCTATGATGCACATACGGGTAGATGTTTGTTCATAATGCTTGAACAAAAAGCATAAACATCCCAAAGGTGCTGTTTTTTTAGGAGGGGAGTTTAGTGTGTAAAAGGGCTGGCTGGAGGAGTAGATAAACACTGAAATATTTTACATTCACCAACATCTTCGGTAGAATTTTGCAATCTTGTACCCATAAGCTTTGTGTCAGATCCTTGCGACCTCCAATCAGGTGAATTCTGGTCCTTCTGACATATTTGTGGTGGCATTTCCCTGGCCGCATCTTGAAGGGGCTTTTTGATATACAGTCCAGTCTTGAGGTGATTTAGCTTCTGTCAGTACATTTTGAGTAAACATGGAAAGCTACCACTGTTCAGCAAAGTTTGGAATTTAACAACAACCTTGCTGGAACAGACCACAGCCCATCCAGTCCAGCATTCTTAACTCATGCCTCATGATGATCAGTAATGTTGTTGTTTCAAAGTATATACTGCCCTATACTGTCAAAGCACTGTCAGGGTGGTTTACAAAATTATTTTTTTTAAAAAAGAACATGAGAACAGCCTTGCTGGAACAAGCCAAAGCCCATCCAGTACAGCATTCTGTCTTACACAGTGGTTCATCATTTGCTTCAGGGTATTCCCAAGCAGATGTCTTCACCTGCTTATGATTCCCTGCAAATGACATTGGGAGCTATCCTGCCTTTCTCTCCAACCTGGAGGTTGTCCTTAGCCATCCATAATGATAGTCATTGATACCCTTGTTCTCCATGAACTTGTCCAATACTTTCTTAAAGCTGTCAAGGCTGACAGCTGTCACCACTTCTTCTGACAGGGAGTTCCATAGACCAGTGATCCTCTGGGTGAAAAAGTACTTTCTCTTATTTGTTTGAGATCTAGCACCCAAAAGTTTCATGGCGTGCCCCTGAGTTCTAGTGTTGTGCGATAGGGAAAACAGTTTTCCCTTATCTACTTTGTCCACACCATGTATGATTTCATAAACTTCAATCGTGTCACATCTTAGACACCGTCATTCAAGAGTGAAGAGGCCCAGCCATTGTAGCCTCAGATGGTTAGGAAGGTATTCCATTCCCCTAATCATTTTGGTTGCTCTCCTTTATACTTTTTCCAGTTCCATAAAATCCTTCTGAAGATATGGTGACCCTCTGGAGTACACAATACTCCAGACAGGACTATATAAAGAGGCAAAATGACACTTGCTGACTTATTTTCTATACCCTTCCTAATGTTCCCTTCCATTGAGTTTGCTTTTTTCACTGCTGTGGCATACTGGTTTGACACCTTCATTGAACTGTCCACAAGGACACCATGGTCCTTTCCTTGGTTTGTTGCAGAGAGTTAAGACCCCATCAGTTTATAAGTGTACAGTAATTGTGGTGTTTTTTTGCCATCACTCTGCCCTTACTAATATTGAAGCACATTTACCACTGGTTTGCCCACTCCCCCAGTGTCAAGAGATCCCTCTGGAGCTCCTCACAATCTCTCTCAATTTCTACTACCCTGTATAATTTAGTATCACTGGAAAATTCGGCTACCTTGTTATTTACTCCTACTTCATCTAGATCATTTATGAAAGGCAGGGGTCCCAGTACTGACTCTTTACCTCCCTGGATAAGTGTCCTTTAGTGCTACCCTCTGTTTCCTGTCCTTAGCCAGTTGCTGATCCAGGGCAAGACCTGTCCCTTGATTCCATGACTGGCAAGTTTCTTCAAGAACCTTTGATGTGGGACCTTGTCAAAAGCCTTTGGAAAGTCTAGATAAACAATGTCAATCGGATCTCCCTTATCCATGTGCTTGTTGACACTCTCAAATAATAATAATAATAATAATAATAATAATAATAATAATAATAATAATAATAATAATAATAATAATAATAATAATAGTTCACTACTTGCTTTTTTAAACACAAAATGTAGTAGCACTTTTCAGATATCTTTTTATTTAAAATAATACACTAAAAATACCTAAGCAACAAAAAACAGAAGAAAACAAACATATCCAAATGCAATGTTTTATGAGAAACACATAAATTTACTTTTTATGCAAATATGTAATTATATCACCAATTAGCTTATAGTAAAAATAATTTCATAATTATTAGCTTCATTACCCCAAACTTATATTCTTCCTGTAACATTGTTGCTTATAATGCTTTACTTCCATATTTCGGCTTTGAGTATGTGGTAGACTAGCTATTAACCAGGTCTCAGTGAATCCAAGGGCAGGATCCTTGCGATGTGATGGGCTTTTATGGCATCACAGAGGCAGGGCAGGACTAGGATCATGGGAAATATTTTTTTTCCCTTTTCAGGCTCTTTGCGCCAACAAGAACGGCCCCCGTTCTGCATCCTCTGCCTTGCTCCAGAGGTCATGACAGTCCTAATCTCTGCATGCCCAAAAGCCAGGAATGAGGGGTGGTGTCTAGGAGAGAGATGGTGGGTAGGTATCTGAGCTTGTTTCACACAGAGATTAGGACTGTCATGCCATCTGGAGCAAAGCAGAGGATGAAAAATGGGGGCTGTTCTTGTTGGTGCAGAAAGCCTGAAAAGGGGGGGGGACATCATTTCCCATGATCCTAGTCCTGCCCTGCCTCTGTGATGCCATAAAAGCCCCTCACATTTCAAGGATCCTGTCCTTGGATTCACATTAGGTCCTTAAAAGAGCAGGAAATGGAGGGTTGCTAATCCGTAGATTATGGAAGAGCAAGTTTCACCTCATGTCACTTTCCATGTGGTCACTCAAGTTGCTTTGGGAAATTGGACAGCTCTACTTACCTGGAGCCACATTAAAGGAACACAACGTTTATTTATTATTATATTGCAGTGTGTTTATGACACATCTGTTTTAAGGAGCTGCTGGTGGTGCATATAAATTGGTCAGGTGGTCTTCTCTCTCTCTCTCTCTCTCTCTCTCTCTCTCTCTCTCTCTCTCTCTCTCTCTCTCTCTCTCAGGACTGGCAAAGCCTACCACTGCTCACATCCCTAGACTGAACTATGTTTGGCAGTTCCCTTGCTCTGTGTTGGAAGGAAAGATTCAGGCCTAACTTTGAAAGCAAGTTAAAAAGGGTTTTTATGACCATGCAGGTACCAAAGAACGGGATTTATATGATAGGCAAACATATCCCTTTTTATGAACCAACTACTTATTCATCAGTTGCATGTTTTCAAGCCTCACCATTCCAAGCTCCTCTGACAACCCCCACACCTTGCTCAAATGCTGTTGTATTTTCTTTTGCCATTCCAATTTTATAAAGCTATGAAATTTGACTCGCTAAGCTACCTCCTCTAGCCAGGCTGTAACTGAATCAACAATTCCAACCATTTCTTGGCTGTCAGAACCCATGGAATGCATACCAAATCTACTGCTAAGTTTTTAAAGATACTCGAGGAGATTTTTATCCAGTAGGCTCTGAGTGTATTAGTTACAGGCTAAGAAAAGGGCTTATAGGATCTCACACCCAGTGCAAGAGGCTGAAATACTGTCTAATGCAAGCAAAGGAACGCAAGCTTGTGAAACGTGAGTAGCTCCGATGTATGCTTTGCCTTACCAAGATGCTGTGGAATGGCACCATACGCTCCGTCTAATGGGTCTTTCCTGAAAACATAAGCAATGTTGCCCTGTAGGAATCTGCTCCCTTCATCGCAGTCAAGATACAAGCCTATCTATTATAGAGCTGGGGGCAAAACAGATCAAAATCACAGTGGGTCCCATCATATCACCATATGAATCCCTACTATAGTTTAAAATGGCACCCAATCTGTATTTTACAGATACTCCGTATTTTCCTCCTAGTCAGTCATCTGCCCACCCCATCCTTATCCACCCCATGTCCGTTTTCATGGCTGTTTTTAACTAATTAAGGGTCATTAATTAGAATAAGGCACCTTACAAACCCTCCAGGGCACAAGTATCTAAGGCTGTATATTTGCCAACTCTGCACCAGGACCTATGGTTGATTAGGAAGCAGGACCAAGTCAGAAGTTTGAAAGAAAACTTCAGGGATTTCGAAAAGGCATGGCCATCCATCCATTCATTGCATGGATGGAGAACCTATTCAAAGGGTGATAGTTATGGTATAACTCCCTGATGGCACTGTTTGGATAAGAAGGTAGGGGGAGAGAGATTGTGGGCATTCTACTTAGAACAATCCATCTTTTCCTTTTAAGAGTTGTCCCACACCGTTCTGGTCCACTGGCGTGCCTTTCCTTTTTTTACACAGTTCAGCAAGATCCCAAATAACTCTTTGTTTAGCCCACGTGGAGAGGTACTTTATCCAGAATGGCACTGGGGCTGGCATTAACTGTGGTGGCAACCCTGTAACATAATAGGTGGATCCATGAGGGTGATACTCTTGGATCAGTGGTTTTTTATTTTTTTATTTTTGTTTTGGAGCACAGGGAATCCATGCAGTGCTAGATCTATGATTCCTGTGGTATCATCTTGCGAGCACAGAAGAAATCTTCAGGAACATTCAGGAAGGCATGCCCATCCATCCATTGGTAACACAGACTCCACTGGCAACCTGAAAACATGCACATATACATAGATGCTTTTGATACACATGACCATGTGAAGGCAAGCATACCACATAACGGAGAGAAACTGAAAAGCATAGTGTAATTTCCGTTCTGAAGTGATAACTAAAACAGATTGGTCTGGCAGGTCTTTAGCATGCCACGGCCCCAGTAAACAAATCATTTATGGAGACTTTGAGTTGGCTGGCAGCTCCCCAGATCCCTACAGCAGTTGTGCAGCTTTTCCAAAAATGATATTTGGGGAATGCATTTGAAGGTGAAATATGAATGTATCTACAAACAATGGGTGCACTTCTTTTTAAAGTAATGTTTGGGAATAGTTGGTCTGCCAATCTGACTCATGATAAAAGAGGCAAGACAGATCCAGCATTCAGCAGCTAAAGAGATAGTTTGTTATTCATATAAATCATAGAAGTGGGGTCCCTTCCAACTCTACAGTTTGTGAGTTACAGTATACATTATCTAAAACATGGTGGGTGTTCCTGCATGGCAGGGGCTTGGGCTGGGTGGCTCTTGAGGTCTTTGCCAACTCTATAATTCTATGATTTTATGGTTCTCTGATAAAAACATAATGCGAGAGGTAAAATAATAATAATAATAAAACACATGGGGGATACAAACGTTCACATCAGGCATGAACTACGCTCAGTCTGCAAATGAAGGATTTGTTATGACTGTTCTTTGATTACCCAGTCTGTTCATCATGACCAAATTGTTTTGGTTTCATTGTTTTTGCCCACTGGACTACACCCCAGACATGCAAACTGCCTGTTTCCCAGCCTCCTGCCTCCATATACTGTACTCTATTTCCCCTGCCTCCCAAATGAATGCACCATGGTAAGTTGTTAGTTTGTTGGTATTGTTTTCCCAGCCGGACTTTGTGTTTGTGGTGTGGATGCGGTTGTCTGCTTTATCATTTCTCTGTTGTTGCCTACTGGATTTTTAATGTTTTAATGTTGTCTTTTTCCTTTTTTTTTCCTTTTTGGATAGGTTGTTCTGTTGTAATTTGTTGTAAACCACCCAGAGTTCCCATGAGAAAATCGGGTGGTCAATAAGTGCAAATATAAATATAAAATAAATAAATAAACTTCCCTGTCACACTGTCACTAAACTGAAACAGGAAGAGTACAGTTACCATAAGATCTAGTTACATGCAACCAGAAGTGGAAGCCACAGTTGGAAATAGGATTCCAATTCTGCTTTTGCTGCCAACTGTGATTCTATAAATAACTTAAATCACAGGTTAGCTGATTTAGGCATAATGACAAACTATAGCTATATGAAGCAGAATCAGAGGACACAAAGGGGAGGGAGAAAGAAGTCAGGAGGTAGGGGTTGTCTGCACAGGTAATTCATCTGCCATGTTGAAAAGTCTGCATCTTTTGCCTTCTCCCAGAGGTCATAAAAGAACCCCGCACATTCGTGCTAGTCATGTCCGACTCTAGGGGCGGTGCTCATCTCCGTATTCAAGACGAAGAACCAGTGTTGTGCAAGTCCATGGCCATGTGGCTGGCATGGCTGCAAGGAAACATTGTTTACCTTCCCGCTTTTTATGGTGGTACCTATTTATCTATTTGCATTTACATGCTTCAAACTTCTAGGTTGGCAGGAGGTAGAGTTATCAGTGGGAGCTTGTTCCCGTGCTTGGCACCCGGGATTCGAACCACCAAGGTGCTGATTTTGCAGCCAACAGTTTTTGGAGCCTTAGTCCACTGAGCCACTACACCCCTCCCGAAGGTCATAAACTTGCAGAAATTATAGGGAAAAGGAAAAATAAATATGAGCATGTGTTTTAATTGAAATGCACTCTTCACCAAGGCTGTATCCCTTCCAGTCTAACCAGCAGAATAGCCCATTAACATTTTAGTTAAGTAATTGATGGAGGGGCCATTTTACCAGTTAGGTTGAAAATGAAGGACTCCTTTCAGTTCTCCCTACAAATGAGAAATAAGTAATCATGTGTCACTCACTCCTCAGTACAGGTACTTGAATTAAACCACATTTTTACTGAAACTTCAGTAATGACTGTATGGTTAATTAAACCAACTAGTCCATTAATTAGTAAAAGAAGATATTCCAGAATATTATATAAGTGAGAAGCCCTGATTTTTAACAACAGCAAACCAGTGTTTTCTTGGCAGAATACAGGAGAGATTATTTAAAACCAAAACCAAACTAAATCACACCATTTATTTCATGTAGACAGCTAGTGATCACCCTCACTGAATGCAGCATACTGGTCACATAAATGACCAGGGTTGTTCCATGATTTAGCACACTAGACAAGACTTAGGGGTGAGGGTTGGGTGTTGAGCTTCAAATCACCACTGAGCTGTAAACACACTGAATGATTTTGGTCAGTCAGTCTCAGCCTGACTTCACAGGATTGTTATGAGGAAAAAGTGGGGAAGAGGAGGAGAGCCATGTAGGTTGCCCTGAACTCAGTGGAGAGAATATAGGAAATATACTTTGTACAGTGCCAACGTGCTGTAAATATACTAAAATATATGCCATTTTCTCTCCAGTTTGCCAGTTCCCATAGTAGATGTTCTCTTTTAGCCATGCAGATTTAACTCTTTAAGATTTAAGTCTCCTGGGCCAGATGAATTACTCCCAAGTAGAGATGGGCACGACTTAGCGGTATTCCCGTTTCCGTTTCCGTTACTCGGTTCCGTTACTCTACGGAAAGGGTAACGGGAATTACTCCGCCAGACTTCAAGCTCGAACCGACGAACGAACAATTTTGGTCTGATTTGTCGTGCTCGTTCCTTGCATCGCGTGATCGCGAGATGCCACGCGGCACAGAAAAAAAGTTTTTAAAAGTTAAAAAAACCCGGTTCCCGGCCGAAAAGCAGGCGGAAAAATGCCTGCCGTGCCTCAGGGCACCTACCAGAGGGGTTGTTTCTGGAGGTCCCCGGCCTCCCCCCCCATCCCCCGTCCTGGGCTGCTCTGGTGGGACTCGCCGCAGGCTCGCAGCCAGCAAAAAGCCCAGTCTCGCCGGCCGCCGGCCGCCGGCCGCCGAAATTAAAGCGCAAGCAAGCGGCACGGACGGCACAGGAAAAAACTTTTAAACTCTCCCCCCACCCATTCCCGGGCCAAAAAAGCAGGCGGAAAAATGCCTGCTTGACTAAGGGCGCAGGGCACCTACCGGAGGGGTGGTTTCTGGAGGGGGGGTCCCGCCTCCCCCCCGTCCTGGGCAGCCGGACTCGAGTCGCCATTTCGCCATGCCATGCAGTGCGGGCGGGGGATCCAAAATGGGGCGGCGAACGCAATATTGTTTTTGAAATCGTGGTCCAAAAACACACAAGCACAACAGAAACACGCGAAAATTTATAAACTGCCAGATTTTTCACAGTAGCAGTGGGTTTTTTCTTGCAACAAAATGTCTCTCCTCTCCTCCTCTGTCCTCCATTGATTTTATTTTTTTTAATTTTTTTTACACCTGCGCATTGGATGGGCTGGCCAAGTGGCCAGCCATGTGGGAGTGGACGACCATGCAAATTTTTGGAGCCATCCCACCAGTCGCATGGCCACTTGGCCATGGAGACTTCTGGGATGTGCCAAAAAGCCCCCTAAAACCTGCCCTAGCCCCCCCTAACCCTAACCCTAACCCTTGACTCCGTACCCATACGTCACAGACTGTCTTCTTAGTGGGTCAGAGAGGCACCCAGAGGTGCAACCCACTAGCCCACCGTAACCTTACCCGTCACTAGCCTAACCCTAGCCCTTGCACTAAGCCACCTTAAAGCCAGATCTACTTGCTTGCATTGCACTACACGCAGCAAGTACACTTCCCTTCTGTGTGAGACATGGTGGTGCGGGAGCCTTGTGCAGGGAAGGCATGACGCTATCACTCTCACACTGGTCTCACTGGCTGCACATTATGTTATGCAATATCCATATGGCTATTGCATAGCATTTTGCAGCAGCAGCAGGTGAGGAAGGGAGACCCCCATGTAGAGGGGTCTCTTGGAGCCTGCTTCCCCTTCCTAGTGGGTGAGGATAGGAGGCACCCACGGGTGCCTCCAGGAGCCCACTTTCCCTTTATAGCGGGCCAGAGGAGGCACCCACCCCACAGAGGTGCCTCCAGGAGCCCCCCCCCAAAACCAGTACTAACGACAACAAAAAAACGAACCGACTAATTTTTGCGAATTTTCGCGAAAACCGGAAACGAGCCGAAACGGGACCGGCCCGACTAACGACAACTCAAAAAAAATTTTTTTCAAGTCGTGCCCATCTCTACTCCCAAGGATATTAAAAGAACTGGCAGAAGTAATTTCAGAACCATTGGCAATGATATTTGAGAAGTCCTTGAGAAAAGGGGAAGTCCCCATCGATTGGAGGAGGGCTAATATTGTCCCCATCTTCAAAAGGGGGGGAGAGGACCCAAATAATTACCACCCAGTCATCTTGACTTCAATTCCTGGAACGATCCTAGAGCAGATTATTAAACAGGCAGTCTGTAATTATTTAACAAACAATGCTGTCATTACAAGAAGTCAACACGGGTTTTTTAAAAACAAGTCATGCCAGACTAATCTGATCTCTTTCTTTGATAGAATTACAGGCCTGGTGGATGAGGGGAATGCTGTGGATATTGCTCATCTGGACTTCTATAAGGCCTTAGATAAGGTTCCCCATGGTATTGCAAAGAAGTTAGTAGAAAGTGGGATAGATAGTGCTACTTTTAGGTGGATTTGTAATTGCATTCTTCTCACTCAACCAGCCCCATCCTCTCTGCTATCGAGTTCAAGGTGTAAAAGCAACAGTCTGCAAACAAAAATGTTCGACTGTGTCTGCTCCCCACATGAGCCAGACCAGCATTGTGTGTGTGTGTGTGTGTGTGTGTGTGTGTGTGTGTGTGTGAGAGAGAGAGAGAGAGAGAGAGAGAGAGAGAGAGAGATTCTGGTTCCATGAGATGAGCCCACATGGATGAAAGTGCCTCCTGTTCTTCACATACTCACTTTAGTATGTTGCAAACAATGACAGGAAGTATGCTCCCCTTAGCACATTTGGGAAACAGATATGACTAGTTTATGTTATCTGTCTATTGAGATATAGAGGACAAAGGTTCACATTTGAGTTTTCCAGGAGATTAGTAACAACTTCTTACGCTGCCCAGATAATCATACAATGCAAAAGAAAAAATATTCTGGTTGCACATGTAATCCAGAAGCAGAAACCAAATACTGAAAACCAGCACTTCCATTTAAAAACATGGGATTAGCCATATTCAAACTATTCATGAGGCCTATGGTTAAACAATCCACTTGAAGCAGAAGGTCTTTCACTTGTAGCTCCATCAAAGGGCATTATAAAGGTCAGTGCCATAATGCTGTAATTTAAAAGGACGGCATTCTGTAATCTAAGTGAGGATTGATCCAATTGTTTTCTTTAAAATGTAAAAAAAAATCTCCCGTATTATTTTTGAAGGAAGAAAGGATTATATTTATTGTTTTTAATGAAACCCCTTTTCAAAGAGAGATCAGATTGTGTGACTGCTGTTCAAAGCGGCTACTGTTCTGAGCTTTAAGGAGTTTCATATGCGTGGTTTTGTGGGTCTTTGGTGATTTGCATCAGAACACCAGTCCCACACAGTCTACACATTCAAGACATTCTGAATCAGCAACTCTTAATTTTATAAACTTGGTCCAAACTGAACTCAAACATCCTTAGCACATTATCCAAAGTGTTGTTTGATTCGCACTGACAATGGGATTTTCACAGAGATATATTCCCTAGTAGTTAGACTTGCACTTAAACTCAGGTTTATTCTGAGGACTAATTACAAAATGAAATGTTCTGAACTTCAAGATATGGAAGTGAAGAAAAGATTGGTTGCTCCCTTAAGTTGTCTCTCACAACCTAATGGAATCTCACTTCTTCTTCATACATGCCAAGTATGTACAATAGTTTTATTCAACCTTATGCTGGTTAAAACCCAGCAATTATACCTGCAGAAGGCTTCAGCAGGGAGCAAGTTTCAGAAATTAAATACTTTTTCTGTCCCAGGGCTTCCATGTAATTAGAGATGGGCACGACTAGGGAAAATGACATTTTCGAGTTGTCGTGTGTCGGAGGCAGTCCGTTTCGGCTCGTTTCCGTTTTTCGCGAAATTTCACAAAAATTAGTCGGTTCATTTTTTCGTTTTTTCGTTGTCGTTAGTACTGGTTTGGGGGGATAGCGGGCTCCTGGAGGGAGCTGCAGGAGTCAGCCAGAGCCACAAGTGACGGACTGGCAGACTCTTTGCACCCGCTGTGTCTCATGTACTTGCATGTAGTGCAATGCAAGTAGATCTGGCTTAGGGTTAAGACGGGTTAGCGCAAGGGCTAGGGTTAGGCTAGTTACGGGTGAGGTTAGGGTGAGTATTGGGGTGCATCTGGGTGCCTCTCTGACCCACTTAGAAGGACAGTGTACTGGCATATGGGTTAGGCTTAGGGTTCGGGTTTGGGCTACGATTAGTGGGCTATTTATACCCGATTGGCACATCCCAGAAGTCTCTGTGGTCAACCTGGCCAAGTGGTCATGCGATTGGTGGAAAATTTGCATGGTCCACTCCCATGGGCGAGCCCATCATTGCGAATGTGCAGGTGTAAAAAAATAAAATAAAATAAAATAAAATCAACAGAGACTTTTTTTTGCAAGAAAAACCCACTGCTGCTACTGTAAAAATTCAAGCATTTAAAATAGCTAATTTTCGCATGTTTCTGTGGTGCTTTGGTGGGGTTTTGGGCAACGATTTGAAAAAAAATATTGCGGTCGCCATTTTGGATCCCCCGCACTGCATGGCAAATGGATGCACCCTCCCAGCCTGGTACAGTCAGCAAAACCTGGCCATGCGATTGGTGGAATGGCTCCAAAACTTTGCATGGTCCACTCCCATGGGCGAGCCCATCATTGCGAATGCGCAGGTGTAAAAAAATAAAATAAAATAAAATAAAATAAAATCAACGGAGACTTTTTTTTTGCAAGAAAAACCCACTGCTGCTACTGTAAAAATTCAAGCATTTAAAATAGCTAATTTTCGCATGTTTCTGTGGTGCTTTGGTGGGGTTTTGGGCAACGATTTCAAAAAAAATATTGCAGTCACCATTTTGGATCCCCCGCACTGCATGGCAAATGGATGCGCCCTCCCAGCCTGGTACCAGCAGCGCAGCAGTAGCAATAGCCAAGGAGAGGGGGGTGGGGAAACCCTCCCCCCAAATAAAACACCCTTCTGGCCTGGTAGTTGCCCTCAGACAGTTTTCGCCTACTTTTAGGGCCGGGAATCGGGTTTTTTTAAACTTTTAAAAACTTTTTTTCTGTGCCGCTTGGCATTGCGCGGTCGCCGCGATGCAAGTAACGAGCACGACAAATCAGACCAAATTGTTCGTTCGTCGGTTCGAGCTCGAAGTCTGGCGGAGTAATTCCCGTTACCGTTTCCGTAGAGTAACGGATACGAGTAACGGAAACGGAAACGGGAGTACCGCTAAGTCGTGCCCATCTCTACATGTAATCCTTTTCATCATCTGGAAGTGATAATGTTATTCTGGGGGTGGGGATTTTGGGTAGCTAAAGACTTCCTCATCCAGTCCCATGGCTCCCATGGCTTCTGAATGCTGAAAGGTGTTACTCAGAAGTCATGGGACAGAGATAAGAAGTATTTAATTCCTAAAAATTGCCCTCTACTGATGACATAATTTGCTTTCTACAGCCCCTAATTATATGAACAAGATTTCAACCAATTCTGTCCAGTCTCTGTGGCTGACTTGCAGATGGTTTGTGTGGACAGGTTCCATTTTAAAGCATTTTAGTTAAGCAAAAGTAGAATGAGAGTTGTGTTTGTCCTGGTTATCATGGATATTAGACTTCTGCACGTAGATGAGGAAAAATGGGTCTGAATACAGAGAGCTCGTATTGTATCTTTGGCAAGTAAACCTAGCTGTGAACCATTCTTAGAAGGGGAACCTTTTGTATTAACAGTGAAAATATTGAATGTTTACCTTACAGTGAATCCTATTAGAACTCCAGGACTTGAATCTGTTTCATCATGAAAGCAACAATAGCTATTGCAATAGTCTCTGGTAAGTAATCAAGTGGGATGCATAATACTTTAATAATAATCTTAGGACTGCAGGGCTGGAAGATGATCTATGGATGATGAAGTCCAGCCCCAGACAAGGAGGCACAAGGCTTTACAATTTCACAATCATTCATTTGTGTATTTGTTCATAGCCCAGTTCCGTTGACTAAGGCCAGGTTGCAGGTACAGTAGGACCCCAGTATCTGCTAGGGGTTGGTTCCAGGCCTATCCGTGGATAATTAAATCCGTGGATAAGACAGAATGGCAAAACCTCCCCAAAAACTGCTGTTTCATGACAGTAGCTTGCTTTCTGGCTGCAGTTTTGAGACAGTAGCCTGCTTTCTGGCTGCTGTTTGTGACAGTAGTTTGCTTTACACTGCTGTTTTATGAGAGCAGTTTGTTTTACAGCTGCTGTCTGTGACAGTAGCTTGCTTTGTGGCTGCTGAATTATTTAATTCAATTTTTTCTGCAAACCATGGATAACTGAATCAGTGGATAATGAATCAGTGGATATGGGGGTCCTACTGTATTACATCATTATCAAGAGATTAGTTCTGTATTTGTCTGAGGTGTACTGTTTACGCAAGAGTAAGTCCTCAGACAGTTTGGGCGTTTATACACGACCCCTAAACTCTGGGGCAAATGGCTCCCAGCTCCGGAGCTTAAAAATGTTTCTCCACCAGCTCTGGAGTTTACAGGAAATTAAGTGCGGCCATGCCCACTTTAGCACGTCCCAGCGCACCTTTCAAGTACCTGCTCTTCCGGGGTGAAAATTGCTTGATGCGGTGTAACGATAGTGAGTGCGGGGCTCTCCTCCCTTGTTTGTTGTTGTTGTTTGGCTCCCGCGCCTTTAAGAGCTACTTTACAGAGACAGGAATGTTGCCGCGGCAAGAACGGAGGCAGAACAGAGGTGAGCCACGATCTTTTCTTCCTTTTTTTTCTCCCTCCCCTCACGCAGCCAGCAGCCAGGGTGGGGACACAGGAAGAGCGACAAGCCCCTAAGATCTCTGGTCCGAATTTAAGTGGCCAGCGGATCTTAGGGGTCGTGTAAAAGCGCCCTTTGTTGAACTGTGCCTCATGGTTGTGTCCAATCCCATTCATGCAAGCAAGCAGTTAGAGGCCATTTTTTCTGCCTTGCAGAACACTAACTTCTGAAAAAAATCATGAATTCTTATGTGTGTTATCTGCCATTAAATTGCATATGACTTTTAGTGACCCTAATAGTGTTTCCCAGGCATGTGAGATACTTAAGGAGTGGTTTTATGATTGCCAGACCCCAAAGAGTTTCCATAGCTGAACAGACATTCAAATTCAAGTCCCCTGAGTCCTAGTCCATCAATCAGAGTAGCTATTAGAGTAGCAAATTCTTACAATCAGGCCCCAAACTGTAGCTTTGCCCTCATTTATGTCTACAGCTACAATGTCAGCACAATATCTACAGCTAAAATGGAAAATCAAAACATCTGATTTAGATAATTTAAGAGAACTATAAACAACCAACACGGCTTTGGAGTCCTGCATACAGTTATCTAGGAATTACCGCTATTGGATTCCACGGTGCTCACGTTTGAGTAGATATGCATAAAAATACATGTTAGCTGAAATCATATTGCACAGTCAGGCAAATGGTGTACCTTTAAGGCCTGGATTACTTTAGATCAAGAACTCTCCATAGATAATACTTGTTGGGTAGTGAGTTGTGAGGGTTGGTGTGCAGCAGACAACGTCTGTAGAGATGCTTCAGCTTAAGGCAATTTGTGCCTAAAAGTTATGTCATTTGCATAACTGCACAACAATTTCAGCCTCTGAATTCTAGAAAAAAACATATTTTTTCATCTTCATACAAGAGGGTATATCTTCAAGATGAAAGTAGATAATGTAGTTGCAAGATGTGCCCCCCCCACTAATTTTCTTCTCTCTTGTAGCTTTGTTGCTGATTTGTGCGTATGCAACTAAAGAAGCCTCAAAGAAGAACAAAAAAGCTAAGCTGTGTAAGTGAGTAACATGATGAGCGTATCTGGTCTGAAGTGAGAGAGAGCTGAGCTCTACTGAAAGCATTGCCTGTTTTAGTCCTGCTTTTGGTGATTTGAAGGGAGATAGTAGAAATGACCTGGAGAAACTACCTTTCAGCAACATTTTCATTTTGCATATTGCTCACATCCATTTACCTACATTACGTTCAGCATTCTGTTTACAGCAATAAAGACATGTTTACAAAAGCACAGCCCTTCCAAGAACCATATCATGCTGCTGCTCTCTCCCTCCCACACAGTCTTTCTCTCTTGCTCACATACACACATCAGCATTCTGCCTGTCTACTTTGCAGCATCTCACCTCAATGGGTTTTAGAGCCAAGACGATAACCAACCAACTAACATGCCTTAAAAAAATTGCACAACAGACTATCCACATTCAAAATAAAATTATGATAACTAGTGAAACCATGTAGTGTGTGAAATGGCGATTTAGGGTTCATGTCCACTTGAGAGTCAAGGTGCAACCGTTCTTCTTGTCAGGTGCTGCTCTTGAGAGACCACCAGTTCTGGTTTCAGTTAGCCATCCAAAACCTTAGTCCTGTGTGAGAGCAAAGGACTGAAGCTGATAAAATAGATGTCATTCTAAGCTGAGCTCCTTTAAGAAATAAAAGGCTGTCTATCTTAGAATCAACCTGCCTCAATCCACATATTAATTCATTTCTGTTTTGTAATGGATCAGTGGGGAGACAGGTATGGCTGCCTTTGCATGTCAGATTGCTCAGGCATAAGCTGTCAAAGCTAGGTATGCCTGGAAGGAAAATGGGGAAACATGCATTCACATATACTTCTCCTTGTGAATTCTGTGTCCACAGCAGATATGCCCAGCTCACTTTCATGTTAAATGCACTGCAGGATTATGTTGTGATATAAGCACTAGAGATGGGCACGAAACGAACAATTTTTCGTTTCCGTTTTCATTTTTTTGTTTTGTTACATAACGAAACGACAAACAAATTTTGTCTTTAAAATGAAACGAAATGAACAGAAACACCGGAAATTTTGTCGTGCATTTCTTTTCCGTTACTGCAATATGAGTTAATTGCTTAAACTCCTAAAAAATCACAAAAAATGAAATAAATGGTAACAAAATGGTAACGAAACGAATGAAAACGAAAACGATTTTTTTTGCAAAAATTCACGAAAAACAGAAACGTACCGAAACGGACCCTCCAAATGACAAACGACAAACGAAATGCCATTTTTTTGATTCGTGCCCATCTCTAATAAGCACACAAAGCCTACAGTTTTATACTGAAACCCAAGGTGTTCTAAAATGGATAGAATATAATTACAAAGGAACAAGAAATGCTTAGGAACAGCCAGTAGGCTTACATACATGGCTGTTCAACTTTGAACAGGCCAAGGTCTACTTTTTTCTGTCCCAAAGTGCCTGAGGTCTACTACACTAATACCTCTACTTACAAATTTTATCTGTTTCGAGCACATACTCATAACTAAAAACGTTTGTAAGTAGAGTAGCGGTTTCGTATAGGAATGCATTTAAAACCCATTAATCTGTTCTGGAGGGAACAGATTTCAATGTGCCATGGCCCTTGAACTGCCCTGCTTGCTGAGACTGTGGGCTGGCAGACCTAGAACATTGCTGGGGCAGTGGTGGTCCTTGGGATGGGGGAGGAAGGGGTGGAGAACTTATCCCCTCACGTTTTTTATTGATGGCCAGTGGGCTACTTTTGAACCCTTCATGGGCTACAAGTAGTCCGCGGTCTACCTGTTGGGCAGGCCTGGCTTACAACACTCTAGTATCCACTTTGTCATTCATATACTATAAGAAAGCACATACTGAAAATAATTCCCAACCTGTATTTTTGCAGATGTCCCCCAGATTGATTGCGATGTGAAAGCTGCGAAGATCCTAAACCCTGAGTTCATTGCCAAGTGTCCCCCTGGATGCCAAGATGTCAAATATCGAGTCTATGGCACTGATATCTATGCTTCTTTTTCCAGTATATGCGGCGCTGCTATTCACAGGTTGGCAGGACTGACCTTCAGTCTAAGGCCGTGTGTGGAACAGAACAGAAAGAAGGGGAAAAACTCTCAAGTGTGGAGGACGAAGTCTACAAATGCAACAGTTCTATAGCCAGTCACCCAAGGCTAAAAATCCTTTCACTTTGCTGCTCTTGACAGCTAACATGAGATGAAGCATTTTACATGCTTCACATTTAATTGCAAAAATAGGCTTCCGGGGATAAAGCCAGACACAAAATAAAAAGAATTCCCAGTAGGTGAACCCAGACTTCTCCCAGCTTTGCAGGTAAAAGATGCCTATGTCACTAGACTTTACTTTTCCATAGATCCTGTGTAGAGACTCAAAAACATCATCCTGTTTCTTCTCAGTTAGGAATATTATTGCTGAAATGGCAGCAGTAAATCACAAGTAGGCAGATTGAATCAATGAGAATTTGGTGAATCAACTCATCTCCCCCTGCAACATACTACAGTACTGCATTTCAGTGTGTCGTGATCTTCACAAAGTACCGTATATTTCCAAGCTCATTTCCTTGGTTTTATTAAATGATTGGGGGGGGAAATCTACTTGAAGAGATGGAGGGCTTTTCAAACAAAACAAAGAAGTGTGAGTAAAGGAAGCTCAGGTAACTCTTAGTTCCCTTCTTGCCATTTATGCTGAATGCTGAAGCACATTTTAATTGTAATAAGTTTGTTGCACATAATGAAATCATGACATTTCTTCTGACAAAATAACAGAGGTCACATTAACTTCAGAGCAGGCTTCCTAGTTTCCTTACATTCACCAAACTCAGGTTATGGCAAACTCATATCTTGGTACTGATGTTGGAATTGATTTGAATTCATTACTTTTGCAGTGGCACAATCGACAAGTCTGGAGGAAAAATCCTGGTTCAAAAAGTTGCTGGACAATCAGGGTACAGGGGTAGTTTCTCCAATGGTATCCGATCATTATCTTTACCAAGATGGAGAGAGTCCTTCATTGTTTCAGGTAATGCTAGACAATATCCATCAATCTATTAATCCGTTTGTTCATTTTCAATACTGTTTTACTTATTTTTTAAAATATATATATATATCACATTTCATCTAATAATTTATCAGGGAAACTGACACTATAACCAAGGGGAAGCTACTCCTGATCTTGCTGAATTAGGTTGGGATGAGAGATGTGTGAGAATTCAGTCATTATCCGATAAAGGAAATGTATATCAATAAAGATCCTCAGAGAGCTGGCATTTCATCTACCTTCTCCAGGAGGCCCTGTCCTGTTGAAGACTAAGGGGGTGACTAGACATATGACCTGCAACTGTGCCATGTATCTCAGTACAGTAGATTCACTACACAACATAGAATCATAGAGTTGGAAGAGACCTCAAGGGCCATCCAGTCCAACCCCCTGCCATTCAGGAACCCCCATCACAGTATTTCGAACAGATGGTCATCCAACCTCTGCTTAAAAGCCTCCAAAGAAGGAGACTCCACCACCCTCAGTGGCAGCATATTCCACTGGCAAACAGCTCTAACTGTTATGAAGTTCTTCCTAATATTCAAGTGGAATCTCTCTTCCTGTAGTTTGAAGCCATTGCCCCGAGTCCTAGTTTCTGAAGCCATGGAAAACAAACCTGTTTCCTCTTCAATATGACATCCTTTCAAATAAGCATAGCTATCATATCCCCTCTCAGCCTTCTTTTTGAAAGGCTAAACATTCCCAGCTCCCTAAGCTGTTCCCCGTAAGACATTTCTTCCAGACCTTCAACCCTACTGGTGGCCCTCCTCTGTACCCACTCGAGGTTGTCAACATCCTTTTTACATTGAGGTGCACAGAACTGGACACAGTACTCCAAGTGGGGTCTGACCAAAGCAGACTAGAGTGGTACTATCACTTCCCTTGATCTAGACACTATGCTTCTGTTGATGCAACCAAGAATGAATGAATGCTAAAGATAAGTAGATCCAATCTTTTGGCATAAATATGCAGTATCTTTTGTTTAGTCAAATGGGCTTGTGGTTTCTACCCAGTTGCCTTATTTGATCTTGCTTTTGGCTTGTGATCATCTATGTCGCTGGGCATGTCTAGATGACATCATTGATGATGCACAGAGTGGGTTGTAAATTGAAGGAAGGAAGGAAGGAAGGAAGGAAGGAAGGAAGGAAGGAAGGAAGGAAGGAAGGAAGGAAGGATGGATGGATGGATGGAAGGATGGATGGATGGATAGATGGACAGATGGACAGACGGATGGACGGATGGAAAGGAAGGAAGATCCTAGATATAGCTTACTATTCAGATCCTTACTGTGGCTTATCAGTTCAGTACTATTTCACTTGTTAAACATTAAACAAAAGGTGAAGAGATTTGAACATTAGAAAAGGGATGTGTCATAGGGTGATGCTAAATGCAAAGCTGGGTATGGGAGAAGGAAGGCTGTGTGACATGTGGACACCTGAAATACACCTTCTTGCAATTCACACAAAAATAAACATTTCTGTGTGAATTGCAATGGTAATTTAAATGCCAGGGTGCAGTATAGAGAAGTTTATATCAACTGAATCTGCTTGACCCCATTCACTCCATCCATCTCCATAACCATGTCACTTGGTTCACTCTAGAGATGGGCACTTACTATGGTTCCACTTTGTGGCGGGCTCCCACTCAAAGGAGCCAGGGAAACCTGTGACACTGCTGCTGATGGTGCACCTGTGGGAGGAGGTGAGGTGTGGAATCCAGGGTGTTTGCACAACACCTGTAGGCCTGATCTCCCAAACTACATTGACCAGCTAAACCATGGCAAGTGGTCATCTCTAGTTGACACTGAGAAAGGCTCCAAGTAAGAAGTATTGTTTTTGATAACACAGTGGTGAGGCGTTTCCCTGGATCCTTCTGGACTGTCCACTCATTAATAAACTCAGAGGAATGCCTGCTGTTCTCAGCACAAATGATCTAATATAAACCAGAGTGTGGGAAATGTACATTTTAAGACTACAGCTCCCACAGTCCTCTGCCCAGCATTGTCACTGCCCATGCTGCTTAAGTGATTCTAGATGTTGGTCTGAAACACAACTTTTTAATATTTTTAACCCAGACATTATTCAATAGGATAAATCTATTATATCCAAACATCCATGAAATATTAGCCTTTTAAAATATGCAAGCGTCTTATGTCTACAATTAAGGAAAGCATACCCAACAATTCTGCTTAGGCAGAATGGGAATGGAGTTTGCTTTTTGAAGAGGTAAATGATGCATATCTTGAGACTTCAGCCATGTTGACTTGAATGGCAGCAGAACAGTAAATGAGCCTAATTCTTGGTACATAATCCATGTACAGTATTTGCTAGTGTTTTAATTATGCAAGCATAGAGCAACAATCTGAAAATGTACAATATTGCAAATGCAGACCTGGCCATAACTCTTCTGTGAATGACACCCAATCAAAAGTTTTGCTTTGGCTGCTTCCTTTACAACTTAGTTTATTGTCTGCAAGCCATCTGTGGCACTGCAAAGTTTGAAATGAGCAAACGGCCCCCATGCACACACATATTGCCAATGTGTTTTGCTTCTTAACAATCATTTGGGGGGTTGGGATTTGGCAGCTTGTCTAAGCAGAGGGCATACAAAAGCCCATAGAAAAAACATCATTGCAGTTACCAAGATCAGGAATGAAACAAAGCAAAGGGTGAAGGGCAATGTTTACAGGAACTGAAAGATGAGCATAATAGGAGGTACCCAAATTCGCTGGTAACTTCCTTTCCAGAGTCCTAAAATGTTTTGAATTATATCTAGATGAGTGACTCCATTCAGATCAGCAAGTGCTCCCTACTAGTGGTTTTATGAATGTAGCATGTTCTGTTCTCCCTCTCTTGAAGTTTTAAGAATGTTGCAAAGATTAGCTCCATCTGCTCTGTTTTTCAAGTGGCATTTAAAGTACTGAGTTTTTCCATTCAAATATAACAATATGTCTATTGGGTGTTGTTCTTCACTGTACTTTTTCAGGTTTTTAGGATGAGTAGAAAGTATATTTTCTTTCGTCTCCTTTAAGTTCTCTCCAACTATCCTTCAATCCTGTATTATTTATAAATTTTGTTAATGTTGTGTGTCTAACCCTCCAGTCTTCCTTCTTGTAAGCTGATTTGTCTTTAATTTTATTTAACACCATGTTGAAGCCTCCAGCCATTATTAAATACCCCTTTTTAACAGTTTCAATCTGATCCCAGAGGACATTATAAAAGGAACTTTGATTAGCATTTGGTGCATATACATTTACTAGAGTATATTGCTCTTTACCCATTACAACTTGCAGTATTATATATCTGCCTTCTGAATCTTTCACCACATTTTCAACAATGCATTCACAATTCTTTGAAATTAAGATGGCTACCCCCTTGCTTTAGATGTACCAAAACTTTTCTCATAAATATCAATGTTTGGAATTTGTAATTCATTAACACCATCTTTTATTTGATGAGTTTCTTGCAAGAAAGCAATATCAATTTTATGTCTTTTAATCATCGCTTCAATTCTCTTCCTCTTCAAAATTGATCCCAGACCCTTCACATCCAATGTTGCTAATTTTATAAACTGTCCCATAACTTAACTTTTTTTCTTTTAATATTCTGGAGTGGTCCCATTGTGCAAAAGGAAAACTTAACACCTACAATTAATAAAAAAACAACTAAAACAATCCAAACCCTCCACCCTAAACTTATATTCTTTTCTCCCACCCCACTAGCTACCATACACTTTTGCATGTGCCCTCAAGGGGTGGGAGGGAGGAAATCTGTCCACAGACAGTGACCGGCCAAGATCCCGCAAGCTCTTTAGTCATCTTAATACTGTATATCAATTTTTTTTCCAGAAAACTATTCTATCCCCCTCCAAACCACCCTCTCCCCCATTCTCCCCTGAGGGGGAAAAGGGGAGGGGAGGGGAGAAAAGGATAAAGGGAAATAAAAGAAAAAGGGGGAAGAAGGGAAAAGACAGGGAGGGAAAGGGGAAGCAAAGGAGAGAGGGAGAGGGAGAGAGAGAGAGAGAGAGAGAGATGGACTGGTGGGCTTCAGCTGTTATTCATCATTCTGATGTTATAGCAGATGTCCCAGGAGCCGGACTAGAAGAAGTCGAATCAGCTTGAATATTCCATGCTTTCAGAAGATGTTGGCCTTCCTCCAGGGAGTAAATTGTGTGCTGAATAGAACCTTTCCAGACCTTCAGAAAAAGGGGATGGCCCCAAGAGTAGTGAAAATTATGCTTCAGTAGTGTTGTTGTTGTTACTGGTTTCATCGATTTTCGCCATTCAGTGGTTTCTTTGGAGGGGTCTTGATAGACTTGCACGATTTTATCTCCCCTCTTCAAAAAATCCGGGTTTGCCCTTATGGAAGACATAAGACGTTCTTTGTTTACATAGGAAGCAAATCTGACTATTATTGGTCTTGGAGTTCCTTCTCTTGAGTTGCCCAGATAATGAATCCTCTCTATGTCTTCTTCTGCAAGTTGTCGTGGTAAAAATGAGTTAAGCCATGTCATCACTTCCTGTTTTAATTCTCCCCTCTTCTGAACTACAAAATTAATCAGTTTTACATTCTGTCTTCAAGAGTAGTCTTCCATATAGGTTAACTTCTTTTTGGCTGTCAGTAATTCTTGTTTTTGGGAGTTGATTTCACCTTCATTTTTAGTAACACGTTGATCCAGTCTCTTAATCTCCCCTGCCATATTTTCCAATTTCTGGCCGTTGCTGTCCACAGTGGCTTGTGTTTGTTTGATCTCACGGGATAAATCTTGCTTTGCATCATCAACTTTTCGTGAGACTTCATCAATCCTTCGCGTCACATCTTTCAAACCCAGGCTCATTAGACCCGCCAGTTCTGTTTTAATTTGTCGCATTTCCCTCATTAAATCTAGATCTGCGGGGGGAGTAGTTTCTACCCCCTTCCCGCCAGTCGCCATATCTGCCTCAGCTTTTTCCATGACTGCAGGGTCAATTTGTTGCAGTGCTGCACGTTGGAATGAGGCGTCAGAGGGTTTTCTGGCCCAGGTTTTTAGAAAACAAGACTTTTTCTTTTTGGCAGGCATAAAAACATGCAGAAAACACAAAGAAGAAGTCTCCCACTGGAGCCTGTAAATTTAGTCTCTCTCTCCGTGCACGCTGTTCAGACAGTCAAAACCGAAAGTAACTACATCTTAGTAAATCAGGCTTATCTAACTCTCGAGGAAAATATATTGCTTTCCCTGTCGACCCCAGCGGGTTTAAGGGTACATTACTCACGGCTCCGAGGGCTTTAGACAGTAAATTTTAAAGCTTTTTCTCATCTCAGTACGGAGCTCCGTGATCAAGCAGCCGGCATGTTTTCGTGGGCGGGACTTCCTCCGTATTACTAAAGCTAACAAAACTTTCCTTTGAGGAAAGAAAAACCCCATGCCGTTACCTCAGAGATGTTACAGTGAAGACCAAGCAAGATCTAATTCCACAAGACTCTCTTGCCTCGTTGTTTTCTTAACTAGATGAGCGCCAGCTGAAATTAAATAGACCATCAATTTCAGAGTTGCATGTAATTCACCAAAATTTTAGATGCTACAATTCACTTTACTCTATATCAGGGGTCCTCAAAGTTTCAAACAGTGTGCTGGTCCACCACCCCTCAGACACCACTGGGGGCTGGACTACAGTAAAAAAAAAAGGCCGACATGGAAAAAGGGGGAAAGAGGGGCAAGTGGGCAGAGGCCCCCCTCCATGATCACCCCATGTTCAGTGCGTCTCCGGGGTCTCACCAATGGCTCCTGCTCCAGATCGCCGCCCTGAGGTGCCGTCACTGGGATCCCTCTGCTACGCCTCCTACTATTACTACAGTGGCAGCAGCTGGAGTGGCTCTCCTTCCTTCCTTCCTTCCTTCCTTCCTTCCTTCCTTCCTTCCAGGAAGGAGGCAGCAGCCAAGGCAAGCTCAGGCCCCTCATCACCTTCTAGGCACCCACTCAGGATGAGGAGCAGCAGCCGCGGCAAGGCTGGCAAGGCTGGCGCCACTGCACGCGGATTCAGCCGTTCACCCTGGCCATCATGCCTTCGCAAGCGCCCCAGAGGGAAAGCTGCCTCCTCTCTTGGCCTGGTCCGGCCTGGCTCCACTTGGTGCACTGCAAGTGAGGAAGGGAGGGAGCAAGGGCTGGGAAGGAGGGAGGGGAGGCAGGAAAGCCTGCCCAAAGCCACCTGCAGCCGTCTCACTGGCCGAACCCAGCGAGGCTGAGGTGCTCTGTTGGCTCACTAGCCCTCTCATCACCAACCAGGGACAAATGCAGCCCCACTAGCCTTCCAGGAATCAGGTCTGGGGCACTGCTGGCCTTCCCTTCCCTTCTCTTCTTTCTCAGCCACTGGTCTCCAACCCGGTGGTGGTGGTGGCAGCCTCAGCCTCCAGCCATGGCTGGGCTCCCTCCTCCCCTCCCTCACTCCATGGAGCAAGGCAGCAGCTTGGAGGGGGCTGGGTGGGCAGATGTAGCTCCATTTGCCCCTCGGTCGCCCGCCATCCATCCCTCCGTCGGTTCACTGCCGTGGCTGCTCCGGCTCGGAAGGCTGCCTGGCACTGCCTCCACTTGCCCCCTTCCTTCTTCACAACCACAATAATACAGGCGGCAGCCACACAAGGAAGGCAGGGAAGTGGGGTGGAAGAGGAGCAGGGGTGGGGCCTCAGGGGCATGGAGGGAGTGGGAGACCTTGCCGCAGCCCTCCCATTTTAAATTGCCCCACTCAGCTGCAGGAGGTGCCCTGACCATCTGGGCAATGGGTGAAGGGAGTGGGGGACCTTGCCATGAACCTCTCACTTTGAAGTGCCCCACTACCCAATGTGCTGATCATCTGGGCGGTCGGTGGGGGGGAGTGGGGGAAGCGACATAGCCCACTGCCTTGAACTGCCTCAGCAATAGAAGCAGCTGTGGAGGCTGGCTTGCTCATGAAGCAGATAGTAGGTGGGGTGGTCTGCATTTGGTCCCGGGGGGGGGGCAGATTCAGGACCCTTTGGGGCTGCATCCAGCCCCTGGGCCGTAGTTTGAGGACCCCTGCTCTCCACTGAGTAAACTGTGAATGTCAATTCACATGCTGTGCTTATGGAATATATTCCGTTCTAAGAGTTGAACAGGTATTTTCCATGTTTCTCACTGTTTCTTTTGATATTTATTCAGTCAAGTACATTATGTAAGTGCTAATCAGGAATCTTCTGGCCTTTGGCCAGGCAGGGCCTGTAATGTTTTTGTAATGTTTCAACTAGTATTATTTTTGTTTTGCTTCCGGCTTGTATGATATCAGTCCTTTGAAGTGATTGCTGACATATCCTGATGACATCATTGCTGATGTCTGTGGAGATTCTCAGTCACCCAGGTGAGGTTACCCTGGAGTTGAGTCATGGCAACTGGACTTCTTTTCTTATAGATTTAAATGTTTTGCTACTCTTCCAAGTAGCGTCTTCAGTCTAAAGGCTGAAGTCCAGTTGCCATGACTCAACGCCTGGATCGTGACTGATGCACAGAGTTGGGTATGGTGTCCTTTTGCTTGTCTTCTGCTTGTACTGGTAAGGACTACAACTGCAAGACAACTTCTAATTTGTATGTATAATATGCATATTTCTTCTTGGTCAGTACTATGGCTACAGCCCTAAACTGAGACAATATTTATTCAAATGTCTTCTGCATCTTCTCAATTCAGGGCTATTTCACTTGCTAAACCTCTATATTTTAAGGGATTTGAATGCAAGTGAAGGTTCTAAGGGTGTGGTGATAACACCAGAGAAAGATGAAGTGAGAGCTTTGTGGCCTTTTGAAATACACTTTCCTAAAAATTAAAAATTTCTCTGTGAGCGACAGTGATTTAAGTGGTACAGTGTAGTACAGAGAAGTTTACATCAGCCCTGGGAACAACCTTTCATGTACTCACACCTTTAAAAATGTTATTTACGGTAACTATACTATAGAATGAAATCAAGAAAAAACATCACTACATATATTTGTTCTAGAACTATCATTTTTATTCCTTGACATTTCTTGCCCCTAGAATGAGAGCATCCACTATTCATACTTAAAAAGCAGTGCGTAGTTATTCCAATTTTAAATAGATTTTGTTCCTTGTAAAAATAAAAAATGCAAGAAACAAAGGGAAAAATATGAGAATGTTGCAAACTGAAGATCCGAAGCCAAAATAGGAGCACCTCTTCTTCTAAAATGGTTTTTCTCAGGGGTTCTTCTACTGCAACTTTTAGAAACCCCAGAAAGTACAGCTGTTGGCAAATGCTTCTGGGAACTGCAGTCCAAGAACATGTGGGTTACCCAGTCTTGGGGACCTCTGCTCTAAAACATGGTTCATTTATCTCTCTGGGTGCCAGAGAAAACTGTATGCTTTGAAAATAGCCTGCCCCAGGACAGAAGTCAATGAAAACCAATATCTAAATTAAATAAAGGTATGCCTATGGGGTTGAGGAAGGTATTAACATAGCCTTCCCCAATATAGCATTTCTGAGACATATAGATTACAAACTCAATCATTTCCCAGCCAGAAATACCAATTATGGCTGGGAGTCACGGAAGATGTTGTCTAAAACAGATGGTAGCTGTTGTTTCGCGGGGGTGTGTGGAGAGATTATATCAATATTTTATTGTTCCATGGCTTAAACCTTAAGGATTTGAGAACAATACGGTAAGTATGTACGGTATACCACTTTCTGGTGTGTGTTTTTAAAATTTATTCACTGGCTTTAAAATGCATGCCTTTTTAATTGCAAGATCTCATCTGGCTTATTTTGTTTTGTATAGAAGGTAAACCTAAAAAAGGTGTGCAGTACCCTTCAGCTCTTGAATATGCCTCTTCTAAAAGCACATCTGCGAAAGGCAAGTGATCTATTTTCCGCTGCAGTGGCCTTGCATTTGTGGTTATGTTATCCTTCCGTATCTGTGTGCCTGTGTGGGGGAGTCACCACTGGCATCCCTGGCAGGCTGTCGGCCTTCACCTCCTAGCCTCCTGGCAGGATCCTCAGACTCAGTGATTGACATGTCCATGACGTATGCAGGGCAGAAGAAAACCAGCTTGAAGGAGAGGAGGCCACAGCAGATGAGAGTCCTCTGGTGACGGGTGAGGCGGGGGGATCAAAATACATTACACTGCATCTGGGAGTCCTCCACCAAGAGGAGGAAGCTGTAAGAGGTGGTGCAAGACAGGAATGGAAAGAAGCCCTGAGTGTAAGAAGAGATGCTGGGAGAGTAAGAACAGACAAAAGAAAAAAATTCACATTACACTGCATGTTGCTATTCTGTGGAACTCCCAGCCACGGGATGTGGTGATGGCATCTGGCCTGGTTGCCTTCAAAAGGGGATTGGACAGATTCCAGGAGGAAAAGTCCATCAGAGGTTAGAAACCATGATGGAGATGTGTCATCTCCAGGCTTAAAACCGGGGTACTTCAAGGACCAGATGGAGGGGAGTGGTATCAGGAGACAGATATCTAGTCTCGTGCACTCCCAAACGCTTTAGGTGGGGTCACTGTGAGATAAAGGAAGCTGGACTAGATGGGCCTTTGGCCTGATCCAGCATGGCTCTTCTTATGATCTTATGCTGGACTAAGGTTATCTCTGTTGTGAGGCTTTCTAGGCTGTGGAGTCTCATGCTTCTCACAGCTTCCAACCTCAATGCCAGGACAGGTGCCAATAGTCTCTGCAGGTCAAGCTGGCCACAGTCCCACTCAGAGGTAACAGTGGAGGCATGAAAGACCAAAAGAAAAAGAAAAGAAAAAGAAAGGCAATGGCCTTGCCTGGGCTGCCGGCTGATAAGTCACCTCCACCCCAAAAATACCACCTTTGGACCCTCATGGAGATCCCCTTTGAAGGAGAATAAGAACTAGGGGTCCAAACATCCTAGTTTCAATGTTGTTGCTCATGCAAATAGAATGGAGTCAATGGATACAATGAAGGGAAATGTATTCTCCAATCCTGCTCACACAAGGGTGCAAAGTATGATTTGGTCAAAGGTGGCTTGTAGGAGGCCCTCTTATACTAAAAAGGTATCAGTGTTATTCATATCCACAAGAGAATACACTGATAGAAGTTAGAGTGGTCACATCATTGCTCATGGAGATGCTGGCTGTCAGGTACAGCCACTGACCTTGCAAAGACTAAGGGCTGAATCAAATATCCTAAGCATCTCAAGTTCCTTTTGTGAGGCAGTCTCAAACTAATCCATCATCTAGGCTATTTCTTCATATAGCTTATCATGTATTCTTTTAAATACTAATGTAGGAGGTTCCCTAAGGAAGGAACATCAGACAACTGCTGTTACATCATTTCCAGCAACACAAAGTACTGCAACCACACCAAAGCGTCTCATCACAACCACCACATTTGTCAGCACACCCCCAAAGCCAACAGTCCCATCCGCCATTACAACAACCATCACTACTACCCAAACAACTACTGTTGTGACTGCAAAGCCTCAGGTTGCAATGCACAAGGTCAGAGACATAGGTGAGTAGCATGGAAGGGGTGGTGGTAGAACTATCTTATTTTTTTTATGTCATTGACCCTCTGAATACTTCAGAAAAGGCTTTGAGTTCGATGATTAAGTATGGTTGATATCATAGACATCTCTGTATTGTTCAAACAAACTCTTTGTGTATCTACCCAACACATGGTGGCTTTTTCTCTGTTAGCCACCTGTTATACCACAGTAGTTCACCCAACTAGCAAAGACTCAATGAATGAACAGAAAGTTGGCCAGTCCATGCATGCAGTGTAAGTTTCGCAGATTCCAATTGTGGATAACAGTTTGTATAATATAATATCTGTACAACATAAAAAAATTCCAGAGATAGGGGAAATTTGCTTAACAGAATCACCTATGGGGCCAATCCATACAACATAAAATGGTCGCAATTAGGGATTACAGTAGGACCCCCATATCCACTGATTCAGTTATCCATGGTTGGCAGAGGAAAAATAAATAAATAATTCAGCAGCCACAAAGCAAGCTATTGTCACAAACAGCAGCTGTAAAGCAAGCAATTGTCACAAATAGCATCTGTAAAGCAAGCTACTGTCTCAAAACAGCAGTCATAAAGCAAGCTACTGTCAGGAAACAGCAGTTTGGAAGTGGGTGGGCAGACGTTCTCTATTATCCACAGTTTCATTATCCACGGGAAGGCCTGGAACCAATCCCCAGCGGATACCAGTGTCCTACTGTACTCCATTTTCAATGCATTCCTATGGGAAATGTGTATAAAGGAAAATTTGCTTAACAGAATTTCATTTGGAACGAATTAATTCCTTTATACAAGGTACAACTGTGTGCGTGTGTGTGCGTGTTCGCGTGTGCGTGTTCGCGTGTGCGTGTGCTTGAGTGAGTGAGCATATATATATATATATATATATATATATATATATATATATATATATATATATATATATATATATATATATATATATATATATATATATATATATATATATATATATATATATATATATATATATATATATATATATATATATATATATATATATATATATATATATATATATATATATATATATATATATATATATGTTTTCGTAGATTTTCACGGGTATAGGTATGCATGTTAGGGTGGATTCGGGTTTCTTCCCGTGTAGAAATCTGGTTGTTTTGGCGACGTTTCGACGAGGTCTCACTCGTCATCTTCAGGCTGGTGTTCTGGCTTCTTTCTTCTTGAAGCAGAGTGTGATCTCAGTTGAAGTCCTTCTATAAATACTGCTGGGGTGTGTGGTTTGCTTGCTCTGTTGCTGATTGTAGGTTTGTTTGTTCTTTTGTGATTTGCTGTGTGGCTGAGGCGATCGTTAAGGGCTTAACTACTGGTGGGTTAGATGGCTGTTTAGAGACATCATGTGTGGGTGAGGTGCTGGATGTGTGTCTATTAGCCTTTTGTTTCTTAACGACCTTGGTGATGGGTGTTCTGGCAGCATCCTGGGCTTTGGTAGAGTAGGGTCCTGTGTCTTGTGAATTCATTTTGGTCTGGCTGCGTGTCTGTGGTCTCCCAATGTTTTTTTGGCGTGTGTAAGTGTGCTCCATGTGGTGGCTGGAGTGGGGAGTAGCGGTAGATGGTGCAGTCGTGGTTTTGTTATTGGATGGTGGTTTCGTTTCATCTGTGGGAAGGGTCTGGGTTTGTGTTTGGTGTGGATGGAAGGTGGTGGCATCTTGTGTCCTTTTGGACCTGGTGTCAGTCTTTGTGACAGAGGCTCGTCTGTTGACCAGGGCTAGTTTCCAGATGTCAGGCAAGCGGGAGGTGTCATCACGTTTATTCATGTTGTTTGGGTGTTTCTCTATTTCAATGGCTTCCATGATTATTCGACTGTTGAAGTGTTCAGTTTTGGAGATGAGTTTGGTTCTTTTAAAATCAATTTCATGACCTGTTGTTTTTATGTGCTGGAAGAGAGAGGAAGATTTTTCTTCTTTTTTGACTGCGTTCTTGTGTTCTGCGATGCGTGCGCTTATTCTCCTGTTTGTCTGTCCGATGTATGTGGCTGGGCAGACTTTGCATGGTATTTCGTAGACTCCTTGGTTTTCTAGCTCAATCTTGTCTTTGGGGTTTCTTAAAATGTTGGCTATTTTTTGTTCGGTGCAAAAGGCTGTCTTGATATTGTGTTTGTGGAGAATTTTGCTTATTTTGTCTGTGGTGCCTTTGATGTAAGGGAGGAGGGCAGTGCCGTTGTTCTCTTCTGTTTCTTGGTTCTTGGGGGGTGTTTCTTTTTGGATTAGTTTGGTGATGGTGTTTTTTTTGGAATCCGTTCGCAATTAAAGCATTCGAGAGAGTGTGTAATTCAGTTTTTAGGTGGTCTTTGTCAGCGAGGCGTTTGGTTCTGGAGATGAGGGTTTTTGCTACGGAGTTGATCTGTGCAGGGTGGTGGTGTGATTGTGCATTTAAGTAGCGGTTTGTATGTGTTTTTTTCCGGTAGATGGTATGTCCTAAGGAGCCGTCGGGTTTTTTGTAGATTAGGACGTCCAGGAAGGGAAGTTGGTTGTTGGCTTCTATTTCCATAGTGAATTGTATTTTGGGGTGTAGGCTGTTGAGATGTGTGAGGAAGTTGTTCAGTTTGTCTTTCCCGTGTGGCCAGATAACAAAGGTGTCGTCAACATATCTGAGCCAGAGTTTGGGTTTATGTTCGGACTTCTGTAACGCGTTGGTTTCAAAGTGTTCCATATATAGGTTTGCGATGACCGGTGAGAGGGGTGATCCCATGGGTGCTCCTTCTATCTGTTTGTATCTTTGTCCATTGTGGATGAAGTATGTGTTGGTTAGGCAGTGGTTGGTCAGATCTAGGATGTGCTTGGGGGGGTTGTATTTGTTGTGGATAGCTGTCAAGGCTTCTTGAATGGGCACTTGTGTGAAGAGCGAAACAACATCGAAGCATATATATATGCATGTTAGGGTGGATTCGGGTTTCTTCCCGTGTAGAAATCTGGTTGTTTTGGCGACGTTTCGACGAGGTCTCACTCGTCATCTTCAGGCTGGTGTTCTGGCTTCTTTCTTCTTGAAGCAAAGCGTGATCTCAGTTGAAGTCCTTCTATAAATACTGCTGGGGGTGTGTGGTTTGCTTGCTCTCTTGCTGATTGTAGGTTCGTTTGTTCTTTTGTGATCTGCTGTGTGGCTGAGGCGATCGTTAAGGGCTTAACTGCTGGTGGGTTAGATGGCTGTTTAGAGACATCATGTGTGGGTGAGGTGCTGGATGTGTGTCTATTAGCCTTTTGTTTCTTAACGACCTTGGTGATGGGTGTTCTGGCAGCATCCTGGGCTTTGGTGGAGTGGGGTCCTGTGTCTTGTGAATTCATTTTGGTCTGGCTGCGTGTCTGTGGTCTCCCAATGTTTTTTTGGCGTGTGTAAGTGTGCTCCATGTGGTGGCTGGAGTGGGGAGTAGCGGTAGATGGTGCAGTCGTGGTTTTGTTATTGGATGGTGGTTTCGTTTCATCTGTGGGAAGGGTCTGGGTTTGTGTTTGGTGTGGATGGGAGGTGGTGGCATCTTGTGTCCTTTTGGACCTGGTGTCAGTCTTTGTGGCAGAGGCTCGTCTGTTGACCAGGGCTAGTTTCCAGATGTCAGGCAAGCGGGAGGTGTCATCACGTTTATTCATGTTGTTTTGGGTGTTTCTCTATTTCAATGGCTTCCATGATTATTCGACTGTTGAAGTGTTCAGTTTTGGAGATGAGTTTGGTTCTTTTAAAATCAATTTCATGACTTGTTGTTTTTATGTGCTGGAAGAGAGAGGAAGATTTTTCTTCTTTTTTGACTGCGTTCTTGTGTTCTGCGATGCGTGCGCTTATTCTCCTGTTTGTCTGTCCGATGTATGTGGCTGGGCAGACTTTGCATGGTATTTCGTAGACTCCTTGGTTTTCTAGCTCAATCTTGTCTTTTGGGTTTCTTAAAATGTTGGCTATTTTTTGTTCGGTGCAAAAGGCTGTCTTGATATTGTGTTTGTGGAGAATTTTGCTTATTTTGTCTGTGGTGCCTTTGATGTAAGGGAGGAGGGCAGTGCCGTTGTTCTCTTCTGTTTCTTGGTTCTTGGGGGGTGTTTCTTTTTGGATTAGTTTGGTGATGGTGTTTTTTTGGAATCCGTTCACAATTAAAGCATTCGAGAGAGTGTGTAATTCAGTTTTTAGGTGGTCTTTGTCAGCGAGGCGTTTGGTTCTGGAGATGAGGGTTTTTGCTACGGAGTTGATCTGTGCAGGGTGGTGGTGTGATTGTGCATTTAAGTAGCGGTTTGTATGTTTTTTTTTCCGGTAGATGGTATGTCCTAAGGAGCCGTCGGGTTTTTTGTAGATTAGGACGTCCAGGAAGGGAAGTTGGTTGTTGGCTTCTATTTCCATAGTGAATTGTATTTTGGGGTGTAGGCTGTTGAGATGTGTAAGGAAGTTGTTCAGTTTGTCTTTCCCATGTGACCAGATAACAAAGGTGTCGTCAACATATCTGAGCCAGAGTTTGGGTTTATGTTCGGACTTCTGTAACACGTTGGTTTCAAAGTGTTCCATATATAGGTTTGCGATGACCGGTGAGAGGGGTGATCCCATGGGTGCTCCTTCTATCTGTTTGTATCTTTGTCCATTGTGGATGAAGTATGTGTTGGTTAGGCAGTGGTTGGTCAGATCTAGGATGTGCTTGGGGGGGTTGTATTTGTTGTGGATAGCTGTCAAGGCTTCTTGAATGGGCACTTGTGTGAAGAGCGAAACAACATCGAAGCTCACGAGTAGGTCATTGGGTTGTAGGTCTTGTTTCTTTATAATTTCTATGAAGTGGAACGAGTTTTGTACGTATGAAGAGATGGATTCTGCATAGGGCTGGAGTTGTTTGGCAAGAAATTTGGCGAGGTTTTGTAGGGGTGAGCCTATGGAGCTGACTATGGGTCTGAGAGGTGTTCCTTCTTTGTGAATCTTGGGGAGGCCGTAGAGCTTGGGGCATCTGGATGATTTCTCTCTGGGGATGATGCTTGGTTTGATTTCTTCACTTAAGGGTGAGGCTTTTATTTTGGCTTTGGTGGTTTTTTCCAGGTAGGTGGTGGGGTCTGTGTTCAAAGGTATGTAAGCAGGGTCTTGTAGTAGGTTGGATAGTTTGGCTTGGTAGTCAGATGTGTTCATCACCACTGTGGCATTGCCTTTGTCTGCTGGGAGAATGATTATGTTGTTGTCTTTCCTCAGGTTGGTGAGGGCTTTTTGTTCTTCTTTGTGTAAATTGCTTCTGGGTGGTTTGCTGGAGCAGAGGATATTGGTGACTTCGAGTCTGATTTTGTTGGCTTCATCTGGGTTGATTTTGGTTAGGCTGGCTTCCACTCCGCATATGATGTTTTCAGTGGGGATGTGTTTTGGGGGCGACTGCAAAGTTGAATCCTTTGGACAGGACTTTGGTCTCTGCGATGGTGAGTGTCCTGTCTGATATGTTGTGAACTGTTTGTTTCATGGGCTGCTGTGGGGGGTTGGGCTTCTGGCGTTTTTTCCAGTTTGTGGAGTTTGTTGGTGTGTATGTCTGTCTTGTGGGAGGTCTCTGTTTCAGCTCTCCAGGCGGCGAGTTGCTTGGATTTGTTCCAGAGTGTTGGGTGGATTTTGTTGCTGAGTTTGAGGTGGAGAGTGAGTAGGTCTCTGTTGGTTTGATCTAGTAGGTATCTTTTCTTGTGTAGTTCGTTTCTGATTAGGGCTAGTTCTGTTCTTTTCAGGATCCTTTCGCTGGATGGGGTTTTTGAGTGGAATTTCAGTTGGAAGCTTGTGGGTATCACATTTTTATCTCGGCAGTTGCGTAGGAATGCAATGTCACATAAGATGGTGGCTCTTCGGACTTCTAGTTTCTCGTAGGTTCTGGTCAGCTGGAAGGTTTCCTCCCCGTAGAGGTCGGATATTTGTTTTCGTAGATTTTCACGGGTATAGGTATGCATGTTAGGGTGGATTCGGGTTTCTTCCCGTGTAGAAATCTGGTTGTTTTGGCGACGTTTCGACGAGGTCTCACTCGTCATCTTCAGGCTGGTGTTCTGGCTTCTTTCTTCTTGAAGCAAAGCGTGATCTCAGTTGAAGTCCTTCTATAAATACTGCTGGGGGTGTGTGGTTTGCTTGCTCTGTTGCTGATTGTAGGTTCGTTTGTTCTTTTGTGATCTGCTGTGTGGCTGACACCAGGTCCAAAAGGACACAAGATGCCACCACCTTCCATCCACACCAAACACAAACCCAGACCCTTCCCACAGATGAAACGAAACCACCATCCAATAACAAAACCACGACTGCACCATCTACCGCTACTCCCCACTCCAGCCACCACATGGAGCACACTTACACACGCCAAAAAAACATTGGGAGACCACAGACACGCAGCCAGACCAAAATGAATTCACAAGACACAGGACCCCACTCCACCAAAGCCCAGGATGCTGCCAGAACACCCATCACCAAGGACGTTAAGAAACAAAAGGCTAATAGACACACATCCAGCACCTCACCCACACATGATGTCTCTAAACAGCCATCTAACCCACCAGCAGTTAAGCCCTTAACGATCGCCTCAGCCACACAGCAGATCACAAAAGAACAAACGAACCTACAATCAGCAACAGAGCAAGCAAACCACACCCCCCCAGCAGTATTTATAGAAGGACTTCAACTGAGATCACGCTTTGCTTCAAGAAGAAAGAAGCCAGAACACCAGCCTGAAGATGACGAGTGAGACCTCGTCGAAACGTCGCCAAAACAACCAGATTTCTACACGGGAAGAAACCCGAATCCACCCTAACATGCATATATATATATATATATATATATATATATATATATATATATATATGTGTGTGTGTGTGTGTGTGTGTGTGTGTGTGTGTGTGTGTGTGTGTGTGTGTGTGTGTGTGTGTGTGTGTGTGTGTGTGTGTGTGTGTGTGTTTCTTTACATAAACTGTTTCCATTCTCTATCATGAGGATTCATTTTAATTGTTTCTTAGGGTCTACCTATGTCCATCCAGCATACTCATCAGTGGCTGCTGGAGCATCAAGTAAGTACAGAGTCAGAAGGCACATCAAAACCTGTGTTGAATTCTCTAAACAGAGTCCCACTAAAATTAGCATTTTTACATCTGTGAACACATGCTCGGGATCACAACTATAAGACTTTTTTCAGATGACTGTCCTTTTCACAAAGGAGGAATTAATGAAATTATTCATTCCTGCATGCGACCAGAGTGAGGACATTTGATCAGTCTTCTAATAGATTAGGTTCCCAAATGTTTTTTTTTTTATCAAAGGGGGCTCTTCTCCAGAGGGTCACATCAAAATTCATTGTGTAGTTATGCCTGAGGAAAACCAAGTCATTTCTGTAATTAAAATAGTTTTATTGGTTTTAATGGATGATGTGGATGATCAATGTGACAGGAAGCAAGTATACTGTCTTGTGACACCTGAGTTCTCAGTAGGCCTCTAGCACCATTTCCAAAAAGCTATTATCTAAGTCTTGAGCATGTAGCACACCATTCCTACCTCAGGTGAAAACAGAACCAAAGTATGAACATTGGGGTTTTATATTTCTTCTGAGAATCTCCCCTCCTTTTCAGTGCTTTGAAAATCTGGCAGGAAGGAATAGGGATTGGGTTATTGCATTGTTTTTGACTATAAATACTACAGCTCTCCATTCTGGAAAAGCAAAAAGCAAAGTGTTCTGCTTATAGACCACCCCATACCACTTCAAGTAGTCTCTGGGCGGTTTACAGTTTTAATTATAGTATGTAGGCTACACATTGCCCTCTGCCTCCAGCAAGCTGAGTACTCATTTTACTGACCTCGGAGGAATGGAAGGCTGAGTCAACCATGAGCCGGCTACCTGGGATTGAACCCAGGTTCTAAGCACAGTTTTATCTGCAGTACAGGCATTTAACCACTGCGCCATACCTGGGAAAAATGTCCTCAGTTGAGTGGCTTTGAGACTTAGCTAGGCCAAACTTCTCCTTTTTGCCAAGGTTCTAGATAGGAATTTTCTTTTCCGTCAGGAATTATGAGCTAAGCCCACAAAGCCTTTCAAATTAGACTTTTCTCCTATCACATTGAGGTTTTGCAAGATGCCAATAAGGTAGATAGAACTTTAAAAGCCTCAGAAAAACACTACATAGATCAAAACTCAGGTACAACTAATTACTTATGTTTCCTTTTTATAGTAACTAAGACATGATTGCATTACCTTGGGCGTGTAATATAACATGGGATAATTTCACTCCTTTTGTGTTATAGCTATGCAGTATCTGGTTTAAATTTTAGTTAAATTTGTAGTGTGGCTAGGCCCTGAGTCTCTACATAACATTTTATAAACAAATTTGCTAATCAGAACAGTAACTGTTGTATTTTTAAAACTTCCTGAATAACAACAATGTTAAAGGATTAGAACAAGTGTCTCCAACTCTAGATAAAGTACTTTTATTAACTCTAAATAAGGTACTCTATACAAGTAACCTTACGTTTTAGATATAACTTAAGATAGTAATATTGAAAAGTGCAAATAATATACTCACTCTTAATCCATACTTTAGGGCAGGTTCAGGCTGCACAAGGAAGAACCCAGAATCAAGGTATGTTCTAACTTAAACTATTCCAGATTAAACAGATTTTCTAATTAAAATTATGTTCGAGTTTATGTACTGATTAGTAAAATATTTTTAAAGCATTCAGAGGCACTTCCAGCCAAGCAAGTAACAGAAATGTCCCTCGGCTTAATACAGGTAAAGTCTTTATATACTTTTTTTTAAAATTCACTGTAATACATTGAGCCTCTGGACCCATCTTCATTATGCTTATTCTGAAATAACACCTAAGTTTAGCCACTACTTGTTTCATAGTAAATGGACTTGCACTCAACTCAAAAATAGTTCCATTTGGTTGCATTGTACCCATCCAGATTTTGAAGTATTTTGTCACTGACTGCTAGTTATTATTCTCTCAAGTCACTGACTTTCAGTCATTGCAAAGTTGAAATTATGTTAGCCAAAGTATGTGTTACAAAATGCATAAACCAATTTATATCATCAGAGGCCTTTGTATAAAATAAACAGGATTGATTTGATTGTAACATTTCTAAACTGTCCAAGTCCTTAGAGCACAATGAGTCATGTCAAGTGAGGGGAACCCTAAAAAACCTCTCCCTCTCTAACTTTTGATAGGCGTGGTGACTCAAAGATATCAGGAAGACCCTGGAGGAATCATGTGGTTGATGGGCAGTGTGGCCTTAAGAGCAAGGAAGTGACCACAATATATTGGAGGAAAGGGCTCTGTGCCCAAATGCTCCCTATGTGTTGTAGCTTGCTATCGTCAGGGACAGTAGAGGACATGGTGTTGGAGAAAGACTTACCACCAGCATACTCAGCTTTTGTATGTGTAATGAGTGGGATGTCATATTTTCTTTTCTCTTGGGCAACAGAATATCTTGGGACAGCCCTACCTACTCCCTAGAATTGCTTCTCTGCTCTCTGTTCCGTCTGGAAGATGGGTGGTCTATTAATACAACAAACAAACAAACAAACAAACAAACAAACAAACAAACAATAAATAAATAAATAAATAAATAAATAAATAAATAAATAAATAAATAAAAGAACATCCCTTAACATTTCTCTCATAGGTCTTCAGAGGCAGGAACCAAGTGCAACATTCCGGAAGGCTGCTGGCAATCCTACCAATCTGGGTAAGCTATCCCTTCAGCCAGGGAGAGGTTGTTGTCTGATGAGGCTGCGGCCATCTTAATTTTCCCAGAATGACCTGTGGGCTGTGTTGGGAACGAGAAGAGCTCCACTGCAATCAAAGCGACAGTGGTTGCCATTTTCTTATGTGGTCCTTCTCTTCAGAGCATAGATAATTAAAAATGATTTTTTTAAAAAACTGGCTGTAAAACTTACAAGAGGAGTACTGTATCAGCAACAATGAACCCTCAGGGGCATATGGCTTGTGACATTTGTCCCATCATGGAAAGAAAAAAGTCTGGGGGAAATAGAGAAGATCAATTCCTAGTTGTGCAGTACTCCAAATTTTGAAATTCACAGCCTGTTGCTCTTTTCTCACTTGTAACACTTGCATTAAATAACCTCTCTACTGCCAGTGAGGTTATCCCTCTCACTCTGCCATTCACTCAGGTACTTTCCATTTAGAACTTGCATCAGGAACTTAAGTGCATTTCTGTAGTCAAACACAACTCATAACTTTTTCCTTTCATCAGCTCCCAAACATGCAGGGATATCCATAACATCACTCATCAATTTGCCCAGTACCATATTCCTGATCTCATCTGTTGCATTTCTTTACATTTTTGTTTGTTTTCCATGGGACCAAGTTGCAAACTGAAATCCATGTTTTCTAGAAGAGCACCCTTTTATTTTGGATTGATTATGTGGTACAAAAGTCCTCCCCCCCATCCAACAGCATGTGCATGCAAACACAGAGACATATATACATAGAAGAGTGCATTTCTATATTACACCTTGCATCAGGACAAACAAAACAAAACAAAACAAAACAAAACAAAACTTCATGTACTTGTACGAAGCCATCTTGGTGTCACAGTTGGGAACCAAGCCTGACAAACAGCAGAAGATGGTCTCGCAATGCATCTGGTCATTCTTTGGGGGAAGGTCAGGAGGTGAGAAGAGCTCAAATAAGAGCTGTGTTGTTATGTGCTCAGTGATTTGAACCCATGGTCCCTGATTCCTTGTCCCATACTCAATCTGCTGCACCATTCTGGGTCTCAAGTAAGTAGTGACTGGAAGTGGTGACTGTTAGGAACAGTGGTTTCAGTACAACTAGTACTGCGTGTCACATCTCTTTTACTGGCAAACCACTCCAGTATTCCTGCCAAGAAAACTCCATGGACATGGGGTCATGAAGAGTCGGTCAAGACTGTAATGAGTATGACACAATACACACATCTTGTACATATGACAAAAACAAGACAAAAACATTGGGGTATCTTAGACTAAATAATTGATTAAATGTTTCTCATTTTATGCTGAAATAAATCTGTTCATCTTAAAGGGGCCACAACATCTTGGTTTTCCTGTTCCAGTTTTAGTATATAATCTCTCTGTCTCTGTCTCTCTCTCTCTGTGTGTGTGTAAAAAAAAACCCCCACAATAGCCAAAATCCTATTTTCAAGCCTACACATCTCAACCCACTCATTTTATATTAGAATGTAAGGATTTTGGGGGGGGGGGGTCTGGTATTGAATACCTAGTATTTAAACTTAAGGTATTCCTGCACTGCCCCTTATATAATGGAATTAGGGAAAAACTTATTGCTCCTTATTTAAAGCAATTCCCTGGACTGCTAGAGGCATTTTATACCTATCTCATGTTGTCAGGGCAAAATATGTACACTGAAGAATGTCCTACTTCAAGCATGCTGTCCAATGTAGCTAAATTCTGTGTGGCAGCAATTATAATTCGTGCTCAGAAGGTTTCAGTAATTGCTCAAGCACTCACAAATTAGGATGGTTCAATCTATATGGTATTCCCCCTCCCTTGTTCTTCCTTGTTTTGCTGTAACTGGTACTATATATATATATATATATACATATATACTTTGGATTTGGTCATTGACTGCAATAAAGTATTCATTCATTCAAACTTAAGGTAGGGCTTTTTGTCTGTGCTGGTTTATCATGCTGCTTTATATGAACCTAGACATAACAACAATATTGTGTTTTACAAAGGATTTATTCTTAAGATGTTTTGTTTGTTCTCTTTGCATGAGATTATTTTGTGACATGAAATAATAACTATTTTTGTCTCTTGTGTGTGAAAGCTATGGAAACAGACTTGTGGAAGCCTGGATCAAGCCTTTTTGACACAGGTAACAAGCTTATTTAAAAGATTTGCAGCCCCCAACACTGGGAAGAAATCATAATAACATTATGAGGCGGAAGACAGATATATGCCATCTGCTGCAAATCCACCTTGCAGGTTTTTCTCGAAATATTCCCCTTGTTAATACTGATCCTAAACCTGATACAACCACTTGTAATTGGCAGGGTCGAATTAGGATCAAAAGTTTAGGAACATTTTAGATTACTGCCTCTATTAAGCTATGACCAGTGGCAGTCTGTTTTCAAATGTAGAGCTTCACTCATAATGAGGTTAAAAGGTTCCTCTTGACGGAAAACAGAAAAACCTAGGGTCATTATGGTTCGCTGACAGAATCCCACACAAATTGCCTTTTCTACAGGATTGTACATGTTTGAATGTGTAGGGAAACTGATGTTGTGATATCGGAGCAGAGAGAACAACACCATCTCAATCCAACCCATATACAGCTTCAGTGCATGATTCCTGCAGATTGTCTAGTGTGGGTCTAGTAAGTTGTAGTGAAAAGCTTGCTCTAGCCTGTAAAAGAGGGTGAGCAGAAATCCGAGTGGGACCAAGTGGTAGATAACTCCAGAAGCACTGGATTATATAAACTCAATGATCCATCTGTGTCAGTAGTTGAACTTCAGATGAGCCATGCAGGATCAGGCATATCTGGCCCAGAATTCTTGTTCATGCAATGGTCAAGTAGTTGCCCATAGGAAGCCCAGCAGCAGGACTTAAGAGTGCCTGTCCTCGTTAAAAGGGCCCTGTCTCCTCTGTAATGAAGCTGCTGAAATCAAGACGGTTGGCAGATGAAAGGAAGAGGGCATTTATGTCAGAGAACTTTCAAAAATTCCAAGTAGCATCTCAGCACTATACAAATCTTTTAATAAATTAACTTTAAGGAAAAGGGAACAAGAGCAAGCTTTAGAGAGGCATCTGAATATCTATTTTCAGACATAATTGCTCCCTCTAGTAGAGCCTATCCATCTTGGAGAGGTGGAGGTGAAGGAAAAGGAGTGTTTTTCAAGGAATGCAGTGAAAAGGTAGTCCACTCATTATGTTTGATGTATGCAGACTATCACTTCAAAGAGTATTATATATTTTTTGTTTTCATGAAACAGTTCTTGCCTGAATGGGTAGCTAATGAGTCTGGACAGCTGTGACAATCTGGTGGTGACAAAAACTAATTAGCTTGCAGTGAAGTATCATGGCAGTGAGCTGATATTCCCATGACTGACAATACACTCTTAAAACAAGCCTGGGAACTTGGTCGGAGCCATTGGAAGTGACCGCATTTTCAATTAGCTCTCAGCAATACCCAGTGGGTGGTCTTATTGTTATTTCTTTGTTTTGCATATTTATACCCCATTGTTCAAGTTTTCACAAAGCATCTTATAATGCACCTAGTCTGTCTCTCACACACTAAGCCAAATTATGTGCAAGTTTAACTATGTACAATTAGTATATATAAAATATTAAAACCATAACAATTCAGTTTTAAGACAGAATCTAGTTTTTATAATCTTTCCACCCACGAGTACGAAATATCTTAACGATGGCCCGTTTTCAGAAGTTGTTGCTCAGAGCTAAGTGGTCCCCTAGCTTATTATGTGTAAACAGCATCCAACATCACATAGCCCCTCTTGACATTACTGCATTTTGTCTGCTGTGAAGTTTAACAGCGCTCCCTTGATAATGGAAAGCAGTGATGCTTGGTCTTTTGTATTTGTGATAAGACATTTCTTCCCAGGAAGTATGTATACAGTATATATATATAATTGCTTTAGAGCCAGTGATTCAAAATGGAGTCAGGTGAAAACAACACCTTCTGATTTTATCTTATTTCAGTAGTAATTATCATGCTTAGTATAATGACAAGCAGGGGAATGAATGTTAAATCAGTCAATTATAATTTTAGTTAATCTCTGGATTAACTCAGAGCCTCAAATCTCTTTTTTAAAACAGTAACAGCATAAATCTCGGTGGCAAACTGCAGGAATCTGCCACTGAGATTTATTACAGTTGCATTATCCCTACATACAAATGTAACAAGATTTTGGCTACACGATTCTCCTCAAAACATGTTTTCTTTCACCTCCCATCATTCTGAGATGGTCCTGGATCGGTTGTTCTTCATGGCCAGCTAGAGAGCAAGGCCCAAAAGAGAGGGAGCAAACGAAGCTCTCCCTGGATGTTTAAACGTCCCCCAGTCAGCCTGATTGGCTGATATCTCCGGGTCATCTGTAATATCATCCCTGCAATCATGACTACCTTTGCTTAGGTGCCAATCCCATCCAGCTTTTACAGTTACGGTGCATGTTGTAAACCTGTACCATATATGTTAGGACAGTCACATATTCCTCTGTCATTGTTGTTGAAAGTAACTTTATTGAAGTTCTTTTCCACCACTGCTTCGGTCTTTTTGCTTACAGAGAAAACCAGATAAGGGAAAAGCAACACAGTGCCTCCTAACAGATACAGTAGTGTGAAAAGCCTTCGTCTGCAATAATTCTGTGACACAGGATATAGGGAAATGTGCCAGTGCTTTCCAGAAGAGAAAAAACTGCATCAGAAATTGGGGGGATTCCATAGGAAGGAAGCCAAGGATTAGGGTTAGGGTTAGGGTCATTGGACTTCAAGACATATGCTTCACACTTACAGCAATTTGATTCTACTTTTCCATGGTTCTGTAGTACAGAATGCTGGGATTTGTAGTACTTAGAATTCCATGCCACAGAGCACTGGACTATTGCCTTGAACTGCAGCAGACAATCAAACTGCTATAATAGTGTAGTGTAAACACAGAGGCCAATCAGTTGTCTCTAGGATGTTACAGTGTTATGTGTCCCCACCCAGGAAGGAGTCTTCCCTCTGATGTTGGGGGTCCTATTCATGTTCTGTGAATAATAGGCACTGGTGAATATAACATCGATTAATTGTACAGTACTGTATAGCCTTACAATCTGTCCCTGCATTCCATGTATCATGTATATCAGATGTATCTCTTATTTTGCATGGGATGTTTTCATCAGCTTCTGTCATGTTGCAATCCTGAATGGATTATTGATTGTTCCAGGTTTGAGCTCTAAAGAAGATGTGATTCCCAAACCGTTAGAGCCAGCTTCCCAGGGAAACCCAAGTATGTGAATCAGGAGTGTACTGGAATCAAGAATGTATTGGTACCTGAATGCCTGGCACTCCAGTGCTCTCACTGAGGGGCTGAATGGGGTGGGTGGGTCTCCTGTTGTGGTTACTGGGATAACGGAAAGGCATGGGGAGGAGGTACGGTTTCACATGTTTATAAGGCAATGGAAACCAGACGGCAGCAGAGCAATGATTTGGAGCAGCATATTCAAACTGATTAAGTTGGAAATCTGCTAACCCAACAGGCAACTGGTTTTATTTTTAAGTTCTCTCTCTCTCTCTCTCTCTCTCTCTCTCTGTGTGTGTGTGTGTGTTCCTACAGAATGAAGTAAGAACATTATGGTGTTATTCTTTCCTGCGTCAGGGAAGCTGCAGGAAGGGAGGCCTCTTTACAGATTGCTCTGTAAAAGGATTACCTGTGCCAGGAGATCCACAGTTGTGGAGCTCCCTGGGTGACCTTTGCCCGGTTCCTTTCTCTCCATCTGACTTTCCTTTCAGGGTGGTTGGCGGGATGAAGTGGGACAGAAGACAGCCATTTACACTGCTTTTACACAATATAAATACTAACAATAATAAATAGAAGCAGATAAATATTCATCCAAATTCCAAATAAGAAATATGGCACCACATGCTGAAAATCCTGAGCTTGATTTGGAAAATTAATATCTAAGGACTAAAATGAGTGAAAATCACCATTTTTTTTTAAATCTTAATTCTGACAAGGCTTGTAATGTAAATGTAAATGCCAGTTTATAACTTGACTGTTAAAGCATTTCACTTGCAGACTAAAGTTCTGTGAAAGGGCAACAGGTTCAAAATGAATTAGATTTTTTAATCTTATTAACTTTATGGTAATACATTTTGATATAGTTGAGGATGGCTAATCAATAAACTTGATTGACTAACTATCCCATCACTGCAACTCAGTGTACATTTTTGAATGGGACAGAATTTGGGTAAATAGCTGATTTTAGCTGAGTCCACTCTGAGAAGAAACTAAAGGAAAGGGCATCAGAGATTATTCTTTGCTGCTACAGACAAGTAGCTGAGATTTGCAGAGCGATGATGCCTTGAATATGCACTAGAACTGAAAGCTGCTTCACACCTAACAAGCTTACACCAAAAGATATAAATTGTAGTTGTTAAGACGGATGTCTTTGCAATCACATATACCAGTGCTTCCTTGTATAAAGGAATTCATTAGTTACAAATGAAATTATGTTAAGCAAATTTTCCTTGATACAAATTTCCCTTAGGAATGCATTGAAAATGGAGTAATCCCATTTTTATGTTGTACGGATTCTGCCCATAGGCAATTATGTTAAGCTAATTTCCCCTATCTCCGGAATTTTTTATGTTGTACAGATTTTACATTATACAAGCTGTTTGTTATACAAGGGTCCACTGTACCATCAAAATATGCTTCTCAGGGAACCCACCCAGCTTCTTTTCATTTATATACTTTGAGGCCAATCCATGCAGTTGCAAAGAAATAAAACATTCAAAAATGTACAAGACATGATAGTGTTTTACTGTGGTTTTGGGGAAGGTTTATCATATATGTTATTCTCTAAGCTGTTGTCCTTTCATAGTACTTTACTTGCACAATACTTCTTTATCCCTTTTGCACTAGATGTGAATTGAGAATGGTCCTGGCATAGAAAAGCATAACAGTGGGCACAGGTGCAGTGGTGGAATAACCAAACTGCTCCAGATTTAGGGAAGGTTGAGCAATTAGTTTAGTATGCATTTCAGCATAAAAGTGCCAAGAACCTAAATCCTGAACTAGAATGTGTGAGACCGAGACCTTGAAATCGATCCTTTCCCAAAGTTTTCAATGCAGTTTGGGGAGGAAATGTAAATGCATCCATCTGGGGAAGGGAGTGCATAAATACATGCACATTTACCTGACAGTTAGCAGAAATGCATACACTTTGTAAAATGTGCCAAAATTCTTAAAACACTTATCTGGATCAGTATATTCTTCATATCACTTATTGCGTACATTTGGCAATGCAGTAAGGTGTTGTTTTTTACTCCTCTGAGTTAGATTTTTATCGCTGTCAACGCTCTCAAATACCATTAGTACCAACTCAGATTATAATGCCTGTGGGACAACCTTTATGAACATCTTTGAAAATCTATACAGCAGAGCAAAGTTTTCCTTCTAAAATATCTGACCAGCCCAAAATATCTTAAATAAATTAAAGAATTAAATAAAATCCACTGTGGTTCTCTGTAAATAGCTACATAATCCACCCAGTTTTTATATTAAATAACTGCGTATATAGAAACCAAGTTTCTATGATCCAATCCTGCAGCCCTTGAAAGAGTGATATGGGGCAGAGGGAATACTTCCAGCATGCAGGTGAGCAAACCCTCTTCTGTGAGCAAGAATCTGGAATACATTTATCTGGATGCCACCCATCTGTTTAGTAAAAAAATGTGAGAAAAACCTTTCCGGACTTCTGATTTCATCACTGCAACATACCTTTTTTTGGCATGTATGCCTTGCTGGAAATGGCTTCAAAGGGAAATCACAATAAACCATCATCAGGAGTAAAAACCATTAATTAGGATTTAAGCTTCCCCCAGTGTTGAGTCTTCTCCCAGTAAATGAGTATCTTCTCACTAAAATAAAAAGAAATAAGACACTACTTACAGGTTACTATAATCAGTTTGTTTGGGGTTTGGTTGGTTGGTGGGTGGTTTTTTTTAAAAAGAAATAATTAAACAAAAGAAGGAGCCTAAATGTTGGATGTTTTTCTAGAGATCCTAGGGCAAAACAGTGAGGCCAGGAGGGATACATATATTTAAGAAATGATTACTGAGGTTTTGCATATATCACCTGGAAGGACAGATCAGAAAGCCACAAAGAAGATTATAGTTCACAGTAATTCCCACATTTTCTAATGCTTAGAAGGCAACTCAAAACACTGCTTTCTGGGGAGGCCTCCCACAATGACCCTGCTTGATGTCATGCCTCTTATCTTTCTCTCGCTGTGATGATGTGCTTTTGGTAACACTGGTTTATTTTATTTTTTTACTGTTTTAACTCCTTTCACTGTTCATTTACTGCATATGTTTATTGTTAGATGTCATTATTTTATTATGTCTTTATTTTATTTTCTTATGTTGTAGACAGCTCAGAATAGAGCTTTGCACTAAAGGAGTGGTAATATAAATCAAATCAAATCAAATAAATAAATAAATACTGTAAATAAATAAATAAACGGCATCTGTAGAACTAAAGTCCACTTCAGCAGAGCTCATGAGTGAATGGGTCACAGTATTTAGCAGTTTTCTCTTCCCTTACAGTTTCCAAAGCCTTCTACCATATTTTTCTGGAAGGCGTCCCCAGTCCCTCACAGCAGATATTCAGTGGACACTCTCAGCTCTGGGGAGACTGAAAATTTTCGTAAACCATCTTCATGCTCTCTGTCCATAAACATCTTAAATAAATACATGGTCAAATTAAATTGAGACTCACAGAAGCTGAAAAGGACAGATTAGATTTGTATCCACTGGTCAGGTAGGATTTTTGCTCTCTTTGGCAAGGAAAAGTATCCATGGTAGATTATGTGAACCATTGAGTGGACAATTCAGGGCCTTTTTACACGACCCCTAAGATCCGCTGGCCCCTTAAATTCGGACCAGAGATCTTAGGGGTTTGTCGCTCTTCGTGCATCTCCACCCCTCCGAACTTCCTGGCTGTCGGCTGCGTGAGGGGAGGGAGGAAAAAAGGGACAGAAGAATAAAGCCTTACCTCCCGGTGTTGGTGGACGCTGCCGGGGGAGCCCCGGTCACTTCCTGGTTCCTCTTAAAGGGGCGGGAGGCAAAAAACAAAAAGAAAAAGAAGCGAGGAGAGCCCAGCACATCCGCATCAAATATTTTTCATCTCCCAAGAGCAGGTACAAGAAAAGTGCGCTGGGTCGCGCTTAGGTGGGCGGGGTCGCACTTAATTGTCTGCAAACTCTGGAGCTGGTGGGGAAACATTTTTAAGCTCCAGAGCTTGCAGCCATTTGCAGCGGAGCTTAGGGGTCGTGTATAAACGCCCTCAGTTGGTGATCTAAACATAGATTGAATGTTGTAAGGAAGTGTGTGTTCCAAGGAAGTAATCCTGGCTTTCCCCAGTTTTATTTTATTTCTCTTTCCAGGTTGCAAAGTGGATTTAGCCTTCCTAATAGATGGGAGCTGGAGCATTGGCAAGCGCCGTTTTCAAATCCAGAAACAATTCCTCAGAGATATAGCTGAAGCTCTGGATATTGGCATAGCTGGTCCCATCATGGGGATTATTCAGTATGGGTAAGATGAAAGAGTTGAGAGAATTAGTAGCCCAATGTATTTTTTGGCTGGGATCCGATAGCTGATGTGAGTTTTTTGGGCTGTTTGGCTGTGTTCTGGAAGTTTTTCTTCTTGCCATTTCGCCAGACTCTGTGGCCGGCACTGTTAGAGGGCAAGGAGCTGAGGGAACTAGGAGTTCTCTCTATGCTCTGGGGTATAGTGAGTCTGGGGTATAGTTCCATGAGCTCCTTGCCCACTGAAGATGTCAGCCACAGATTCTGCCGAAACGTCAGGAAGAAAACTTCCAGAACACATCCAAACAGCACGAAAAACTCACAACAGCTATTACTAGCCTACTCATTTGTGCAGCTGCACAAGGATATGTTATTATTGTTCTGCGCTATAGTCAGTTCTGACTTATTAAGGTGACCCTTTTCAGGATTTTCTAGATAGAGAATACCCAAAAGTGTTCTGGAGTCACTCTGGAACTGTGCAGCTTGCCCAAGACCATAGAGGCTGGCTGTTCTCCCTGGAAGCACAGAATTGAAATTGCAATCTTTGGCTGCACAGCCAAACACCTAAACCACTGAGCTGGCACATGAACCACCATGACATAATGCCCATGAGTTCAGATGTATGTCTAAGAAGGATCAGCTGGAGCTCAGTGAAATCCTCTTCTTTTCTTGGTTGAACTCAGATCATACATATAATGGGCCATTCGATATGATTCTATACTAGAGGTTAGAAAGTTACTGGTAGATGGATGTATAGCTCCTAGAGCAGGCATGTCCAAACTTCGGCCCTCCAGATGTTTTGGACCACAACTCCCACAGCCCTTTGACATCGGCAATACATGCTTGGAATTCTGGGAGTTGTGGTCCAAAACATCAGGAGGGCCAAAGTTTGGATATGCCTGTCCTAGAGCTTGGAGGAGGGTGCAAATTCCCATCCAAAATTTTATTTTCCATGCTCTGCCTAAGAAAGGAAGGTATTAGCAGGCTTGGGGTTTGGCGAACAACAGAATAATCCTTAGGGGGAAACTCTACCAGGGAAGGCTCTTCCCAACCAGCCAAATGAACAGCCAAACAAGGACTAAGGGCAGTCACTGGGCATGAAAAACTGACATGGAAGGCAGAAGGCATGGAATGGTGCATTCTGGGAGAGGATGTGATAACCAACATACTCTATGGTGCACCTGCCACTAGCAGCCAGCTGGAGCTACAGGGCATAAGATGACATCTGTGGACCTTTGTGGAGCTATTACATTTTCCATTGTATATAAGGCCTGCTTGGAATTGGAGATGAAAGTCTTTACTGTTGTGTTTTCATTCACTGAAAAATAGCCTTTTTGTACAGAAATTGCCAAAATACATTATTAATTCATTGTTAGCACAGCAAGTTTTGGTCAGAGAATCAGTTTATAGGTGATTCTTGTACCTCTCCATACATAATGATAGAACTGTAAAAAGTAAAAACATGCAAGAACCTACAAAAACAGTGTGTATATTTTATGTATTCTCTCATTTCAGTGCCCAGCCCTAAAAGGTCTGTGTGTATTTATAGGTCAATTGTCACTTAGTGGCATTATGGTACTAAGTGTTCCTGATTTGAGCTTTCTTTACCAAAAATAGCGCTAATAGAAACTGTTCTGTTTTTGTTTTAAATGCAGAGATGACCCTTCTACTGAATTTAACTTGAAGACTTATGCAAACACTAAGGACGTGAAAAACGCCATCGAGAAAATACTTCAGAAAGGAGGATTATCCAATGTTGGTATGTAGCCTGCATGATGCACTCACGGCTAATCAGCTTAAGTATCAGAAGGGGCACGCTGGTATGTCTGACATTCTAGGATTTTTAGACCAAGACTTCTTAAGCCATCCCCCCCTTGAGTCATGTTCCTTGAATCTGGAATGCCTATTTCTTTCCCAGAAAACCAGGAGCTAATATTGGAAAGACCTTTCTGATTTAAAGACTTTTTTGTTTGTTTCACAACATGAAGAACAGTAATTGTGAGCAAACTAGTGGTTATCAGTGAACAGCCTCATATTCCAAGCAAAAACTAAGGGCTGCATGAGATATTAACAGGAAATGCATATTACCTGCTTGTATTTGGTTTTTCCCTCTGCAATGTCATTTCTCCAGGTATACAAGGCTGAGCAATCAGAGTTACAGATGTCCATGTCTATATTCCAATACCAGTCACACACACACACACACACACACACACACACACACACACACACACACACACACACACACAAGCTCACTGGCATGCGCCATAATGAGCTGAGTGAAAGCATGTTTCCACAAACAGATCCTTTGCAGCATCTTTTCAGCCTTCACTCATGCTTTCTTTGTAGTAAAAGGTTAACTATATTGTGTAGATTGAGTTTGAATCACAAGGACCGTAGGGATAAACTGCACACCACATTATAAGTCAATAGTTAGGGTATATCCCTGCTTTTACATAACAGGGGCCTAATTCAGATCACGTCCACTGTACACAGGTTGGAGAAACTAAGTTTTCCATCTGCAGCTGCTTCTACTCCTAAATTTCACCTCTCGTGTAGGAGCTAAAAAACAAAAAAAACGTTCCAATCGGGCATTTGAGCTTTTCTCTTTTTAGCCTCATCACAGGCTGATGTAAAGTCAGGGAGGATGGGAAACAGCCTTGGGGCAAATAGTTAAGGTGTCATTACCTGCACACAGGAAACTCAGTCCACATAGGGAAATCATTGAGCTACTCGTGACCATGAGTAAAAGGGGGGGAAGTCAAGAGGCAAAGCCAGGCTGTCATTACCATTACTGCTGCTCCAACAGCAAAAGTAATATGTTGTGTCACACTCTGTTAATGCATTGCATTATTGTTGCTAATAGGATAGAAATATACAAGGGGGTATTGTCTGGTTTCCTGTTATAGCCAATTCTGACATTTTACCTTGGAAATATTCATGGGAACATAAAAGGCAAAATCAAAGAATACTTCTCTTATTAATTCAGATTGAAAAGAGAATGACATAAAGCGTGAGATACTCCTGTTAAGGGTGCCTGTAACTTCTGAAAGTAACTGCCCGTTAATCATTTTGCATAATTTAAGTGTTAACTTGTTACAGAAAAGTAATTCTGAAGTTACTAGTTACATTGGATACAGAGAAAGTAACTAGTTGCTTTTCACACTCTGCTGCGGTGGAATGCTTAGCTGTTTGCTCCAGACATATAAAGCAGTTAGGTTAGTGAACTACTCAGCAAATCAAGCAATTAAAAATGAAACATTCAAGCAGGCAGTTTTTCTTAATGGTTGAGGAACTGCATGCAGAAGTTGGGTGTTAATGACCAATACCAGTGCATATCTATATGGCCAGGCACATTTGGATATGAGGCCAGTCACTTGTACCATATGCTTTCAGCGGAGATGCATGCTTTCATATGCAACGTCAACAGAAATTAGTGCTCTCCGTTACCATCTGGAGTGCCTATATAGGTAACCACTAGATGAAGAATACTAATGTTTTGTACTAGTATATTTATTTTGCTTCTATTGTCCTTCTATTGTCAATATAGACTTGCACAATGGAAATTATGTCAATCTGGATGGAAACTTGTCATTCATGAACATGGTGCCGGTTGTATTTGTGGGCAAGGACTCATGAACGTAACCATCACCTCATTAACACCTGCTAATGTGTTGCCAAAACTTATGCTTTTTCCCTTTTGCAAGCCTAAATCGGCAGTAGGGTTCTGGAAATTCAGTTTGACGATTTCTGCTCTTCACTATATGCAATACTGAACAAAAATAAATTTATGTGGATCTAGTATTTGCATCTTTTAAAATTACAAACCAGAACACCCATGCCCCCTTGCCCTTTTCTTTCCCCCTTCTCTCGCAGGGAGAGCTCTGTCTTTTGTGAACAAAAACTTCTTTCAGGATTCCAACGGGAATCGAGGGGGTGCCCCCAACATTGCCGTGGTGCTAGTGGATGGATGGCCCACAGACAAGGTGGAAGAAGCTTCCCGATTGGCAAGGGAATCCGGCATTAACATTTTCTTTGTCACCATTGAAGGACCAGATGAGAATGAAAAGCAGTATGTTGTGGAAGCTAACTTTGTGGACAAGGTAAGAGGAGCCAGGATACACCAGAAGAGATGTGAGGGATAGGATTCCGTGCCAAAGAAAGAAGTGTAGCAAACAGTTTGACTTACTATGCACTATGGAGTAATAAAATGCACTATGGACTGGTGCATTTTCTCTTCTTTTGTAAGTAAAATCAGTTGCTGATGCATAAATTGTTAAACAGCTTTCCTTTCTCCCCTTGCAAACCATGTGGTTCTTCTCATTCACTATGGAGAGTCAGCATATGAGGGTCTTCTCCGTCATAGCTGGCAACAAATGCACTGGCATGGGAGCCAACATTAATGGTTTGCATAACCTATTTAGGGTTATTTTTAATGCACTGCCTCCAAACGATTTCCTGAAGAAATAAATGTGACTTATCTTGACTAAGCAAGGGAAAGCTCACTGGCAAATGTCACATCTAGTTTCACCTTGTAGCACTCAGTTATGAATGTGGGAAATCCGAGAGAACCTAATAGGAAGTCCAGAAAAATATCTAGCACTCAAAGAGCTGTGTCATGTTAGCTCCTGTTTGCTGAACACTGTGTTCTGTTGGCCTTCAGCTTTTCTCCAACACACATAAATTCTGAGTTATATTCCATCAGGGCACATTCTCACAACAAATGACGCAGCCTAGATTGGTACCCATTACAGAATGCCTATTCAGTTAAGGAGTTAGTCTGGCATATGACTGTTGCTGGAAGCTGGGCAAAGGAGCTTCCAGTGGACTTTGGGCACTATCCTTCAGAAAACAACTCCCCACCATCATTACTTGGGCACTCCTTCCGATAATTTTGTGCACTTTCCTCTGTATCTGTGCCATGGAACACATTTTCTCTAAGCTTTAAAGCCAGAGAGCCTCCCCTGAATCTGATTGGCTGATGCTCTTGTCTCTGTGCACCTGGCAGCGTAGGATGCGACGGCAAGTTGAAGCTCGCACACAGAGTCTGAACAGCAGCTGCATCTTGAAAGGGGGCAAGAAAACGGGAGACAAACACATGCAGCAAATTCACAACCCAGTTCCATAAGAAATCCAAGTCAAAGGCCAGGTCAACAGTGTAGACGTTCCACTAGGAATGTATATAAAACAATCTGGGATACCACGCTAAGCGAGACCTCACCTGAGTGCAGAGGAAAGAGGCAGTGGCTAGAAGCAGCTCCAGATTAACCGTCAAGCAAAAGAAGTACATCCTTAGGGCATCTACACGAAAAAGAGAGCACAGAGAGAACTCCTAGTTCCCTGAGCTCCTTGCCCTCTGAAGATGCCAGCCAGAGTCGGGGAAAATGTCAGGAAGAAAAACTTCCAGAACGCAGCCAAACAGCTTGAAAAACTCACAATGATGATCAGACCCGGCCGTGAAAGCCTTCCAGAATACATAGTCACCACTGAGTTTTTCAGCACTGGATTTACCATGACACAAATGGAGCACCCTCCTTAACAAGTCACATCCATCCATCGCCCACCCTTGGCTCTCCCCTTCCCTCCCTTGAGAACTCCAAGAAAATCACCTCCCTACCTAAAGTAATTGAGTCTGAACCAGTAAAAACGGAAAACCATCGAGACCCGCCTAACGAGAAAATTCAGGTTGTCAGTTAAATGATCAATCATCATTGCTTAGCGTCTGTTTTTTTAATTTTTACTACTGTATTTTGGGAAGTTGGGTGAGGATAAGGATGAAAAGGGCTACTGGCCTTTTAGACTCATGGCGTCTGCGTTGTAGCTCGAAGCCAAAGAGCAAACAGCCGCTGTGAAAAAGGCCCGAGGCTTTAAGCTTGTCTCAACTTTTCAGTTTCCAGATTCTGACAAAGTGTGTCTGTATTAATCAAAGCCTAAACACACAAGGTTTGGCCGAAAGCCGGTAATTTCATTTTACATATGATTTTGTATATGATGGGTGAGCCTTCTTTATAGTCCAGCTTTCACTTCTATACAATTACATTGTCATATTTTTGTGTGCACAAAATGGCCTGGGTCCGAGCTACCTCAAAGATCGAATATCACAGTAGGAACCGCCTCTGGTCCTAAAGTCATCAGGAGAGGCCTTTCTCTCCATCCCGCTACCTTCACAGGTGCGTCTCATAATAACACATGAAAGGGCCTTCTCTGTTGCTGATCCCAGAATTTGGAAACTCCCTCCCGATGGAGGCCAGGACTGCCCCATCTCTGCTGTCTTTACAGAAGCAGGCAAAGACCTTCCTCTTCAGGGAAGCTTCCCCTGAACGAGGGACTACGTACTGTGACTTTATATGGATTGTTTACCATACATGATTGCATTGACTGACTTCATAACAACACTAGTGTTTTCCATGTTGCTTTTCACTCCTCATAATATATTTTTCTTCTTCTTGCGTGCTCTTTATAGCTCTGTTACCTTTTGATGTTCTATGATGCCTCTTCAAACTCCCTGTTCTTAACTTGAACATGTCTTAAATGATCTGGACTATATATTGTCCCTCATTATTGTCAGCCACCTTGGGTCCTTTTCCAAGGACAAAGGTGGGGTAAAATATTCAAAATACATAAATATGTGTACGTTATCCAGCTTTTTCAAGCCATTGGATCCGCTGTACATTATATTCTTAGGGGACACCATAATCTTTTCACTGCTTAGGGCTTCTAAAGGTCTTAATCCAGCCCTGGCTTGAGGCAGAGAAGATGCACAGCAGGGGACACAGGATAAGAATAAATCTGCTAAGGAGGCAAAGCAAAGGGGGGATATGACTAGGTGTAATTATTTCCAATTTAAATATTTTCCCTTCCAAATATTATAAAGCACAGCTCAGTTGTCTGCAAGCTTCCCCACCACAACAATGTTCTTGCTTGCAAAGTACAGATTAGCTCCCCAGATGTTCAGCCTGAAGTGATCACCTGTCTTGTGCCCACACTGTGCAATAAATGTTATGCCAATGAGTAGGTCTAAACAGTGATCTCAGGAGATCTGAAATGGATGAGCTTATTGCTGTTGAACAAATGCCGCAGCACTGCACTTAAGCAACCAGTGTGTCAGCTGGCTGACATCCAGCCACTAGGCACCTTCATTCTTGGGTTTTGAGGATAGCTGTGCAATGACTGCTGACCTCGGGTCATCTTTCCCGATTCAAGGAATTTATTAAGGGTCTTCTTCCTCTTTTTTTCCTGTAACGCATGGGCAACTGGTGAGGCTGTTCCCATCATGCTTGTCTGCATACTTTCTCACTTGGCAACTTCTGTACTCATTTAGGTTTTATTCTTAATTCATTTCTTAAACATTAAGTGCGACGGCCGTTATTTATTTAGCCCATTCTCTACACGTATGTCTCATTCGTAGTGATAAGCTCCCTTTACTAGCCTGCTGTGCTGTGCTAAGACAAAACACCATGATTTCTACAACCATGGCAGCTCTTCATAATATATGTCAGTGATGCCCTACCCTGTCCCTTCCCTCATCCTTTTTGTTTTTTGTTCCCATTTCTCTTTCAGGCGGTATGCCGCACCAATGGGTACTATTCCATCAGTGTTCCCAGCTGGTTTACTTTACACAAAGTAGTGCAGCCTTTAGTGAAGCGAGTCTGTGACTCTGACCGCCTGGCCTGCAGCAAGACCTGTTTAAATTCCGCAGACATTGGGTTCGTGATTGATGGTTCCAGCAGCGTTGGGACGGGGAATTTCCGCACCGTCCTCCAGTTTGTAGCCAACATCAGCAAAGAATTTGAGATCTCCGAGACAGACACCCGTGTTGGAGCTGTGCAGTACACCTATGAGCAGCGACTGGAGTTTGGCTTTGACAGGCACACCACAAAGCAGGATGTCTTGACTGCTATCAAGAGGATCAACTACTGGAGTGGAGGGACCAGCACTGGCGCAGCCATCAACTATGCCTTTGACCAACTCTTCAGCAAATCTAAGCCCAACAAGAGAAAGATCATGATTTTGATTACAGACGGAAGATCCTATGATGATGTTCAAGGACCAGCTACGGCTGCACACCAAAATGGTAAGGCACTTAATGCTGTAGACCAGTGGTTCTCAACTGGTTGGTCCCCAGATGTTCCTGGACTGCAACTCCCAGAAACCCCTTCCAGCACAGCAAGTGATGGAGGCTTCTGGGAGTTGCAGTCTAAGAACATCTAGGGAACCACAGGTTGAGAACCACTGCTGTAGACGTTACTGTATTTTAAAGCATCAGCTATAATCTCTATAAGGGTTCAAAATATTGCACTTAAATTATGGAACTGAAACAGCCAGATCTATAAAGGAAACTTGGAAAAACTGCATATTTAGTCATGATCCAAAAAGCAAAGTGTTCTGCTTATATACTGCCACATAATGCTTAAAGCATTCTCTGCACAGTTTACAATTTATTCAGGGAAAATAAAGCATGGGAATGCTTCATCCAAATGCTGACATGCTCTTTTTTCTCCGGCTGAGGTACAAAAAGGGATAATGGTAAACATGGGTCTAAGGAACAAAAGCTCTGCTTTGTTGTGAACGGCATAGCTGCAGAATTAGATTTTCCATGTAGCTATTGGAAAACTTATTATACACAAGCATACATAGGGTATGCTCATCATATATAACTGGAGCAAGGTGCAGGAGATAGCTATTGCTCTGCATTACACCTACCTCTTCTCTGCCACTTCCTTTTAGTCCTCCTGTAGGTGTTTGTGTTGCCATTGGTCTGTGGGAGGATCAGTGTGGGCCAGGTTGACATAAGGCTTTGGTGCTTGGATTAGCAAAGAAAATTCGGGCAGTTTGCAACTACTGAAAATTAATGGGGAATCAAATTAACACATACTGTAATACTCTTAAAGATAATTGTGATAATGTTGCAGTTATGGATCATGGACTGAATCCAACCGCTCATCCAAACTGAATCCATGGGACTTGAGCAGGTGTTGATGATTTGGTGATTCAGAAGCTGATTTAGTGGTTCTATTACAGTTAAGACATGCAGCTGGATTGACACCTTTACATTAATAGACTGTATTTCTATTAAAGATGTATGTGTATGCAATGCTGTTTTTATGAAGACTCCTCTTCATCATATTTCTTACTTCAGGAGTCATAGCCTATTCCGTAGGCATCGCATGGGCTGCCCAAGACGAGCTGGAAGCCATTGCCACCGATCCCGATAAGGAGCACTCCTTCTTTGTGGATGAATTTGACAGCCTCTACAGATTTGTTCCTAAAATAATTCAGAACATCTGCACAGAGTTCAATTCACAGCCACGAAACTGATCACCTCTGCATTTTCCACCCAGTGCAGAATCACTGCAGAATATTAACATGAAAGATATAATTACAGAACATTAGACAAGCAATACCAGTCAGCTCAGGAGGTTGTTAGGGTATTTTAGCCAAAATTCCCTTTCAGCTGTGTTCTTCATTCATACACGTAATGGGTATAGACTCATGCATTTTTCTCTCTGCTGGTTGCAAAACTGATATAATAGTAAGTCAGGCACAATCCTTGGCTAAATTCCACTGACTTAACTGAGTAGTTAGAAATTAATTTTTTACACAGGTCTAACAGTGCATTCCTGCCGTGTTTTAAAACATGGCTGGCCAGAAACTGCATTTGTTAGGAAATCTTCCATTGCAACTCACTGGGGATGGAAAAAAGAGTGACTAAACGACCTACAGCTGGCTTGCAAATATTGAAGGGCACTTTGGAACCTGGCTTCATATTAGAGCCACCAGCAATATGAAGAATCGAAGCAAAAAGCAAGATCAGTGAACAGAAAAGCGAGGCAAGATTTGGACTAGGAAAGCATAACAGCTAAAGCTGCAGCGTGGAATATGCCTTGCCACATACAGTGGCATGCTTGGCTGGTCCCCCAGAGTGTTTTGTTGCATGTATTCCTGCAATGGATTGATGTGTCTAATGTATAGCCATCGACAATAGAGTGTGTTGAGGACAGTGACAGCTATTTCCTCCAGAAACAGTAGGCTTTATGTGATTCAAAATATTCCAATTGAGTTTTGCTGATCAGTCGTCTGGTATCTCTCCCATGACTGCTCTGCTAGGTTTATTCTGGAGCTTTTGACGAGTGACTCTTTGGATTTTCAAAAAGCTTTTCACAGCATCTACTGGAATATCATCGCCCGTAGGCTTGTTGAGAGCCACGGATAGCTTCAAAAGGTTACTGAGAGAGGTCTTAGCTTTGTTGACTCTTCTTTGAAAGAGATATTTTTCTATATGTTTAATATAATGCTTTGTACATGTTTTAAGCTATTCCTCCCAAGTAATTCACCAGTCTGAAAACATTTTAAAAAGATGGTGTTTCACTTGGCACTTTTCAGTCTTTAGGTAAAGAAGCCTAGGGTGCGATCAGATGGACCAATAAACCACGGTTTGGATGGTTGTGGGGAATGAGTTGGCTTGCTCCTTTTGCCAGCAGTCATATGACATAATCGCTGCAGCAAAGAAAATCACCCCCAGAGCGTTCCTACCCACACATTTCTCGCCCGTCGGGAACTTGTACTTTGTTTGTGGGGGAAGCTCACTTTGGTTTGGGTCTATTTCCAATGTGTGTGGTCACTGGGGATGGACTAAAAGTGAGCAAATTGGCAAATCGATCACTTCCTTGGACCCATGGAGGGCCTGAAAAAGTGGGGGCAAAATGTAAGTGTGAATTGGTTAGTGAATTTTCACAGCACTGTTCATAAAAAATAAAAGACAAATGGGAGTTTCCATCCTGGAAGCTTTCCAAGCCTAGCCCCCTAAAACCCAGAGAGTTAAATCAGGCAGGCTGTCAACCAGACCTTTAAAAGAGACAATGAAAGCTTTTGGGGTGAATTTATCCATTTGTCTTTTATTTTCGTAAGTGATGCAGCAGATATGCACTGCCCAGTAGGCACTTGAAACCCCCACTACCACCTTTCTCGGACTCTAAAGAAGTGATTAATTTGCCAATATCCTGAACTGGCTATCTTATTAAGCCATTTCACCACATTGTCAAATTAGAAGAAGGCTTCTATAAACCACATAGGTCTTTATGTCATTCAGATGTGAGGACTGCACCAGTTTAGCCCAGTCTCGCACAATCCTTCATGTAGATAAATCCCTAGTTTTAGGACATTGCATATCAAATTACATAACGATGATATGTTAATTTCTGATCAGCCACCAAAACGTCATCTCATCACTATTAGATTCATTTCTTCAGACTCCTTTCCTGAAAAATCAGTGCACGTTTCACCATCTGCCCTAAACGTTCTATAGGGAAGAGAAACACAAATAGTGTAATTAATTCAGCTAAGTACTGTACTGAAACAATGTTGTGGAGATTTAACAAATGAAACACAGTTCTGTAAATTACAATTTAAAGGCCTCCCATCATGCACGTGTATATTTGAAAAGGAAGGGAAGCATATTTTCTAGCAGCATTTTAAAGGGCTTTTCATAATCAATTACTATATCTTTTGCAATAAAGTTTACAAAAATGTGTATTGGACCTTGATTATTGTGAAGGTCACTTCCTGTAGAACAGTGATGGCGAACCCTTTAGAGACCAAGTGTCCAAACTGCAATTCAAAAACCCACTAATTTTTTGCAAAGTGCCAATACAACAATTCAAACTGAATACAGGTGGCTGTGAAGGGGCGATGTCGGGTGCCCACAGAAAGTGCTCCGAGTGCCACCTTTGGCAACCGTGCCATAGGTTTGCCAACCCTGCTGTAGAACATCCTAAAAATATTCACCCTGCTTTTGTAAATGTATCCACCAAGAAACTTCAGCTGCATCCAGGTAAGACCATTATTGTGCAATCACACACCTAATTTTCAGAGTTTCAGTGAGGGTGAAGACCTAGTCATATTTCATTCGTAGCCCTTTCATGTTTTTCCACTGCAATTCAGGGCTTTAAAAAAACCGGTTAAGGCAGGCCTGCCCAAAGTCCGGTCCGGAGGCCAAATCCGGCCCGTCAGGCCATTCTGAGTGGCCCGCAGCTGGCTGGCCCGCCCCTCCCTCCCCCTCCTTTGCCCCATGTTTTTTTTTTAAAATCTTCTCCCAACACTGACACTGCTGGGAAGCTTGGGAGGCTGGGCAGACGGGCAGGAGGGCCGCCCCCAGCACCGCAAGAGAAAGTGTGGGGGTGGGCAGGCCAGCGGGCCTCTGCCACCGCCAAGGAGCTTTGGGGTGGGCTGGCGGGTGAGCCGTCAGCACCGCTGGGGAGCTTGGGGGGGGGGGTGCAAGGTCGCACAGATCACCTCTTCCAAGGGGCGACCTGTGGCCACGGCTCCCTGTATTTCCTTTGGTCCCCACCTTCCTTTCTTCCTCCCTCCCTCCCTTGATCCCCACCTTCCTTCCTTCCTTTCTTCCTCCCTCCCTCCCTTGGTCCCCCCCCTCCCTCCCTCCCTCCTTTCCTTGTTCCCCACCTTCCTTCCTTCCTCTCTTGGTTTCCACCTTCCTCCCTCCCTCCCTTGGTCCCCGCCTTCCTTCCTGCGGGTGAGGTTGCAAGGGGTCAGTGAGTGGGGCTTATGGGTCAGTGGGTGGGGCTTGCAGTGGGGTGGCAGGGTCGGGGAGCAACCGGCCCCTGACACATTCTCAGCCACCAAATCTGGCCCTCCTTACAAAAAGTTTGGGTACTCCTGAGTTAGGGTGTGCATTCCCCTGCATCCAACATGCACCTAGCTCCTCCTGCTCTGTGGTTGACTTCTCTTTGTTGAAAGGGACATGCCCACAGAAAGGCTCTGCGTAGCAGCTTTCCACATGAGCAAGAACCATCAAAAACTGGAGTTCCCACTATATGAGGAGTCTACTGATGAACAGGGGGCTCCGCTCTGCCTCAAAGATGATTTTTTTTCTAATAAAGTTATTGTCTTGCTTTGGGTTTTCGCCTACTTTTCCAATGGACCTACGTAGCAATCTGCAGTATGTACAAAGTACAACATATCTGTACATCTGTAGAATCAGCGGCAGTGACATATACCTTTTTTTGTACCCTACATCTTGCATATACTGTACAGTTGTTCCTCAAATGTGCAACACAGATTTAGAACACACACAGACACATACATAGATGTTGAAAAATAGTATTTATTAGCACCCAATTTACATAAATACATGGTACAAAGGACAATTATTTGCTGCTGTAATATTCAGTAAAGCTGCTCTGTACAGTGTTACTTCAGGAAGGTCCATTTGATTTTGCTCAACATAGAATGCAGGTACTGTATGCAACAACCCTCTTGGCTTAACAACTGCCATTGCTGCTGCCTCTGTTCCTCCATCAGCCTTATTTAAACTATACATTAACAGAATATATTGAATGAATGAAAAGAATATTTTTCAGTATTATAAGGTAAGTAAACAAGTTTCTTCCACACAGTTTACTCATGATGCTACATGTGGTTTTCCTGCTCTTGGCTTTTTAAAGGTGGACTGTCTTTGAATATTAAGAAACGTATCACATGAGTGATCACCTTCTCACCCACCTCATGGGTACACTTTTCTCCTTTTCCCAACTTTTATGGTTTGGAGGGATATGATCACATTTTGAAAGTAGTTCTCTAAATAGACATCCTTTCTCAGATCCTCCAAAGTGATGGTTTGGTAATGAGAAGCCTTCCTGTGGCTGAAACTTTGAGCTTAAAATGTACTCCCATGAGTCCCGCATTAACTAACACAGAATCTCCCTGATGTGATTAAAAAACCAGGACAACCAATTCAGTCTGTTGTCAAAATGTTGACAACGTGTCACATGGCATTATCAAAGCTCCAAACTACTGTACAGTAACAAAAAGGTAAAGGTTCCCTCTGCACATGTGTGCTAGTCGTGTCCGACTCTAGGGGTGGTGCTCATCTCCGTATTCAAGCCGAAGAGCCAGCGTTGTGCAAGTCGATGGCCACGGGGCGGGCATGGCTGCAGGGAAACACTATTTTACCTTCCTGCTTTGTTGCGGTGGTACCTATTTATCTACTTGCATTTACATGCTTTCAAACTGCTACGTTGGCAGGAGCTGGGGTTATCAGTGATTCTATGATTTATTTACCTGGAAGAAAGCTTCAGGAGATCTGAGTAAACAAGCCTAAAACTGCAGTATGAGGTATTTAAAAACACAGCAAAAAGTCAAGAACCAAAGCTACTATCTGTGGGAAAGCTGCCCCTAATGTATCATGAAATACTGTACCATCATACATGCCTTGTACCATCTCCTCTGTCCCTTTCTTCACAAGCTTCTTTCAGCTGATCTGGAAGTATAAGAAAGCTGCTACCATAGTTGACACAGTAACATAACCATGTGGACAAGGTGCTCTTATCTTTCTAGGACAAAATCAAGTAAACAGAGCAATCAACCATGTTCTGTGGCACAGTTCCCCAAAAAGATCTAAATAAACTTGAGAGGTCTTAAATTAACCCAATCGACAATGAACTTGTCACAGCCTCCTCCTGCTGCAGAAGCCTTATATACAAGCATTAATTTAACTGCTACTCCCAATCTTCACAAAACAAAGATCCTTCAGATTTTCTAGGCCCTGTGGGATTATTTCAGTTATCCTGTGATTCTAATAAGCAAACACATTTTCTTGCAACTCCCAACCAGCGCCCCCCTGCCATCCCCCCCCCCCCCGGTATATACTACAAAATAGATGGATGTCTATCCAGTATTTCTGGGGTACATTTTTAAAGGAAGGAGCTTCAGGTTCAATGGGAATATGTCAATTTGGGAAGGCACTGATCAATCTGATCAAAGATCAGATATGATCATACCCAACTCACCGATATATTGATTCTAAGCAAAGAGATATGAGGAGTTGCTGAGATCTATACTATTCAAGATCTTTGGATCCTGTAATAGGCTCAGCTGAAATCCTTCGACACCAAGTCACAAATACAGTGGTACCCCAACTTAAGAGCAGCTTGATTTAAGAGCAATTCAACTTAAGAGTGGAAAACTGTTGGTGATTTAACTGCCACCTTACAAATTTTAGATACAGTCTGCTCGACTTACATTTTTTTTTATTTTTCAATTTTAAATTTTTTTTCAATGTTTTAGATAGATACCCCAACTTAAGAGTAGTTCGACTTAAGAGCATGCATTTGGAACGGATTAAATTCGTAAGTTGAGGTACCACTGTATTTGTGACCCTAACAGATACAGTACTTTCCAAAGTAACCTAGTTGGGGAGCATTTTTAAAAACCATGAACCCAAACATATAAACCAGTGGTGGCCAAACTTTGGTTCTCCAGATGTTTTGGACCACAACTCCCAGAATTCCAAGCATGTATGGCCAATGACAAAGAACTGTGGGAGTTGCGGTTCAAAACATCTGGAGGGCCAAAGTTTGGCCACCACCGATATAAACTCTACCACATTGCCTCACAGTAGCAACCAAGACTCCTCCAGATGCTTTTAGACTGGTAATGAAGTTTTAGTCCCATTAAAGTCTCACAATTGTCTTCACTGGCTGTGGGCAAAAAGGCTGCAGTTACCTACCCCTTGTACTCTGGTAAATAAATGCATTGGGTTTACTGAGTGAAATCCTGTTGTAGCGCTACACAGAAGGTTCAACAGGCATTATCCATAATCTGCAGAGGCACACAACTCAGTATGCACCACACGGTGTCTACGGTGATTTCTTAACTGCTAATTTGGAGGCAAATTGTAAATTGCCCCTTTGGTATAGCACTGCAACAAGATTTCAGCCACTGATTTATCAATACTTTATTTATTTCCAAGCTGCTCAGCCTTAAATATAGTTACTAATTAGTTCAAAAACTGAATTACATTTGTGTGTTATATAGTGAAAGCTCATAGGGGGGAAATCATACTGAGTGAGAATTTTATGAGGTGATAAATTTTTGGGTTTGTTTCATTTGGGGTTCTATTAAGGAGTGCCTCCATCATTTTCAGATTTGTTTATTTACTTTGACGCAGTAAACTACCTCTTTGGGGTTCTGCTTGTTCAATTCTTGGTCAGGTGAGTGACTGAGCAGGTCTGGCTGGGCCATTGATAGGGTGCTTCTCCTGACACAACATCTGGAATGTGGGGGGAGATTTTGTGTGTTTGTGCTAAGATGAGGCCCAAAATGGATGGATCTGTTGCTTTCTCACCAGGGACAGAAGGTGGGAGCCAGTAGCTGCAAGGGGTCCTCTGAGCCAACAGCAGCAGTCTGTTTCTTCTCTGGCTGCTAATGCCAATGGCAATAAGACTTTTGCCACCAGGAAGAAGCTATCAAGTTCAGTTGCTGTCTCACAGACCGCGGGTTGCTTGGTCCACCCCCAGCATTTGGAATTTGGCTACGTCCTTCCAAATTTATTTTTAGAGCCATACGAGCAATAAGACAGACCACATCCAGATGCAACGTTATGATTTATTATGGAAATGTGCCACAGAAAAGCCCAACCTTGTACATTTTTATCCTCTATTTCTTTGCAAGTCAGAGGGCTCGTGAAGCATTTGATTGTGGTATGGAACAAACCACAGTTTCCAGTTTCACCTGAAAAGAAACTGACCCTGGCGCCATAACCAGCGCTAGTTTCTTATATTCAAAATAATGTAGAAACTGCAGCTCACAAACAGAAGTTGCAGATTTCTTCCCCTTGTTTGGAAAAAAAATGAGGATGGGGCAAGTAAATCATGATGGGCTGCCTCCAACTCTGCATCCTTGGTTGACCTAATTATAGATCCACTGAATCAACTTGATCGTGGGAGGTCAATGCTTATGTAAGTCTCAATGATCCAGAGATTCTTAGTTAGGACTAACAACCGGATGTAGCCTATTGTGTTCTTGAGTGCCATGTGTCTCCTCTAATATTATGCTTCTGTATGCATATTCATCATCTAAGTGCTCTCAGCACAAGATAATGATTAGGCCTACATTCAATATTCTTTCAAAGATCAAACCTCAGAGGAACAGCCTATGAAGGGCAGTATGCTTGATCAGCTGTAGTTGAAGGACATGATGAAAAGGAGCAACAGGGAAAGGGAAGACAAATGTGGCCTGGAGGTCAATAAGATCACCTGAATGGTTAAAAATGCACAAAAGAAGTGCAACTCAGTTCAAAACTAAAATCCTCTTCTGATATCTAACTAAAGACAACATCTCAAATATTTCTAATACTGTGCACAGTACAATGCAGTCTACCATATGCAAGCAGAAGACTGACAGTCACAAATAGAGAGCTGGAGAAGAGCACAAATACTGAGCCCACAACCTCGTAGTAAGGCTACATTTTGTTTATCAAAAGGCACCTTAGCCTTTTAGCTATTTGTCTATTTTGTAAGTTACTTCACTTGGATGAAGAATTCACTAGACAGGATGGAGCAACTTCCAATCCATATCTGAATAGCAACTTTTCCCCATTACATTCATTATTTAATTAAATGGGAGTTGTAGAAACAAACATGCTGGCCAATTAGTTTTTATGTACAGCAGTTTAAACATAAGCAACTATGTATTCTGTATTGCTTAAGCAAAAAGCACAATATTCATATCTTTTATCCTTTGTATTCGACAAAGTCAGGAGAACTTTTAATACTAAAACATTAAAATAATCCATATAGAATTTTCCCTTAGACGCATTTAATACATACTGTTTACAATCTCTCTGTATATATATATCTCTCTATATATCTATATATATATGTACACACACATAATATACACAATGCATTTGTTTTTCACAAAAAAACCTTTTATAATATCCTTTTCTTAAAAGAAAGAAAAAATTAAGTATACCAAGAGAATAGGGCACATACACAAAAGTCGCATGTAGATACATGTTTTCTATCCACTTAGACTTTCTGCTGTGATTCAAAAGCAAGTACAGTATATAACGAAAAAAATCTTTTGAAATTGCTACTCTTTTTAGACTAAAAGTCTATTAGCATTTAAGGGAATTGCACTGAACATCAATATCTGCAAGAAAGGAAATATCTACAAAAGCAGCAACGTGTCCTGTGACTCTTTCAAGACTAACATATTTATTGGCTGCTATCCTGTTGGCACTGCTGCTGTTGAGTTTTTTATCTTTAATTAAAAATTTCATCTCCTCCAGGTTCTTGGGCTTTACTGGGGATCCCTTTTGAGATAGGGAAGGCTCTGGAGGTCGTATGATGGGGGAGCCTTTCCCCAATGTCATCAGCCTTATTATACAGTACGTGCAGAGTCATGACAAGAGCATTCCAGCCACTGCATCAGAAACGTGAATGGAGCAGAAGACTGTAATCCACAGGATCTTAAGCCCCAATAAATGTCAGTCTTCATGGGACTACAGGACTCTTTTTTGTTTTGCCCTTTCAAAATCTACAAGCAGGTAGAACTCCACATCTTCAAATTTAGAGAAGATAACTGTTTGCAGTACTCACAGTGCATTGGTTTCTCTTCCGAATCTGTGGTAACCTAAGCACCTAGAGCTCATATCATCTTTTACAATGTTAATAATAAATGTTTTGGGGGAAATCAAAATATGTAATCTACTTGAAAGATGAGATGTTTTCCAAATATTTTGAAACAATGTCGGTTATTTATGGTCAGCTGAACCCAATTTACACACTATTAAGGGCACTGAAGGTGCTTTCTACTGTTTTAATTTTTTTTAAAGGTAAGTGTTCACATATGCCAGCTGCATACATTTTCCCACTTGGTCAGCACTACCCTAAGACAGTGAGAATCATGCAGGAAAGAGCCTCCTCCTGCTGGTCTCACCCAGCTTGTTGATACATTTAATGTTCTGTCTCCCACTCACTGATATTTTCAAGCAGCGTGGGACTGTGGACCACAAGGAAGCACCACCTGTGGTCTGCATGTGACAGAGAAAAAAACAGGATGAGTTGGGAAGACAAAGTTTACATGGTAATCGGGAAAGGTTTACTTAAGTCACCGAGAAAATGCTGCTACAATTCACTTAAGGTGTACTTTAACAGTAAGACCCATTAAAGGTTATCTAGATCTTCCTTCTTGTTTTGTTTGTCTTCAGCTAAAGAATCTTGCTACTTATGAACAACAGTAACAACAACAACAAAAATCAGCATTTGGAGTCTCCTTTCCATCCACCACAAAATGTGAAGTTGGGTTGAAGACGCAGCGTGGCTCCAGCCGCTTGCTCACAATACTTTCTATTAAAGCATACATTCTAGCGCATTATATTTGTCAGGTTTTAACCAGATTTATTTTTGGAATTATTGCATTAGTAAGTATCTTTAAATATTTGACACTTTATACCCAATCCACCTAATCAAACAGCCAGCACGCTACGAGTACATCAAACATTACCTTCTGTACATTTATCCAACTGTTTGGTACCAAAAATTTGAAGATGAAAATGCTACGTATCCTATGATTTCAAGTTGCATGAACCACCAAATTCTGAGGTTATTCTACTGAAATTATATGAATTAAATTATCTAAGAAACAGGTTGATAAATCAGTATCTACCCACATTCTATAGACACTGAGCTCTTGGCTACTTTGTTGTGGCTCTTCTGCTTCATCACATTCTTAGCTGAGGCTCCCATTTTGCCCAAAGCCAGCCTGGACAAATTCTTCAAAATTAAAAATGCTTCTTCTATGAGCCATTTAAAGACGAGAGCATTTCTTAGCTCTCAGCACTAGCTGAGGGCTTCCAACTCCAACAACCCTTTAATTTAGAAAAGAGCACCCTGCCTGCCAGGGGAAAAAATCCTAAACAAGTACTAACATTCACTGAATTAAAGGGCATGAAAGGAAGCATCCTGCCCTTGTCTTTTCTACAGCTTGTTGTATATATACATGGCAGCTAGACGAGAAGTATTGCATCATACAAAGACCTTAGCAAGTGCATCTGCTCCCGCACTGGCAATGTAACATTTGGAGGGGTGGAATGCCACATCGTGGATAGATTCATCGTGTTTTTTGCGATGAGCGGTGAACTCTTGAATGCAGGTCTTGCTTTCAAGATTCCATAAGCGTATTGAACAGTCGTGACCTAAATTTGAAGAAAAAAGAAGGGCAAAATCTTTTAGATTTGCAGTCAACTTTAGAGTTAGTTAAGAGACACAAAGAAGGAACATGGGATATACTCACTGCCTGACATCAAGTACAAGCCATTTGGGTCAACAGCTAAGCTTGTGACTGCGTCCAAGTGGGCGACCATGGAATGAATCAGTTTTCCTATGAAATGAAAAATGTGGTTTTATTTCCTTAACATTATATCTTAAGTCAACGTGTTACAGATCTTTACCTGTATTCATGCAAATTGGCACCTGTATCAAAAAGTTGAGGCTAGGTATACTACCTGTTCTGATTCTGAGTATTCTCTACCTTCCCCCTCCCTCTGAAAGTCATCAACTGGCCATGGCTCTGCATTCATTGATTGGTTTTATTTGTGGTGCATTGGCCTAAATCTGTACTTTCCGAACATGCCTGGAAAATCTTGCAAATAAGGGTATGGATTAAAAGGAAAGATGCACTTAACTTTAAACTTTACTTTATGCTTTAATGCTTTTAAGTTACAGGCTTTATCTTTACCATGTGGCGCAGTGGTTAAATGCCTGTACTGCAGATAAAACTGTGCTCATGACCTGGGGTTCAATCCCAGGTAGCTGGCTCAGGGTTGACTTAGCCTTCTATCCTTCCGAGGTCGGTAAAATGAGTACCCGGCTTGCTGGGGAGGGGGAGCAATGTGTAGCCTGCATACTGTAATTAAAACTGTAAACCTCCCAGAAACTACATGAAGTGGTATGGGGCAGTATACAAGCAGAACACTTTGCTTTATACCTGCCACAGTGATTTCCTTTCCTTGCTACCCCCTAGCACCCCACTTTTTCCTTCTCCCAGTCAGTCAGGGATGGAGCAGCCTGATTCTGGGAAACAATCCACACACACACACACACACACACACACACAGAGAGAGAGAGAGAGAGAGAGAGAGAGAGAGAGAGAGAGAGAGAGAGAGAGAGAGAGAGAGAGAGAGAGAGAGAGAGAGAGAGAGAGAGAGAGAGCTTATTTGCTGAAAAACACCAGAAACTGCTTGGGGTGTGATCTGTCTTAACAGCCACAATAACACCTGGCTTCTAGAGGGAAAGGAATAAGAAAAAGAAGACTGGGTGTTCTTGGCACACTGCACACACCCAGCATCCTAGTTCATGATGGCAACACTTCACTATTGGCATATTAGTGTGTGTGGGGGGGAGAAAATGCACCACATGGAGATAAAGTAGTTATAGATGCATCTCTTTGTAATGCACAATCATTTCAAAAGGGCACTTCAATGTCTTTCATTGCAAATGTGCATGCTGTTCGCTAGCGTCAGAATCCCCACCTTAAAAACAGCCAGGATTCTACAGGCGTCTGTATTAGGATTGGATAACCTAACACACACTATTTCAAAAAGCTGCAGGAAAGGTTTTGACTGTGTGCCTGCCTGGCCATGTGCCCAACTGTACAACCGAGGCACGCCCGAATACTTTGTACATCAGCTCCAATTAGCCACAGCAAGTTATGCAAACCTGACAAAAATGGCAATAGAATTCTGACCAATATTATTTTGTATTGAAGTTGAAGGAAAAAAATCAGAAGTGGGTTCTTATTTAAATGGGTACAAAATGGACATGTACCATCCATCGGTTGTAAAGAGCACTCAATATGTTTTGATCACAGTTGCCACATGAACAAAGTATATTATTCAAGTGTTTTCACCATAGTTAATAGAACAAATAGATGAAGCCCTGTTTTCACTGGAAGCAGAAAACCATATAAGCACTGAATACAGTTTGTTAGATCAGAGCAAACCAAACTCATCCTAGAATACTGGACACTCCATTTGTGTATCAAGAAAACTTTACTGTGTCAGAATTCCCGGGTAGCTCAATCAGAAGGCTTTTCAGGTACAGATGGGATGCCACAACATTCAGGTGGCTCAGGAACCCTTCCTCACCTCCTCAGATACACTGAAGAGATGACACTGAGACATGGTGACTGATGAATAACAAATTCTTGTAACTGGTGGTGGTGGATAGAGCTTGCTTACCTGTGTTATTGTCATAAAATTTGATGTGTCTGTCCTCATGGGCTGTGATACTGATTGGAAGAGTTGGATGGCTGATTATTTTGTTTATTTGGCAAGAACTACCTGTTAAAGGAATAAACATACACACATCAATATTTCATTAAACAATCATTAATCTACAGAAGCACGTGAAAGACTATTTATTGTCTGGTTCAGCAGGCCAATGCAAAGCAACTTTCAAGGACCAAAGTAGCCTCCTCTAACCAACTGCATCTTATAATTCAACATTTTATAATATTTCAGCATTTGTTTTTTGAAAGCTGTTTTCCCTGTATATATATACACACACATATAATGTCAGTGTACAACCTGTGTACACTGAAATTGACTGAGCTGAAAGCTGGGACAGACTTTATACAAATGTGCTGGTGAATTGTGTTTCTTCCTTTCAATCACAGTAGCATGCAAAGTGCAGACAGATTCACATGCCTCAAATATCATTTTAAAGTTCAGGTGCATCTTCCTAAACAACTCTTCCTTCACTCATCTCACAGCAGAGGAGACAGAACTGAAGCACAAGCACTGTTGTAGAGCCTGCTTCTCTGTCGCACATTCACTGATATCCAGGTATCTCCCAGAATTCTGATGCTCCATGATGGCGAACTCTCCAAGTTCTCTTGCTCGTCTAGTTTGTATCCTCTAGGAAGGGATCTTTCTCAATCTGTGCCTGATTCTATCTCTCCTTTCCAACTCTAAGACCAATGAAAGCTTTTTCCTCTGTCCCTCCGGTTTGCTATTCTCTTTTGTCACTTCACACATAAGCTGCATCAAAATTGGTATTGAGTATTCAGGCCCCATTAAGAGAGCCCAATGTTCTGAAACAATTTAAAAATTCCCTCAAGTGACCCAACCCTCAATATACCAATGAAAATCCTACTTTCAATACGCACCAGTGTCTATGTTAGATTCCAGCGTAAGAATGCGTTGTCTTGTCTCCATGTTAAAAATGCTTGTACGACCGCTATTAAATGATGCTACCATGTGGCTTGGGTCACTGCTCACAAGGTCTACAGAAGATGGAATCCCCATTTCTATAAAAGTAAATAACATCAGAAAGGGTTACCAGAAGCTTATTTCATTAGCTTGAAGACATCAGCTGTATTCATTCAGCCTGGTGGCACATTTTGCATTTCAAAGATAGAACTTATCATTGCATTTTATTTGCCAGTCTATAGCTGAGTGGCCCGGTCCCCCGTTTATTCCATAAGAAAACACACAGGCAGCGTTCTGTAAGGAAGGGACACAACTCGACTGGTTATAGCAGCAACCAAATGGATCCAAGGCACTGAGAGACTTGCCTGCTTCTTGATGCTGCTACCCACCAGCAATCCACACGGAAGACACAAAGGTGTATGCCGCTCCATGCCTCCCTACCAGCTGGGGACGGTGGCCGATCTCTAGCTCCTGAGCTAAGCCAATGTTGCCCCAGCTCCCATTAAGAGCATCCCTTAATTTCCAGAAGCCGGTGGACCTGCCTGTGGTCCGTCAACACTGCCTGGATCCACCACAATGCCCAAATTATTACAAATGCTGCTCCCGGCTGGCATATTTTACATTTCAAATATAAAACTTATCATTTCACTTTATTTCTAGAAAATGAATTTCATTATACTGCATAAATACTGCTAAAGTGTTTATTTAAATAAATACTATTGAAGTATAAGTTACAACACAAGCGTTATTGGAATATATCAAAGAAGCTATCACCTCACTGTTAAATACCCATTAACGTTCTTATTAAACAAACAAACAATCATGATCTCTGTATTTTGATGCTATGTTTAAATATTTGCTCTCTCTCTCTCTCTCTCTCTCTCTCTCTCTCTCTCATTATATCTGAGGAAGTGTTGTCCACGAAAAGTCACATTAAAATATAACAGCCTTTAAGACTTGTTTGTGTGTTCTTTTCTTTTATTTTTTACCTATAATATTAAAGAAAATATGTCAATAAGTGTTCTTAGTCATCTGCATAACCATTTATCCTTTAAAACACAGGAAACAAAGGCAATTTTATTCTGATCTTGGAGAGAGATAAACACAATTTCAGAACTGCAACTTCATTAAAGCTTTGGGAATAGTATGTTTTCTTAGTTTTTATTTACAACATTGTTACCTTGAAGTTGTAAATAAAAATTAAGAGAACATGCTATTCTCAAAGCTTTAATTAAATTACAGATCTGTAGTACTATCACTTTTCCATTGTGTGCTAAAAGCAATCCTTTTAAATTAAATTAAACCATTTTGTCATTACATCTCTACGGAACTGCTGGCTATTTAAAAAGTGACTGTAAAATGTTCTAAACTGCGGAATATTAATCCATACCTTGACTATCATTAAAAATACTCAACGCTGGTGAGATCTCCAAAGCTTTCCATAAACGTATAGTGCCATCTGCTGAACAGGAGAGCAAGCGCTGGTGCACTCCACTGTAAACTAAACCCCACACGGCATCTGTGTGGCCCACGTAGGTGCCTCTTAAGACAGAAGGATCTGTGAACAAATTACAACTATCAAGATAGGATCAAAGTACTTTCAGAACATGGGGAGCTGTTTTTTAATGAGTCAGATCACTGACTGAAGCCGAGAAATATCAACACTGATCAGCAGGGGCTCTCCAGCGTTTCAAGAACTTTTTTCCAATCCTGCCTTTAAGGACAACCATTGAATCTGGGACATAGTGAACAAAGCAGAACCTTGTTTTAGCATGCAAAACATACACACACTTATGTCCTTCACACCTCTTTGCCTTATTAACTATGTTCAAGTCCCAGTCGCTTTTTAAAAATGTCCCATCCTAGCAGCAGAATTGTTGATGACACTCATTACAAACTCATTAGCTACCCAAATCTATAAGTACTTTATGGTCCTGTTCTGCAGTTTTCCCCCTATGTTAAGATTCAAGCTGCTATATAAGGCTCTTTCCAAGCCATCACTCTTTCACATAATGCCTTATCTATCTAGCATTTCCATGCCACCAAGTTCTTGTCACATTTTGATGCATGGCATACCAATTACGAAAAATTATTTCCAGTGGTGCTTCAATTATACTCAACTGTTGCTTTGTTCGTTTTAATTCGCAAAGATTTAATCAGTCAAAATTAAAGACACTCACCATAAGAATCATATGGGTCAACATTTGGATTTGTAGTATTCCAACCTTGAATGAGACCATCAGTTCCCCCGCTGTAACACTGTTCGCCATTATTACTCATGACTACACAAAGCACTGGACTGCTGCAGAAGAAAGTGTATCAGAACAATATTGATTGAATAAGGTTTACTTCAAATGGTGAACTGTAGTTCCATCTACACAAATATCTAATGACAAACACTTGAAACCACATACAGTGGACCCTTGTATAACAAACAGCTTGTATAACATAAAATTTGTACAACATAAAAAATTCCAGAGATAGGGGAAATTTGCTTAACATGGGGAAAATCTGTACAACATAAAATGGGATTACTCCATTTTCAATGCAACCCTATGGGAATTTGTATAAAGGAAAATTTGCTCAACATAAATTCATTTGGAATGAATTAATTCCTTTATACAAGGTACCACTGTATGTAACTATTTGTCAATTGCTTTTGTAAATGAAGGGTCAGTTCCCATTGGGTCTAAACTCAGTTCTTAGCCCCTGCTAGGGTAGATGAAGAGACCTTGTCAAGTCAATGCCTATTCCATTCATTCAATGGGTATATTCTAGATGTAACTAGATTTAACCTACTGATGAAGGAACTCTTTTGAACTCTCCCATACTATTCCATAACTGCTGGAAGAGGTCATTCTTCTTTCTCCAGACCCATCCAATTTCTTCTGAAGGCTGAAGTAAATATTGGGAATGGATAATGCATAGCAAAGTACTGTTACTATACAATCTGGAAGAAGGGAGCAGTAGCAATAGAAGCTAATGCAATCCACATGGCCACCAACTAAACTGCAGTAGAGATAGCCCCAAACATCTGCCTGAATGCAGTTTCTATCATGCAACAGTGACCCTTTAGCAAGAAGCAATTACATAGCATACTAGATACTAACTAACTAACTAACTGAACTACTAAATACATGGCAAACCCAGCTCCAGCTACCAAATTAATCACCATGTAACTATTGCATATAGTCTGTCAACTGACAGTTCACCCCACAAGTTCATTGTAGTTGTGTGCATACCAGTAAAACCAGGTGCCATTTATTCCTCAACGTTTACTTACTTATGTGCTCTGAATGTATAGATAGGTTCAACATCAAGAGAGGCACTCCTAAACGAAAAAGAAAGTAAAATCACAGGTTCAAAGATTTGTAGAATACAAAGCACTAGAAAACACTTCATAAGATAGTCAAATTCCTTTAAACTGGGATGAAGGACATCGTTTTATTTTCTATAAATATGTTAAATACTCATTTTTAAAATTACATGTGGGCTTCTTCCACACTTTTTGATGGTCTATGCAACTCTTGGAGAGAAATTATATGGCTTACAAGCTAGTATTCACAGACTAATTCTAGTAAAAATAAATTATGGCTGGTTTTCATAATTCTACCCGTGTTATTTCTTCACTTGCTATGAGTGCTAAGACTCTTGAGATAGAACCTAACGCTGAAGGCTGGTGGCTCCCATAGGAATTCCAAAATAATCCAAAATAAAAAATGGCATGTGTTTTGGAACAGAAGCAATATTGTTTAGGCACACTAAACTGGATGTAGACTTTCACTCAGTAAAAATGTACCATCACTAATATGAGTTGAGGCTATTTTTAAAATATTCTCTTTCAGCCCTCAGAGTCATCTCTTACACTCTTTTGGAAGGTTGGGCAAATCTCCAGAACACACCAATCAAAGTACACCACCCAGAGTTCCTCTGGAAGACAAGCGGTATAGAAATAAAAATAAATAAATAAATAAATAAATAAATAATCCTGGGGGATGCAGAGAAAACTGGAGAAGTGCAATCTTATTTCCTTTAATCATTAGGAAACCAGTTCCATGTCTTAGTTCTTCTCAAAAGCACAAGGAGCGGGCTGAGACTTGCTATAACTTTGCTTTAGTAAATCTTCCATGACTGAAGAACAGTGGTACTCCGGTTTACAAATGCCTCGATTAAAGTAATTTTCGCATCATGAAAAGAAATCTGTTTAAAATAATGCCTCCATTTATGCTTTTTCTGCCTGGAAAACCCTGGTTTATGCATTTTCTGAAAGACTTCATTTCCCAGGATGCATTGCGCCCCTGTGTGGTTCTGGTTTACATAATTTTGGGTTTATGAAGCATCCATCCAAATGGATTAATTTCAGAAACCGGCGTACCGCTGTATACGCAAAACCAGATCTAAAACAGGCATGTTGGTGCCAGGTTTTTTTCACCATATACCCATCATGTGTATTTATAATTCACAAACTCACTTTTTTGCTGGAGATGTTTTTTGCAAATTCCACATTTTTAATGTATGGTCTTCTGATGCTGTAATTAACACTGGTTCAGCTGGATGGAACGCCAGACCTCTGATTCCATCAAAATGGCTCCTTAAAGTAAACTTGGGATTCCAAGTCTTTCTCAGGGCATCTTTATTATTTGATATCTGTCACAACAAAAGCAACAGGCAGAAAGAAGGTAAAAATACAAATTATATACCTCACTTTTTTGGTTAACAGATAGACAAGATTAAGCACTTAGAAAAGTACCAAGTTAAAACAGAGATGTGACTGATGCTATTGTCTCTAGTACAGCAATTCATCAATATCAAAAGCAGTTGAGACACTCGCTTCCCCAAAACAAGACCTCTATAACCAGTATATTTTTTTCATCTCAATCACGTAATCTACCAAACAGCATGTGATGTAAGTGTATTCCTGCACTGAGCAAGGTGTTGGACTCAGTGACCTTATAGCCGCCTTCCAAATTCATTGTTTTAAGATTTTATGAATAAGTGGTCTCTTTTGAAATAAATAATTTTATTATCTAATATCCAGATATGCAAAGTTACTACCCTTGTTCCTACAAGTAAGCTCCACCAGTGAAGAAACTCAGATCATCTCATCAGTTTCTCTATATTGAAACTGTATATTTGCTTTCCCCTTTACATAATAGACCAAATACTTCTTGTCATTTACTGTCAATTCTAGGCCCATCTAATCCAGCTTCCTATATCTCCGGAAGCGCAGGAGACTAGATATCTGTCTCCTGATACCACTCCCCTGCATCTGGCCCTTGAAGTACCCTGGTCTTAAACCTGGTGATTACCCATCTCCATCATGGTTTGTCACCTGTGATGGACTTTTCCTCCAGGAATCTGTCCCTTTTGAAAGCATCCAGGCCAGATGCCATCACCACATCCTGTGATCATACTGGGCAGCAGAAGGTAGAGTTGGTGTGCAAATGTAGCTAGTAATTATAAAAATTCCTGACTGATATGATACTTTACTATTCCATTTATGTTTAACCTTCTAACAGTATGAGATTGCTCTATGTAGATAGACGGGAAGAACCATGAAATAGCACTTACATCGTAAGTCAGTGAATCTGCCTCATTGGCGACGGTAAGTCCTGCCAATTCGCCAAGGCCAAGCTCATTTTCAAGGGCTTCATCTGCTCCCATGATGAAAGATTTTCCAGAGGAAGGAGGGAATGTTAAAGCTTCGACTGAAAGAGAGAAAAGGCAAGTATGTGCTCTGCAAAAACAAAAATTACACACAAGAAATTCAACGAACCAACTTCATTTCAAGAAACAAAATGAAACTAACATTTTGGTCTTCCTAGATAACAACAAAAACCTGAAAACTTCATTCCAGAGGTGGCAGGAGTATGTATGTATGTATGTATGTATGTATGTATGTATGTATGTATGTATGTATGTATGTATGTATGTATGTATGTATGTATGTATGCATTCATTCATTCATTCATTCATTCATTCATTCATTCATTCAAGGCCAAAAAGGTTTGACTGAAGTTTAGTGTGGTTTCCTGATTCAAAACCTCCCAAACCCTTCCATGTGGATACAAAGGTAGTACCAACTGGCATACTGTACCTCTATGAGACCTTTAGTGACCCTGTTTAGCCTGATCCAGCTGCCTTTGGATACTGTAACACACTCTATGTGTAACTAACTGTCTTTAAAGATTGTTCAGAGCCTTCAGTTGGTCCAAAATGCTGTGCCAGATTAGTTAAAACAGCACAGAACTTGCCTGTTATGACAGTTTTACTAGTTACCAATTTGGCTCTGAGTTTAATTCAAAATGCTGGTTAAACAACCTCATATGACTTAAGTTCAGGATTCATATATTATCATATTTTCTAGACTTTAAGATCTGCAGGGTCTTCTCTAAATCTCATCATCTTCAGAGACATATTTAGTTAAAAGATAAGTGTTCTGCTTATATACCACCCCATAGTGCATAAAGCACTCTTTGGGTAGTTTTCAATTTAATTATGAAGACTACACATTGCCCCCTCCCCCAGCAAGCTGGGCACTCAGAAGGATGGAAGGCTGAGTGAACCTTGAGCCGGCTACCTGGAATTGAACCTCAGGATATGAGCACAGTTTTAGCTACAGTACAGCAATTTCACCACTATGCCATGAGGCTCTTTCATGGCTGTTCCCATGAAAACACTGAGCCTCTTGCCAAGAGAGGCTAAGATGACTACCTTCTTGATACATTCTGCTGGGTTAACAAAAAAGCTTGTGTTCCTCAGCAGACTGACTAGAAGAGGCAGGAGTTTGCACTTTTATATTTTTAATTATAATTATTTTTAACTGAGCTGTTTTAAATTATTTTTAAATTTTAACAGTTTTTAGAATATTAACTGTGTCCTCTGTTAATATGAAAACTGAATTACCAGTACATTTTAATGGCATTTTATAGACATTTATATACACCTATTTGGAGTTGCCATAACAGCTTCTCCCTCTACTTCCCCAGATATTTCTTTAATATATTTTAACTTAATTATTACAACCATAGGTCAGCTATGTTACGATATACAAGAATAAGACACAATGACAAAACATGTGCTTATGTTTTAATACCTAAAACATTGTTTTTATTTGCATTCACTTTTTAAATTATATTGTAAGCCGCCTTGGTTCCCCATTTTTGAGACAAAGGTGGACAGAAAACAAACAGGCAGCCAAATTGCCTGGATAGGTGCTCATTTCCATGAGACAAAAATACTTAATTATTGTATTTCACTATAAATACCTGACAATTAACAGAAATTAAAAGCAGATAATTTAAAGCTAATGAAGCCCACATAAAACATTTGATTTAATAGAGCCTTCTTTGTGGTGACACCACTATTGTGGAATACTCTCTACAAAGAACACCATCAGATGCCAATGTTCTTTAACTGTTACACTGAGCTACAAAATAGAGTTGTGGCAAGGGGTGATAAAGCTGCAGCCCAGGTGGCTCATCAGAAACTACATCTCTCTGTGGAGAAGCTTCCTCCTGAGCAACCCAGTTCATCACCAGCCTTCTCTTCTCCAGGCTAAAAATGCAGCATTATCTCAGGCTTTCCTCACAGGGCTTGGTTTCCAACCCTCTTATCATTCTAGTTGCCAGCTTGCAGACATGTTTCAGTTTCTCAACATTCTTTTTAAACCTGTGAGGCCAAGAACTGGACACGAGTCTAGGTGATGACTCATCAAAGCAGAATAGAGTGGTACTACTATTTCCCTTGATGTGGACACTGCACTTCTGTTGATACACCTTAGTACAGCACTTTTGCTAATGCATCACACTGTAGACTCATGTTCCTCTTGTGATCTACTAAAACCCCTAGACTGATTTCACATGTATTACTTACAAAACAAGTTTCACCCATCTGAACTTCAAAATAGTACAAAAACAAGCAAGAAAACAAAGATCCTGATCCCATCACCTGCAATTGGCAAGTCTTCTCTACTGAAACCAATGTGGCTGAAAGGCATTTAGTGTTGGCTGGATCATAACCTAAATACTTTTGTAAGTAAAATACTATATTTGGAATCCTAAGAAAATCAACCAGTATGTTTCCTTCAGGGATTATATTTTGAATTTATATAGCAGAAATACAAAGGTTCTAAATTTCTGCAGAGATTTACAAAGATATTTTGCCTCTCTCAAGAACTTCTGTAATTAGCCAAAATTTGTAAAAGAGCACTCCCAAGGTGCATCATCCAGATGAGTTCATTTTGTCAGATGAGTCATGGCAACTGGACTTCATTTCTTGTGAGATCAAAATGTTTCACTACTCATCCAAGTAACTTCATTCAGGCCATTGTCCACCTAACAAGCCTATTCAGACCAGGGTGATGTGAAATCAAGGTGAACTAGAATTTGGAGGTCTTGCATCAATATTCCTTCGACTGATGAAGCTTATCGGATGAGTAGTGAAACATTTTGAGCTCACAAGAAAAGAAGTCCAGTTGCCATGACTCAACTTCCAGATGAACTCACCTGGATGAATGAGACTCTTTACTGATGTTTTGTCAGCTGATGGATCAAGTGGAAAAGCAAGCACCTAGGTGTCCAACTGTGAAGCAAACATGAGATGAAGGAAAATGTTCTGGCCAAAAGGAAGGGACTTTTCTTCACCCAAGTGTTGCCAAGTGATATTTTACCATTTCATATCTATCTGTAAGTATGAGGAGTGTCAATTTCTGCATGATCTGCACTTGTTACATGAAGCTCTTCACCTCCATATCTCAGTAAGAAGCCAGCAGCAGATGTTTCATTCACAAGAACAAACACATGACAAACTACCGTACTTTTCGCCCTGTAAGATGGGCAAAATTAGGCCATAAGACGCACCCTAGTTTTTAGAGGAGAAAAACAAGAAAAATGTTTAGCGTAATGTTTTATGGCGGGGGAAGGGGAGGCTGGCAAACAAAGTAATTGGAGCTGTGGAATCCAAGCTGCAAAAGGGGAGGCTTGCAAATGAGGTAATTGGGGCTGTGGTATCCAAGCTGCAAAAGGGGAGGTTTGCAAACCAGATAGTTGGAGCTTTGGGATCCAAGCTGCAAAAGGGGAGGCTTGCAAACAAGGTAATTGGAGCTGTTGAATCCAGACTTCAGAAGGGGAGGGCAGAGGCTACCTGGAGACCTCTTTGAAAACAAGGTGATTTTTGACTGGGAAATCTTGGCTGCAGAAGGGGAAGGGTGGGGAAAGGCTCCCTGGAGGAAACAGGGTGATTGGAACTGCGGAATCCTGGCTGCAGCACGAGATGGGAGAGGCTCCGTGCAGGTATCTTATCTCTAAATGAAAATCTGTGATATACATGTAGCAGGGACTGCTATATTTGCTCTATAAGACGCACAGACATTTCCCCTTTCTTTTGAGGGTGGGAAAAGTGCATCTTATAGGGCAAAAAATATGGTATATTTTATATTACAAAAATATCCAACCAGCACTTTCAGTGAATGGGGAGCACTAAGCTGCTGCCTCAGCAGACTACAAGACCACTATCAGGTAGCATTTAAAGACAATCACATGTTTCGGTTCGTCAGCACTCAGCACCACATACAACTAGTATATCTTCTCCACTGATAACAGCTCAAAATTGCCATCCTGACAGCTGGGGATGGCTGTGCATAAATCCCCACTGCAATATATAGTACTGGTTTAGATACATGGCCCCTTCATTAGAGTATTGGTGAACCCACTAGTTTTGCAAATTTTGAGGAATTTACGTGGAGGTAACTCTAAAGTAAAATTTATGTCACATTGTGTTATAATTTGCAAGATCTGTAAACATAATTCTTTACTATTTTACAGTTGAACAGTAATGTTACAGAACATGACAGTAAGATGCTCAAGTCTAATCTATCAACTCCTGAAAAACTGGTAGAAAACAAAATGACCTCCAGCATTAGCCATTTTTCAATCTTACTGGATAAGAGACATTTACTATTAGAACTAGAAGCTGGCTTCCCATCTCAAAATTAGTCAACTGATACTTGAGATAGAAAAAATCAGAATGAATGCACATTTAGTTTGTATAAGGAATAGTGCATTAGTTCTGCACAAAATAATTGTAGAATATTTGTATACTGCAAGTGTGCAAAACAGAGTCTGCACCGTCCACTCTGAAGATGTACGGTTCATTTAATTTCTTGAATAATTTATTTAGAAACTTCTAATTAGTTTAAAAACGATGGCTTCCAAAATAACGAGATGGCAGACTTTGACAGATATTTTACAAACAAAAAACAAAGAACATCCAAACACAAATATAAATGTTAATGCATAAAAATTACAAGTGAGAGGCAGGTGTGACCCTTTCTCTTGACACCTCAGCTACGTTTACTGCTGCTGTGACACGTGTCATCTAAAAGTAAAAGCTATCTCTTGCTTCAGAATTATTTTAACCAGACATGAATATAAGATTATAACTATGTCATAAAACCTTATATATCTAGTATTTAAACATGCATGCAATTATGCACGCATGTGTGCATGTACACACTTCTTACCCTCATCTGTTCTGTTTATCTCTTGTTCAATAAGCCGGGAGGTACTGGGTCTGGTGGATGGCACAACAGATGGCTGTAATGCAGGCAAATCATCAACATCTCTCAAATTAGCAAGCATATCTTGTAGTTTTGACCTATTGGGCCCTGGTGAAAATTTACAAAAAAAATGTACAGAAGTTTTACAAATATTAATAAGAGCAGTACAGCCATTAAGACATGTTATTCCGACATGAATGACCATGAATGCTATTTTTAAAGACAATGTAAATTAATTAATGAGCCTAACTTCTCAGCAGTAACTATATTTAAGACATGAAATGAAGTATTTCGAAAAGGAGGTGGAGATAACAGAGGTTTCTGTGTACACACACTCACACACTTTTCCACTACATGGATTTGAACAAAAATGTGAAATAATCGAAATGACTTGAAATGATACAAGAAAACTGTTTTAAGTTTTCCAAATGCAGTAACACTTGTGAATTATTTTTTTGCACAAGTTTTGTAATAAAAAACACTGTATATAACTGTAGTGTTATTTCTTGAACTACAGTCCAAAAAAACCAACAACCAAAAGACAGTTACTCAAAAAACGAAACAAGAAATAAAAGCAAGAGTCAGTGTTTTTTTTGTTCTCCCTAAAACTATATGTGGTTGAAAACCCATGCCCTCCTCAACACTTACCTGCATTTTGCTCCATCATTTTCCCACATCCCTGTTTTGACTGTTTTATATAGGACTGAGGTTGAAACATATCTTCGGTAGTTTTTCCTGTTGTAAGTTTAATTAAGAATGGGAAAATATCTTACCCACAGTCCATAACTGTTTTTCCTAATCTAGTAAATATAGTTATCGCTAAGCAGTTCACGCGTATACTAACAGATCTGAAGTAATTTTACTACAGTCTTTCAAAAACAAAGACCTTGTGCCAGTTAGTACACAATTCGAATCCTATCATAATAATGAAAATTCTTAATACTAAATTAACATTATGAGTATTTGCTTCAGACAAAATATAAAAGAAGTGTATCCCTAACTGGACATGTGGAAAGACAAAAAAATTCTACTGACAGGTACATGAATGACTGATTACAATTATAAAGTCTTCACAGCATACAATTAATATCTACACTGTACTATATTTTATTTATCACCTTTATTCCATTTAATGAAACAAATCCATCTAAGTTTTTTTTTTCCTCCTGAAGAGGCTTAACCCTTGCAATGACATAAAGCTGCTCTACTGTACTCAACTTATTACTTGTCACATCACAAAAGTCGATGGTGGAAGCCTTTTCCCTTGTTGACATATTTAAACTCAGGTTCAGAAAGAGCTCTGCTGGTTCTCCATAATGTAGCTAGTATTTTCTAGTTAAAGGTGGGGGAATTTTACTTTAAACTCCAAATGTATTTATTCCACACAAGTGGCAATAAGGCAATTTGTATAGCAGTGGTGAACAATTGTGCCAAGTCCCCCACTCTAATGATGAGTTTAACAGCTTGTTACCTCTCAGAACAAGCAAGCACAGGCCTGCATGTCGGTGACTGGCAGTTCCCTAGCTTTTGTGATCTCAGAGAGAAAACAAAAGAAGAGGATTGTGTCCAGAGTTTGTATCTAATGGCTGCAGAAAGAGAAAGTAATGTGAAGAGTAGGGTTTGTATACAGAGGATGCATCTGGTGGGGCCACTGTGAGATACAGGAAGCTGGATTAGATGGGCCTTTGGCCTGATCCAGCATGGCTCGTCTTATGTTCTTATGAGGAGAAACTACCAGGCAGCAGAATCCTGAACTGCTGAGGCAGCAATGTGGAGATATTCAGAGGTACTGATAGGAGTGAAGGAAGAGCAGCTGCACAACCTGTCTTCCATTTGCTCAAGTACTGGATGCAAGCCACCTTTCTGGCAGAATTTCTTTCCAGTGCATTCAGCACAGAGGTGTGTGCAAGCAAGCCTATATTACATTCTAATTATCCACAACTCCTGCAGCCTGTGTTATTTTGTGGCAGTTGTGGCACAACCTAAGACCCTCACGTTTTATATACTGATAAGTGACTGCATATAATAACCCTCAACATTGGACCCAAATTGTGGGATACATGTTTGAATGGTTTGGAAGATGACCAAGGGGTCAACTTTGTCTGATCATAGAAACACGACAACTGACAAAATCAGAGTACCTGATAAAGAACTTTCATTAATGTCACAATTGTTGAGGAACAGGAGTAAGAATATCTCCTTTGGATCTAAATGTTGGAAGAGGCATGAGAATATCCCTTTTGAAGAACATGTGGGTAATGGGGTGGTGGTGGGGAGAAAGGGTTAGATTTCTCTGATCCACTTGAAAGCCTTCCTTTTAGCCTGGTGACTTTCCCCTTACTAACGCATTTGGATTAGCTGACATAAGCTTACTGTTTGCAAATAAAGTACAATAGTACCTCTTAAAACAAATTTTAATTCGTTCCACGGGTCGATTTGTTTAAAGAAAATTTTGTCTTACAAAATACGATTTCCCATAGGAATACATTGAAAATTGATTAATCCATTCTGGGGGCTATGGGTTGCTTCATTATATGAAAATTTTGTCTTACAAAATGCAGTTTCCCATAGAGGTGCATTGGGAATGGATTAATCCATTCCGGAAACTAGAATAAAGAAAAAATAACCGTTTTTTCTTTCCTGAGTACATGTGGAACGTTTTTTTATCTTGTGAAGCATCCCATAGGGAAATTATTTTCATGTGAAGCATGCATATTCCCGCAAATTTTTTCTTCCTACAAGTTTTTTGTCTTAGAGGTATTTGTCTTAAGAGGTACCACTTGTAGGAGGGAAGCTGCCATGAGGTAACATAAACAGCTCCAAAAGAGTGGCTAGCCCTCAAATGATATTTAGGGGAGAGGGAACTATGGATAACATTTTGAAGGATATTTTGCAAAGTAAGAGAACTATTCCAATACATTACTTATTGCTTTTGCTCAATGGCACCAAGTGCATCTTCATAACCTAAAACCTAGGTTAATAAATCCCAATATAATTAATTCACATCCTTCTTGTCACGCCACAGCATAACACTATGAATGGAGCTAAACTCGTGATGCTTAAGAGAGAGAAAAACAAAGGACTCAAAGAACATCTCTTCTGAGAGAAAATGTTAGTTTTTCTGAAGAGCCTCATGGCACAGTGGTTAAACAGCTGTACTGCAGCCAAGATTGTGCTCACAACCTGGGGTTCAATCCCAGGTAGCCAGCTCATTGTCGACTCAGTCTTCTATCCTTCTGAAAATGACTTGCTGGGGCGGGGGGGTGTGTGAGAGAAATGTGTAGCCTGCATAAATAAATTGTAAACCACCCAGGGAGTGCTTTAAGCGCTATGGGGTGGTATATAAGCAAAACACATTGCTTTACTAATTCTAGGAAATATTCCTGAAACTTGCCAAATATCACATCTGAGAGACTAGCACAGTTCACAGTAGAACCTCATGGTAAGTTGGTGCAAAGGTGTGTGATGTATGAGTACACCAATATCTGAGAAACAAAGTAGCATAATATCTGTTCCTCTAAATTACCAGCATCCAATGTGCCTTCTGCTATTTTGCCTTGAAATTCTCATATCTCAACAAAACCCCAAACTATGTGCATTTTGCACTGTTCTGTATTTGTTTAGCAATCCAGTTATACTGTATATTAGTTAAAATGTATTTATTCTGTAACAGAGCTAAAGCTGTAAGTCAGGAAAAAAATTCCCCTGAAAAAAAATCTCAAAGCTAGCTGGCTATGTATTATAATAATAATAAGACTATGTTTGTAATACCTTTTATCAACATATTTAAGCATCTCCTTGAAAATATTTAAGCATCTCCTTGAAAATATTTAGCCCATCTGTATACCTCATGCATTGCATAACAGTTTCATGTCATCACAGAAAATAGCTGCTGCGTATGAAACAGAAATATGTGACTTCTTTACTAAACATATAAAAGGACTGCATTGCATTTTTAAAAGCACAGCTTTCACATAATGGATTTAGATCTTAAGAGATGTGAAATGGAAAAAAATATGATAAACAGGGCTAGAAATTACATAACAAATATAGATCCAATTCTTCTCATGAACAGCACTGAACTGAATAAACATGATATTTGATCAAGACTGACTAATAAGGCCTTTTCCTGATTTCGAGCCCTGCAATCAAGTTATGAAGATAGCATGATTTGTATGTAGCAAACATTAAATATAAACAAGGGTAGAAATTAATTTATTACCTTCCACTACCGGTTAAGGGTATGTCCAGACCAAATATTTTGTGCTGTTAATTGTTTACATATTGATTTTTCTTGTCTCTTGGGCTGCTCAGCACGCAGTCCCAGCAGATTGCAAGATGCACAGAAACACTGAACATCCTGAAATCAAAGCTGTAGAATCTGTGACCATGAGGATCCTATTGGACTATAGCATCTACTGGCACAAAGCATTAGTAGCTCTGTCTGTGAATGACTGGACTTAGAGTGCCTTCATATCCAGAGTACCGGGGATTTTTCACCCCTACCATCCACATATGCATATACTCCTCCATAATTTGAATTAACTATACAGGCCTGAAAAGTTTATAGTATCACAAAATCCTGCTTTTTTCATTTAGGGCAAGTTGTATCACAAGTCCCATTATAAAGGTAACAAGAAATGGGATCTAAAGAGCAACTCAATTGAACTCAAGTACTTGTCTACTATAACTAAACCATTTTACAGTCGCAAATGGCTATTCAATTCCCCCCCTCAATTTAAAAGTATTTTATGATACATAGTTCAGGCCTGTTATTCAAGAAACAAGCAAATCTAAACCATTGCTTAATACACGCAAAGAGCTGAATGGTTGATTGGAACCTGGTTGTGGTAGCACAATCACACAAATCAGCTGTTTAAAAGGGCAGGGGACAATTAGTACCCATTTACTAAAATGCTACCTTCTGCACAAAGAATCCAAGATATACAGAGCTGGTCAGATCACACAATGAAGTAATGGACTGCATAATTTGTCGATAGCATGACTAGATAAGGAAGTCATTCAAAATTGACTGGTTTGGACAAACCTTAACAAGTAGTGTATTGTGGTGCCTCCCGTTGGCCCCCTATATATAGAGAGATAGTAAGTGATATCTCAGAAACGTTTTCCCCCCTTACTTTATCCAAATGGATAAAAGCAGTATTTCCTCTCAGAAATAAAGTAGCATTAATTTCCACTCCTTGTAATTGTGAACAGGAAAGCAGTTAGGAGCAGCAAAGTAAAAGAGTAAGTAGTTTGAGGAAAACATTGAAAGAAAGATAGTACTGATGAAATAATGAGGCAGGATTTGTGAATTTAGGGTACAATGTTTTCCACTTACTCTTCACCCCCTTTTTCCCCTTGCGCTCCTTTTTGTATTGTTCCTTCAGTTTGGTTATTACTCCCTGGTCCACATTCCAGGCTTCAGGCATGGGACACTGGTCTTCCTTTTCTAGACAAAGTAAAACAAATGAAACATCCTCTTTATGTCATTTATTTTATTTTATTGTACTGAAGAAGGCAGCAATTGCTGATCTATACATTTTTTTAAACATCAACAATAAAGATGTATTAATTGTAATTGTTTTAATTGTAAATGGACCCAACACATAAACACCCATACTGCCATGTCTGGTTTGGTCCTGAGTATCATTAAATTTCATGTGTTTGGTAGGTGAGGAGGCAGGACTGCAAATGCCCCATTCCTTTCTCCAAAACATTATTCAAGTATTGATACAAAGATTATTTTTCTATTTTTCTTACAATTTGTATGTAGTTTTACCACATTATATTTCAGACCACTTCGCCTACAACTAGAGCGCTTGCACTCATACTTCCTTCGGACTGAGTTTCTCTTTTATTATGCAAGATAGGCAAAAATAAAGGACTAACCTGAACATCTGAATGAAATAAGAGTGGCCTTGGTAGCCAGATGGCTGGTATGCAGATCAAATAAATAAATAACAATGCCTATGCTCTCATTTACACAGTTCCAATTAAATCTTGGTTTAAGGGTAACTTGGTTTAAGAGTGTTTCGCAAGACAAGCAAACATTTCTTCTAAATTTTGATCAACAAGCAATGTCTTGATATACAAGCACTGGAGCAGGTCACATGATCATAAGTGAGCCAATGGTGGCTGTCTCTTTTCCTCCCTCCCCCTGCTGGATTGTAGGTGACTATCTGGAACATTCCATCTCAGGCAGCCTCAATAGCAGAGGCAGGAGAGAGGAATAGAGGTCTCCCTTGCACCAGCCAGGAACATTTTCAAAGGGGGCATGCTTCCGGAACAAATTATGCTCATAAACCATGGTAGGAGACACTCAACTGTATTTTTACTACTTTTTTATGTTTTACATTTACCACTCCTGGAAAACAACTGTTTTTCTTCAGTATCTTTTTTTACAGCCCAAGATATGTTATACACTCATGATTCCACAAACAACATTATACTATGAAATTCAGCATCAAGCTTTACCCAAGCAAAGAATGGTCATTTGGCCAGAAGGGCAGTATGTAAAAATAATAAAAAGCACATAATTTCCCTCAAATGTTAACTCATACTTTACAAAGTTGAGAAGAATCCATCTGAAAGCACACCTAATATTCCTAACTCATACAAAGCAATACTCTCACTTTAAACTTGAACTTTCAGTTGAGGAAGAAATTTGTGACATATAATCTGTGTATATTAGATTGCCTAGGTTACAATGAAGTCTCAGAAGAGCACCCTTTGCTTCCCACACCAGGAAGCTGATAACAAAAAAAGTGCAGGTTTCCATGCTACTTGCCCTGATGCTAGCATGTTGAGTTTGTGCCAGGGATACAGAATTACAGTTACTTCTGCCAGATTCTATGAAACGGTATTTTCCCCACCCTATGCTAGCATCATAGGAAGAAAACATTTGACATTATCAAGCACAATTAGGGAAATGTCAGTCTTGACTTGGCATAATTCACTATTACTGATTATACACTGCAAGTGCTAGCATAACTGTGTCAAGTGCTTATTGTAAAGTTATCAATTCCCTTATTTTATTTTAAAATAAATGTTGTTGCATGAGTAAAATCTTAACCGGTATGCATAAGATATTTATTACTCATGTCAGAAATCTTTTATTTCAGACTTCAAGCCAATGCGCACTTAAACCTGCCAATGAATTCAGTGGGACTCCATAGAAAACACGCACCATGACTGGCTATCAGATTATATGGCGTAAATCATGGAGTCAATCTGTCTCTAAAATGAAATGGTCAGAAGTGGACAGAATTGAGCATAGGATGTTCAGCAAAACAGAGGTGAGAGTGCCCATAGCTAAAGAAAACACTGTGATTGTAAGAAAGCACATGCATAATGACTGGAAAGAGTTGCAGAATTTACATACAGGGTAAGAAAGGGTGTGTGGCATTACAAAATTGTAATGACATACCTTTAATGTTGATAATGAGCAAATAGAAATAATTACCACTTTTCTATACTTTGATTCCATCATAAATCAAAATGGAGATTTTAACCCCCCCAATCACAAAAAATTCTGAGACTTGGAAGATCCTTTATCGGGGGAACCAGGAAATATCCTTAAGTGCAAGGACATGCCACTTGAGGCAAATGTCAAATTAATCATCACTGCTATGCAATTCCCAATTGCAATGTGAATCCTGGACAGTGAGGAAAGGTGACACAAAAAACCATATACAAAAGTAGAACAGGTGATACCTTTAGGCTACTAGAATTTTTTTTTAAAAGTTGCTAATATTTGAGGGGTGAGACCCCCTTCCTCAGAGCAGTACCAATAGGTTATAACGTGGCAAAAGATGGATTTGCCAGGAGTTATTTCTTAGATGTAAAGTCCTTGGCAAGATGGAAAAAAAGCCAGGCAGTTTCTTATTTGAGGCTCGGAGCTTGGATGTTCTTAGGCTGCATCCAAAACGAAGGGAGGAAGGTGTTTTTATTGTCCCAGTCCTTCCAAAGACCTGTCACAGCTCACATACACACATTCACACCTCTCCTCAATGTGACTCATCGAGGCCAATGGCTACTGCCTTGCCAAGGAGGGGGATTGGTTCACTTGACCTTTATAAGTATCATGAACCTCCAGAAAGACAAATATATGGATTATAGACCAAATCAAGTCTAAACACTCATTAAATAATAAAATAAGTAGTCAATAGGTTGTCATTTGATATGAGAAGCCATAACTTAATGGAAATAACCATAATGGTAGGAGAAAGGGAAGGCAGTAAGAAGAGTGGAAGAACTAATATTAGTTGATTTGACCCAATATGCCATGGCCTTTAGGTTGCAAAATCTGAGCAGGGCTGTTAGTAATGGAAACATTTGGAGGTCATAAGTTGAAAGTAAATTGATAGCAGAGCAGCATCCATCGTGTCAGCCACAGAAACTGCCAGGGGAAATGTCTAAAAGTGACAGAATGGGAGTAGCTAAGAGCCAGCACAGAAATGCTACAGAAACGAATGCTCCAAAGCAAAAGAAGCAAATAACAAAAATTAAAGCACACATGAAGATACTGCTAGACAGAAATAACATATGATATGGACACATAATAAGAAAATCTCTAGTAGGTGGTTTAGTTGATCTCTACAGGATCCCTTCCAGCCCTTTAGTGCGAAGATTATTCTAGTTCTAAGTGGTATGAGAAACCATAAAGTTTATAAAGACAAAAGCCCTGTTTATTTGTGTTTGGTTGGTTGTGGAAAAATAAAATAAAAAATGCCATCCCAGACACGTGAAATTCACAAATGTCCAAAGTGGAAAGACTAGATTAATTTTAAACATAGCTGGATGAAAAGATAACTGAGTTGGATGATGGTTAAACTGCTGTACTGTAGCCAAACTCTGCTTGCGACCTGGTAGTAGAGACCTCATGGGGTGACTAAGCCTTCCAGCTTTCCCAGGTTGGTAAAATAAGTGACCAGCTTGTGTGTGTGGGGGGGGTGAGTACTACCCAGATGGTGCTTAAAAGCGCTCTGGGGCAGTAGATAAGCAGCATCATTTGCTTTTAAAAAAATTAGTTAACATATGACTAAACTCCATGGACATGGGGTCACAAAGAGTCAATCATGACTGTAAGGACATAACACAACACAATCACACAATTGCCTGTCAAACTCCCATTTGATCACTCTGCCACAACACTGATTCATGACACATTTATCTTATTTCCTCAGACACACTTTGTATTTCTCCACAAGAAATTGGGAATCTAACATTAAATGAACTCTGCAACCTAGTCTGACACAAAGACTGAGATATCAAGGAGGAGTGGCTTTATAACATACATATAGTAAGATGGTGAGAAAGCTCTTTAACAATAACTTAGAACTCCAGAGCTGGAAGTCCAGCCCCTGTCAAGGAAGAACAGTGAGAAATCAAACTCTCAACCTCTGACTCCACACTCCAATATCTAAACCACTAAGATATCCAGCAATTCTAAAAGCAGTTACTGCTTCCTTTTTTGTTTAATCACTATGTGGTAGAAATTTATAACAAGTGCATTACATATGCTATTTTAAAACTGGCTTGTTCCTTACCCTGGTTCAAAGTCAACCTATATACCGTATTTTATGTGATGAAAGCATCTCATATACTGCCTACTTTAAAAGATATCGGTCTTTGCATTATGTTTTAGTTAACATCCCAAGAGGAAAGAGGCACAGAATCTCTTTATAAAACAAGGCCTAGAGCTGGGTTAGGTAAAGTGAGCCTGCTGGCTCCACACAGTCCCTCAGAAGGTCCAGTGTTACTCTCAAATTCTCATTAGCTCCAATCAATCCCCCACAAATCTAGAAACAACATAAACCTAAAATGCTAAAAATATTTATTTGTTTAGTTTATTTAAAATATTTATATCCAGCCTTTCCCCCCAGAAGGACCCAAGGTGGCTTGTACATATTATTTTGTCCACACAAACACCAGCATAAATTGTGTCCCTCTCGAGGCCTCCATGTTGAAGGAAGGCAGCAATGGCCCATAGATCACGGCACATTGTCTACTCCTTGCCTCAAGAGCCACAACTGATGTCTAATAAAAACTGTAAGTTGTAATTATAGACAAAACCATTTCTTTTACACAGAAAATAAATAAAAAAGGAAAACTGATAATGTATCCTTAGGGAAATGATAGTGTGGTGTCTGTATGAGAAAAGACAGAGTTTTGCATTTAGAGAAAAATCTGCATTTCTGGAACATCTCGTTTTGCTTCCTTACCCCAATCTGTACCATCTCCTGAACTTCTGGATTCTCCATCCCCTTCATCGGAGGTACCTAAAAAATCAAACTCTTTCAGTGCTTCTTCAGTGTCTTTGTCTTCACTGTTATCAGACAGCACTCTTTTCCTCACCATCTGTGAAGGGCAGAATGTAAAATTAAGCAATCATATAAATATTCTTTATTTCCTCTGCATAAATAAAATGCAAGCAGGGGAAAAATAACTGCCACAAGGATCTATGTGCCACTTTGCAGTTAAAATCTTAACTGTACTAATATACAACAAAGAATCATGAAATTCATATTTGCATAATTTAAACACAGATCTCAGAGGTGTGAGCTTCAGAGGTGTTGGTGATACGAAATACATAATTCCTTTTCTTCTCATTATAGGTTCCAAGTGGTGTATCAGTCACTCTCTCTTCAACACACATGTGTGAACATAAGGCTTTATCAATGGACAAATTACCAAATTGAAAAGATCTGGACTCTCATACAAGATTTTTGTCAGATTAGCTTGCAAATGAAATATGCTTGCATTAACTTATTTTTCCATGTATAAGACTATATTTTTCCTAAAACTGTTAGTCTAAAAATTTAGGGTTGTCTTATACACAGAAGTATGCCAATGAGAGAACCATATAGTAGAGAAACTGTTATTTCTGGCTAGGAAATTGGGGGTCATCTTATACATTTATTTATTTATTTGTTTGTTTACAAGATTTTTAGCTGCCCCACTACCAAGTGGTCTCTGGGCAGCATACAAGTATTAAAAACTATAAAACAATAAAATTATTAAAACTATAAAATACAATACAGTTGAAACAACATACAGTACAATTATAAATTACAAAACCCTGCTGCTCATGTGTCCAACCAAATAATCTAAAGGGGAAATAATCTAAACAGGAAAGACTTGACATAAGATATGTACATATCTTCATGTACATATGCTTTAGAAAACTAGCATATACAGATGCCACCACCACAAGTCTTATTTTACTTTTAGAATTCTCAGCCCACCGTTGAAGTGTCCATGATTGTTCTTTCTCTTCCATCAATATAATCATCTTCATCTTCATCGCTAAATTCTGCTGCTGCATTTTCAAGGAATTTAAATGTCTCCAGCAGAGAGGCAGAATCTGTCAAATCTGGTTTCCTAGATAAAAAAAAGGGCATCATAAGCTACTATGTCTTTTTCCTTGCTTTACTGCGCTTTATAAAATGCAATATAGCAAAATTAATTGGGCAGAATCCCAATGGAGAAACAGTAGAATTGAGCAGACTGGGAACAGCTGATATGCTTTACCCATTACAACTCTCCATACCAAGTACAAGAAAAAATCAGTTCTGGAGGACTGGGAAAAACCCAGAAGCTGTTTTTCCAGTTGATATGGAGGGCTGCTGGGAGTTTCTAAAGGTTCCACTAGCATTATGTTTAGCCCGTTGAACCTGAATTATGTCCCACTAGATCTACATTTTCAAATTTCGACAGTAATGCACAGTAACAGATAGGGACATTCCACAATGAACGGAATCCAAAAGTCATTGAGGATGATTCTTCTCTCATGGAGAAGGAAGGAGAAGTCAGGATTTGAAGATTCTTCTTTCCTCTGCCTCTCCTCAAAATCAGTTTCTACTGTCCATTCATACAAAGGCTGCTGTGAAGTTTTAGTTAGTACCTTAATTAGTATAGTTGGGTATCTAATGTGATAACAGCATTTGTTTCAAAATGGAAACACATAGTGCCATCAACAGCACACTTTTTGGAAATGAAAAATATTTTAAGAGGCTAGGCAAAAGTTTTATTAGTAAAGAGATAACACCACAATTCTTTCTTTTCTTTCTGCAGTCATTTTCTTTTTGTCTAGAGACCGCACAGGAATGCCTTAACCAATGTAATCAGACATTTAAATCTTTAGATGAAAATGTTACTAGTTCAGACTTTTAAAAAACCCCAACACATTTCCCTATACTGTATGCAACACAGAAATCTTGATAGGCAACAAGTCAACAATGAATGCCAAAAATATTGTAACTGTCCAAATTTCTATCTTTACTAAAACTTTTGCTCCATGAAACTATCAATTCCTCACTTGTTTCGCACTTTCAAATTCGTAGTCCAGACAGTAAAAAACAAAAACACAGAAAACGAGTGGAAAATTCAGAATCTTTATACATATTGCAGAATCTGTTGCTAGATCCAGAGTTTCACTGGTCTTTTCATGAACACACAGATCACTTTCAAGTAACGAGCCTTTCATAATCAAGACTTCTCTTAACAATCTTAGTCACAATTGTTGGGTAACACTCAAATTGGAAGAAGTAGCACATCATATTTCTATATTGCATTTTCATGAACATATTTTACGTATATATCCTGATGACCCCTAAAAATCTATATGGATCACGGGGCATGCAAATTGGGTTTTCTCTCCCTCTCATGCTGCAAGAAATAGAAGCAGAAGGAAATAATGTTCATCTCAAGTAAGGTTATTTTGGAAGATGGAAAACTGGTCCAAGCAAAGCCCTCTGCCCCTGAAAATAAGCAAAGGCACTATTTCTAATATTCTTCCCATGCATACTAACAAGGTAGAAAGACAGTGGATTTCTATGCATGTTAACTTAGTGAGTTCAGTAAGGCTTACTCCCAAGTAAGCATGTGTACAATTACAGCACATGTGTCTTCAGAAACTGCAGCGAATGCACAAAATCAATTAATGTATTTCTTTTTGCAGTTAGCCACCGTTATATTGTACAAACATCACAATCTAGTGTTATTTGTACATACATGCTTGAAAGTGCTTGGATATGGCAGCAGAAAAGAATTACACCTCCTGCCTCCCCAAAACAAGCTAATCTGGATTTCACACACTGGACCTAGTACACAAAATGGATCTATGCACATAGAATAGGAAATATGAGGATATTAACTAAGATAAAGTCTGTGTATCTCTAAGAAATGGTACAGATATTTGAATGTGAAATGGGCTCAGAGATGGGGCAAATACACAAAGGATTATTCTACTCCCCACCACATATAGAGAGACACATCTGTAAGATTATGTATAATTGTCCTACGATTATACATAATTTCAGTTCAGTTCTACAAACAAACATCAAACTGGAGTAAAACTGCAAACAAGGGCAATTGCACATTGATTTTTGCCTCCTTCCAGCTTCCCTTTGCACAACCAGCCATGCATCTGACTCTGCAGCCAGGCGCACGGCTGATATAACAAATATAATCCTCTGGGGAGCAGGGACACCCTTATGTGATTGTGTAGTAAAGAGGTTCCGAGCCATGATTTGTTTTTCCTACAATCTGTTCTCCAATGAAGACCTAGAGAGGGTTGTGAGAGGACTACAGACGCTACTGTAGTGGTGGGGAGGAAACCGTTTTGACCGATATACAACATTTATGGTATCTACTTTCTGGAGTGCAAACAAACTCACCAGCCTAAATCCTAACAGTGCCTCTCGGCAAGAAGTGGGCAAACTCAGCCCTTATAGGTTTACGTTATTATTTTAGAAAAATGATTTTTAAAAGGATTAAACCAAGAGGGAAGAGGGAAAGAGACTTAAATTTCATGAATGTTTTCATCTCCGTTCTGCCTAAGTATGCCCTCTTTAGGGGGAAAACAAACCATAAAGGAGGGCTGCTAGGAACAAAGGCAAATATGCTTGCAGCACAGCTCTCTTCCTGGCACCCTTTCAATATGGAAACCACTTCTGGACTATATTCTGCATTCACTTCATGATGTTGCCACACAGTCATCTGATTGCCACATGGTATATTATCAAAAAGGCAATTCAGTATGTGGGCAGAAAATACGACCTGCACTTTAAACTGGCTTCATAGTGTTGTACTGTTGCTAAATCTAGTGATTTGATGTTCTCTCCTTTACAATACAATCCCTGATTAGCAGGAATCCAGGAACAATATGTAGCAATAAAAAGTAGGAATAAGAAATGAGGAAAACACCCCTTCAGTCCTAAAAACCCTAGGTGGTGTCCCTCTGGCTCATTCAGCTTTCTGTGACTACGACATAGCCTTAGAGGACCCTTTAGGACACAATTTGATGTAACATAGGAGGCTGCAAAGAAAATCAGTGGAAATCCAAGTCTCCTCCATCGATTACTTAAAGTGTCTTCAGCTTATTTGTTCATTCATTCATTTATTTTATTTATATCCCACACATCTAGTTGTAAAGCTATTCATATTTAATGTTTTACTGTTTTCAAGCCACAAGGACCATTATCACAAATGATGTGAAAAGAATTCAACAACGGACGGGTTCAGTGATACATATGCAAAGTACATCCTCAGTACGCGTAATATTTGAAAAAGGAAATGCAAGGTTTAAAATATCAAGTTTAATTTTGTTTGTGTTAAAAATAAATTTAAAGTGACATTATTATTGCAATGGTCTTTCACAAGTAATTACATATAAGTATAGTATTTTTCCATGTATAAGACTATATTTTTGCCTGAAATTGTTAGACTAAAATTGATGGCCATTTTATCCATGGAATAAAGCCAAGGAAAGAACAGTGTGGTTGCAAAATTGTAATTTTGGGTTCGAAAAATTGGATTATCTTATACATGGGGGTGTCTTATATGTAGAAAAAATACGGTACTTTTATAAATGCATTCACATTACAATTATTATTTTTTTGCAGGGATGTGAACTTGGGGTTTAGTCAGCTAACTGTCTTCATCAGTTGTAGAGCCTACTGAAATGTCAATAACCTGAAAGAAATCTGAAAATCATTTACAGATAAGCACTTGTGGCTTTGAAAAGAAAACAGCTTAAATGTATTGCTTTACAAGATGCAGACTGCAATGACCCTCCTCCATTAAAGGTCATTAAAATAAAATAAAATAATCAACTGTTTGGGGCTTTTTTATCGCCCATTATAGATCAGACAGCAAACAATGCAACATCATTTTTTTTTTACTCAACTTGCAAAGGGAAAGGTAATATTAAAATAAAGCAATTGATTAAAATGAAGATCATTACCTCACACAAGGCTATGCTCACTCTAATGAAGCTGTTTCATTTGTTGCATTTATTTACCCAAAACGTTAATGGCAAAATGCATCTTTTACATCCACAGCAAACACTGAAATATTACATGTTAATACAAAGGTTAAATTTTAGCACTCTCTGCTTACTTCATGCTAAATTGTGGTACTTATCTTTTCTAAAAGGAGTGTGGTGATCTGAACTGCAACATTTCTTTCATTAAACATAATGAGACACTTGTAACTAGGACTATATCTGTCAAACTATCAAAACAATGCTTCCACTGACGGCCTTGAACTCTTCCAGGATGCTTCCCAAATCACTTGCTGGTCTTGAATGAAAAAGTTCTCATTGGAATCTGTGCATTAGCAAATACATTAGCTTGCATAAAAAGTTCCATCAACAGGACAAATAACTCTTCTCTAAGGAAGCATTATGTCACCATTACATCACTCTGGGGAGCAGCAAATAAACTTTGCTCTTAAACACACTTTCATGATGAACGTTTTTTTGTATAGCACTTGCTGAATCATAATTACTCTGATAGCGGTAAGTCAGAGCACATTTCCTTCATTACAGCTGTCCCAGAAGAAAAATAAAATAAAACTATTTAATTAACTTGCCTTCCACCTTCAATCTGTATCTGTTCTAAGCTGATCAGCAAAAGCTATCTAGCACTTGTATTATTGAAATGCACAGAATTACTGTTATGACATACTGGAAGGAAAGCAACAGACAGATTACACTGCAGGACAGGGCACTCATTTTAAAATGTGTTGCCTAGCTGACATTAAAAACCCAACCAAGTTTAATGACTAGGGTCTTTTAGCAAAGAACCCACTAAATTACTACATAACACATTTTTTAAAAAAAATAATATTTAATACAGTTCTTGTACAGCACAAAATAAGCAGAAATGGGGAGAGAGATTACAAAAAAAGGGGATGCTCCCATACTCCCTTACACAATCCTTTGATTGGTATACTACAATAATATGTCAATACTGGTAGTTTTTACTTATATAGATTTCTTTAGAAGTAAAATTTGCACTAATGGGATCACTCCCATCTTGAGAAATACTTACCCAATCATTACTTTTTCTTTAACATCAGCATCTGTTCCATTCACCATTGAATCTTGATTTTTATCATTTTCCCTCTCCGGACCATCCCCTGAAAGTCCCAGCAAAGTCCGTACTCGTTTTGACTTCACATCCAATATTGTATCCGTATATCCCACCTCCTGAAGGTATCTGTGTGGACAGGAACCATATCAGTTGCTCAGGAGCTGCCAAAAATGTTACAGTCGATAGCTGTAAAGCCACCCAGAAGAGATCAACAGTTAAGTGATACGAAAAAGAATGTGGCTGTGTGCTGACACAACAGGCTTACAAATCATCTTGTGCCAGCTGCCTCTTGCAGTACCAGTCTCTAGAGTCACCAAGAATAGGAAAGAGCATTGCTATCCGTGTATATATGAATACATTATTCATTATATTTAACCCAAATGAGAAATGTTATACTTTTCTTTATTATCTTTTTTATTTTTATTTTTCACAATATATATACTACTAACACATAAAACATAATTCATAAACTTAAACAATTAGTGCTCCCCTCCCCCTTAGGACCATTATGTCTTACCTACTTTTATCTATAATCAAACACTTTCTTCTCTTTTATCCAACCCAGAGATCCTTCCAAAAAATAACCATTGCCTGGTTTATCCCCTTTCCCATTACCAAATACAGCTTCTATACATTCTTCCCATATTTCATTAAATCTATTAATCTTTATTTCCCCCTTTTTAGATTTAATTTCAGAAGTCAATTTATCATTAATTGCTATATTCCATATTTCATTATATCACTCTTGTAGCTGAAAGTCCCAATTCTGCTTCCAATTTTTTGCTATTTGTAACCAAGCTGCAGTCATTTAATTCAATACCAATTTTGAAAAATATTACTCCCATCACAATTTTCCATCATCAGTAACAATATTGTTTCTGGAACCCTTTCAACATTAACTTTATCTGATTTCTTCAAATATTTTTAACCATACTTTTTGTACAACTGCACAATTCCACCACATATGAAGGTATGTTCTAACTTCTTTATTACATCTCCAACATTTTTTAGAATATTTGGAATCTATCATATTTAGTTTTACAGTCACTCACTGCCATTTTGTGGTTCAGGTACTGCGGTCCCACTACATCGCGGGATCGCAGTACCTGCACCTCGGAGCCGCGTGGGGGGGGCAGGGGGTGATTGGGTCGCTCTGCGCCGCCCCCACGCTCCTCTGAGAAGCCTCGGAGCCGTGCGGGGGCGGCAGGGGGCGATCCAGTCGCTCCATGCCACCCACCCCCCGCACTCCTCCAAGAAACCTCGGAGCCGCGCGGAGGGACGGCGGGGGTGAGCGGGTCGCTCCGTGCCGCCCCCGCACTCCTCCAAGAAGCCTCAGAGCCACGCAGGGGGGCGGCGGGGGGCGATCCAGTCACTCCGCGCCGCCCCCGCGCTCCTCCAAGAAGCCCTGGACAGGCGCGTGATCACCCCCCACCCCCACCCCACCCGCTTACGCATATTGCAGATTTTCATGCATCACGGGTGGGGTGCGTCCCTAACCCCTGTGATCTCCGGGGGGTGACTGTACCAGCGTTAAATACCCTCCCCACTGAATTTTATCCCCATTTTATCCTAATTGATATATTATTGAAGCCCTACTCCAATTTCCACCACCCCCAAACCTCTTCATCTATTTTCTCTTTATGTGTCTCCCATACTGTTTTTTCAGAACTTCCAAGGATTCCCTATAGTCTATGAGTGTTCTTCCTTTATATTTTTCCCCATCTTTTCCCCAAATTCTTTATAATTTCTTCAAACTTAGCTAATTTTCTATCCTCTACTTTTAATTTTCCCCTCTTTCTTAACCACCTCTCCAACTGCCTTCTGTTTAACAAGTTAATTTTTCTTCTGCAAAACTTGTTCTTATTTGTTCTTTTGTTTAAATGTTTTCCTTCCATTCTTTCCATTTGTAGATCTGTTTTTTTTTTAAAAAAAAATACTTGTCAACTTCTTAAAGCCATATTTTGAGTTTTCTAATTCTATTACTAGAGTTAAGGGAGATGTTCCAAGACTGAATGAGCTTCAACATTAGCAAGTGCAGAGTGATGCATGTTGGGGCAAAAAAAAAAAAAACCCCACAATTACATTTATAAACTGATGAGGTCTGAACTCTCTGCAACAAACCAGGAAAGGGACCTTGGTGTCCTGGTGGACAGCTCAATGAAGGTGTCAACCCAGTGTGCCACAGCAGTGAAAAAAGCAAACTCAATGCTAGGGATCATTAGGAAGGGTATAGAAAATAAGTGAGCAAGTGTCATTTTGCTTCTTAGTAAATCGATGGTGAGGCCCCATCTGGAGTATTGTGTACACTTCTGCTCACCATACCTCCAGAAGGATATTATGGAACTGGAAAAAGTGCAGAGGAGGGCAACCAGAATTATCTGAGGCTGCAACAATGACACCTAAGAGGTGACCTAATTGAAGTTTGTTTCTGACCATGGGATGTTCTTGGCAGGGATACCGGGGTGGCTTGCCAGTTCCTACCCCAGAAAGGAAAGTCCAATGCTGCAAAGAGATATACTGCATAGGAACCTGGAATGTGAGATCTATGAACCAGGGTAAGCTGGATGTGGTCAAACGTGAGATGGAAAGAATAAACATTGACATCCTGGGCATCAGTGAACTTAAATGGACAGGAATGGGTGAATTCAGTTCAGATGACTATCACATCTACTACTGTGGGCAAGAATCCCATAGAAGAAATGGAGTAGCCTTCATAGTCAACAATAGAGTGAGAAAAGCAGTGCTGGGATACAACCTAAAAAATGATAGAATGATCTCGGTACGATTCCAAGGCAGTCCTTTGAACATCACAGTAATCCAAGTTTATGCTCCAACTACCGGTGCTGAAGAGTCTGAGATTGACCAATTTTATGAAGACTTACAAGAACTTCTAGAACTGACACCAAAGAAAGATGTTCTTCTCATCATAGGGGTTTGGAATGCTAAAGTAGGGAGTCAAGTGATAAAAGGAATAACTGGCAAGTTTGGCCTTGGAGTTCCAAATGAAGCAGGGCAAAGGCTAATTGAGTTTTGTCAAGAGAACAAGCTGGTCATTGCAAACACTCTTTTCCAACAACACAAAAGGCGACTCTACACATGGACATCACCAGATGGACAATACCGGAATCAGATTGACTATGTTCTCTGCAGCCAAAGATGGAGGAGCTCTATACAGTCAGCAAAAACAAGACCTGGTGCTGACTGTGGCTCAGATCATCAGCTTCTTATTTCAAAATTCAAACTAAAACTGAAGAAAGTAGGGAAGATCACTGGGCCAGTCAGGTATAACCTAAGTCAAATCCCATATGAATACACAGTGGAAGTGAAGAATAGATTCAAGGAACTAGATTTGGTGGACAGAACACCTGAAGAACTATGGATGGAGGCTTGTAACATTGTACAGGAGGCTGCAATGAAAAATATTCCAAAGAAAAGAAAATGCAAGGAAGCAAAGTGGTTGTCCAACGAGGCCCTACAAATAGCGGAGGAGAGAAGGGACGCAAAATGCAAGGGAGAAAGGGAAAGATACAGAATATTGAATGCAGACTTCCAAAGAATAGCAAGGAGAGACAGGGCGGCCTTCTTGAATGAACAGTGCAAAGAAATAGAGGAAAACAATAGAAAAGGAAAAACCAGAGATCTGTTCAAGAAAATTGGAGATATTAAAGGGGCATTTCGTGCAAAGATGGATATGATAAAGGACAAAAATGGTAGGGACCTAACTGAAGCAGAAGAGATCAAGAAGAGATGGCAAGAATATACAGAAGAATTATATCAGAAAGATCTGGACGTCCCTGATAACCAAGATAGCGTAATTGCTGACCTGGAGTCAGACATCCTGGAAAGTGAAGTCAAGTGGGCCTTAGAAAGCATTGCAAACAACAAGGCCAGTGGAGGTGATGGCATTCCAATTGAACTCTTTAAAATCTTAAAAGAGGATACTGTAAAGGTGCTGCATAAGATATGCCAGCAAATTTGGAAAACCCAGCAGTGGCCAGAGGACTGGAAAAGATCGGTCTACATTCCAATCCCAAAGAAAGGAAACGCCAAAGAATGCTCCAACTATCGCACAATTGCACTCATTTCACATGCTAGCAAGGTTATGCTCAAAATTCTACAAGGCAGGCTTCAGCAGTATGTGGAAAGAGAACTTCCAGAACTACAAGCTGGATTTCGAAGGGGCAGAGGAACTAGAGACCAAATCGCCAACATGCGCTGGATTATGGAGAAAGCCAGAGAGTTCCAGAAAAACATCTACTTCTGCTTCATTGACTATGCCAAAGCCTTCGACTGTGTAGACCACAACAAACTATGGCAAGTCCTTAAAGGAATGGGAGTGCCTGAACACCTTATCTGTCTCCTAAGAAATCTATATGTGGGACAAGCAGCAACCGTCAGAACTGGATATGGAACAACTGACTGGTTTAGAATCGGGAAAGGAGTACGACAAGGCTGTATACTGTCACCTTGCCTATTTAACTTATATGCAGAGTACATCATGAGAAAGGCCGGTCTGGATGAATCTCAAGCCGGAATTAAGATTGCCGGAAGAAATATCAACAACCTCAGATACGCAGATGATACTACTCTAATAGCAGAGAGTGAGGAAGAATTAAAGAACCTCTTAATGAGGGTGAAAGAGGAGAGTGAAAAAAATGGGCTGAAGCTCAACATCAAAAAAAACTAAGATCATGGCCACTGGTCCCATCACCTCCTGGCAAATAGAAGGGGAAGAAATGGAGGCAATGACAGAGTTTATTTTCTTGGGCTCCTTGATCACTGCAGATGGCGACTGCAGCAACGAAATAAAAAGACGCCTGCTTCTTGGGAGGAAAGCAATGGCAAACCTAGATAGCATCCTAAAGAGCAGAGACATCACTTTGCCAACTAAGGTCAGGATGGTTAAAGCTATGGTTTTTCCAGTAGTGATGTATGGAAGTGAGAGCTGGACTATAAAGAAGGCTGATCGCCGCAGAATTGATGCTTTTGAGCTGTGGTGCTGGAGGAGAGTCTTGAGAGTCCCCTGGACTGCAAGGAGATCAAACCTATCCATTCTGAAAGAAATCAACCCCGAATGCTCACTGGAAGGACAGATTTTGAAGCTGAGGCTCCAGTACTTTGGCCACCTCATGAGAAGAGAGGACTCCCTGGAAAAGGCCCTGATGCTGGGAAAAATCGAAGGCAAAAGGAAAAGAGGACGACAGAGAATGAGATGGTTGGACGGTGTCATCGATGCAACCAAAATGAATTTGACAAAACTCCGGGAGGCAGTGGAGGATAGGAAGGCCTGGCGAGCTCTGGTCCATGGGGTCACGAAGAGTCGGACACGACTGAACGACTGAACAACAACAAAATTGAAGTTTATAAAATCATACATGGTGTGGACAAAGTAGATAAGGAAAAACTGATTTTCCTATCGCACAACACTAGAACTAGGGGGAATCCATGAAACTTTTGCGTACTAGATCTCAAACAAATAAGAGAAAGTGCTTTTTCACCCAGAGGATCACTGGTCTGTGGAGCTCCCTGCCAGAAGAAGTGATGAAGCTGTCAGCCTTGAAAGCTTTAGGAAAGGATTGGACAAGTTCATGGAGAACAAGGGTATCAATGGCTATCATTATGGATGCCTAAGGACAATCTCCGGGTTGGAGAAATAGGCAGGATGTCTCTTAATGCCATTTGCGGGGAATCATAAGCAGGTGAAGACATATGCTTGGGAATAACCTGAAGCAGTAGCTGACAGAACGGCTCCTCCCCAAAAGAACTGCCAGAATCACTTGTTCAAGCCAGGTGGGCTATCTGCAGATACCGACCCCGAGGGACGCCCGGAAAACATTAACAAGGAAACAAGCCTTCTCGGTGGTCACACATCACCTGTGGAACAAGGTTCCCCAAGAGATTTGCCTTGCGCCCTCGCTACAAGCCCTCAAGAAACTACTGAAAACCTGGCTTTATAGGTTGGCCTTCCCTGATTATTCTGTTTCAACCAACTTATATAAATAGGATGCTGTCATTTCCCCCGCCTCATGTTAATTTTCTACTAGTTATATTTTCCCCATTTGTTCTTATTTTGAATTGTATTTGTCCTTATTTGTTTATTTGTTCTTTTATTATTATGATTTGATTGGTTTGATTGATTAGCTTTTATTTACTATTTTAAGTTGTTTAATCTGTTTTTATATTTTGCATATGTTTGTAAACTGCCCAGAGTAGCTTTTTTGCTAGATGGTTGCGGTATATAAATCCAATCAAATAAATAAATAAGCAAATGGTGAGCCACTGTGTGAGACAGAATGCTAGACTGGATGGGCTGTGGCCTGTTCCAGCAAGGCTCTTCTTATGTTCTTATGACTTAATAGCGACCTCCATTTTTTCCCGTGTCTCCATTACATTCATTATAAATAAATTTTGAATCAATCATCTTTTTGTTATTTTTAAATGTTTTTCTACCCACAATTTTCTTGCATGTCCCCCTTTTCATACAATTCTTATAATTCAATATCCTTCCATACTATCTCCTTAATTTGTATTATGGTATCTCAAATAACTCTTAGATGGTTTGTTATACAGTATTTGCTAATATCTGACATTCCTAATCCTACATTTTTCACAGTAAATACCACATCTTTTTATTTACCTTGTCTCTCCTCCCTTAATTATAGTATTCATTTGTTATTTCTTGTAACTCCTCTGATTTCTTCTCTAAAAATTTCACTGGAGTAATCCTAAACATAAAATTATCATTTTACATAATGGGATTCTACCAAAAGATAACGTTAGCCTTTTGTATTTCTTCAACTTTTATTTTACTTCTTTCTTCATTCTTCCCATAGTGATCTTTATACAAATTTGCAACAAAGATTCCAGAGATCAAAGCCTTAAGTGCACAGATTAAGGAATTTAAGAATACCAAAATATATTTGTCTTAGTTTTCTTTTCTTGCTGAACAATGCTTATCTAAAAGTCTGCTTTACCCCAAGTAAGAAATATCTGGAAGGTACACTACCATAGGGATGTGCCCAATTAGCCACCTCATAAAAAGCACAGCTTCTATCAGCATAACAGAAAGAAAAAAAGGAAGTCCACCCTCTATAGATATACTAGAAATCTTCTCCAGGAGATAAAGGGATGTTCATTACAAATTTGCTATCTTTAAGGGAGCACTGCATATTTATCACATGCAAGAAGTTTCATATTTAACTTCTTGCAATTCCTGCTAAGGACATGAAAGATTTCTGACAACATAGACAATATAATGTGATATCTTATTTCCAAATCCAATGCCTTAGAGATGGTTTGGATTATAGTTCCCATTATTCCCTGACCACAAGCCTTACTGTGTGGTTCATGGAAACTGTAATCCAACTGATCAGGAAGGGAGCACAAAGATAAAGGCTAAATTAGATGGACCAATAATTTGACTCACTGGCTCAAGTCCTTCTGCTTAGGATCACAAGTGGCACTTCTCCATATGCTCCATGGATTCAAATAGGCCAAATCTAGCCGTGACTTACTTTCCAGATGATTTTACTCACCAAATCCCCAGATTCGCTGGGGCTACACAAGCTGTGACTTACTCCACTAAGGCATATATATTCTTCTTTTCTTGTCTCTCACCAATACATACACATGGCGTACTTTGTGGATAATTTCACTGGCATAAACATGTCAACGGCCAGAAGCTGCAGTGAGGAGTCTCAATTAAGCAGTAAACGGAATACAGTGGTACCTTGTATAACGTAATTAATTCATTCCAAATGAAATTACGTTATACAAATTTCCTTTGTGCAAATTGTGAATTCCCATAGGAATGCATTGAAAATGGGAGTAATCCGTGCGAAGAAGGCGAGCCCCCCCCCTCAGACCTGCAGCAGCAGCATGAGCAGCAAAAAAGCAGATCGTGCTCTCTCCTGCTGGCCCCAGCTTGACGGCAGAAACTTCAGGGGCTGCCTTTCCAGCCCCTCCACGTGGCAGGGTGCAACGATGCTCTTCCTCCACCAGGGGTGGGCAGTGAGGAGGAGGAAGGGGTGGCGGCAGCGGCCCTTGGAAGTTTTGCGCCCCTGCACACCGTCTGTGGGACCCTGGCTCGCTTTTGTGTCCCTCCTGGGTGTTGGAGCAGGGGGAGGAGGAGGGCTGCTGCACCTTCACAGTCTGGCCGCCGCCGCCGCCGCCACTCCTCATGCTGCCTTGGCATAGCCGCTTCTTGCCGCCCTGCGCTCGCCCCTCGCCGCTGCCTGCAAGCTCTCGGCCAGCCCTTTCGCAAGCTCGTCTGCCTGAGTGCCTCGCAGGAAGCGGCCGCCGGAGCAACAAAGGAGAAGGAGAAGGGCAGGCGGGGGTGCATTGGTGAGATCTGATTTCCCCCCCTTGGCTCCCTTTTGAAGCCAAGGCAAGCAAGTGCGGGGTGGCCCAGGAGCTCCGTCTAAGATAACCCAGGGCAAGAAGGAAATGAAGCTCTGGGGGGGGGGGTTGAGCTCTCCACTCTCCTCCTCCTCCTCCTTATCCTCCCCTGGCTCTTTCCTGACAAGAGACTCTTTGCGGAAAGCCCGGGCTCTTCTCGCCCATTCAACTTCGGGAGGATTTAGGATGCTGCCGCTTCTATTCAGCTTTTGTGAATTTACAAATTAGGGAGCCACTCGGTCCAGCTGTGAAGCTACCAAGGAGGCATCCTCCTCCCCTCTCTCCCACCCTCTCTCTCTCTCTCTCTCTCTCTCGCCTGCAAAGAGGCGACAAAGTTTCCCGGCAGTGTGCCGGATGCATGATGGGGCATGGAGCGATCCCTGAGCTCCCGTTCCCACCCTTGCTCGCCCGACCCTCCTGCGCAATCAGGCTTGGCAGGGCGCCAACGCACTCGCTCTGCAGCTGATCAGTGCACTTCTTGCTGATTCCCTGCTGGCCGTAGGACGGTTGGGGTTGAAGGTAAGGGGAGAGGTGGGGGGGCAAGCTGAAAAGACTAGTGGGGAACAGGAAGGCTGGGCATTTGGCAGCCACGGAGGAGGAGGAAGTGCCTTACAGCCTGGCAGAGCCCACCTGCAAGATTGGCGGATTGGGTGGCAGAGTGCCATGGTGGTGCTAATTCCCTATCTCTGGATTTTTTACGTTGTACGGATTTTCCTTTATACAAACCCTACGTTATACGAGGTACCACTGTAGAGCTTTATCCTGTTTGGTTTAAAACCAATGGTGCTGTAGCATTTGTACTCTCAAACAGTCCTAGTCAGCGACCAGATGAAAATGCCCTTGGGTAAATACTGGTACGAATGTAGATAAATTGTAGGAATCCATTTAGGGTTAGTACTGCTAGTACTGAAGAAATAGTCAGCAACACAAGAGTGCTGTAATAAAAAGAGGGGGACTAATAGATTACGGATTCAACTTTCAGACTACTTACTGTCTCAATAACTGCCGCCCTTGTTTCCATATTAGCTGACTATTTGGCTGTGACTGAACCTCAGTTTCATTCCCTTCATCTGAAAAAGTAAGAACAGCATAATCTTAGAAACATAGAATTGATAGAACTGTCTTTTTGCTCTATTCCAGCAATGGCATTTGCAACTGTTAAAATCACAGAGAAACAGTCATCTAAAGCTGTAATAGAACAACCTACTTAAGGGGGGGGAATAATTATTTCCACAATTTCCCTACATTTGTAGAACTTCATCTCACAAACCTGTGCATGACACCATGTCTGAAATCCTATTGTTTTGTTACACAGATGGAAACTACTTGCTTCCAGGTCACGATTAGAGAGGTGCCTGCTGTGATTCTTGGGGGTGCGGTATGCATACACCCACTAGCTTGGCATGTTTGAGAATCTCAACGGGGACTCTTTAATCAATGATGAGAAGCAAATAACATTATGCCATTTACCTTCTGCCTGGGTAACGAATTTCAGCCCCGATTTCAGAAATGAAATAAAACAACTGCACCAATTTAATCCTTTACGTCCTTTACAGCCTTTAAGAGCATATATTATATTCTCATAATTATAGGCTGCAACAATCAAAGAACTATATTGATAGGGAAAACAAATGGAAATCATAACTGAGAGCAGAAATTTAATGCATTTTAATAAATAAAGTTTGAAGTATTGTTTTTCTTGCTTCACCTCTTCAAAACAGTTTTACTAAGAAAAGGAGAGTGAAAGGAAACTTTGATTCTGGGAACCAGGAGGGAGTGGCAATGGTGGATGATAAATGACTTTGCGGAATGAAGGATATGCCACTTCAAGGTGTTTTCCGAACATCTTTTATCAATAGAACCCATATGGAATACTGGATTAAAAGCAAATTGCTTTCTGAAAATAAACATAATTAATCAAAACTAATTAATTAATTTAAAAGGGTAATCTAAGGAATTTACAAGTAATAGTACTATTGTGAACCCCTTGCACAACTGGTATGTGCAATGTGAGAAGCAAAATTTTGATACAGACTTTGTACATCTGAAGTAGGCCACTCACTCTCAGTTTTGGTACAACACAGGGATATACATAAAATAAAAAACACCTTACAAGAACAGACTGCAGGTTTAAGCCATCAAATGCCCCCTTCCCTTTGGTACATTGATTCAATGCTGCCTGGTTATAGCAAACAGACATGCAATTCTCGAAATCCCTTTGGGAATCCAGATAAAAACTTAGATTTTCAAAGCAGAGCTTGGTACAAACCCAGTCTCGTTTTAAGCCAGCTGGATAACAGCCACAGAGGTTATTATTATACTCAGGAAAAGCAAATACAAAAGGGAAATACCGTTATGCATACAAAGCAGCAGAGTATGAACAATCCTACTTCTCATTCCTGATCATTAAGCTCTGGTTCTGGTTCCACCCACATCAAGCCAAGCTCAGCACTATTCACAAAATGAAAGCTTCGTCTTCCATGCACTTGTAATTGCCTTCCTCCACAGAAATCAACCCTTACCAGAATCATAGTTTGGCGGTTTCATGTCTCCCTGATTCAGTTCTGTGCCATATTTTAACTTGTGATATTTAGCTCTGTAGGAGAAAGGGGATACCCATTAGTGTGTTAAAAATGCAGCTTGTGCTCTTTTTTGGAGCAGATATTTCATGTTATCACACTTTTACACCATAGCCCCCCCCGTAAAGATGTATTCACTACAAATCTATATAAATGAATGTTAAAAATGTAAAATAATCTTTCACTATGAATCCTTTTTGCCAGAAATGATATACACAATTTTTTTATCGTTTGCCAGTTTGATATGTGTGATTTATAGGAATGAGTAACAACGGCCAAATTAATCTCTCCAACAAAAATGATCACTATGGCTGCCAAATCTCCAATCTATAAACCTTGAAAAATCCAATCCAGCTGTGCTTGCAAGTCTGCAAAACGTGCCCAGAAAAAGCAGACATTACTGCCAGACCAACAAGCATAAATAAGCAACAGTGCCAGGGAAAGCATTTAGACAGGATCTCCGTCAAGAAAGGGACTCCAGTCTCAATGACCAGATATGTAATTCAAAAAGCTTAACGGCAACTAAGTTAATTACTTTATATGTATTAGTGTGAAAGGAAGTGGAGCCTGTTTAAAATAAAATAACAGTGCCTGCTAAGAGTTTTCGTGACTTTTTTTCATATTTTCAAAACCAATCTTGTCAATTTTACAGAAGAACAGATACTGCAGTCTGGTGGATGTGTAAGAAATTACAGATGGTTTAATGAAAACAAACCAGGTTATTTGTTTATTTAAATATTGCTATCCCGCCTTTCTCCCCAAAAGGACCCAAGGCATCTAAGGCAAGCATACTCAAATAATATTTTGTTCTTCAACTTCTTCTTCTTGCAAAATAGTGCAATAATTATAGAATGGGGAATCTGAGAATAAGGAATTTCACTCAACAAGTTTCTCGCTGTTAGTGACAAAGCTTTTTTGAAAAATGTAGTAACTATTTAACAGTTTAGAAATGACAATTCTTGAACTTCTGGTGTACCAGAGGACTTTTGAGTGGTTGCAGAAAGTTCAGGTTTATAGAATTATCACAAGTTTGAAAAAGAGTTGCAAACCGCACAGCTCTATATTAACAAGGATGACATGTAACATCCTTAGCACAAAGGTCTGCTTCACAAGTTACCAGTGAGGGTGTCGATGCCATAAATGCTGATTTTGACACATGGGCTCCACTACCCTATTGTTTAATTTTGGGTCACAGAACCATATAATAATGAACTTGGAAAGACATATAAGATCATCACACATCCAATCCCCTAATCAATATAGGAATCCAAATCAGAGCATATCTGACAGATGGTTGTCCTAATTTTCTCTTGAAGGCTTACAGCACTGATGTACTCCTCACAGTTTCCATAGTATTCCCTAATATTCTTGTAGCATGAGCCCTTTATTACGTGTCCTACACTCTGGGATGATAGAGAACAGATCCTGCCATTCTTTGTGTAGCTGCCTTTCAAGTACTGTACTTGAAAAGGGCTATCATATCTCCCCTTGGTCTTCTTTTTTCAAAGCCAAACATGTCCACTTCTTTCAGGCTTGGTTTCTAGTCCCCTGGCCATTCTTGCTTCTCTCCTCTCAACTTGTTCGTCAGCGTCCTTCTAGACTCCATCACTCTAGATGAGGCCTAACCAGTGTCAAACAGAGAGGAGGAACTACATGGGATGTGAAAACTATACTTCTCTTAATGTTGCCTAACTGCAACAATTCTAAGATCCTTGTTGTAGTACTGTATTACTGAGCCAGCATGTTTGGTGGTTCCCCCAGGTGTAGAACTTTGCACTGATACCTGTTAAATTTCATTCTGTTGTTTTCAACCTAGTGCTCAAGCCTATCAAAATCTTTTTAAATTTTGTTTCTGTTTTCCAGGGTATAGCTAATCCATCCAATTTTGTTTCATCCACAAATCTTATAACCATTCCCTGTGCTCTCTCGTCCAAGTCATTAATACAAAATGCTGAAAAGCACCAAGCTCAGGACTGAGCCTTGTGGTACCCCACTTGTTACCTGCTCCTGGTTTAAGAAGGAAGAACTGATAGGCATTCCCTGAGTATAACTGATTAACTAACCAACTTGTGCTATCCAGCCCACACCTACTTAGCTTGCTAATCAAAAGCAAAAAGCAAAGTGCTCTGCTTATATACCGCCCCACAGTACTTAATGCACTCTCTGGGCAGTTTACAATTTAATTATGCAGGCTACACATTCCCCCCCCCCCATTCCAACCTGGGTACTCATTTTACCGACTTCAGAAGAATAAAAGGCTGAGTCAACCATGAGCCTGCTACCTGGAATTGAACCTCAGGTCATGAGCACAGTTTTAGCTACAGTACAGCAATTTCACCACTGTGCCTCATTATATCAGAATATAATGGGGGACTTTGTCAAGAGCTTCGCTGAAGTCAGAATATATAGCATCTCCGCCATCTTCCATGCAGGTTATCCAATTTAAAAAAGGAAGTAACATTGGTCTGGCTGGGTTGAAAACTGGCTTGAAAAAACTGTAAAGGCTTCTAGTTATTACTGCTCTATTAATGCTTTATAATCTGCTCTTTAAAAAAATTCCCTGAACTGATATTAGGCTGACTGGTCTGTTTCTGTCTTCTAGGCTAGGGTATAGAGATCCAACATTTTTTGCCCTTTTTGAAAAAAAGGACTACGTTAGCCTTCTTCCAATCATCTAGCACTTCACACATAACATTTCAAGAAAATAACAGAGAGGAGTTCTGCACGATCTTCATCTAGTTCCTTGAATACTCTTGGATACAGTATAGCAATTTGCAATTAAAAATAAGTTTTTTTTTCATAATGATACAAGATTTCAGCCACTGACTTAGTGAGCCTGCTCTAGTTGAGACTAATAATTGGATTTAGAGTTATAATTCAGATACCAATAAACTACAATTTACCATCAAGACTTCTGATATACTAGACTGAGCAATTAACTGTCATGGCAAGGATTCACTTAATTTCTATTTTTATTTCCTAGGAGAATCCTACCTGTTTTTTTACATTTTTGTTAGAATATGTTATTTGCATAAGATCTAAATTAATGTTGTAAAATTATCTATTCTAAAATGGAAAAGTACTGGAAACTATTGTGGTATCTTTATTTTCAAATCTCTTGGTATCTAATTTTTGAACTACATATCATATTCAATATAAATTGAATAAAAAGCATAATAAAGATTGCATGAAAAGCTAGTCTTTAATACTTTAAATATAATTAGTCAAATTCAAAAAGTAAAAGTAACTTCCTCTTAATTATTCCAATACAATTGTGCAATATTTTAATATGTTCTATTTTAACTCATGTTGATTTGTTGGTTTCGTCTCTTACTGCTCTGTATTGTATTTTTTGCCTGTGTTTGCTGACTTGTTCAGCCATGTTCGCCGCCCAGAGTTCCCGTTGGGAAGATGGGCGGGATATAAATTCAACAATAAATAAATAATAAATAAATAAATATTGTCCTTAATTTTCTTCCCAGCTCTATTTTTACAACCACTTAACACAATTTTTTTACTTAATTACAGTATATGGGAATCCTATCTTATAATCTAGCCAAAGAAACAGGCTAACCCTACACTACTGATCCAGCAATATACAATAAATAATTAAAACATTTTTTGAAAACAGATACATTCTTAATACCAAAGGTCAGGCCACATAATACCATTTTGAAGCTCAGCTAAAATGTTGTCAGCTTGACTTTAATTAAGGAAGCAGAATCACAATTGAGCTGCTAGTGGAAGGTGGGGGGGAGCCAGGAGGGCCTATACTGAAAAATTTACAAGTCTATCCAGATTCATACAAAACAAGACAGGTCTTTGGTTATCCTAGTCCAGTGATGGCGAACCTTTGAGACCGAGTGCCCAAACTGCAATTCAAAACCCACTAATTTTTTGCAAAGTGCCAGTACAGTAATTTAACCTATATACAGGTGGCTATGAAGGGGCGATGCTGGGTGCCCACAGAAAGGGCTCCGAGTGCCACCTTTGGCACCCGTGCCATAGGTTCGCCATCACTGTCCTAGCCCCTGTGAAAAATTTAGGTGTGCCTAACCTAGGAATGGGGATCATTTACTTAAATAACTGGAATTTACATTAATGGGAAAACCTTGTCATACCCAATTTAAATCCTGTCTTCAGGGCGACCTAAGAAGAATTAGTGAGCCAGAGAGACTGTGAAGTTGTCTTCCTGTAAGTTCCGTGACAAGGAACTTCTATAAATTTGACACTGTCTCTACTGAAAATGCAATTCCATCAAAGGTATTTTTTCTGATTTATTTACCACATAACATATAACCTGACAGTTTATTTGCCCCTTTGGGCCTTTTCTGGGTGAATTACTTCTTTACATTGTAATTTAATTATGCCATAGGCACTTTCTCAACTAAACACAGTTCAGTTATGTCAACAGTGAACAGTTCAGATGACATCACACATCAGTTCAAATGATTTGTTCCAATATACACTGTGCAGCTGTCAATAGTGTTTTATCAAAATGGCCGTGGTCAGCTCTTAAAGAGGCTTTTCAAAAAGGCAAGCTAGCAATTTATCTGTTGCCTCCCCCTTCACTCAGCCGTTCCCAAAATTTACTGCAGATATCAAGACAACCAGGTCCTCTTGAAGATTAAAGTCAACTATAATCAAAGGGCTGCTGTCACATAATATCTGAAGTTGTATCATTTTCAAGCTGACCATTCATTCAGTGCCTCTGCTTAAAATAAAACAATCTATCGCTCTGCCACAAGTGGGACTGGTGATCACCAATGTGGTGGAAATAACAGGCTAAGGCAAGTGGGGGAAATATCCAAATGAACCTTACTCTCCCTTTTTATTCTTTCATTAATTTACAAAATGCGGCCTCTGAAATGAGAATAATTCAATTTAGTAAATGAGAGGAACAAAAAAAATCAGATTTCATTTGGATTTTCTCATTTATTTTATCTTAATTTGACCAAATATGTAAAATCACTCAATAGGTATTCTAATAGTGCTGTGAGTCTCACAATAAAGACTGTCAGCTGCCAATCAGAATTCCGGCAATGTCCTTGGGTTGTAGGGAGAAGTCTGATATTTTGAAAGGACCTGGGAAACTGAAATGGCCACTTTTTGTTGCTCGGTGACTTCTCTGTTGGACCATTCTCTTCCTTGGCTGATCTCCATTTTGATTTAGAGAATATTATCATCACTGACCAGTTGCTGCTGCTCTTCTTGCATTTTTGGATTCTTTTATTCCTTCCATTTTTACTTTTTTGGATTCCTTGGGTCCCCCCCTTTTTTATTTTACTGATGGTAGGTCCCCACCCACTCCCCATTTTCTTTATTTCTGCTGTTGCCTGAAGTTCCTGCCCTGAATAGGGAAGACTGTTGCCTGCACTGCTGGAGTGAGAAAGCATCATGGAGAGCATGGAGAGAAATGTTGGGTATGTGAGAGAAAGTTTTGCATTGCTACTTGGTTACCTTATTGTGTAGATTTATTCTAGTTAAAGCTGATTTTTTACATTACTATTTAATTAATTATTTTGTAGAGCATTAATTATAAATTATAATTTAAAGTTGAATGAAAAGGACTGTTCTGCTTGGCTACCATGCTTTTTAGTAGACTTCTTTCTAGATGTTTTTAAGTACAGCTGATGGTATTTTCTTGTATCCTTAATTAATTCCGTTAAAGGTAGATACAGTAGTAGCCCAGTATCCGCCGGGGATTGGTTGCAGGCCTTCCTGTAGATAACAAAACTGTGGATAAGGGAAAATGCAAAAAAAAACCCCACCCCAAAACTGCTGTTTTGAGACAGTAGCTTGATTTACAGCTACTATTTTGCGACAGTAGCTTGCTTTATGCTGCTGTTTTATGACAGTAGCTTGTTTTGTGGCTGAATTATTTATTTAATTTTTTTCCTCTGCCAACCGTGGATAACTGAATCAGTGGTTAATTAATCAGTGGATATGGGGATCTTACTGTACTATATTTTGACGGTCTTTTGAGTGACTGTTGTGTGTTTTGCTTCTGTGGAGAAGGAGTTGAAATCCTTTGATTTTCTTTGATTGTGCTCTGGCTTGAAAAGGGTCTCTCAGTGTCTTGTGCTATATGGTGTGGCAGAAGAACTGAATTGTGTTTCTTCTTGTTTAATTTGGGGGGGGGGTTGGTTTGTTACAGATTTTTTAACTGGTTGTTAGGCGTTGCCAGCTGGGTGGCTGCTAGACTGGCTGTGGCGAGAATAGCTGCATGCTTTGCAAGTTAGTTAAGTGTGGTATGTATTTTAGAATGCTGGGTGCAACATTCATACATTTTTTACTAAGTTGGCTAGCAAGAGATAATGAGTGATAAGGGACAAGTTGGACCATGGTGGTGCCTATGGTAGTGCTACGAAGAGGCTCTGTGTGGGGGTGGGGGACACGTCCTACCTGGCCTTGAGTTCCCACCACCCCGTCTCCAGTCCTCAAGTGTTGCAATCTAGATGTTTTTCTATTGATTAACTTCTATAAAGAAGTCATACCATACTTCTTTTTCCCCAAATAGCGAGCTTTTAGTAAACGATTACAGGAGAAAACCTGTGCCTAGTTAAAGATTAATCCACATTGCTTTGCTGTGAGGCTGAAGTGAGAATAGAGATCAGAGAATCAGTGCTGCTCTTCCAAGATAGATAAGGAGCGTCTGTAGTCACAGTTCAAGATACAGATAATGGATCCCAAAGAGTTGATCACAGTACCTTTCTTGTTTAAGAGCATATTCCAGCATTTTTATTCTCCGCACAAGATCCTTCTTCAAGTTCTCCTGTCCTTTCCTTTCCCCTTGAAGGAAGGCAATTTGGGCCTGGGGAGAAAATTACAGAAAAACAATTCAAGAAATCAGTTTGGTTCCTTCAGAGGACCTTTAATTCAAAACATTACTCAATTCCCACACACAAATCAGGACTGAACAGGGGGTGATTATTCAACATAATTCCCCCACCCCACAATACATCAATCATTTTAAAATTAATCTTTGTTTTGGAAATCCTTCACATTATAAACAAAAAAAGAAAAGAAAAATAAGTTTAATATAGCATTGTAACCTACATTATAATTCTTACTTATTAAATATTTTACTATCTTAGGCACCAGCTATTAACCCAGGTTAACAGGGCTATATTTAGTCTCAATTTCCCTTTCCATTCTAAAAAATTACAGACCCACAATCTAGATTAATCCTAAACCATGTTTCTTCTCAATTCACTCATTCATATATTTTAATAAGGGCTTCTAGATTTCTATGAACTGACCATGCTTTATTTCTCCTCTATATACATGAAATGTCACATTAAAATATGAAAGTTAGCCACATGTTTGTGTCTTTTGTTTTGTTTTGTTTTGTTTTTCTTTGATTTTTGCCTGAAATTCTTGAAAAGACTAACACGGCTGCCCTCTCTGAATCCTCTATATACAGTACTCTAATTTTGTTAGTCAATTTCTCCATCAACACTTTTTTACCATATCCTATTCATAAACGTCTATAATGAAAGTTCTTGACCATTTATCCAGCTTTTAGCAATCTCACACACCTTGCTGTCCCTTAAGAACACTTTATTGACCATCTTCTCATTTCCCCGAGTAAATACTGACAACAATAATATTTTACTTATGATTATTTATTATTATTATTATTCAGAATCACCAGCCAATTAATTACTACATGCCAAATATGACTCTAGTTGGGGGCAGAAAATTCACATATGTTCTAATGTTCCCTTTTGACCACAATTCCTCCAATACTTATCTGGTGTATCTCTATTAAATTTATATAGTTTTGTAGAGCATAAATGCCACCTGTGAACAACCTTCAAAACTGCTTCTTTCATTTTTGCTGATATTGACTTATATGGATATTTGTTCCATATTCTCTACATCCTCAGGTATGTTGTTGTTGTTCAGTCGTTCAGTCGTGTCCGACTCTTCGTGACCCCATGGACCAGAGCTCGCCAGGCCTTCCTATCCTCCCCTGACTCCCGGAGTTTTGTCAAATTCATTTTGGTTGCATCGATGACACCGTCCAACCATCTCATTCTCTGTCGTCCTCTTTTCCTTTTGCCTTCGATTTTTCCCAGCATCAGGGCCTTTTCCAGGGAGTCCTCTCTTCTCATGAGGTGGCCAAAGTACTGGAGCCTCAGCTTCAAAATCTGTCCTTCCAGTGAACATTCGGGGTTGATTTCTTTCAGGATGGATAGGTTTGATCTCCTTGCAGTCCAGGGGACTCTCAAGACTCTCCTCCAGCACCACAGCTCAAAAGCATCAATTCTGCGGCGATCAGCCTTCTTTATAGTCCAGCTCTCACTTCCATACATCACTACTGGAAAAACCATAGCTTTAACCATCCTGACCTTAGTTGGCAAAGTGATGTCTCTGCTCTTTAGGATGCTATCTAGGATGCTATCCTCAGGTATATTAATATTTAAATTAATTTCCCAGGCTACTTTAGCTCCACAGAAATTAGAATAATCTGGTACTATGCATATTTTTAAGAAAAATTATTTGGAAAATATTTGAAGACCCTGTCTTAAAATATTTTATCCATCATGTTAAAATAAACCATTCCATAATCATTTTTTGTTTTTTTCAATTTTTTGGAAAAAAAACAGAAAAAAAACACGTTCCCCCCCCCCCCGAATCTTTTCGTTTTTTTCCTCCAGGGCGTTCACATCTCTAATTAGATTCCTTTTGGCACTGCCTTCAGATAAAACATCAGCATGAAAGTGTCCGTTCCCCTCCTTTCTTCAAAGTGTTCTTTAACAGGAGATGAATTGAAGGTGTGAGCTGTCCTTTTGTTCTGAGTACCTACTGACCTCTGCCTGATTGTCCAGCTTCCCAGGCATTTATAAAAGAAGAATCAAATTCCAGTCACTGAATTCCATATTTCCTGATTCTGCAGTTTCGTCACGGGGTGATAGGAAGAGTTACATTGAATTAAAATAAAGATGAAAATTGCCAGTTGATGTCTTTACCTTTTATACAGCAGAGTTGAATCAACTGGATTTCAGCTGCTATTATTGATTTAACTGGGACAGTGCACACACATTTTGCACTGCAGATCTCATACTCAAATGAACCAGTTGCTTACCTGTAAAGGTGGTTCTTCGAGTGGACCTTCGTGAAGCCACACAGATGGGTTTCCCAGACGCCCCTGCGCCGGAGGTCGGCCTTCCCTAGCATAGGAAAGTTCGTTAGTCTCCGCCCCCAGCCAGCACGGCTGCGCGAGGGCCTTCCCGCCCAAACCTCAGTTCCTCTTGACCGCCACAAGACAGGTGAGCACTAGTCCAGGCGTGACAGTCCGAGGGGAGGTGGGCGGGTGCTGTGTGGCTTCACGAAGGTCCACTCGAAGAACCACCTTTACAGGTAAGCAACTGGTTCTTCTCCCTCGTGGCCTTCGTGAAGCCACACAGATGGGTGATTGCAAGCAGTACTCACAGGCTGGTGGGAAGTCACGCCGTCACATAGGAAAGCACGGCTCTCCCGAAGGCTGAGGAAGCTCTCATCCTGGTGTCTAGCCTGTAATGGTTGACGAAGGTCTCTGGCGTTGTCCAAGTGGCAGCTTGGCAGATGTGTTCCAAGGGGACACCTTTAAGGAATGCTGCCGAAGAGGACATGGCCCTGGTAGAGTGGGCCCTGACGGGGCCAGGGAGGGGCTTATTGGCAAGGTCATAGGCCATAGTAATGGTTTGGACGATCCAGCGTGCGAAGCGCTGAGAGGACACGCGGGGTGATGGCAGATGAAGAGTCTCTGAGAGGCTTTTAGAGATTTAGTCCTGGTCACGTAGAAGGCAAGGGCTCTTCTGACGTCGAGGGAGTGCATATCCCTCTCCTCCCTGGTCGACGGGTTGGGGAAGAAGACCGGGAGAATGATAGGCTGAGAGATATGGAAGGAGGTCACCACCTTAGGGAGGAAGGTGATGTCGGGGTAGGCGATCACCCTGTCGGGATAGAACTGAAGGTAAGGTGGGTCGCACCGAAGCGCGCAGAGCTCGCTGGCCCTGCGGGCGGAAGCAATGGCTACCAGGAAAGCCGTCTTCAAGGAGAGGAGCCCAAGGTCGACGGTCGCCAGGGGCTCAAAGGGGGGATTTTGTAGAGCTCGGAGTACGAGAGGGAGAGACCACTGAGGTGGAATGGGTCGCCTATCCGGGAAGGTGTTGTTGAGGCCTCTCAAGAAGAGTTTCAGTCTCGGGTGTCGGACGAAGCTGACTGCAGGTGATGCGGGGGGCTGATGGGCAACAATGGCCGAAAGGTGCACCCGGAGAGACGACATGGTGAGTCCCAATCTCTTGAGATGAAGCAAGTAGCGGAGGACCCAAGTGAGATGAGGGTTTACTGGGGCGAATCCTCTTTGGTTTGCAAAGGAAGTGAACCTGTGCCACTTATAAGCATACTGGGAGACTGTGGATGGCTTACGGCAAGCTTTGAGGATGGTTTCTAAGAGCTCTGAATCCTCCATGCCGTCAGTTGGAGGCGAGGGAGATCGGGGTGCAGCACCTGCCCGTTGTCTTGGGACAAGAGGTCCAGGTTCTGAGGCAGGCGGAAGAAGGACGTGGCCATACGGAGAAGAGGGGCAAACCACGGTTGCCTGGGCCACCAGGGCGCCACCAGGATGAGATCGGGGGCTTCCTGGGTGGCTTTGATGACGACCTTGTGTAGCAGTGGAATCGGGGGAAAGGCGTATAGGAGTACGCGGGTCCAGGGGAGGAGGAGAGCATCTCCCAGTGACCCCCGGCCTAGTCCTGCTCTGGAGCAGTAGTGGTGGCATTTCATGTTGGTGGGCGAGGCGAACAGGTCGATCTGGGGAGTGCCCCATGCCTTGCATAGGTGGGCGAAGGTCGCGGGATGGAGTTCCCACTCGTGATTTGACTGTTGCATGCGGCTGAGGCTGTCGGCGTCTATATTTTCTTGCCCCGGCAGGTGCATCGCTATCGGGTGGATCTTGTGGCGGATGCACCAATCCCAGAAGCGGATCGTGAGGTCGAGGAGAGGCCGAGAATGAGTTCCGCCCTGTTTGTTGATGTAGTACATGGCAGTTGTATTGTCTGTGACTGCCAGCACTACATTGCCGGAGAGGTGATGGAGGAAAGCCCGACAGGCCTTGAAGATCGCTAGGAGCTCCAGCTCGTTGATGTGAAGCCTGCGTTCTTGAGGAGTCCAGGAGTCGTGTATCCGGTAAGAGAGGCACACCGCACCCCAGCCGGTGTTGCTTGCGTCCATGGTGAGTTGTACTGTAGGGAAGGGGTCTCTGAAGGGTCTCCCGGCCAGGACGTTGTGGCGGCAGGTCCACCAGGCCAACTGTGTTGGAAGGGTTTGGGGGACTGTGAGTACCTTGGTTGGAGGGTCGTGGGTGGGGTCGAACTGGGAGAGGAACCAGGTCTGAAGGGGTCTGAGTCGCAGCCTCGCGTGTTGGAGGACGGAGGTCATGGAGGCCATGTATCCCAGCAGCTTTTGGACTTGGATGGCCTGGACCGGCTGACCCGGGTTGAAGTCCTGCACCAAAGCCATGGTTTCGCGAATTCTGTCTCGAGGAGGGTAGGCCATGGCTCGAGTCGAGTCTAGCACAGCTCCAATGAAGTTCGCGACCTGGCAGGGTTGGAGTCGACTTTTTTCGAAGTTGACCTGTAGGCCGAGGGAGTTCAGGGTTGTCAGGACCGTGGCGATGCTGGATCTGGCCTTGTATTCGGTGTCCGCGACGACTAGCCAGTCGTCGAGGTAAGGGAAGATAACAATGCCTCGAGTCCTGAGGTAGGCTGCGACCGGGGCCATGCATTTCGTGAATACTCTGGGTGCTGTGGCGAGGCCGAAGGGCAAGGCGGAGTATTGGTAGACTTGGTCGCCAATGGCGAAACGGAGAAGATGCCGGTTGGCAGGATGGATGGAAATGTGGAAGTAGGCATCTTTTAGGTCTACTACTCCAAACCAGTCTCCCTTGCGGAGCAAGGGGGTGATCTTTTCCAGAGTCACCATGCGGAATTTCTTGTAGATGAGAAATTTGTTGAGCACCCGGAGATCTAGAATGGGTCGGAGGCCGCCATCCTTCTTTGGGACTGTAAAGTAGCGGGAGAAGAGGCCCGCTGCAGCGTTGTGTGTTACACGGTGAATAGCACGCTTCTGGAGAAGCAAGGCGACCTCGTTTAGCAGGCAAGGAGAGGGTGGGGTGCGAAGAAAGTTGCCCAGAGGGGGCATGGAGGAGAGCTCCAGGGAATACCCATTTCTCACCACCGACAGGACCCAGCGGTCTGAAGTGATGTTTTCCCAGGCAGTGAGAAAGGGCCGGAGCCGGACGACGTCCGAGTCAGTAGTCGTCCCGATGTCTTCTGTCCCTGGGCTTCGAGGGGGGAGCGGTGGACTTGGGCTTTCTGGACTTCTGCCCAAGGGAGGCAAATGGAGACGGTTTTGTTGGTTTATCTCGGTGTCCCCTGGAGGTGGACGGGGCAGATGGTGGCCAGTATCGACACCTGTGTTGGGTCCGAAAGGAATGCAGCGTTCTGGAAGGAATGACATTGAGCTTTTTGGCCGTGTCATGTCTCTTGTGCTTCTCTTCCATTAGGTCATCGGTAGTGGTGTGGAAGAGGCCGGAACCATAAAAGGGTAGGGCTTTGATCTGGGCCTTGTGGTTGTCGGTTAGGCCGGTGGTACGAAGCCATGCGTGTCTTCGCAGGGTGATGGCCGTGTTGATCACCTTGGAGGCGCAGTCAAAGGTGTGCTTGGCCGCTCTCATCTGTTGCCCGGCGAGGGCCATAGACTCTTCGTAGAGCGCGAGGGCCTCTGCTCTATGGTCCTCGGGTATCTTCTCGAGGAAGGGATGCAGATGGGTGAGGAGATCCCTCTGGTAGGCCCCCATGGCTCCTTGGTAATTGCAAGCCTTATGGATGAGGATTGAGCAGGAGTAGAGGTGCCTGCCGATGGTGTCTAGCTTGCGGCCTTCCTTGGAGGGCGGAATGGGTGTCTGGCTGGTCCTGGACTGGACTTGGGAGTCGGCCACGACTGCCGAGTTCGGCGGCGGGTGTTTATCTAAGTACGGGGCACTCTTGTCGTGCACCCTGTAGAGGGCCTCCAGTCTTCTGGAGACTCTAGTGGCCGCTGGGTTCTGGAATGCATCCTCTGCCATCGTAAGGAACGATGGAATCATGGTGAGGTGCACGGGTGCCGTTTCTTTGGCTGAAAGTCGGCCAAAGATGTGACATGGCCTCTTGGGCTTTGGCTGGTGCACTGGCAGATCGATAGTGCTGGCCATCCTCACCACAAATGCGGTATAATTTTGCATGGATTATGTCGAGGACGGAGGGAGCTTCTCCTCAAGGTCAGAGGAGGGCGACGTGATGAGCTGAATCAAATCCAAAGCCTCGGATTCGATGTCGGAGCCGTCGGATTCGTCGGATGAAGCCGAGGGGGAGCGTTGTCGGGGCTCCTCTCGGTCTTCAGATTCGGTCGCCTGTACCGACCATTGCCGGCCGTCAAACCTGAGGGAGAACGCCGGGATCGGAGGGAGAGTCATTGCTGGAACCGAGGGCGTGTCGGGTTCGGAGCGCCGCTTCTTACTCAGAGGCTGCTGCTTGTTTGGAGGAGCGAGGGCTTCCGCAATAGAGACCGGTACCAGGGCGGTCGAACCCGAGGAGGTATCCCGCGTTGGCGTGGCGACCTCTGGGATGGGAGCCAGGTCAGCTTTCGGTACCGCGTGGCGCGAATCCGAAGGGGATCGGTGGCGCTTACGGTGCTTCTCCGACTTCTTCCCCGGCCTGGTGCCTTTCTCCTCGGTCTTCCGTAGGGGCGGGTCCGGGGCTTTGATGGCCGGGACCGAAGCCGCCGGGTTGGAGGGTGCCGGTTTCGACTTTGCATCGGGTTCGGCGGGCGGGGATGAGATTGTTGCCGGTAACGGGGCAGGAGACGAGGTTGTCTTTCGCCCTGGGGACCGACGGTTCCCGGGTTCGGAGGTGGACCTTCGGGTCCCTGAGTCGGATGGTTCCTTGGACTCCCTCCCGAACAGGGCAGATCTGGTCGCTGTATCATAGTCATCATCAGATGACTGGTCGGAGTCGTCCGAACGGAGTAAAGGGTCGAATTCTGGCCGGGAAGAGAGACTCAGTCCCGAGCCCGAGAACTCCGTTTCCACCGTGAGAGTCCCCAGGGTAGCAGAGCTCTGCGAGGCCGATGGTTTTGGTGGTCTCGCGGCCTTGGTGGACTTGGGAGAGGATGGCTTGGAAGCCTTTTGCTTCGAGACCGCCTGGAGCACGGGGATCTTTTTGGTTTTCCCCTCCCGCTCAGGGACGTCCGACTTACAGGGCTGGTCGACGGCAGCGGTTTTTTCCATCGGTGGTCGAAGGGACTTCTCAAGGAGGAAGGAGGCGAGCCGGTTGCGACGGTTTTTAAGTGCTTGCGAGCTAAACCTGCGGCAAATGGCGCAGGCCTCGGGGCGGTGTTCCTCGCCGAGGCACAGCAAGCACTTTTGGTGGCTGTCGGAGTGCGGGACCTTGGCTCCGCAGTCAACGCAATTTTTAAAGGGCTGGGCAAAAGGCATTAGCGCAGTGGTTAAATGTCTGTCCTGCAGGTAAAACTGTGCTCACGACCTGGGTTCAATCCCTGGTAGCAGGCTCAAGGTTCACTCAGCCTTCCATCCTTCCGAGGTCGGTAAAATGAGTACCCAGCTTGCTGGGGGGGGGCAATGTGTAGCCTGCACACTGTAATTAAAATTGTAAACCGCCCAGAGACTACTTGTAGTGGTATGGGGCGGTATATAAGCAGAACACTTTGCTTTGCTTTGCTTTAGTCAGTAGGTCCGAGTCGAAAAACCGTTGAAAAATGCGAAGAAAAATGCGAAGAAATCCAAAGTTGTGGGAGACTAACGAGGGCGAACCTCTAGCCAAAGGCGGTTTGGGCGGGAAGGCCCTCGCGCAGCCGCGCTGGGCGGGGGCGGAGACTAACGAACTTTCCTATGCTAGGGAAGGCCGACCTCCGGCGCAGGGGCGCCTGGGAAACCCATCTGTGTGGCTTTACAAAGGCCACGAGGGAGAACCATTTGCCAACAGATACACTTAGGTATTTATCTGAATCAAGGGGTCTTAAAAGAAGAGGTTGCTAAAGCAGAAGGCCAATTGTTTACTATGTCATTATTCTTAGGGGAAAAGAAGGTTACACTTTTAGTTTTGCTGTTCTTTGGGATGACAAATCCAATAATTTGTATTTCTGATTACCAAGGATGGGCTTCAGGAGAGTTTATTATTCATATTTCTCACAGAGAATTTTAAAAGAAATCTAATCACCATAATCCTGGTACAGTGGTCCCCCGCCCATTCGCGGTCCATATACTGCGGTCCCACTATATTGTGGGGCTGCAGTATATGAAAAAGGACCCCTGGGGTAAGGGGGAAAGGCCAGTTTCAGGCCTCCCTTACTTACCCCAAGACTGGTGCTGCCCTGAGTGGGCCTTCCAGGGCCTCCCTGCAAACTGGAAGTCACTTACGGGTCACCAAAAATCATTTCTGAAGCCTCAGAGGCCCTTTTGAGGCCTCAGAAATGATTTTTGGCAACCCAGAAGTCACTTCCGATTCGCAGAGAGGCCCTGGAAGGCTCTCGCAGGCCAGTTCGGGGCAGCGTCAGGTTGGGGGTAAGTACAAGAGCCCCCAGCTAAGCACCTCAGGCCCAACCCGACCTGCATCCGCATATTGTGGATTTTCAATAAGCGGGGGTTCACTGTAATCATAATACAAATAATTTAATTGTGCACATAGTTGCTATTGCACACAATTGCATGATTCAGCGTGATGGCAAATGCCTATACTAAATTCTAATTTTTTGGAAATTGCTATTGAAATTTATACTGATGGAGTTATGCCAGCATAAATATTTTACATTATTCCAGCTGACCATTATACTAAATAAGAACAATCAATTCCAGCACAAATCTGAAGTTAGGATATTATTCATGTAGAAATTAACACAACCACCACTCACAGAAACATATCTGCAACATGTCATGGATCCCTTAGTGTTGGAAACAAATACATATAATTAAAAAGAAATGGCTTAAGTGCAGCACGATCAGCTGAAAAACTACAAAATGACCAATGCTTCAAATAATGTCACAAATAGCAATATATCTCAGCTGATAAGGAATATTCCATTAGCTGATACAAACCCTGTAACAAACTTACTTAAATTGGAAAATGAAAACAATGTGCAATATGTTACACTAACTTAAGTGTCAGACATCCAACTAAATACAAGAAGTCTAAATCTAAATTTAGATTTAGTATAGTAGATACTAAAATGCTGTATAGTACTTGACAGTTTTTCAATAGGGGGAATTTAAAGTTAATTTTGGAAGATACTAGCGCCGAAAGATCCTTCTACTTGTTCCACAGCCACTTATACCCACACCCTGCAGTCACCGCCAACAGGTTTTGCAAAGCCTTCTTGGCAATAATGTCCGAGTCAGCTGTCATAATTTCTTGAATGCTGGAGCAGGGAGTGGTTTGTAAAGTAGAGATACTTCAAATGTTTTCTTCTGACGAAGCACATTTTCTACAGCTATCCCAACCCAAGTTCACTCAGTAACTCCAAAAACAATAGGTACTTAGAACAGAGGCAATCAAGCCAATTGCGTCATAAAATCCACATTGAAATTTCAGCTAGCAAAGTAAGGGATGTGTTTTAAGGTCCAACATTTCTCTTTTTCTGAATTGCCAAAGCAAATTACTTTGATATAGGGGTGCTCAGTAATAATATGGGCACTATGGTCAAATCTCTGTCTCAACCCAAAATGCTATTAGCAATAAACAAAGGGGAGCCTGAGCTGCTACTGCTTTTCAGACTCAGTACACTGTTTTTCCTGTTCTTTCTCCCCTAAAATATATTAACAGAAAGCACACATTTGCAGGCGTGATAAGAACTGCGAGAGTTGTAGCTAAGTTTAAGATTTAGACACCTAACAACATTCTACTTCCAAAGTTATTCTGAAAAATATTTCTCAAATGACACGTTTCACAGAATCTGAAAATAATCATCTAAATTTGTTTCTTGTAAGCGTCTCACTGCAGAGCTTTCCTGAAAGTGAACATAGACATGACGTGCCAATGTTTTCCTTGGACCCATAAACCACTTAGGACACACAGAAGCAAATGTCTTGATTCTTCAAGGTTTCAGCTACTGGATTGAATGTTTTCTACATTTTCCAAGCAACCCAAAGCACTGCTCTCTAGAACCACAACCAGATTGTCACTCCGAGACTACAGTAGGACCCCAGTATCCGCTGGGGATTGGTTCCAGGCCTACCCATGGATAATGAAATCCATGGATAAGAGAGAATGCCAAAACCTCCCCAAAAACTGCTGTTTCGTGACAGTAGCTTGCTTTACGGCTGCAGTTTTGAGAGAGTAGCTTGCTTTCTGGCTGCTGTTTGTGACAGTAGCTTGCTTTACACTGCTGTTTTATGAGAGCAGTTTGCTTTACAGCTGATGTCTGTGACAGTAGCTTGCTTTGCGGCTGCTGAATTATTTATTTAATTTACAGTTTTTCTGCAAACCGTGGAAAACTGAATCAGTGGATATGGGGAGCCTATTGAATACTCATTTTATATCGAGTCACTAGCTAGTAAGATTTTGAACTGGACCTTCAAAGATCATTTTCTCAGCAAAAAGCATCTAATTTCCTCTTGCATCAGGGTCATTTTTACTCATATCCTGTTTTTTTATTTTGTTCCTTAACAGTTTCCTACAATTACTATTTTATTTCTCTATTCATGCTGTGGATATACTGAACCCTTAAATATTTTAAAAAATAAGTTTCCTTTTCATCTCTTGACAGTTTATTGTGCAATCCAAATACTGTAGTTCAATCCATTCAGATTCTGAAGGTATTCACCCTCACACTGTCCTTCACTGTGCTCAAATAGCTAAACCAAATTAGTACAATCATTTAGCCAAATGCAGTGGTGCATGTGTGTTCACACACAAACATGGGTTAAAGCTACTCTCTAGTCAGTTAACCACCTCTGTAATGAAGATGTAGTTAACACGGGAGGTCACATGTCTGGAGCATTCTGAACATTCATTACCAATATATTACATATATTTTGCCTGAAGGAGTGTGATATTATTAGTACAGGCAAAAATCAAATGGAAGAGGGAATCAATTGTTACATAAAGACTAGATAAAAGACCTTCATCTAGGACTGCATTCAGTATAACTAGGTAAGATATCAAACTGATGCAGTCTGTTCAGATTCTGACAAATTTCATTTAGGTGAATTCATTTAATTGATTACTGAAATGCTGGAAGGAATAAAAGAACATAAAACTGTTCAGGTTACCAAAAACATCATTAGCAAGGCGATACTGAATCAATCCCCAAACAACATGCAGTGTCAAGAAGACAATGCTTCTACTTCAAATCCATCTCTGGCTTCCTTAAAGAACTCTTACACCTATCTATCTCCATCAACATTCAAATAATACAGCATGTGAGGGCAACTGATACAATGAGACCAGAAATGAACATATGTGGAAATAGATCATGTGTGGACTTCTCATGTTGGACTGGGACTGACAAATGATGAACAAAGTTTGACACAAGATGGTAAGGTAAGGACATACGGTTCTGATAGATTAGCATGTGTGTGACGGAAGAAGGCTACTATTGATTTCACCTAATAAACTAATGAGGCGCTCATAATGAACAAAAAATGCTCTTACAAAGATAAGGATGTCATTTCATGTATTTTGCAAAACATTTTAACCTCTTCAGATTATGTGTTGCAGCCAATGAAATTAGTTTATAATTTCTGAACACACGAACAAGAAAAGTAACAAAAACAATTGTGTCCAAAGAAGTAGATTGTAAAGCACACAAAAGCTCTCAGTGAAATAATGTGTTTCTCTTAAAGGTGCCACAATGTTTTTGTTTTGATTGTTTTCCTGTTTTTGCTTTTTGCTAACAAATTATTAATAATTTCTAGTTTGTACGTTATTCCTTTCTAATTTTATTTCTGTATGTTTCACATGCAACATCATTTTTCCAAAGGCATTTAGACTTTTCGAATATTTTACCTGGATAAAAAATTCATCTAAAGCAATAATCAGATGGTATAGAGCAGTGATGCTGAACTTTTGGCACTCCAGATGTTTTGGAGTGTTAGGTGAGAGGTGTTAAAGAATAATGATTTTAAAGACATATGGAATCCATTTCTAGACCATGTCCCAACTAAAGGGAGTGGGTATGTACCAAAAAAAGACTCACTATATTTGTGGAAAGCCATGGGGTATGAACTGCAGGAGCCATTTTGAAAAGGAATCTTTCCTTTCATTTTCCCTTTTGTAACTCAGAAAAAAGGCCTTTTCCCCCATAACTTGAAATACTCCTATACCTATGGATTTCTATTTGTAACTCGAATTTTTTGTAACTTGAGTCATTCATAACTCAAGGTACCGCTGTATAAAGTGCAAAAAGATGTAAGAAAATATATTTAATGTGCATTATAATATATATCTCATTTTTTGTTTTGAGTTTGTGTCCCTTTTTAGTATAAAACTTGTATAAAAAAGAATTAAAGGTCTAGATCGCAATGCAAATACTGATCAGTTCTAGATTATTCAATAACAAAGTATTATTGTTTGACCTACCACATTCTGGCTGATATCCTGTTGCTTGAGATATTAAGTCGTACAGTACTAGAGTAGGCCCACTGAATGAATGGGAATTTGATGCATCACAAAAGTTCCATTGATTCAAATGGGCCTACTTTAGTTTAGGAGCTGGAAGTAAAATAAGCCCATTTGGAACAATGGAATATATGGAGGAGGTGACTCATCAAATACCCAGTGATTCAGTGGTGTTACCTAGTGCAACATTTTACGCTAAGCAACAAGATTTCAGCCAATGTCAAAGAAAGACAATACAAGGATCTGAATATTGACCGAATGTGCAACTGGACTAGACACAAATATTTAGTATATAATTGTGTCCTTTTTAAAAGCATAAGAAAAAAAAAGAAAAATAGCTATGGTATGGAAATAAGAGTTCCACTGAATGATGTTCCATCTTAGCTGCAGAAAAAGGAATAGAGATTGATGCATACATAGTTCACTGTTGCTGGACAGTTCATTGGTTTAGGTATCTGGCTGAGCCAGAGACTGTGAGTTCAGTACCCTGCTGTCCATCTGTGACTGGAGTTGGACTCAATGATCCACATGATCTCTCCCAGTCCTGCAGTTCTAAGATTATTATAAATTTCTTTCTCTTTCTGCAGACACCTGAACAGGTTGTTCCCAAGGTTTGGGGCTAGGTTATGTGAAGCACCCTTCAATATTAGCCTGGTATGTCATTTTTGGAGTATCACCACCAGCTGAAGGATGCTACCATAGGACGATCTCCTGCTCTCAAGAACACTGGGAGAAACTGTACCTATGCATTTATAATACCATCCACCTGCTTGAAATCTAGTAGAGCAGGAATGTTACAACGTCATATTTCCAGTAGCAGGTACAAAATGGAAGGATGGCACAGTTAACATCAGCAGAAATCTTTCAAAAATATACTTCATGCTGACAATTGATTTACCACATTTCCCTCCCAGAAAATGGCCATGCAGAACAAATATAAGCATCAACTAAAATCCAAAGTGTTAAGTATAATTTACGTCCAAGAAAGAGCACATAGAATACGAATCAGAGGTAGAAGAATTATCATTGAAAGCTCGCTTTGTTTTTGGTTGTTTGTTTTATTTTCTTAGTGGTCCAATAATGGTATCACCTTTTCCTGCATTTATACTGTTCTGAGGACCATGTTGCCATTTCCACAGAATATAAGGTTTATTCTCAAAACAGTTTTATCAAACAAAACATCCTTTCAGTGGGACGCTAATTAAACTGAAAACTTTCTGACGTGCATTAAGCCTCTCACATATATATCTAACGCATCAACAGATAAAACAGCAGACATTTAAGCATGCTAAAATTAAGATTGAAGTATCAGTGTTTTACAGGAATCCCTGGCCAACTGGCCTAGATCCTGATCATGAGGTATACTGTGGCAGTACTCTTATTAAATGACATCCCTCTCTTAGTGGAAGAACTATTTGTTGCAGGAAAGATGCAAAAGATAAAAGCAGGTAGGGAAGAAGGGGGTGGAATTAAATGCAGCATGACAAGCTAAAAAACTGCAAAGTGCCCAATGCTTCAAATAATGTCATGGACAGCAATATATCTCAGTTTATAAGGAATATTCTATTAGCTGATATAAACCCTGTAACAAACTTACTTAAATTGGAACTGTCAAACCTTTCCAAGTTAGTCAAAGGAACTATTTTCTTTATAAAACAATTGTTCCAGAATTTCTGAATGTATGCACGGATATTGAATACAAGGAGCAACAGCTTCAGATTGTGCATGCAGATAAACAAAATATGTTGATATAACAAGCTTGACATCATCAAGGAAAGCGGATTATAAAGTGCTCCTTTAACAATACTAACAAGACACCTACTTTACAAATACATTAAGGGAGCAGCAAGGTCTAATATGACACTACCTGCATCTAGAAGCACATTATGTTATGTCCATGTCTGGATTTCCTTGTATCCAGAATGTCAACAGTAGCCACTCAGAACAATTCCACAGGTTGCATGTGAGTTTTTTTAAAAAGTGCTGTAAGTACCTATAGCACTTACAGCAGTTTCTGGGCAGTTTACAAGTTAATTATGCAGGCTACACTTTGCTGCCACGCTAAAGCAAGCTGGGCACTTGCTTTACCAACCTTGTTAGGACAGAAGGCTGAGTCAACCATGAACCACCTACCTGGGATTGAACCCCAGACTGTGAGAAGTTTTGGTTGCTCTACAGCAGTTTAACCACTGTGCCATGAGGCTCTTTGTTGTTGTTGTGTCGTTACAGTCATGACCGACTCTTTGTGACTCCATGTCCATAGAGTTTTCTTGGCAGGAATACTGGAGTGGCTTGCCAGTTCCTACTACAGGCGCCTACAGCACCTGGTATTCCCTGGCGGTCTCCCATCCAAGTACTAGCCGGGCCCAACCCTGCTTAGCTTCCCAGATCTGGCAAGATCAGATGCGCTCCTCATCTAATGATTCTTCACATTTAGGAAATGTAACTGAACTTGATTTTTCACTTCATGGACCTGTATTTAAAACCTATATTAGATATTTCACATTTTCTTCTTGCATATTGTCAACTACATTAGGAATTGCCTATTTGTGGGATTTGTGCCCATGGTTTTACTTACTTGCAATTTGTTGCAACCCTATATACAACATAAAAGGGTGCTCCTTTGTGGCCTTTGTCCCATTCGTTCTTTGTTGTATATAGGATGACTGTCAATGGCGGGATCCACCATCTTGTCTTTTTTATTGGAACTGCATGCCTACCTTCACAGGTGCATCCAATAAGACCACATGAAAGGGCCTTCTCTATTGCAGCTCCCAGACTTTCGAATTCCCTCCCACTGGAGGCCAGGACTGCCCCCATGTTTGTTGTCTTTCTGGAAACAGGCAAACACCTTTCTCTTCAGGAAAGCTTTCCCTGAATGACGGACTACCGATCATTTGACTTTTCCATGGAGTACCATGCATTACTGCATAGACTGAATTCATAATAACACCTGTGTTTTCCATGTTAGTTTCCATCTCTCATGTTTTGCTTTAATACTGTGTTTTAATGCTGTAAGATACCTCTTCGAATTCATGGTTATTAAACTGAATATGTCTTAAGTGTTCTGTGTTGTATATTGTCCTTCAGTAATGTAAAGCTGCCTTGGGTCCTTTTCCAAGGAGAAAGGCAGGGTAAAAATATTTTTAAAAAAGAAAGCCAGGAGGTGTTAATCTTTAGAACTCAATGTTTTTTAAAAATTAAAAAGCTACTTATGAGAACATGGTTTTACTTTTACTCTTGTCATTTTTACTATACTGTATCTCGTATCTTGTATTATATTATAAGTTATTTATCCAGTGTCTAATTTAGTGTTAGGTTTTCATATCATTATTTGTATTTGGTTTAAACTTCTGCTTTGTCCATGTATATAGGGATGTGGCATGAATGTTTCTGAGCTTCATTTATTACTGCACTATATTGTTTAATTTTTTCTGTCTATATAATTAGTATTGCTTTTGGGGACTGTTTGGGGAATATTTTTGAGGGGGTATAGATTCTCTCTTGCTCCCCACCCTTTCTCTTTTTTTTCTTCTTCCCATGGGAGAATGGCCTGGCTATAAGGGGAGCAGAGTGGAAGCACACAGGGTGGTGGACAGTAATTCCATCTTAATATTAATGGGTAGGTGGCTGCCCAGTATACATCAATATACAGCATATATACAATACTGTATACGGATTCTGAGCTCTAAACTCAACATGGGCAAGGTAACCAGCTCTGCTCCAGCATTCTTGATGCTTAATAACAGGCAAGCCCAAAATAAATCCCAAATTATCTTCAATCTAACAGTGGACCAAGGAGATGACTTGGCTTCTGAAGCAGAGACCTAGGCAGGCAGTGAAAGCATTACTCTTTCATAAATCTGTCCCAGGTTATTCCATCCAGTAGCAGGAAAGACCAGAGGGGTGGGGAAGAGGTGCTGCCATTGTCCTTAAATAATCTCTCAAGCTCAGCAAAAACTTGGCTGTGACCTACACTGGGTCAAAGTGCCTCCACCTGTCTGTTGGCAACAAGGATTGGATGGGCCTGGGGCTGGTGTACGAGTCTCTCCACGACCCAATCCTCTCTTCCTGTCATCTCAGCTGCTCTGTTGAGGTCTCCCAGGCTTTGGAGAGTTGGAGCTTGCTGTTTGGATTCTGGAGCAGTGCTTGATTTTGATTATGGAACTGGATGAGGGCTAAGAAATTGAAATTGAATCCTGAGAAGGAGGAGATCATCTAGTTGAGAAGGGAATTTCCTCACTGAGGAGGTATCTTGCCTGGTCTGGATGGGGATCATACTCTTCCTAAAAGACCAGGTCTGTGACTTGGATGTGCTTTTGGACCTGGCTTTCTCCATGGAGAAGTACATCCTTTCCCACCTTCGGCACATTGCACAGTTGCAGCTTTTTCTAGACAGTAAATTCCTAACCACACTGGTTCATGCACTGGTAATCTCTAGGATCAATTGCTGCAATTCTCTCTAAGTGGGGCTGCCTTTGAAGATGACACAAAAGCAGGACCAAAACGTAGTGGTTCTCTTAGTGTCTGGAGCTTGGGAGGTTCAATCATATCTCCTCCATCCTGGCATGCCTCTAAGAACATAAGAACAGCCTTGCTGGAACAGGCCACAGCCCATCTAGTCCAACATTCTGTCTCACACAGTGGCTCACCATTTGCTTCAGGGTAATCTCAATCAGATGTCTTCATCTGCTTATGATTCCCCACAAATGGCATTGAGAGACATCCTGCCTATCTCTCCAAAGCGGAGGTTGTCCTTAGGCATCCATAATGATAGCCATTGATACCCTTGTTCTCCATGAACTTGTCCAATCCTTTCTTAAAGCTGTCAAGGCTAACAGCTGTCACCACTTCTTCTGGCAGGGGGTTCCACACACCAGTGATCCTCTGGGTGAAAAAGTACTTTCTCTTATTTGTTTGAGATCTAGCAGGAAGTGCCCCTTAGTTCTAGTGTTGTACTGGCTTCCTATTTGGCTTCAGTACCAAATTCAAAGTGCTAATGCTAACTTACTAAATCCTTAACAGGTTGGGAGCTGGTTACCTTTTGGAGTGTCCTCAAAACTGCCTATCCAGGCCACCCAGTCTATCCAGGCTTCAAGGTTCCAGGGGGTCAACCCAAAAGAGGACCAGAAAACCACTACCATGCTTTCTCAATGGTGAAGTGACACTATGTAATGTGTTACCTATTGATATATGTCAGGCTGCCTAAGTTGTGACCACCAGGAAATGTGCGAAATCTGAAATTTTCAAAGAGGCTTTCAGGAACATTCTCCCCATTTGACACTCTTGTGAATCCATGACTTTGAATTTTAATTTTGTTTCTTTCTGCCTCTTGGGCTTTTGTTTGTTGTTTTTATGATTTGTTTGCTTGTAGCTGAGTGGCTATTTGTCACTCAGACTAGAGCCTTATTTACTAGAGTAAACAAATGAATATGCTGTTCCCTTGTATTCGTGGTTTCAGACATGCACAGCATTTATCTGCGGATATTGGGGACCATGCTGTATAATTCAGAACTACTGTAACACCAGACAGGCTAGGAAGTGTAATTCATAGAATTCATAGAACCTTTTGATCCAAATAGTATAATTCTGGATAAAGATAATAGAAGCAAAAGAGAATATACTGAACACCACTATGTATATTCATTTCTTTCACTAATGTTGTACCATGAACATATGTGCTATAAAACAACAGTATTCAAAGGGCGTTGCTCCTATGTAAGTTTGCGAATGATTGCACAAGAATACCTGACAGAAAATAGTCAACTAATGGCATTGACTGAACATGACATTACATTCTTCCATATGTGGTGCAGTGGTTAAACTTCTCTACTGCAGTCAAAACTGTACTAAAGACCTGAGGTTCAATCCCAGGTAACTGGCTCAAGGTTTATTCTGCCTTCCACCCTTCTGAGGTTGGTACAATGTGTCCCCAGTTTGCAGGGGGGGCAATGTGTAGCCTTCATAATTAAACTGTAAAGCACCCAAAGAGTGTTTAAGCACTATGGGGGTATATAAGCAGCACACTATGTTTTTTTGCTTTTTACTTTTAAAAATAAAATGAACATGATTATACGAAGATGGGAAGCCATCAATTGAAAAACAAATATTAAATCACATACCAGCAGAGATAAAATGAGGTAAATGAAAAAGCAAAACCCTTAGGATCTGAATACACAGATGATAGCTAGCTGCCTGCCAAATAAATTGGTATTTACTTGTTGCTGATCCATGATTATTCTTCTAGTCATCTAGGAAATATATTTCCACTGCATTCTGTAGTGCTAATGAGAATCTCAAATGTCATGTAAGGTACAGATAGTTATGGAGCTTTTTTGTTTTAGTAGTTTAGGATTTTTTTGCTTCAAAATACTAAATGACCTCTCCTGTGGAAAAACAGCAGGCACTAGTCTTCAAAAATTATCCAACATCCACCCCAAAATAAGAACATGCAGTGTTCAATGCCTTTATTTTCCCCAGTGTTTGGCACTTATTCCTGCTTTTTAAAAAGGCTGTTGAATCCTATGTATGCTTATTGCACAGCAAATGTCACTTCAGTTCAGTTAAGCAACTTCAGAGAAAGATGATCTAAATTCTGTTTAAGCTAAAAATGCATACAATTCAATTTATATCTAATACTAATTACTGATTACAAGATCAGTTCTATAGCCTGGAATGCAAGAGACACCACCACCGTATTGGACTACGGCTGTGCCTGTCTGCCTGCCTGCCTGTCTGCCTGCCTGTCTGTCTGTCTGTCTGTCTCTCTCTCTCTCTCTCTCTCTCTCTCTCTCCCCCCCCCCTTAAATTATATTTTATTTTATTTAAAATATTTTTCCTCGCCTTTCTCCTTTAAAAAGATCTAAGGTGGCCTACATCATTAAAAGACAATAAGCTAAAAACAATTAACAAATGCCACACTACATGGTCAAAAACCTTAGGATTTTCTCCACTTATAAAACAAATGGAATGCAAAGTATTTTTACTGACTTTATGATGCAAAGGCTGATTCTAATTGGGCCAGCCCTTTTTGTTCCAAAAGTATTCTTCCCCCTCACGACTGGGGGAGTTCCCACTTTTTCAAGTGGGAACAATTTGAACAGGCTTTTTTTCTATGTGGTTAGCTGTGATATATTATTGTAAGGATTTGGGAAGAGGGAGAGAGATCTGTAGATAGTGTTTCGGTGACATAAGTAGTTGGGGTATGATATTATAGGTCAAGGTAAAAAAAACCACCCTGAGTTTTCTTTCTCTGAATCATCTTCTGAATTTTTAAACATTTCTTACATTTACTAGAATAACACTAGATCACCCCTATCACTGGATTCTTGTCATTATTATTTTCAGCATTTATGCCCCATAAAAAGATTGGCAGAGGCTGGAACAGATGAAAAAAGGAAAGAAGGAGGGGTGGAATGCAAATCACATTGCATTCAGTATGAATGGTGGACTCCTGAATCAATCTGAAGCCCCTATGTCAGCACAGACTGCAATGACAAACATAATACAGGCTGCAAATAAAATCACACTGTTGTCATGCCCTTTATTTCTGCAAGGCTTTTAAAGCCCATGACAACTTGAAATAACTGGTGAAGGCCATATCTGTCCACCCACTTGCTAAACAAGAGGCCTGTTAAAACCAGTGCGTTTAACCACCCAGGCTTCGAGAAGAGCCATCCGTCCCAGGGATCTCCTGGGGTGGATGCATGCTCACCCAGCCCGGGTGGTTTGGAAGGTCAGTAGCAGTGGTGGATTGCCACTGCCACTTCCCTTGCAAGACTTCTGGACTACACAAAGATCAGTGGGTCCGAGCTCTGCTCACCAGGGCACGGACGCATTGACCTTTGCCCAGCCCAGGAGACTTGCAAGGGAAGCGGTGGTGGTGATCCACAAGGGAAACGCTTACCCGGAGGTCAGTGCTTCCCTTGCAAGGCACCTGGGTTGCCCAAAGTTGCATCGTTCCCTGGGAACGATGCAACTTTGGCCAGCCCAGGCGGTTTGGAAGGGAGGCGCGATAGCCACCACCTCCTTCTTCTTGGTTGCTTCGATCTCTGAAGGAGGCGGTGGCGATGGGCAGCGAATGGTACTCTCTGCTCTGTACGACAGGTGACTTTGACAGGTTGGACCCATCAAAGTCAGCTATCATATGGAGCAGAGAGGTAAGTCGAATTATTTGGTTGTCGAAGCAACGGTAAGTTGAAGTATCACTGCATACTCTTTGAAAAGCTAAATCTCCAGCTTTCACAGTAACTCTTTTCCATAATGTAGGGTCAATATTTGCTTGTTGTTTTCTTCTACACTGTAAAAATATACAATACACAAAACTCATACTCTTTATATTTCAATTAATTTTGTGTCCATACAGCAACACTGAGTAACAATGTGCATAACATTTTGGATACAATCATGCGTTACGTTTGTTTCTGATCCACTTGTGTTTGCATTTTGGCTTTCGTAAGTCAATGCTGCCCCACTGATGTTCCACCCTGAATTTTTAAAAAAACTGTATAGAATAGAGTATTTAAACATTTTAATTATACTTTTTCAAAAAAAAGCATCACTAAACTATTCCCCACTAAATGCAGTTTCTCTTAAACATGTCATCCATAAATGTTTATTTTATATGCATTTTTGCATTTTTCTGAAATCACAACTGCAGAATCTGGAAAAGTGTAATTTTCAAAGGATGATTTTGTTCCAAACCACATGTTGGCCCAAAAGACACTGACCGGGATGGCTCACTTTGAACTGCTAATTGAACAAAATTCACCTACATCTCTATTGCACATCCTTCCATTCCACTCATTTCTCTAATTAATAGAGTGGCATAACTTCTACCACACATGGCATATACACAAAACTACCACTCCCTAAATACTTGAGACTTGCTCAAACTTTATACAGTACCTAGTCCTCCTGTTTACATTTCCAGAATGCTCAAATCTAGCAAGAAACCTAACAATTGTTGATACAGAAGCCTATCACGAGGTTTTGGAGTATTTGCAGTATAGGTGCTAAAAGACTGGTCTCTGCAAAACAACAACAAAACCTGCTTTGAATCCCACCATGGCTATAATTTCTATACAAAGCAGGGCACAAGTTGCAATTAACTTCACACAATCTCTGCCTGCATAAATCAGCTATCCAAAATACATGACAATCAAACAATATTCTGCATGCTTTGAGGCAACCAATACATGGGACAGAAAACATAAGAGAAAACAGGCTCCACTGGTATGGACATGTCCTCAGAAGAGCAACTTCCACCATCCATCAAACTGCTTACCACCTGAAAACTAAGGGCTGGTGGCCATATGGGTGACCAGAACAGACCTGGCAGGAAACTGTCAACAAGGAAAAGAGAATCATTGGCCTGCGCCCTAAAGACACGGTCAACGAGGCAAAATGGCATTTCCGGATTTGAAAAATGTTAGGAAGAAGAATGGATGGGACTATGGAACTATAGGGTTGATTCCAAAGACATTCTCTACACTAGTATTACCCTACTAGCTTCTGGTTGGAGAACGGAGAAATGGTGAGAATACTTTCTTCACTAGGTAGCTTTCAGCCAATGGAAATGTGAACAATTGCAAGACCATCTAGAGAGGAAATACAGGGTAAAACAAGTGAGGCCATCCTAGGAATTTTTCAAATAATGTGTCTGAAGCACTTTGTAATTTCTATAACACTATGGAGGTGTAATATATTTCTCATGGTTATTTTTAGAGCCACACAGACTCTCCCTCATTGGGAATAAAATATTTCACACCATTGCCAGAATTACATCACATTCAGCCCACATTCAGAAGCAACTTCTCAGAAGGCTAGCTATGAAAAATCTACAAAATATCACAAAGTACAGTATATGAGTATGCTGCTGGGGGCCAATGCCAAGATCATCCATTCTATGGTGCTTCCAATTAACATGTACAGATATAAAGGTTGAACATGGAAGAAAACTAACCCCTCCCCAACAAAAAACAAATACCCTTGGAGAAGAGCTTTGCAAATATCATGGATTGCCTGAAGGCTAAATAATTGGGTTCTAGACAAAATTAAAGTCTGAAATCTAACTAGAAGTTAAACTGGCTAAACTAAGGCTATCATCCTTTGGACAGAAAATAATAAAATAAGACTCACTAGAAGTCAATAACGCTAAGAAAAGTGAAAGACAATAGAAAAAAATGAAATTAAAAATGAGATGAATGGACACAATCAAGGGATCATCAGCTTTTCATTTGTAAGCCCTGGGCAGGACTGTCAGCAGTCGGACCTTTTGGGGGCCATCAATTCATAGGGTCACCATAGAAGAACCAATATGGCGACACACAACAAAGCTGATCATAGGACATACCTTTTCTGAAAGTAATAACTAGAACCCAAGAATGGACTGTCTTCTGTGTCCTAATGCTGATAACAAAGCTCTCGCCAAACATCAGCTGGGATTGTGACTCCTGACTCCTGCGAATGCTCCTACGCTGCGCTGGTGCGGAGATTTAAACCTGGCGGCTCCAGCTTAGCTAGACTCGAGTTCAAAAAAGGAAGCCCTTCCGCCAAAGGCGACCCAACTTGCTCCGCAGCAGGTCCTACCCTTGACATCCCCTCCTCGCCGGCCGCGGAGGTGCATTAAGGCAGGCATGTCCATTAAACTTCGGCCCTCCTGATATTTTGGACCACAACTCCCAGAATTCTAAGCCTGTATTTCCAATGGCAAAGGACTGTGGGAGTTGTAGTCCAAAACATCTGGAGGGCCGAAGTTTGGGCATGCCTGCATTAAGGGCTAGCTACCACTCTGAGCAACACTCTGCACGTGGCCAGAGGCACGCCGCTCCTGGTAGAGCAGCCACGGGACCTTGCCACTCAAGAGGACCCTAAAGAGAGGCACTCTGAGAGAGGGGGACAGGAGGAGAGGCGAAAAAGGCCGGGGTGGAGCCCCGCCGAGGGTTTGGGCCCAGGGGGGACGGGAGGGAGGGCGCCCACCCCACCCCACCCCACCCCACCCCACCCCCCACGGCCCGCGCTACCTGCAGCTCCGCCCGCTCGGCCTCCCATTCGGCTCGCTCGGCCTCGAAGCGGCCCCACTCGTGCTGCAGGAAGTGCAGGATGCCCGGGACGCTGTACTGAGCCCGCGCCGCAGAGGCCGGCCCCGGCCCGGCCGAAGAGGCGCCACCCGCGGCCGCCGCTGCCGCCGCCGCTGCTGCCGCCGCCGCCGCCGCTTCCCCGGGCTCCAGCCTCCTCCTCCTCCTCCTCCTCCTCCTGGCCCGACCCCGCCCGGAGGTGGCGGCAGGAGCAGCGCGTTGTTGTTGTTGTTGTTGCTGAAGAAGACGCCGGGACCCGCCTGCTCGTCCATGGCCGGAGCCGTCGTCGCGGCGGCGCCCCAACCCCCCAACCCCCCACCACCCGCCGGGCAGCCCCCTTCGAGAGCCGCCGGCCGCCGCCCCGCGCCCCGCCGCTCGGCAGAGGCAGCCGAGTCTCTGGCCCCGGTGGAAGACCGCCACAAACTGGGCGCGCCAGCCTCGCCGTCAGCGCCTGACAGCCGCCGCCCCCGCGCTTACCGGGTCTAGCGAGGGACAATCCCAAAACGCCTTTTGCGCGGGCGGGCTCGGGGCATGCTGGGAAATGTAGTTGCGGGGAAGCCACGCCTCTAGGAAGGTCCTAAAATTGAGACCAAGGCAGGGCGGTGGGGCGGAGAGAAGTATCTCCGGAAGCATCAGTGCGAGAGCATGCGTTATGCAAAGCGTCAGCTCTCTGTTTATTTATTTATTTATTTAAGGATATTTTTACCCCTTATCCCGCCTTTCTCCTTGAAAAGGACCCAAGGAGTTTTACTGTAATGAGGGATAATATACAGTCCAGTACAATTAAGACATGGTCAAGTATTGAGAACAGGGAACTGAGGGACATCTTACACTACAGCATCAAAAGACATCATTGCATTATGCAGGCATGTCTAAACTGTGGCCCTCCAGATGTTTTGGACCGCAACTCCCACAGTCCTTTGTCACTGGCAATCTAAGCTTAGAATTCTGGGAGTTGTGGTCCAAAACATCAGGAGGGCCGAAGTTTGGACAGGACTTCATTAAAGCTACCAGAGAATGCGAGAAGTTAAAAAGAGAGTAAAATTCCATGTAAAGTTATGAGTGAGGGAAACTAACATTGAAAACATATAGAGTCAATGCAATCACAAAGTCTATGTGGTCATGTAGGGTAGATTCATATAAAAGTCACATAACAGGTAGTCCATTCAGGGAAAGCTTGCCTGAAGAGAAAGGTCTTTGCCTGTTTCCAGAAAGGCATAAGAGATGGGGCAGTCCTGACCTCCAGTGGGAGGGAGGTCCAGAGTTTGGGTGCAGCAGCCAAGAAGGTTCTTTCATGGGTTCCCACGAGACATACCTGTAAGGGTGGTGGGATGGAGAGAAGAGCCTCTCCTGATGACCTTAACATCCAAGATAATTCATACTGTGAGATTCGATCTTTGAGGTAGCTAGGACCCAGGCCGTGCAGTGCTTTGTAGATCAAGGTCAGCACCTTGAATTGTGCCCATTAGCTGATTTGCAGCCAGTGGAGCTGCTTTAATAGGGGTGTAATGTGATTTCTGTATCCAGCCCCAGTCAGCAATCTGGCTGCTGCATTTTGGACCCGTTGAAGTTTCCTGAGACTTTTCATCGGTAGCCCCACATAGAGTGCGTTATAGTAGTCTAGCCGGGACATTACTAGGGCATGTGTCACTGTGGCCAAAACTAGTTTCTCAAGAAAACGGCATAAGTGGCGTACTAGCCTTAATTGTGTAAATGTGCTCCTGGCCGTAGCCGTGACCTGGGCATCCAAGCTCATGGATGAGTCCAAGAGCACCCCCAAGCTGCTTATCTCTTTTTTTTTTAATTGGAGGATGACCCTATCCAGTACAGCTTGCATCCCTATCCCTTGTTTTCCCTTTCAGCTGACCACAAGCACCTCTGTCTTGTCTGGGTTTAGTTTTATTTTGTTCATCCTCATCCAGTTCATTACTGCAGCTATGCACTCATGTAAAGTTGAGATAGTAGCTTCCTTAGAATCCGGAGGTTAGGAGAGGCAGAGCTGGGTATTATCGGCATACTGGTGGCACTTAACCCCAAAAGACCTGATAATCTCCCCCAGTGGTTTCATATAAATGTTAAATAACATAGGAGACAGAGCAGAACCCTGGGGAACTCCACAGGTCAGCGGCCATGATGTTGAACATGAATCAACTAACACCACTTTCTGCGTTCTTTCCTGCAAGAACGACCAGAGCCACTTTAATACAGTATCCTCAATTCCCATTTCAGAGAGACAAGTCAGGAGGATACCATAGTCTATAGTATCAAAAGCAGCTGAGGGGGCTAAGTCCCCTATCCATTTCCCTGTGTAAGTCATCTACCAATGCAACCAGTACCATCTCAGTCCCATAACCAGGCCTGCAGCCACACTGAAATGGATCTAGGTAGTTTATCTCATCCAGAAACCTCTGGAGCTGCGAGGCCACAACCGACTCTAGGACTTTCCCCAAGATTGGGATAATCAATACCGGTTGGTAATAATAATAATAATAATAATAATAATAATAATAATAATAATAATAATAATAATAATAATAATAATAATAATAATAATAATAATAATAATAATAATGTATGCACATACAACGAAATTCACAGACTCCCAGAGACCAGAATCAACACACACACACACACACACACACACACACACACACACACACACACACACACAGAGTCCTGCTTTATCTGAACCATTTTTTTAATTTTAACTATCTGTGCCAATTTTTAAATTCTAACTATGATTCTGTAATTTTGTTGCATCATATCTGAATAAAGAAGAGAGTGGCCAGGTGACCTGCTTGTCTCTTGATGAGTTGCGTGTTGTCTGTCCAGCTGCCTACTGTGGATGGGTACCTTAAAGGCTCCTCATCTGTGTCCTTCATCTTTAAATCAAACTTGAGCTGGACTATCTTTCAAATGGGGGAAAATCTCATAAAGAGGATAGTCCCCTGGCAGCTCTTCCAGCTGCAAAAAGCCTCCATAAAAGATGACATTGGGCCACTTGAGGATAATCAACCAGCTGGCACTGTAGTTGTTTTCATCACTAGAGATGAGCACAAACCGCTCATCTCTGCCGTTTTGGACCCCCGTCATGGAACACACAGGCTATTGGGATTATCATGATGAATGCTTTGACTTCTAAATTTACTACTGCAACACTGTTCATCTAACAGGCAACGGCTAGTAATGGCTCTCCAAGGTTTCAGGCAGGCTTTTTCAAGACTTATCTGGAGATAACACTTAATTATTAGTATAGTCTATTGTATGCTTCAGTACTGGAACTATTTTATGTCAATTCAGTCATTATGAATCCGTGGGTAGAGGGGACTGCTATAGCCTCGTCTCCTCCATTTCCAATGTCATTGTCCTACATGTAGAGGGTGACATATTTGAAGAGGGAGACCTCTGCAATCCATGGACATGCTCCATGAGTCAAGATCCTGGAAAAGTAATCACTCCGTTGGCTCAGTAAAACTATGAGAGAGATCGATATTGGGAATATTGTAGCTCAGAAGCTGACTATGATCCAACAGTGTGATGTGGCCACAAAAAGGCAAATGCTGTTTTAGGATACATGAATAGAAATTTGGCCTCCAGATTCCTTGAGGCACTAGTCCCCCTCTATTCAGTACTAATGGGTCCTTATCTAGAGTAGAATTCTGGGCACTACACTTCAAGAAGTCTGTCAACAAACTGGGCCAAGTTCAAAGAAAGGCAGCAAGGATGACCAGAAGACCTGAAAGAACTGACCATGTTTAGCCTTGAGAAAAGGGAGATAAGGAAGCATTTTTCAAATACCTGAAAGGCAATCATAAAGACTAGGGCAAGATCTGTTCTCAGTCATCCCAGATTGCAGGACAGGTAATAACAGGCTCAAGCTACAGAAAACCAGATTTATGCTGAATATCAGAAAAATTACCTTGTTAGAGCAGTAATTGTCTGAGAAGATGGCGAGCACTCCACTGATGGTGGCCTTCAAGAGAAAATTAGATCACCATCTGTCAGATCTGCTTTAATTTGGATTCCTGCATTGAGTAGTGGGTTGGATTTTAGAGCTTTATAGGTCCCTTCGAACTCCGTTGCTCTGTGGTTATTCTTCCAAAATCGGTATGCCACTTGAGATGGAACACATCAACAGGATACCAGTAGTGAATCCGGTGCCAGGTGCCCTAGATACTAGTGGCTCAAGTATTTTGCTACCTGAGTTTTTTAAAAAAAATGAAGCCCCTGCATGTCTCCTGTTCAAGCAGGCCAGACTGGCCAGGGTATCTTACTTCAGCACTGGATAGCCACGGGGCTAATGGGCAGCCATCTAGCTTAGGAGAATGTTGGATAGCACATGAGATGTATTAGCTAATATCTCCCTGCCATTTCATACCTTCTTGGCAGTCATCACATTTTGTTTGACCTTTAACATTCTTTTTGATAGCTAAAGAAAAGCAGTCATCTAGCCAACAAATGTATGGCAATTTATGTCTAACTTCCCATGCAAGCAAAATTATGCTCAGATTTTTACGACAAAGACTTTTTCTATATATGGAGCGAGAAATGCTCCACGGAAGCTAGGCTGGCCTTCTTCCCGTTTTTCCATGGGCAGGAAATGGTCTATTTATCAAGGCAAGATTTTGCTAACTGATAAATTGCTATGAAAAGGTTCACTTTTCTGCATATGGGCGCTGCATTTTCTGTGATTTCTTCTTTCCCTTTCTGATATTTTAAATTGTGTTTTTCATTTGCTTTTGTTTTAACATATGAGCTTGCTTTGCGTTACAGCTTCATTTATATCTGAGCACTGCAAGCTCTTAAACGATATGAAGCCAGGTACAAAGCAACCCCCCACCCAACCCCATAATAAATGGCAACAAGCACATCTTGGCCCTGGTCTGCTGTGCCATTGAGAAGGCACCCACTCCCTGGCTACAGAAGGCCTGGACAGCCACAAAGGAAAAGCAGCAGCAGCTCTGAATGCTGTAAGAAAACACGGAGGAGGAGGCGCCACACCCATCACACAAAGTCCCGTACCTTGTCCCTGAGCAATGGGAGCAGTGAGACATTCACCACCACCACAAGCTGCCTCACTGGGGTTCCTAGCATCAGGAGCCCTGATTTTTTTAAGTCCTACTCTGGAACACGCTTTAGTCTCATGTTGGGAGGCAAAGTGGGATGCAAAGGCATGAAAGGAAGGGAGGTTAGAGCAATATGGCCTGTTCCTATCTAACCACAATTAATCTTCTCATTTTTCCCTTTATTTTTCCAACCTTCATTAGTCAATCATTACTCAGACTTGACATATGGAGGACTTGCTCTGTGCTGGCCCTTCATGCATAATTCTGAATTTCTCTTTGATGAGATCAGCAGCCAGTCTGCTTCAGGTTGTGATTTTGTTTGCTGTGGAACAGCTGTGTAATATTATCACAGTGCTTTGATTTATTTTATTCCCCTATAATTATTTCCTGTGTTTTTTCCCCCTTCCCATTCACATAAACTATGCATTTCTGAGCTACCAGCAATGTTTAGACTTTTGCAGTGTGCCAGTGTATTTAAGCCTGCTTTTTAAAATAATTATTATGTTTGGTCTTTGCTGAAACTATATAATGCAATCTAATACAGTGGTACCTTGTATAAAGGAATTAATTCGTTCCAAATGAAATTATGTTAAGCAAATTTTCCTTTATACAAATTTCCCATAGGAATGCAATGAAAACGGAGTGATCCCATTTTTATGTTGTATGGATTTGCCCCATAGGCAATTATGTTAAGCAAAATTCCCCTATCTCTGGAATTTTTTATGTTGTACAAATTTTATGTTCTACAAGCTGTTTGTTATACAAGAGTCCACTGTATTTGGTTTAGTTAACAGGTTTTAAAACTGAAAATAAACTGTGATGGCCACTATTTTAGTGTGGTTGTGTTTTGCATAGCACATAATTTGATACCTGAAAATCCTTCATCTTGAATTTTAATTCAGTCTACACTCTAACCCACCTGTTCTAGGTGATACCCATGCTTTGTTCTTTCTTATCATATCTACCTGGTGCCCCATATATGGCACTTTAGAGAGTTTTCATTCCCATATTTGAAGAGTTAACAGTCTGAAGCAGGTTAGGCAACAGAAGAAAGGGAAAGAAACGGAGGCAGATATAAATAGGAAAAGATTTGCATTTTTTTCTAGTTAGAGGTGCCTACCTAACCTAAGTTTAGTTACAGGAGGGTACATTGATTAAGGGCTTGCGTCTTTTGATGATTTTAAAATAAATTACTGTGTGGGATGAAATGAAAGATGAAATGTTGCTAGGAAGCAAGTAAGTGTTCCTAAGTGGGCATACATGATGTATTACAGAGATATTTATCATGGGCTGATGATATACTGAGCTATCCAGTATATCATCAGCTTGTGTGCATCTATTGAACTTGGTAACTGTAATCAGGAATGTAAACTTTTTAGGCCATCCTTGTGTCAAAATATGGTTGCAATCTAATTATGTGTGGGCAGGCCAAGTGACCTTAGGTTTGCGTAGATTGCATTTGTAAATCAGCCCACTAATTCACTGTATTTTGAAGCGTCTTAATAGCTGCAATGCACATTTCCCTGGGAATAAACTCCACTGAACACAGTGCTTGAAATCAAGTAGTAAGCAGCATCTACATTAGATCCATTAAGTCATGGGGGATTTGTTGAGTCAACATCTATGTAAGTTTGATTTAATGGGCCTGCTCCAGTTATGACTTACTACTATATATTAGCTAATGAGACCTAAGCAGCATCCAAGTTGTGCTCAAGAGCACATAATGTCATCAAAACTAAACTGAAGGAGAAGCTATTTTGTTTGTTTGAGGATCTTGATCCACAGAGCATTGCTTGGCTGACTCTTCTGTCAGTCACTAGTTTACGACACTCTTGGCCAAGGCTGTGAAAATGGTTGATCACACTGGTCCTCGTACTTCTCCTGATGTCAGCCAACTTCTTCTCATTATCAAAATCCTGAACAATATTTTTTTACAGTACAAGGGCGAGAGCATCCTGAACTAAATTTTAACTTAACAGCCAGGCTGGCTTTTAAAAGTCATTGTACAATGTTGGTTTCTTTTTTTAAAAGAGACTGCTCCCAAATATGGTCCTCCTGTATTACCCAATCCTGGTCCTCAGCACTTGAGGCTGTGGTGATATGTAGAGCCTGTTCAGTTTGAAATTGGTATTTCCTCTAAGTGGAAAGGGCTGAGCAAGTCTAATGACTTTAATGGAATATGGGATAAATTATTGGTATATGTATTCCAAAAGGGTAAAGGGTATACACCCGGAGAAGACTCGATGTATTTCTGGAGGGAAATGGGCTGGTCATTATCATGAAAGTTGCAATTTTATTCAAGTCCCGAGGGGGGGGTGGGTTGCACGGGGTTTATGTTTGTTATATTTGTTATATGTTGTTACATTGATGTGTGTTATTTTTTTCTTCCTTATGTTATTTTGTTGTTTCTTTCTGTTCTTTTATAAAATAAAAAATATTTTTAAAAAATACATTATGCAATCCTTGTTGTCCTGTGGGAAATTATAATACATTTTTGAGAAAATACTCTTTATCTATATATACATAGCATTATGTTCTGTCTATATTAGTGATTATGATATACTTGCCATGATAGGGCCACCTGAAACACAAAACAGGCTCAGAATATTCTTTGCAGTAGGTACAGTGTTTATATTCCTTTTTTAATTTCCCATTTTAAACAACAACTGTAGCAGCATCCTATAATGTTAATTTTTCTTCCCTAAATCCCATTCCATTCCTAAAAAGGCAGTGGCTGGAAAGTTTCATTTATTTTAAAAACCATTTGAAAGAACGGCATTGTCATCACATTACAATAGCATAACACCCTAGCACAAAAGGGGTGTGTTGGCTCAGCGGGCTAAAGCACTGAAAACTGTTGGCTACATAGTCAGCAGCTCAGCAGTTCGAATCCAGGGTGCCATGCAGTGGAGTGAGCTCCCGCTGTTAACCCCAGCTCCTGCCAACCTAGCAGTTTGAAAGCATTTAAATGCAAGTAGATAAATAGGTACTGCCGTAAAAAGCGGGAAGGCAAAACAGTGTTTCCTTGCAGCCACGCTGGCCACATGGCCATGGACTTGCACAACACTGGATCTTTGGCTTGAATACGGAGATGAGCTCTGCCCCTACAGTTGGACATGACTAGCATCCATGTGCTGGGGGAACCTTTACCGTTACCTTATAACACAAAAAGTAGGTATTATCTCATTATGGTGTTAAATTGCTATATTATTTTTGCAGGACAGAGTTGCAAAATGCTACAGTATTTTTATTTCTATTTTGGTGCTGCATCACGTTAAAAATAATAAGTTTTCAATGAGGAAATCACCCAAAGCTTAGGGAAGTAAAGCCAAGCTTTGCCAAGGATCTGAGCCAACATGTAATGTTAAGTTCCGGCTTTGAACTGTGACAATCCCCGAAGGAGCCAAGGGGGGTTGGATTCTAAGATGCTTTCTCCCCACCCTCCCCTATTAATGCATTGAAGGCCATGCTTTGTATCAGCATGCTTGCAAATCCTCAAGGAAGGAAGGTGCTGCTGATACCTTATACTGAGTATTCTTAAAATAACAATGGGAGTTGGAATTATCTTATACTGATTATTCTTACAATTCCAATTGGTTACTTTATTATTCCAAGAGATTACCTTCTACTGGTTATTCTTACAGTTCCAATAGGTACAATAGTGAAAGAGGTAGTAACGTTAATGTGTGACCTGACTACCCAAATATTCTTTAGAAACAAATCTTAGCCCTGCATCCAGTTTTACAATGAACACACTCCCTCTTCCATTACCCATGAGATGCACATACAGCAGAGGACTTAGACAGACAGTTCTCTGTATCAAAAACTGCTAGCGCAGAAAGGAGACATTTATTGGTCTGAGAAGGAAAAAATATATTAGGTCATAACCCTTCTGACCTGAGTAGTGCAAATGGCAACTAATTGACAGAAAACCTTCTGGCAACATGTTAAGTATAATTAATCTAGAACTATAATTTGCATTTTTCTGTCCTCCACTGGAAAGCTGTTCAATAAACCCTTGTTCTTGAGAACAATGCACTGATGCTTGCTAGCATTTGGCTGGCAATCTCAGCTTCTCTCCCTATGTCTGCTGCTATGAAGCTGGATCCTTCAGGGCAAAACCAGATGTGATTACAGTAAGCCTGTATGTTGGGGGGAGGGACCATGGGCTGAGAGCCACATTCCCACAGGCGCTGCAAGCAGAAAAGAGACTGGAACAAGTGGTAGCTCTCTGCTTCTTCCTGCTCTTACAGACTACTGTCTAGGGAGGGAGACTGCCTTTGCCAGAAAGTCTGATTACTTTCGATTGGTTTTTGAAAATAGGCCAACAGTGGCAGCCAATGGTCCAACTTTGATTTAAACTCATATTCACTTCAATTCTAGGAAAATACTCAACATTTAGAGCGAAGGTGTTGACTAAGGGCCTGCAAGTTGCATGTAAAATATGAATGTGTGTGATAACACACACACACACACACACACACACACACACACACACACACACACACCATGTCTCAGGAAGAGATATAAACCTCTTTCTCCTGCACAATGAAAACATAATAATAATAATAATAATAATAATAATAATAATAATAATAATAATAATAATAATAATAATAATAATAATAATAATAATTTTATTGTCATTGTGTGTATATACACAGTATACACATACAACGAAATTCAGACACCCAGAGACCAGATTCAACACGCACACACACAAATCTCCAAACACTCTCACACACATTTAAAAAAAAAAAAAACCTTCAACACACACACATAAAAATCCCTGAACACTCCCCCACCCACCAACCCCCCCCCTTAAAAACACAAGCATCTACACAACAGGCTAGGTAATCCTGTCCAAGTGCTCACTACTGGTGGTTCTTGAGTTCATTATTAAGTGCAATTATAGCTCTGGGATAAAAACTGTTCAGAAGACGTGTGGTCCGAGTTTTAATTGTTCTGTATCTTCTGCCAGAAGGCAACAGTTCAAAGAAATTGTGAGCAGGATGAGTAGAGTCCCTCAGAATGTTGTGTGACTTCTTCAAACAGCGAGATGTGAAGATGTCATCCAGGGTTGGTAGCTGGAGCCCGGTAACATTCTGGGCAATTTTAATTATTCTCTGTAGAGCTTTTTTGTCCGCTACAGAGCTGCTCCCATACCATGATAGCATGCCATAAGTTAGGACACTCTCAATGGTGCTGTGATAGTAAGACAGAAGTAGATGCTGAGATAAATTCATCTTCCTGAGCATTCTCAGGAAATACAGCCTCTTCTGTGCCTTCTTCACAACCATATTGGTGTTTGCAGTCCATGAGAGGTCCTCTGAGATGTAAGTGCCCAGATATTTAAAGCTACCAACCCTCTCCACCTCCTCACCATTTATGTACAATGGTAAATGTACCTCTTTCTTCCTCCTGAAATCAATTATAAGTTCTTTAGTTTTTTGGGTGTTAAGTATAAGATTGTTTTCTTTACACCACTGAGTCAACCCTTGTACTTCTTTCCTATAAGCAGACTCATCGTTCTTACTAATGAGCCCCACCACTGTTGTATCATCTGCAAATTTGATGATTGTGTTGGAGTTATACAGTGGGGTGCAATCATGTGTGTACAAGGAGTAGAGGAAGGGGCTTAGCACACAACCCTGAGGAGCTCCTGTACTTAATACAAGAGTAGAAGAATGGTGGAGTCCCATCCTTACTGACTGTGGCCTATCAGTCAGAAAATTCCTTACCCACAAACAAATCTTCTGATGTATACCCAAACTGGCCATTTTAAAAAACAACCTATTAGGTAGAATTGAATTAAAAGCAGAGCTATAATCCACAAATAACAGCCTTGCATATGTTCCCTGTTGCTCTAAATGGCTCAGTACAGTATGGACAACAATGGATATAGCATCATCAGTGGATCTGTTACTCCTGTATGCAAACTGGAACGGGTCCAGAGTAGATGGAAGTCTAGCCTTAATATAATCTAGCACCAATCTCTCAAAACATTTCATAATAACAGATGTTAAAGCTATTGGTCTATAGTCATTGAGAGATACTACTACTGGCTGCTTAGGGACTGGCACTATAATAGATGTCTTCAGGCAAGTAGGGACAAAGCACTGCAACAAAGATAGATTAAAAATGTCTGTAAATACTCCAGCTAATTCTGCAGCACAGTCCCTAACAACTCGTCCCATGATTCCATCCGGTCCGCTGCCTTCCTAGCATTAATATTCTGGAAAGCGCGTTGCACATCAGAAATCTGCAGTAGAAGTGGTTGTCTGTCGGTAGTAGATTCTGATGGTGTGCTATTGATGGTCGATGCTGTAGTGATAGTGGTTCCAGCTTCCACCTCAAAACGGCTGAAGAATTGATTCAGCTGATCAGCCAAAAACTCACTACTGCTAGACAGATTATTTTTAATATTCTGCCCCGTGATTTGTCGCAGACCTTGCCATACCCGACGAGGATCAGAGCTCTCAAAATGATGTTCAATCCTCCGACAGTACATAGCTTTGGCATCCCTGATGCCCTTTTTCAATTTAGCTCTGGCCTCTCTGTACTGTAGTGCATCACCAGAGTGGAAAGCAGCATTTCTGGCCTTTAACAGAAGGCGCACATCTCTATTTAGCCAGGGCTTGTTGTTAGGAAACACCCGTACTTGTCTGGTGATAGTGACAACATCAATGCAGCTTTTAATATAGAACAGTACTGTCGAGGCATATGTATCAACATTGTCCTCCTCAAACAGTGCCCATTCAGTGCTCCTAAAGCAGTCTTGAAGTTGCTCAGATGCACCTGCTGGCCACACTCGTATTTCTCTGGTTGATGGTCTGATTCTATTAACGAGAGGTCTGTATGATGGAATCATAAACAGGGATATATGATCTGACTGTCCTATATTGGGCAAAGGCTTAGTCTTGTATCCATGCATGATGTTACTATATACTTGGTCCAAGGTATTTTTCCCTCTGGTGGGACAGTCAACATACTGATAGAACTTAGGGAGAACAGTTTTTAAATTGGCTTGATTAAAATCACCTGCAACCACCAGCGCTCCATCTGGGTAAGCCTGCTGCTGTTTGCTAATAGTAGTTAGCAGGTGACCCATAGCTGTAGTAGTGTTTGCATCAGGAGGTATATATACTGCAGTTATTATAACAACATTAAACTCACGTGGCAAATAAAAGGGGCGGCATTTCACTGCTAGATATTCCAAATCAGGAGAACAATGAATATCCATTATTTTAACATCTGTGCTCCAGTTGTTGTTTATGTAAACACAAATCCCTCCACCTCTGCTCTTCCCGGATTCAATAGTTCTATCTGCTCTAAATGCTGAGCGTCCCTGTAGATGTAGAAGCTCCTGTGGAAAGGCAGGACCCAGCCATGTCTCCAAAAGGACCATAACACAGCAATCCCGGATATTTTTCTGCAGAGAGATAGTAAGTTCCAACTCCTCGATCTTATTAGGAAGAGATCTCACATTTGAAACAAAAAGACTTGGCAATGCAGGCTTGTAAGGATTTTTACTTAGCCTCACTTGAAGTCCGGCTCTGCAGCCCCGCTTCTGCTTGCGTTTCCTTAATACAAGAGTGCTGCTGAAAGTAGAATGATTCTCCTTTCTCCCTCCAGTTGCTCATGAAAATGCTATATTCCCATCATTAAATAGCGGCTATATTCCCATCATTAAATAGCGGCCATCACAGATGAGAAGGAGCAATCCCCCCCCCCCCACACACCCCAGCTGATTAAAGAGAGGCCATGAGTAACATTTAGTTCCAGGGCTACAGGTCTCTACCCCGATGTAAGAGCATAAGCTGGAAGGAGCTGACAATAAATTTCTGATTTTTTCTGTTTTTCAAATGTGTTCACACTGAATACTTGGATATTGGCAGTTAGAGAGATATTAAGTTTTATTTAAAATCCATTTTCTAATAATGTTCCTCAAGGCAGTGAGTAGATCTTTGGTACATCAAGCAACAAGGCTTTACCAAGCAATCCATTATAAAAATATCTTTCTTAGTCAGTGTCCTGACCCTATTAATCTATAGAAGGTTGTGAGGTTTGTTTTTGCTGAGTCCCCAATGCATCCCATTTGCTTTACGTTTATTTATTTTGAATATTTTGACCCCTCCTTTCTCCTTCGAAAAAGGACCAAAAGTGGCTTGCAATAATGAGGAGCAATATACAGCCCGGAACATTTAAGACGTATTCAAGTTATAATGCCCATTTCTCCATTCTGGAGAGAGCCTGTCTGAGCTCTTCACTGTCCATATATTCAAAAATCATAATTCATTGTCAAGCCTGGCCACCCCTTAACTTGATATTGTTTGTGAATAAATGAAAAACCACTGGTCCCATTTCGGACTTGTAGAGGACACCGCTGTTTATATGCATTTATTAAAAATGCTGGCCATGTATTCCTATATCCTGCTTTTTGTTATTTAATCAATTGCCAGTCGATAAAGAGTTCTCATATCCATGACTGCTCTAAACATAGGGAATCGAACAAAGCTGTATGCCAGAGACAGTTGAGGGGAACACAGAGAGACCTACACCCACACTGTCATGGACCACTGTCTTTCCAGGAAACTACTTGGGCATTAAAATTTCCTGTGACAAGCAGATCCAGTCCCATCTCCTGCATGTATGTGGTGTGTGTGTGTGTGTGTGTGTATATATATATAATGGATGTAGCTCTATATCATATAATTAGATAACACCCCGTCCTTGTGCCAGCACTATTTGTTCTCTCATTTGTTGACCAAAAACCATATATTTGCAGAGTATTTTGTAAGCACATTTAAAGTATGGTAGAGGATTACTTGGCTAGCTTGTAGGAGTGGGTAGGGTTTCATTTGTGAATGTCAGGAATTAAGACATTTTGAGACCGAATTGTAAGTTAGCATTATAAACTGCCCATAAACACGGAAGCCTGTTCAACTAGTTTTAAAAGACAATGCAGTAACTCCCATATCATTATTACAAACAGTTGAGGAATTTATGACTACAAAACAGCCCAACCCTTCAGAAAAATCCGTAAGTTAGAGAGCCAGTCTTACATAAATTGTGGAGATTGCATGCCAGACAGTTCTCAGCTAGCAGCACGGAAGTTTCTGTGTTAAGCTCAAAAGAAATTGCAGAAGTCCAGACAACAAGCCTGGTGCTCATATTTTATCAAAAGAAAACATGTTCCTTTGTGAAGCAGCAGATCCTGTTCACAAACATAGCTTTAGCTGTTGATAGTCATTTTCTTGAATTATGCGAAGACACAAAAGTATTGTCTTATCATCCAAAAATGTCTGCTTAACTTTTGCAGAAGGTATTCTCTTCCAGTCAGCTTGCCAGTGTGTACTGTGTAAAATGAAGCACAAACATTACACATTCCTACTGGCTGATTTTCTCCTTTAATTATAATAAGAATATGATAATACTGTCAAGTCTAGTCTGACCCCTTTCAGGGTTTTTTAGGTACTGAGAGCCTAAAAGTAGCTCTCCATTCCCTTCTTCTGGGAAATCTCTGAAAGTGTGTAGTTTGTCCATGGCTTCACACACGTTGGCTCTTCTTCTACGACACAAAATGGGGAATTTATGCCCAAGCTGTGGCTCTACAGTCAGACACTTAACTCACTGATTTAATATGCAACCTAATAATGGAAAAGGGAAAACTGAGACTCTCTGTGACCCTTCCTTTTACATACCATATAAGTATTCTTAAATAAATAGCATAATGAAACACCATGGCAGAAGAGTCCATGGCCTAGCTGTGGGGGGAGCCTGGGCACAAGAAGTTGCACCTGGGACAGCTGCCCACTCCCGACGCCAAGCCTTCGGACTCCGTGTGCCCCCTGGGTGGGTGCCCATCATCTGAGAGGACATCCAGAGCCAGCGCAACCTCAAGCAGCAGCTGTCCCTCAGCAACGCCTGAGGGGCAGCTCAGAAGGAGAATACAGCAAGGGGGGAGCAGTATCTGACAATATTCAAACCCAATGGATGAAACTTCCCTTGTGCTATTATTTCTAGGTGCTAACTTTGTGAGAAATTGGTCATGTGAGAATTGGATAGTCATATCTGTCTTAAATGTCGTAACATTCTGGTAAATAGTGCTGGATTTTGGGATCTTCCTCTTTGGAATTCCTTTGCTTTAGAGGAAGCAGTGTGACTGATCACAGGTATTAGCCACAGCTAATGCTTATGAGAGAGCCTGTGGCACTGGTATTGTTTCATGAACTGCTCTAAGATACTGTCATAAAATGTGTAAAATATTATGTAATGCCGTAAAAACAGATACACAACTTTGGATTTTACCTTCTCTTCTCATGTGCAAATGTCTTCCATCAAATAGGAAAATCCCTTCTATTCACTGAAGGCCACCTCTATGTTAAGTCAAGTAATGCTAACTTTTTCCTGGCTTTGGCAAAGCATATCAGCTGAAAAGAAACTGTATGGTCAGTTGCTTTAAGTGGTTACAGGGCTTAAGTGTTCTAGACCCCATTCTCCAAAGCCAGCTACAGTGGTACCTCAACTTACGAATTTAATCCGTTCTGAATGCATGCTTTTAAGTCAAACTACTCTTAAGTCGGGGTACTTACCTACAAAATTGGGGGGGGAAAGGTTAAAAAATGAAAAAAATTCTAGGTCGAGCAGACCATATCTAAAATTTGTAAGGCGGCAGTTAAAACGCCAACAGTTTTCTGCTCTTAAGTCGAATTGATCTTAAGTTGAGCTGCTCTTAAGTTGGGGTACCACTGTATACAGATTTATTGTGCTTGACCGAACTCAAGCATAGAAAATTTATGCTGATTCAGTCCAAATTTGGGTCATAAAATTTTCCACAAAACAGCTTTTGAATCTATAGATATTACTACAAAAACATTTCTTCAGGGTATGATACAAATGATTGTCCAATATCAGTGTCGAAAATGTTAACAGGCCAGAATCCCAAGTAAGGGGGGGTCTCTGCAGCAATCTGAAATAGTTATATGGCATAGTTTCCTTACACGATGACAAATCTTCATTCAGATTTCTTTCTTCTTTTATTCATTCAGTACAATCCATGACTCCCCATGACATTTCCAGTTATAAACAGCAACAAATAGTGGTTAATTACCCTCCTGGTCACACATAACTGATCTTACCTAATCGGTAACCTGTCAGATGTAATGTGAGCTTTCCTACAATTCTCAAAATAAAGATAAAAGCCACACAGAAAGCACTATGTTACAAGAGACAGTTTGACACAGAATGAGGTCATGATCAAACTTCCATTTCATAAAAATTGGTGTACATACAGGTAACATTACTTCCTTTACAATGCACAGGATTCCAGTCATAACACACAGCTAGGAACAGAAACCTCCAGTGAGCAGCCTTGATAAACAATGAAAAAAGACCGAGAGTGCCCTAAAGCAATAGAAAAGGAATGATATATTGCCTGCTGGTCAATGTTATGATTGGTTCCATAAGGAATAAATCAGAAAAAGCTCGTTTTTAGTTTAATTGTTGGAGTGGAATGTATTGTAGGTGGTGGTTGCCTGGCGGCTGCCTTTGCTTTGCTCGCCTGACTTGCACGTACTGCCGTTTCCAGACGGGTTTTCAGTTCAGGAGCGGCTCCCATGACTGTCTTAAATGCGTGAGGATAAAGTGGTCCGATGCGTGTTAGGTCCTGGAGGGCAAATTCATGAAGTTCTTTTGATATCACGGATGCAGAAGAGAAAGCATTTTCATTCAGTAAATAAGATATGAGGGTAGGAACAAGAAGGGCCAGCAAATGGACTCCTGAAAAAAGGGAAGATAATTAAAGTTAGAGTATTTTAATTCTGGGCGAGAGCTCAGACAACTTCCAGAACAGGGCCAAACAGCCCCCCAAAAACTTACAACAATTTATTTTATTTATTTTAGAAATTTGGAAATTTGGAAAAGGACCCAAGGCGGCTTACAGTAATGAGGGATAATATACAGTCCAGTACAATTATGACATTTAAAGTATTTGAGAACAAGGAATTGAGGGAGATCTTACTTACAGCATTAATAGACAACATTATATTAAAGCTACAAGGTTGTGTGTTGTGTCGTTACAGTCGTGACCGACTCTTCGTGACCCCATGTCCATGGAGTTTTCTTGGCAGGAGTACTGGAGTGGCTTGCCAGTTCCTACTCCAGGCACCCATCCAAGTACTAACCAGGACCGACCCTGCTTAGCTTCCGAAATTATAAGTAGTTATAAACACAAAGTCTATGTGAACCTATAGATTCATATAAAATACACAACTATCAGCTCAGACAATTCTATATTAATTTATTCATCTTAGTTAGAAAGTAGAAATTCCAAAGGTGTCTATTCACTTTTCCCTAACATAGACAAAAAAGGCTCAATGGAATCAGGTAGAATAATTATTTTTAGGACCTCCTCACAACACTACACTATGCTCAGTTCCAGCACAGTCAAGTATTTCCCTAAGGTTCTCTGTTACCATGGGGACGACGGATATTGCATAAAATGGCACTGAGCAATATATAACCAGTAGAACTGCTTTTTTTTCCAAAAAAATATCAACTATTTCAATCTGCAGAAAACAGGAGGAGAATTAGCACTGCATATCACAAGTCACACAATCTGTAGAATCATGTATTTGTTTGCCACATAATATGGTCAGCTCCAGAACCCTACTTGCACTACAAAGTATTTGTGGGCTATTATTTATGCAGGTTCCCTTGTTTCTTTAAGGAAAGATTGTGTGACTGTTATTTTTTAAAAGAGTTTCTATGCACTGGAATTAGCAAGTCAGTCCTTAATAGCCAGGGAGGTGCCCAGAATGGATGTTCCTCCCAGTTCTTCTACAGAGGTGTTTCCAGTTGTCTGGTGGAGAAAAGGATGGAATAAAGCTGAGTGTAGGGGAAAAGGAAAACCTTTACCTGTTTCATTAATGTAACACCAACTTGTTCTCATTAGAGCTTTCTTTTCATAAAATATTGATATATTAGGATGAGAATCGATCAATGTAGCTTTTGTCAATTAATTTCTATATAAACATTAAAGCAAGGTGTTTGAAACAAGGGTGCACAGTATTTTCCTTTATTAAAATTGGAAACATCCACTATTCATTGCAGTCCATTTGATATAGCTCCCCAGGGGAAAGGCATCTATCTCCCATGGAATTATAGGACTACTATATATCATCTTTATCCATTACGGGCTGGATCCGGTTGTTTAGCGTAGTAACTTGTAAAGAGAGTAAACCCACTGAATCAACGGAACATACAGAAGAACTGACTCGTCCCCATTCAGACAAAGATTACTCTAGTTGCGACTTGTTATGTGCTAAGCAGCAGGGTTAGAGCCATTGCTACCCAGAATGCCAAATTCTTCTGGAATCCATTAGGTCTATAGGCAATGGGCCTACTTTTGGCCAATCCCTGTGCAGGACATCTGGCTGCATCAGAAAATTCCAGGAGATCTTTATTCTCTTCCTTGGCATCTCATCAGTCATATTTTAGAGGTGAAAAGGAGAATGTCAGATGCACCCAAGCCAGTCAAATGGGTTTCTTTTTCAAGCGGCAGCTCATCTCGTGCATATTGTTGTATCCCAGGAGCGTTTGAAAATGAACTGTTCTACGGAATCAAACAAGGTACTTACTATTCTGCTCTTCACCAAGAGCAACCAATGTTTCCAGGACTTTAATTCCTTCTTGGATTGCCAGAAGTTCAGTTTTGTTGTTAGGGCGGTTCTTCTCTACACTTTTCAGTTTCTCAACCATCATTGGTGCAAGTGAATGGATATACGGTGTTGAAAGGGCACGATTGGAGTGTTGGAACACAGAAAGTAGTAGTTGGTAGCATTTGGCCTGAACCTAAAAACAAAATACATTGTTGATATATCATTTTAGGTGTCCCAGTGAAACTTCTGTATTGTATAAATCAGTGTTTTTCAACCTTTTTTGGGCAAAGGCACACTTGTTTCATGAAAAAAATCACGAGGCACACCACCATTAGAAAATGTTAAAAAAATTAACTCTGTGCCTATATTGACTATATATAAGTAATTCTCTTGAATAGGAATCAAATAAATCTATACCACCACCACCCATTAGTGTTGCCACCATAAATGCAAAAATACAGTAAAATTCAATCAGCAATTTCAAGAACTACACCCCCCCCCCAAATTAATAAAAAGGCACATCTGAAAACCTATTCGAATATCTCAGGGCAATATTCACACTAGAAGAAAGCAGCTTTATATACTTCGGTCTTACACCAGCTTCCCAAAACCAGAAAGGGACAGTGGCTGGCGCCGCAGCTCTGTAGGAAGTGTGCTCGGTTGCTCGTGCTGGCTTGTCTGACCTCCTTGAGGGCCACACTGATGATCAAGGACTGGGTGGGATTTTTTAGGATTCTGCCCCCCCTCCTTCCCTGCACATCCAGAACTGGAACTTAAGGGCATCATGCATCACCCGCCGCCTTGAGAAGATGGTGAGCCGACGGCGGGTGAGCCGATTTCCTCGGGAGTAAAGAGGGTGGAGGGAGCAGGATGCGAGAGACAGCCTGCTCGGGGCCAAATCCTCCTGCCCAAGGGCGACGGCGAGGGACAGAGGGGCGAGGGGGATGGAAAGGGGTGAGGGGTGGGGTGGGCGTGGGTGGACTTTACCTCTCGTTCGCAAACTTCCCTCGGGCGGCGCTCCGCCTGCCCGCTTTTCGCTGGACACGTGGCGGTGGCGGCGGCTGCTGCTGAAGCTTCTGCCTCTTGGAAATGGAGGCAGCCGCTTCCTCCGCCTCGCGCTCCACCGCGCCCGGGATGGGTCGGAAATGGGGCTCGGAGAGCCGCCGGTCTGGAGTGTCCCGCCGGGAGGTGGCGGCCAGAGTCGCCCGGGGGCTTCCTTTGGCCCCTCGCCAAGGCGGCACGTCCGCGTCATCGGAGTTGCCCACGAAGAGGTAGAGCAGGAGAAGCAGCACCAGGCAGAGCGCCAGGGCCACCACTTTGCAGTAGAGTTTCATCGCGGCGCCCGGCAGCAGCCTCAGCAGCCCCGGGAAGGAGGAGGAGGGGAAGGAGAAGCAGGAGGACAAGCCCGCGCCGCCGCCTCGCCCCTCCTGGCCCCCATCGCCCTCCTCCCGCTGGCGGGCTTGCATCGCCGCGCCACCCTGGACATCTGCAAGCGGCTTCCTCGACGCCCTGCTGGGGCACCACGCGCGCGCCAGGGAGGGGAAGCCGGCGCCGCCTCGCGCCACCCCTCGCCCCGCGGTGGCCAAGAGGAAGGCGAGGGCGAGGGAGGGAAGGAAGGAGGAGCCCCGGGCGGGCAGGTGGGCTGCGACGGGAGAAGCCCCTACCGTAAAGACCAGAATAGCTCCTCGCCCTACACTGGGGAAGCAAACTCTCCACGCCCCCCTCCTTCTCCCTCCGGATAATTTATCATTTAAATCAGTGTTTTTCAATTTTTCCAACGGCACACCAGGCAACATCTCGCGGCACACTAGTGTGCCACGGAACAGTGGTTGAAAAACACTGGTATAAATAATACTGAGATAAAGGGCAAAATCCTGTTGTTGAGCGTAGTTAATTCACATTAGAGTAGGCCCACTGCATCAATTGAACTTATGGATGAGTTGGGTCACCAAATCTCCATTGATTTCATGTGCCTACTCAAGTGCAAATTATGCTAAGCTAAATGATTTTGTCTATTATTTATTCACAAAGTGAAAAAAATGGCAAGTCCAATTGTAAGGAAATGCCACCACCAAGCATAGAATCAAAAACCATCACTTAGGTAAATTTACATTAAAATGCAACTGAAATACAGGTGAGAAAAATTCTTCATCTCAAAAGCCACATTTCCACACGGATAATGTTCCTTGCTAGTGGTCAGAGGTCAGGCTAGACCACCTTCATTCTCTGAAACATGTCTGTCTCAAATCTGAGTTACAACAAATAAGGAGGGGAAGCTAAGCCCTCCACAGCTGCAAACCTGTGAAAGTATACACCTACAGTAAAGCTTGGGGGGAAAGCCTCCAGGTATCAATAATTTCAACTTGGTTTATAAACATTAATACAAACAGTTCCACCACATGTAGCTAAACATCTAAGTTTTTTTATACTTTTGCAACATTTCAGTATTTCAGCATATTCAAGATGCGTGTGTGTTGTATCGTTACAGTCGTGACCAACCCTTCATGACTCCACGTCCATGGAGTTTTCTTGGCAGGAATACTGGAGCGGCTTGCCAGTTCCTACTCCAGGCACCTACAGCACCTGGTATTCAAGTACTAACCAGGGCAGACCCTGCTTAGCTTCCAAAATCAGGCAAGATTGGGTGTGCTCAGGGCATCTAGGCCTAGATATTCAAGATATACTCCTTTAAAACTCAGTAGTATACGATAGTAGGAGATAACCTAAACACGTATACTCTACAATCACACTGGACAGAAATATCATGGGCAAAGGTACAGTAACCCCCTGCCGATCGTGGGAGTTAGGGACCCACCCGACCCGCGATGGCTGAAAATCGGCGATATATGGATGCGGGTCGGGTGGGGCCTGGGGGACGAGGGGCCACCCCCAGCAGTGCGCAGTGGCGGCGTTGGGGGTTCGGAACCCGCTCCGCTGGCGCTGGGTGCTGCACAGACCCGCCTCGGAGCAGCGCGTGGCTGCGTGGGGGATCCCATCTCCCACAGCCGCCGCCGGGTTCTGCCTAGAGCCGACATCGCTCCCCGCACACCCGCTACCCCAGGGGAGGGCGGGCGGGCAGAGAGCGATCCTTGGAGATGGCTTCGGCTGCGGAGGCAAGCGCTTGCCTCCGCAGCCGAAGCCCTTTCCAAAGACCGCTCCCCGCGTGTCTGCAACCCCCAGGGAAGGGCAGGCGGGCGGAGAGCGATCGGAGGGGGTCGGGGGGTGGGGTGGCGGGGAGCCATCACATGGCTCCCCGCCATCCCCCGACCCCTCCGAGGCTTGTCAGAGCCTCCCGGGGCGGCTCCAAAGCTTCTCGGAGGGGTCGGGGGGATGACGGGGAGCCATGCGATGGCTTCCCGTCACCCTCCCAGGTGGCTCTGAGGCTTCTCGGAGGGGGAGGGGGGTGCCGGGGAGCAACCTGATCCCCCCCAGCGGTGCAGGTACTGCGATCCCGCGATATAGTGGGACCGCGGTACCTAAACCGCAAAATGGCAGGGGGTGACTGTATATGACGTGTTCAGTGGATTTTCAACATGAGACATAGGCCATTCTACAACCTTGTTTAATGACTATGAATGATACAAAAGACTCAAGAGGTTGATCCAACTTGATTTAAAGAGACAAATGACAGTTTTCACTATGTCCATGTTATCCAGGTGCTACATATTTGATAACCTGATGTATATACTCAACTGTCTCCTGCCAGAAAAAGAAATGCAAACACATAGATCTACCTTGAGTTCCCCTTGTTGGATTACATTTGATATGTCCAATAAGATGCTACCTATATTGTATCCAGTGAAAATCAAGATTAGATATGTATGTATATCCTTCTCTAGATGTCACTATCCACTGACAGTTCACACAGGAGATAGCCTTCTCTGTTTCTGCTCCCAGACTTTGGAACTCCCTCCCACAGGAGGTCAGACAATCCCTATCTTTGTGGTCCTTCTACAAGCAGGGAAAGATGTTTCTTTTCAGGCAAGCCTTCCCTCAGTAACTAGCTACCTGTTATGTGACTTTTAGATGGATGTTTATGCAGTACTGCTTGGACTGGATTTGTAGTAATGCATGTTTTCTATTTCTTAAGAGTAGCATTTTTTCCATATTTGTTTACTTATTGTTCTTAGCCTTAATATTGATTTTTAAATTATGAAATATGCCTCTTCACACACAATGTTCTTAACTGTATTGTCTTTAATTTTTGTTAACAAATGTTGTATATTCATAGTCTTCAACTTTAAATATTATCCTCCAATGTTGTAAGCTGCCTTGGATCCTTTTAAAGGAGAAAGGCAGGGTAAAATTATTTTAAATAAATTAATTAATACAATTACGGAAATGGTGATGGAACAATATCTGTAGACAGAAAAATGCTTGTCAAATAAGCACAAGAACCACAAATGTTTAAGTCAGGATTTTTAAACTAACTGTGTTCCTGGACTGTTATTTACCACTGGAAAACTAAAAAGAAAGGTTAAAAAAGAAAGTACTAGTAGTATAAACATTTTGAATATTTTTGGTAAAATTTTGTGCAACATTAACCAATGAGTACAAAGCCAAAATTGAAAGTTTTGTTAACAATTCCCCATCTGTTAATCTATCTGTTGTACATGAATTACTGTATAAATTTACGAAGAGGAGAGTACATGCAATCTAAGTGAACAAATGGTTCCATTAGAAGAAATGCACGACGGCCTGGACATTTACGGAGCTCACCCAAGGATCGGAAGAGTTCAGTGCTGCTTTGAATCTGTTTATGCAGCCATTCTGCAATGATTGCACTCCAATTATCTCTGTGCTTGCAGACCAAAGGAAGAGTGCAATAGCTGTAAGCATGCTTACTTCATCTAAGGTAGGCTTTGAAGCCTCTGGGAAGAAATACACACCAAGAAAACAGAATTAGAGTTACTGAAAAAGATTTATAATAGGCAAATGTAACTGACTGCTTTCTAGGTACAGTACTGCATGTGGAATATGCTTACATCACATTTCTGAGCTAAAATGATTTCTTGGACAATTCTTCCAGCTAAATCTTTTTCTTGTTTAAAAAATACAGCACTATCATGTAATACATGAATATTCTATGTTTAGATATTCATATACTGCTGAAAGCAAGTTTAAGATTTACTAATCTATAGGAAATTTGATACAACATTACACAATCACATTCAACATATACATTTGTCATATTTTATTTCCAATCTACATAATAAAGAGCTGGAGATAAAAACATTCACCGTACATGGAAGGAATGCAAACTCAACCTGTATGGGCTGGAATCCAATTGAAAATGTACATCAATGTAATTCGATCAGTGTACATTTCACTTATAAACTGCCACAAGTCAAGTCAGATATCCAGTGTGGTGTGGTGGATAGAGTGATGAACTCAGAAGGCCTAGGTTTGAAACTCCCCACTGAGGCATGGAAACTCACTGGAGGTTTGGAAATAGTCAAGCCACTCCTTAAATATCTCTGTTACCCAAAAGCATATTGATTGCACATAACAACAACAAACTCAGCCCCGAGAAGACTGAGGTAATGTTCTTCGGGAGTTCCCCGTCCGGCTATGGAGGCCCTCTCCCCAGCTTGGAGGGCGTTTCCCTCCAGCTGTCGGACAGTGTTCGGAATCTGGGTGTGGTCCTGGACCCGGCTCTCTCCATGGAGGCTCAGGTGGCCGCCGTGTCCAGAACCGCTTTCTTCCATCTCCGTCAAATCGCCCAGATTCGTACCTGAGAATTGTTGTGCAAGCATTGGTGATCTCGAGAATAGATTACTGCAACGCTCTCTACATGGGGTTGCCCTTGACTCTCCTCCGGCGACTGCAGCAGGTGCAAAATGCGGCGGCCAGATTGGTGGCGGGTGTGCCACCATGACCACATCACCCCAGTCCTGGCTCGCCTGCATTGGCTACCCGTTGCATCCCGGATTAGATTCAAGGTCCTGGTTTTAGTTTATAAAACCCTCCACGGCCTGGGACCTGACTACCTGGTAGAGCGGATCACCCAGCGATCAACTTCGGCCTGTCCAACGAGGATGTCGCGGGCGCACTCGCTTCGGGTGGCCACCCCTAGAGAGGCCCGGAAAACTTCGACCCGGAACCGGGCCTTCTCTGTGGCGGGCCCGGCTTTGTGAAACCACCTTCCCAGCGAAGTGTGCCTTGCACAGTCCCTGCCGGCATTCCGGAGGGCGTTAAAGACCTTGCTCTTTCGCAAGGCCTTTGGTGACTTAGTTTAGTTTTTTCCCCCTGCCATCTGCCTAGTTTATTTTGTAGTTTCATGCCGGGGTTGCATATTTCTTTTTAAACTGTTTGTCAATCGTAGTTATCTAGTTGTCTCTGTGTTTGTTGAATCGGCTGAATTTGATTCAGTTTAGTGTAAACCACCCAGAGTTCCTTCGGGAAGATGGGCGGTATAGAAGCCTCATAATAAATAAATAAATAAATAAATAAATAAATAAATAAATAAATAAATAAATAAATAAGTGTCAGTTTCAGATATAATTTGCTAGGTCAAGAAGTTGGTGTGTCTGCTGTTCTGCTGTTCCTCACCAAATCACGTGAGTGGTGTGACAGGGGAGTGGAAAGCAGACTTCTTAATTTGCAACATTTTATGCTGGAGATTTAAGCCAGTGGAATTAAGCCAGCAGGCGGAACTAAGAAGATCCTGGCTATGGTGCTTCTAACCCAGTAATTGGAGTGGTGAATTATAGAGAGTAGTACACATGCATCAACAAAACACTGACAACCTTGTCTCTGCCTTTAATTCGTCACTCATTATTTCTTAATACATAACAAACTCCTACTGTGTAACTCTGTACCTGTGCAGACTGAATCAATTGCTGGAAATTTTTAAAAGTTTCCTATGCTCACATTTTGGATTCTGGGGCTCCCTTGAGCTCCCTTTAGCCCTGTTAAAGGGATTGATGGAATGGAGAGGGCTTTTAAAAGTCCAAAAGCACCACTGGATTGGCAACAACAATCCTGATCGTGGCTGCTAAAATCCAAGGTGATTTTTGACTTTTGAAGACTTCTCTACCCTGGTTTTAAGGCTCCCAAGGGGTGCCTCAAGACAAAAGGAATCCCAAGTAAGCCTTAGAACCTAAACTGGGGATTGTGGGAGTATATGCCACAATTCAAATTAAGTGTTTCTAGTACCCTATCCAAGTTGCATTGGGTGCAAAGTTATACAACAGGATTTTGCCCACAGATATGTGAAATAACTACATCAACTTTGATTCTCATAATGGAACAATTAATTTCACTTGATTTTTAAACATTGCTCCACTAACTCTCCAAATTACCTGGTTGAGAGTATTCTAATATGGTAGCCAGGGTGCTACGGATAAGATTTGTCCACTGTGTGTGAATTTCTTCACTCATACTCATTGGAAGAGTAACAATGTTTTTCAGTCCCTGAAGTGCTGCCGTGACTGTTGGCGGGACTTGATTTCCTGTAGTTTTCACAGCAGTATCCTTCAACACTTGTGTGATTAGAAACAGAATTGTGGGCAAGATAGTCATACATCCTGAAACATAAAGTATATTTTCTTTCAGGGAACTGTAGGAACAACATGATATACATTATACAACAGACAGAATCCCCAATTATGTTCTACATAAGAAAGCATTGCCCTATTTCTCCTCTGCTATTCTCCTCATTCATATAACTGTATCTGACTTGAAGCAGAATGGCCTTTGTATGCACTGAGGCCCTGGCCATATCAAAGGCTCTAGATTGTGTTCAGGCTTCTTTTATCTTTATAGAATTCAAGATTATATGTGATGCTTCAAAATTGCTATCTATACACAGGCTTGATTACCACCATGGGATAAAATAATCTCTTTAGAAACATCGAAGTAGCCATGAGGTATTTAGTGACAGAAAAATATTGTGGCAGCATACAGGGATAAGTTTTTAAACTTATCCATGTTTTTGTCTTATTTTTTCTTTTGTTTTTGGACAGAAATATTGCAGATAGGCTGCTACACAGCACCAGTATTTATACCCTTATAAGCACATTGCTTGATAAGATATTTGTTGGGTACCAAGAATATAGTGAGGATGTGAAGGATTGTTTATTATCTGAACTGAAAATGCCAAGTCATTTTTTTCCTAGTCTTCAAAGGCTAAGAGTTCACAAAGGTCAGGGAACTGTCACAGCCTGCATTTACAAAGCCAAACGTGCACATTTCAGGCATATCCGTTTAAGGTGAATCTGTGAAATTCCAAGATATTCTATAAAAGCTAAGGAAGAGGCCAGTGGGAAGGAAAGTAATGCTCATGAACTAGGAAATGGTATCTCCTAAGAAAGTTGCCTTTCTAAACCATCTCTGGTGTACTGTCAGTTAATAGTTTCAAAGTAAACAACTCTATATTTTGTTGTCAGAAAATAAGTAACAGCAGCAGCTACTTTTAAGGGATTAAATAAATTTTTCCTTGCTATATTACAGTGGTAATGGAATGAATGTGACTTTGTTTACCTTAGTTTAAACTTTGTCTAAGTAACTCATTGGGCTAATCCAAACTAAAGTAGACCCACTGAATTAACTGGACTCATACAAATGTTGACTTAACAAGTCCCAATCATTTAATGAATATATTTTAGTTGGAACAAAGAATTTTATCTAGCCCAGAATTTCAAACAAGTTACTTTTAAATGTGAAATCTACTGAGACAGAACAATGTCAAAGAAAAAAGGTGTCTGGAAAAAGTTCTCAGAAAATGCTCTGCGCAAAGCACAAAGCACGCAATCCAACATCAGGACAAGAAGAAAATATGATGGAAGAAAAAGGATACAATGTATTATTATTATGACCACCAAAACAATTTACAACAAGATATTAGCAACAGAGTTAAAAGATTTTAAAAACTAAATACATTCTTTAGAATCAGATCTAAACATATTTCAGACATCATTTTAATTTTAAAAAATCTGAAGAGATCGTGAGAATATGTTTCAGAGCAACAGTTCTGTCGTCCAGTGGAAATTTTAAAAACTTTACACCCCTTGGCAGTGAGTTTTACAATTAAGGTGCTGCTACAGTAAAAGCCTCGTCTTCTATAATCAGCAGCCTTGGAGAGTGGGACATGCAACAGAATTTCGGTTGAGGATCTAAACTTTGGATAAGAATTTATAAAGGAGGTATTTTTTTCAAATATCCAGGCACCAAGCTGTTTAGATCTTTGTAGATCAAAACCAGTGCACTGAATTCAGCTCTAAAGTGAACTGAAAGCCAGTGCGCCAGTGCAGCTATTTCAAGACTGATATCATACAGTGTTTGAGCATGTCAGACAATATGGCTGACACATATCCCACTTACTGTAGCTTCCCCAAGCTTCCTCACCATTTTGAAAAGAAGCTTAAATAGATTGTATCGCTGTAATCTAATCAGAATGCAATTTAGGCTGACATCCACATTCTGTAGGAAGAGGCACACCTAGTGGAGCTTCAAGCAGGAGCTGTAAGTGGAACTGACTGGTGCCATTCTACTAATGAAGGGGAGAACAGAAGCTTCAAAGAGACAGAGCATTTCAGATCTGATGCTTTAAAAAGGACTGATGTCACTTGATCCCAAGTGCCCACTAGTCTTTTTTAAACTATCTCAAACCTGCCCACACCCCTCCTAGAACTAGAAAAGATCTATGACATGAGGCACTAAATGCAAAAATGATCCACCCAAGCTCATCTTCCATCTACCAAGATGCTGGGTAGTATTGTGACAGCTTCTGCTATCTATCTAAACTCCTTTCACCTGCCAAAATGCTTCCCACATATTTTACAAGTTTCATCTTGTCAAGTTTTTCATCTCTTCAGCAAGGGTTTGCTTTCTGCAAAACACACTGATAGGCATCTCAGAAAAAGATTTACTGCATTACCTGCTGGGGAGCAGAGAGTAGGCAGGTCAGACAGAATGGAAACAGTGGCGGCCACAAGCTGAGCACTTTCTTTGGGGAGCTGGGTTCTGCTCGAGATATGACTTGGAGAATCGGACATTTTTGTGCTCAGATGGGGCATGTGTCGTACCAAGATGAACATTAGTAGCTCCATGGCTGCAAAAACAAGAGATCTGCCCGGCACGAGACCCCCACTTTCTCCTCCTTCGCCTAATATGGTGCTAGTATCTTTTTCTTTTACATCTTCTTCATCTAAAACATGTAAACATGGAAGAAAACATATGTTATAAATAATACACTCATCACATGAAACTTACTACAGACAACAAAGAAAAGGCTATAAAAGTAATATTTCAACAGTAGTATCACTGACTGAAGTGTAGGATCATTAACAGTCAGTAACATCTGCTTGTTCTTTTTAAAACAGTGGTGAAGGCAGGATCAAAGATGACACAATATTTATGCTATAAGCCAAAACACTTGCAGTAGTATTCCTACAAACACTGATCTACAGCCACTCAACATTGAACAAATTAAAATACAAGGAAACAATAATAAGCGTTGTATTACATGCATCATCCAGTTGCAAGAATGATTCAATTTAGATTAGCTTTTTAAGTATGTTCTTTGTGTAAATCCCAAGCAAATGGGGGGAAAGGCCAAGAGAGAAAGGGAGAATGGAGGAAACCAGCCCAAACTCACACGTACAATACAAAATCACCCATGCAGATAGTTTCAGTAAAATTCAGTGCCAAAAATGCTTTACCTGTTATTTATCTTGTTCCTAATATTTTACTAATCATGTTTTGAATGTTTTGTGAAGTCTACAACGGAACTTTGTGTTTTGGGAGCAGACAATGTGTTGGAGCATGGTCGGTGGTGAAGTCACTGAGTAATTAGCAAACCTTTGCTCTAAAGACTGGGATGGGGAGGTCCACGCATGCTGAAAGGGATGGTGTTGAGGCCACCTCACCTCCCAGATGACGTTTGCAATCTGACTGTGAACTCACCTCACACAGGCAGAGTTGGCACGGACATCTATCATAAATTTTTGAGACTCTTATCTACAATTTTAATGTGATATCCATAAAGGGGGGGGGGGTGCCCAGACGGATGAAGTGGACGTTTCCCCATGACAGCTTGCAATTGTTTGGTTTTTTAAATAAGTGATCCAATAAAGCTATCATCCTACTCTTACAATGAAACTTGTAACTCAAGGCCCAGAACAATTAAGCCACAATGAAATATGAGGACACCGTTCCACGTATCATATCTTTACAATCAAAAATTCATCTCAGTATGCTTTATTATTATTTACATCTATTGTTCAAACCTTGAGTAACCCAGGTGTTCTTGGGCTGCAACGCCCATAAACCATGGCCAGCACAGCTGGTGATGAAGTCATTGGGAGCTGCAGTCCAAGACCACTTGGGTTACCCAAGGTTGGGAACTGATGATTTAGACTAAAGAATGTGTTGTAGGAAAAGTGCATCTTACTCAAAGTGTTTCGTTTTTCTTGCAGATGATCTTGGGCAGCTCTCATAATCTGCTGCACAACACCTGTCACTAGCAGTTGGACTGAAGGGGGATTGCAGGTCAACAAGAGTCGATGCAGTACACTTAGAAGTTCAACACCAAGGAGCTATTATATATACATAAAAAACGGTTATTTTCAAAAGTGATAATGCAATGACATTCCAGATACTACAAGCTTTCATAATTTTGCTAACTCATTTTATGATCATTCAAACATCACATTTAATCCACATCTTAAAAACTAAACGGTTCAGAGCATTCATCATTTTAAATTACCAATGGCATTGTTCAACCAAAAATAAGTGTTTTCAACATCAATAAGCTAAACTGCTTCATTTAGTAATTTTGGGGTCATTTTTGCCTATCTATCTCAAAACCCATTGGATTTCACATTTTTTTCACTGTACCTTGCTACTCTCTGACATTAGAGGGTTAAAAAGACAATTTAAGGGTTCCTTTATCAGAATGAGTTTGTAAAATGTAGGGTGAAAATCAGGATTAATATCGACCTATCATTTAGAGGACAGAACAATTGTGAGGGGCAGCAATCTCACCTTCCCTGAATATCCCAAGAGTCACTGACTAAAATGCTGCTCACCTAACTTGCACTGATTGGAACATACAGTGGTACCTTGTATAAAGGAATTAATTTGTTCCAAATGAAATTATGTTAAGCAAATTTTTCTTTCTACAAATTCCCCATAGAAATGCCCTAATCACGACCATTTTTATGTTGAACAGATTCGCCCCATAGACAATTCTGTTATGCAAATTTCCCCTATTTCCGTATTTTTATGTTGTCCAGATTTTATGTTATACAAACCGTTTGTGATACAAAGGTTCCACTGTAATTATGTTACTGGTAGAGAGCAAGTTTCAGAAACTGAAACTTTCCTACTTCTATCGCACAAGTTTTTCCACTTCTGGTGTAAGCCCCTTGACCATATGGAACCCCAGGAAGATAGAAGAAAATGAAAAATCCTTTGCTGCTCCCAACATCATTGGATGTGGGCAATCTTCTGTAAATAAAGACTTCTTCTTTTTTTCATCCCACACCTCTAAAACTTCCTACTTGGTGAAAGGGATTACATAGAAGTTAGAAAAGCCACAGGACCGAGGCGGGAAATTTCTGGTTACTGAAAATTGTCATCTCTTGGTGACATCATCCACAGGCATCAGTAATGCAATCAAATTTCAGTTGCTGTGTAAGTGACTCTGGGGGCTGCAGGGGATGGAGAGATCCAGTACCAGTGCTACACTGGTTTTTGGCCCCTGGGTGAAGCTTTAATTACTATTTCCCAATTTTCCAATCTGTGTAAAATCAAGTTTCATTTAACAGTCCATTATTCTTGCATGTGAAGAGAAACTCAAATGAATAGTTTGCAGATAAAACCTGCAATGACTGTACCTGATCTTCTGCAATATGGGTCCTAGCATAAGGAGAATCCAGTAAAGTATGCAGTGCTTGTAAACAGGACGTAACATGTTCAACAGGCTCTTCTGTTCGAGGAGAACATAGGAATTGTATACTAACACCTGAAAAGTAAAGTATTTTAGATTCTTAATCAATGTAAAGCAATTAGTGATAAAGTGAATATACAAAACTTGAACTGTTGTAGCAGATTTCTGTGCATCTATAAAAGACATACAATTATAATATGAAAAATAAAACTGAAGTGATTGGCATCAATAAAATTAGGCCTCACACCAAAACATAAAATTTAGGTACCCTTGAGGTAAATGATTCTTTTTTGGTACTGCTACAATACAAATGTCCATTAAAAGGGGCACTATTTTTTCAGATAATATAGAATATGGCCACTACAAAAAACTAAATCAATAATGCAAAATGTTACCCAAAATCAAGTGCATTCTATCTTTGTTTATTTCTTGCAAAGGTTTAGTGGAAGGTGGTGTTCCAGGTGCTGGGTTTAACATAATGGATGTGGCACGATTCTGTGGATTTGGTATTGCTGTTGATGCATCTTCTGTTATTTCAGAGGCATTAAATCCTGTACTGTTCAGCCACAGTGCAACAGCATGTAAAATTGGAGCCCATGAGTTCCGGTAATGCAGTCTAGCTGTATCAATTGTCTCTGGAGTGTAGAATGCTCCACCTAGTAACCCAAACAATACATTGTAGTTTTCAAGTGGATTTTAGTAAAGGAAAGACAAGTAATGAGTCACAGGACATATATTTAGCATTTAATATAAAAATACATTTTGGTAGAAATCAACTAACTCTGTGCTATCATATCTGCACATGCACACTTCTGATCATAACCAGGGGGTGCTCTGCATATCCCATCTCTGATCCAAGTACTACTAGGCTAATGAAGCCCAATTCATGAGTGAGTGAATCCTGTGGTATCAGGTTGACCATAGAATCAAAGAATTGGAAAGGGCCTATAAGTCCAAACTCCTGCTGAAAAAAGGAATCCGAATCCAAGGATATTTGACAGAATGTTGTATATTCTATTATGAACGTGTTCAGCACTGGAGTGCTCACCACCTCTCAAGGTAAGTGGCTCCATTGTACTGCTCAAAGACATTTTTCCTGATACTCAACTGAACTCTGGCTTCCTACTCTGGGATAATTGAGAACAATCCCCACCCCACCCCCATGACTATCTTTCGAGCATTGGAAAAGTGCTATCATATTACCCCTCAGTCTCCTTTTCCCAAGTTTAAACATTCCTACTTATTTCACTTTTTGCTTTACATCTTGGTTTCAAGTTCCCTGATCATCATTGTTGCTCTCCTCTGAAACTGTTCCAATTTTCCACCATCCTTCTTCAAGCACTGGACACAGTATGAGGCTTAACCAATGCTCAACAGATGGGAACTAGTACTGTACTTTGTGGAATTTGGAGACTATACTTTTGTTAATAGCATGTGTTTTTCTGCCATTGTTAGCTCATATTCAGCTCGTGATCAACAACAATTCCAAAATCATTTTCGCTCACAGTAATACTCCAATTAATATCTCAAGTTATATTGACTCTCCCAATGTTATATATTTATAGAAGTACAGTACTCAGAAGAGTATTACTAGCTCCTCCTCCTTCTGGTGGTGCTCTGGGCAGCAGGGAAAAGACCATACAAATAGCAGGGGAGGGGATAAACCCTGTGAGCCAAACATACTCTAGGTCAGTGGTCACTTTGGCACTCCAGATGTTTAGGACCACAACTCCCAGAATTCTGAGCCTAGAGTGTCAATGACAAAGGACTGTGGGAGTTGTGGTCCAAAAATCTGGAGTGTCGAAGGTTCGCCACCACTGCTCAAGCTAGCTTCTCTCCTGAGAGGTACATTGGAGATTCAAACTTCCAGCCCCTGATTCTATGGCCTGGTGCTCCAACCCGTTGAGCTCTAAAGAGATTTTCACTCTTCTATCTTTTGTTCTAGTCTTATGTATACAACATGAGAGCAAAGCAAATGTGTGGAACACACCAAGCCTCCCAATGTAGTTCTTTTAAGGTTCGGTCTCCATTTCACATACAGAAAAAACAATCATATTTCCAGCTCACCCAATTGTTTCTTACCATCTGGAGGAAGCTGACTTGAGAATTCTGCTGGTAAAGTCAGAAGTGCATAGTCTTTAAGTGCAGCTAACCAGAGGCGACTAAGGGTGGGCAGCTCAGGTTGCACCAGAGTTATTAAGCTGTCGGGTGGCAGCTCATCTACTGCACTATAATCATCATCGTCATCATCACCTCCATTCTTAATGGGTTGCTTTGGTTTACTCTCTGCTTCTTTCTTAATCTTCATGGCTACAACATACACCTTTAGAAAAAGATCCACATAAAGTATTATTGCCTATGCAGTCAGTTTAGATTAAATATCACACATTCCATTAATGCACCATCTTATAAGTATGAAAGACTTGCTTCATTTAACCAGGATGTACTTTGCACACAAAAACCACTTGCAATATGAATATAAAATGTCACAAAAAGGTTAATCATGAAGCATATTTTCTCAGAGATATCAGGACCTGAGACTTTTTTTCAATACCATGTCACATTTTTCAAGACGTTGAATATTGTGTTCAATAGTCTTCTCTTCAATATAACTTGAAAAACAGGGTACACAATCCAGAAAAGAGGTGGGCAACATTTACCCCCCTCCCAAAGGGTTCCCTGCTGTTGTGAATCTTATAACTTGCATAGACAGACAGACATGCAAACCGATGACAGTAGTAGGGGAAGGGGTGCTCCTGTCAAAGGGGCAATAAAACCATCAAACACCGGAAGTCCCGCCCCCTTACCGGAAATCCCGCCCCTTACCGGAAGTCCCTACCCCTTACCGGAAGTCCCTACCTTCCGCCCCGCCCCCTTACCCGGAACCGGAACCTTCCTGGGCCCTTTGACCTGGAAGTGACGTCCTCTTCCGCCTGACCCGGATGGGGAGCCTTGCCCCCTCCCCCCGGCACGTCACGGGGTCCTCCTACCCCACCCACAGGCATGCCCGGGCATGCCTGCCCCTAGGGCGCTGCCGCTGGCTATGTGTTGCCTGGGCCTGTCTTGCTGCGTGTGCGCATGCCTGAGAGGCCTTATAAGAAGAGGGGCGTGTTCTGTGGTGCCCACCGCCGCCTTTTCCGCTGTTCCTGAAACCGACTGGCCCATGGTCCCCGCCGTCCTGTTTATGTGGAGAAAGATGGCGTCTTCAAGCAAGATCGGGTTTTCCTCCAGCTTGCCGAAGGACACCCCGGACTCACCGCCGAAAGCAGAGACCGTGGACTCCCCTCCGAAGCCCGAGAGCCCGGACTCCCCGCCAAAATCCTGGACCCCGAAGATAGAGAGGCAGCGGTTGAAACCAAAAAGGCGTCTGCACCCCCACATGCACCACGGGCCTACGGGATTTTCCATGCCCCTCTGCCCCCTAAACACCCCATCGCGGAAGCCCAGCTCTGCGCCCAAAAAGCCGCCCAAGCCTGCCCTTCACGCTGAGGAGACCCTGTTTTGGTCCGATTCAGATGATGGTTATGACCATGGAAGTCCACCACCGAAGAGAAGGGCCTTAAGGCGTTATGTTAGCTCAGATTCTGACAGCGACCTTACAAGCGGTTCTAACAAGGAGAATGCTGCCCCTGATACGGCGGAATTTCTAAACACGGTAAGGCCCTGTTTTAAATCAAAGTTCATATTGTGATACTGTGTCTTGTGGCAAGGCTGCAGGTGTTGTGCGGCTTTAGAGTTTGGGGTGTGCTATGTATCTAATTACGTTGAAGTATCCTTTTATAATTAAAACCAGCCAATATTTATGTTTTACAGGCCAAAGATTTGCCCCCAAAGGTAACCCCAAAATCCCCGCGACGCAAGAGAAGGGCTTTAAGGCGTTATGTTAGCTCAGATTCTGACAGCGACCTTGCAAGTGGCTCTAACAAGGACAATGCTGCCCCCGAGTCAGAAGAATCTTCAAACACGGTAAGGAGCTGGCTGTCGGTGTTTTAGAGGATGGGTGTGTGTTAGGCATTTCATTACTTTGTAGCTTGCTTTGATAATTATTTTTTATTTGCTATTTGCAGGAATTACCCCATAAAACATTGAGCAGATTGCTCCATATAGACCTGCCAGAAATTAAGGGGAGAAAGAAGCAATATATGAAGAACATTGTGCATACAACAGTAGCTGTGATTATTAAATATTATATATCATCATATCAGAAACAATCTTGCGATGGCTGTCAAAATAATTTGGAAAACCAGGAATCGCATTCGTGTATAACCTCAACCGTTGCATCCATATCAAGACTACTTCGTTCTCTTCGTGCCAAAATATGTTACAAGACTGTCATCCATACCGTCATCTTAATTGCATATTGTTGCAATAGCCTGATATTGACAGCTGAAAATATTAATGAGATATTGACACTTGTATCTAAAATTTCCAAGGCAGAAAAACCATATTCATTCCTCAAAAAAATGTTAAGACAGACTGACCCCTTGCTATTTCAAAATATTTACTCTGTGGTCACTGCTAGAAATGTCAGTGAATTTATTAAATAAAATGCTCTTACACATATTATTTTCTTTCGTTTTTTATTGCATTGCTTTTAAAAAGTTAGCCATGCGGGTTCTTTGACAAGCTCTCTGGATGGTGTCGACTGTGAGGATTCCACATGCAGCCAGGCTGGTCTCTTGAATTGTTTCTTGTGTGCAGCATCAGACCCTGGAATAGCCGGGTGTTTAGAGGTCTCTGTTTGTAGGGGGTTGACTTTCAGGTTTTCTAACTGCTCTCTAACAGATGAATTACCCACAACAGATGTGGGCACATTTAGTTCTGCCAATGCTTTAAGAAATACATCCCAGCCTTTAGGGCGCTTCTTCTCAGAAATAATATTAGATTGGGTGGCCCCTTTAATCAGGTCGAGAATGTGAGACCCTGGTAAGGCGTTCCCGTGATACACAAAGGTGCCTCGCTGATCCCAGCTAGAAATATCCTGATGCTGCTTTATCTTGTTCAGCAAAATTTCAGCATTTTTCTTAAACCGTCCGGGGATCCCTTCTAAAACTTCTGGAACAATTGTATCACTCTCAGGCTGTGGGGATGTGGAGGGGACAGGTTGGGAGGTTGGGGTTTGGGGGGGTGCAGACATTATTTCCACATCATCATCTTGTTTGTTTAGTGCTAAGTAGCGCTGTAGAACCCCTGTGTAGAGTTTTATTTTTTCATACTCTGACAGGTCAGACCTTAAGAGAATCTCCCTCATCTCGCTGTCAAGACGTCTCATGGTTGTGGTTCTGATATTTTCTGGGACACCCCGAAGCTGATCTAACTGAGCGCTGGGCACTAGATATAATTTTTCAGCATATTCCATTACTTGTTAGTTAAAAGACCCGTTATTAGGGGGACCGCGATGCTTAGCAGGGGACCCAGAAAACCGCCGTTTTGCTTGACAATGTATTTTCTCCTTTTCAGGGAGAGCCTCTTGTTACCTAGGCTTTTAATCAGAGCACGTTTTTTCCTTAAGACCCCCACCTGCTTGGGTGTTAGGGCAAGATTACCCTTTAAAGTATTCAGAGCAATTTCTGAAATGGCTGTTACCAAATCATCTGAGGCACCGCATAAAATGGCTTTTCTCTGGCGCAGGGGCACCTTAATAAGGATTTTTAAGAGGGGAAGATTTCGCCGTATACATGCTGACATGTTGGTGGGGAGAGGCGCTGTGACCAATAAATAAAAAAGAATCATCGGGAACCCTTTTTGTTCTTTTTCACTGTATACACAGCAGGCCAGTCAGGTGGGAATAGGCCCGTTCTCAGTCTGCAAGACTCAGGGGTATTCGGGTTTAAATCCACCAGCAGATAGCCATGGGGTTTTTTGGTAGCATCTGCAAAAGCCTCCATGAAAAACGGAACATTTTGGGGGTACATTTGCCGTGCTAAAGTAGCAATTTGTAATTTATCTCTTGGGTTTTTAAAAAGCACCATATATTTAGCATTTAAGCTGATGGTTCTGTTGCTTTTACCACGGCAGAAAATATTTTGTGTAAGAAAAAATACACTCACATTTCTGTGGTGCACATATTGCGTGAAGAGTTTTTCAACCTCCTTATTATCAGCAGCACAATTCATCAGATCGTCTATAATTAAGAAGTTTATTTTATCGGGGGGTAACAAGACATTATCAGCAAAGTTTTCAGGCAATCCTTCTACAAACTTAATAAAAGAATATTTACACAATAGGTCTTTATACAGAGGCTGCCAGCAACTGTAACACCATACAACATTCTCAGGCATTTCAGAAAATACATAACGCGCATTCTCCAACATGTTTTTTACAAAGAAGGTTTTCCCACAACCACTGGGTCCCGCGAGAATGGCTGAAAAAGGATGGTTCCACAGAGTGCTCCTCTTAGTATCCATAAGGGACCGTTTTAAATCCGTCCGTAATCACTCTTTTGTCATACACTACTTTTTGTGTTTTTCTTAAAGTTTTAGTGTGGATGAGCCACTGTCGTTTATCTCTCACAATGCCCGGCTGTTCTACAACTATTTCACGAGGAGGGTTATCTTTCTTGTCTGAAACATAGGCAAACACGAGGTCTTGAAGAGTGTCAAAATTAATTTTCTCACTGTTTGCCACATTCAGTGTGATTCCTTTGACTTTCACACAGGCACTGCCCCCCGACAATGTGTAAGCGTAGCTCTTAGGGCCTGTTGAAACAAAACGAGTAATGTGCTCCCCCTCTGGTATCTCACTGGTTAAATCACCCAGATAATCCCCCAGAGGGGGATTCCAATCGCCCTCCCTGTGAACAAAAATAACAGAGTCTGTATCATGGTACAGGACCCTGTCCTGCAGCCGGTCCAACAGTTTATAAAGTTCCAAACGGGCATATGCCGTTGTGAAACAGGCTATGAAGGGATTTTTCATACCTGAGGTTGTCATTCTGTCTGTGTTATGCTTCCAGGTTACGCAGGCCGCATCATCATCAAGAAACTCACACATGGAAACTGAAAATGTTTCTGAGAACAAGAGATTGAAAAACCTGTCTGGGTCCCTTACTACCTCTGTGTTAGGGAGGTTTGTCCTCTGGCCAAATTTTCCCCACAGTGAGTTTTAAAAACAACTTAGCAATCTGCCTCTTTGCAGGATTCGGCTCTATTTTTTTGCGGCGTAGCAACACCCCCTCTTTTTCGAGGTAATCTGCTATATATTTATCTTTATCAGCCTCTGTGACACACCAGTGGGGAAAACCTGACGCCTCCTGTTTCTGCCGCAGGTGTGTCTTCATATAATCAGAAAACAAATCACCCGATCTCTGAAAAAAATGCCACACTTCAAAGATTTTTCCAACCCTGTACCCCTTCTCTATAGCAACATTCATCTCTATAGTGCACCAGGTCCCTGTTAAAGCCCGCTCATCATCTGAATGATTGCATGGTTCTAGCTGGCGGAGTTCTGCACATGTAGAGCACAGCACAAACATGAGCTTTCCACCTACCCTCGACGGTAACACTGGGAAGAAGAGACCTCTTGGTGGGTAAACTTTGGCTTTTATCAACCCGAAGTAATCTGTAGGAGAATCAAAGTTCTCATGGACTATTATCGGATGTCCAAGGGGGTACTCCCTGTTTTTTTGTACATGGGGATAAAGGGACGTGAAATCATAATAACGAATCTCCTCCCCCTTCGCCGGCTTGTAGTACAAACACACTGCATTTGTACGTCCACCAAAGAGGGCATCCCTCAGTTCTAAGGGCTCTGGAAACTGTGCGGTGGCAAGGAAGTTTTGGACTTCTTTGTCAGTTTTTATCATGTTTTTCCACTCATGCTCCCAAACTGATCTCACTTCATAACCCATGCTTTTCAGGATTGCTGTCCGCTCCTCAGTAGCATTATGAAGCTGCCTGTAAGTTTTACCAATCAAGGGGTTCCAGTCCTCTGCAGGGTAGCAGAGGGGGCACCCGTGATAAAAACAACCCAGAAATTCCAGACACACTGGCTGACCATTTACTACAGCATAGCCATCAACAAAATATTGACCCACCTGAACCTCGCCACCATTTAAGGCATGCTGAATCTCTAGGTTTTCTTTATGTTTAAGGTACAGCAACCATTGGATGGCAGGTGTTGAGTATCTTTTGACCTGGTGGTGATAATTATCTGCAGGTGGTATCGCTATGGAATCTTCAGGCATAAATTTGAACCTGTACATGGCTAGGCTCACGCTGGCCAGTGTTAGGTATTGGAGGGGGTCTATGGCATAATATTCAGTTTCTTTTTTTTTCACAATCTTTTTTAAGGTCAGCGTCATGATTTCGTGGCGATATTTTGTACAAGCCTGCACCAGGATATGTACATCCTGCTTGCAATAATGTGCTATCTCGTTTTTCATGTCGAATGTCTGCATTTTATTCTCTTCATACCATTCTAAAAAAGCTTTCTGCTCAGCAGGCATCATGTACTGCAGCCCGTAGTCTTCTGGCGGGGGCAAAGGCCCTACATAATTACTATTTTCAGGCCTGTTAAAATAGTGTGGGAAATATCCTTTGCACCCCGAAAATCCGAGCGCTTTCGGAAGCTTAGAGAGCCCGATGGGCAAATGGCTGAGTGAATCCATGAATTTTATGCCTAGGCCTTTAACGGTAACACAGAGGAGTTTCCCACCTTGAGCTATGATATCTACATCCAGTTTTTCTTTAACCAGCTGGTTAAGCATGAAATAACAGTCATAACCTTTGGAATTATGGGCTATGAAAGTAGTACCGCTAAAACGATTATCTTTAGTGAATGTCAATATAAAGTCTGCTATGCATGACTCTCCTTTGAACTCCCAAGTCTGACCATAAGGCCAACGTCTCACCTTTTTCTTAGCACTCCTTACACCTAGGATCTTCTCCTCCTCCACCTCCTCCTCCTCATCCGTCTCAATATCCTCCACCTCACCAGTAGCAGCATTTTTTTCAGGGAGCACATTCATTTCATCCTGAAAACATTCCACAGTTTCCCCACCAAAAGCCTCAGCAAAACAGTAATTAGCTACATGTACGCCTGTGTCTTGTTGTGCCTCGATGTCATAAAATATATATTGCGTTGAAATTTCAGGGTATTTAACAGGTTGCATAATGCATAGATGTTTTTCATCATCCTCTTTTAAGATATCCCAACATATTGTGCATTGACGCCCTCGGCAACTGGCAGTGCTATGATCATACTTTTGATAATGCCTACATTGTTTACAATATATCTTAAGCACACAGGGCACTTTACCTTCTGAGGCCAGTTTGTCATGAGCTTTTAAACAGTCAGCTGATTGGCAGAGCAGTTTGCAACATCCACATCTCTGCTGTTCATCTATTTTAGGGGTACAATCCTCTTTCAAACACATCCTACAGAAAAATAGGCAGCGATGTGTATGTTGATAGAGGGTGTTACAATAGGAGCAGTAATTTTTTGAACCAAAAAGCCCCTTTACATTAAGAACACCATAGTAATGACTATCATACAGGAAGAGGGTATGTGTTTGGGCATAGCGCTGAGTCCCCGACTTAAATAAGCCCCAGCCATCCTTATTATAAAGAGCAATTTGGATATTCCGCTGTAGATGGTGTTCAAAAAGACCAATGTCATTCAAAGACACCTGTTTCTGCTCAGGCCACCCAACCTCCTGACAGAGCTGTTTAGCAGCTTGCACCAGCTCAGAGTCTGTAGGTATTGCACCACAATCAGCATGAGCTATGACAGCAGACAAACTTCCTGCGAAACAGAGCATGCCATCCACACTCTTAAAATCTACCAGGTGTTGCCTCTTTTTAGCAATGATGTTGCTGTATGGTATAGTTTTCAAGCGCCTGTTTGGCCTACCGCCGCCTCTTGGTGGTTTAACAATTGTAACAACTAAACGTAAAGCACCCTCTGTACAAAGTTCCATGTTGCTCTGTAACAAATTACTCATGTTTGTTAGGAATGCCTCGGGGTCCAAGGCTTCTTTTGACTGTTTTACTGAATATAAAGCATCTCTCATGTTACCACCCTCAAGCCGCATCTGAACAAAATCTTCAGGGTCAATGTTCTGGTTGATATCATTAAGCACCTGCTGTATTGCATTATAAAGTGCTGATATTGCATCAGCATAGGAACCAATATGCTCCAGATTAACAAAGCGGAAAAAATAATACCCCTACGCATAGCATTATACTGTTCCTGCACCCAGGTCCATGTTCTCAAAATTTCAGCATAAACAGGGGGAGCTTGCTGACCAGATGATGCATTGTCATTTACAGAATCTGGAGATTCACCAACCTCAACCTCTGGATGCTGTGAGGTCTCTAGAGAACAGGGCTGTGAAGATTCACCAACCTCAACCTCTGGATGCTGTGAGGTTTCTAGAGAACAGGGCTGTGAAGATTCACCAACCTCACCCTCTGGATGCTGTGAGGTCTCTAGAGAACAGGGCTGTGGAGATTCACCAATATTTACCTCTGGGTGCTGTGATGTCTCTAGAGAACAGGGCTGTGAAGATTCACCAACATTTACCTCTGGGTGCTGTGAGGTCTCTAGAGAACAGGGCTGTGAAGATTCACCAACATCTACCGCTGGGTGATGTGAGGTCTCTAGAGAACAGGGCTGCTGAACATTTGTGGGGTTATGGTGTGTAGCAGGCCTGGAACGCTTTATGCGACGTGAAAGAAACTTTTTAGCATTTCTCAGCAGTTTGCTAGCTATAACCCTACAAGACTGATCCCCTCTGGCCAAGACTTTTTTCTTTTTCAGGGTTCTTTTCTTAAAATAGCTATAACCCCGCCCTCTTTGATAATACATGCATACAGATTCAACATGATAACCTTCCATGGTTTTAATAGAATCACAATCATTCATGGCTGACATGTGTTGCTCAAGACTTCTAGCATATCGCGAAAGCTCCATGAGAGAATATGAAGTGTATTTAACAAAGCCAAGCATACTTTCTAAAACCTTATAATGGTTTTTGGTTTTTGTTGAATCAGTGTCATGGCTGTTGTTAGCTGGATGAAATGAAGCAGCCATCGTAGAGCTGCCTGGAGAGTTGCTCCTTTCCACAGGGACATCCGGTATTGGTGGCTCAGGAAAATGGGATTTGCATGCCCTTTTGCATGCTGGTTCTTTTATACTTCCTAAAATAAATGATACGACAGCAATAATCAATATCTCTAGTTTTCTCAACCCACTAACTGCTTCTGAGACTCTTTACACACACACACACACACACACACACACACACACACACACACACACACACACACTCACCTGAACTTTTCCGTTTCATGCTGCCTGGGTTGACCACCGCAGGATGAGGATGAACAGTTTCATTGTTGTCTGAAATATAACAATGAAATTTATTGTTGTAGTCTGAAGTATAACAAAGGATTTTGTGCCCTCTTGTATTTACTGCCATACCAGAATATTAAAAGGGGGAACTACGCACCTTTTGAGGACATTGTCAAGGGCTGAGGCGAGGGCATTTTCCTAAAATCTTCTTTTGTTGTGCTCAAATGGGGATCATTGCCTGAAATATTACAAATATTTTTACAGGGGTGTGTCAGAAATACCCCCACCCACCCTAAGCTTATTGCCAAAGCAGAATTTATAAGGAGGTTGTGAAATAGTACCTTTTTTTGAGGATCCCTTCATTGGAGAGGCATCAACAAAGTCATCCGCTAAATATTTATCTAAAACATAGAAATATGCCACTAAAAATCACAGGTCCCATTTAATATGCCATACCAGAATATTAAATGGGGAACTACACACCTTTTGAGGACATTGTCAAGGGCTGAGGCGAGGGCATTTTCCTAAAATCTTCTTTTGTTGTGCTCGAATGGGGATCAGTGCCTGAAATATTACAAATATTTTTACAGGGGTGTGTCAGAAATACCCCCACCCACCCTAAGCTTATTGCCAAAGCAGAATTTATAAGGAGGTTGTGAAATAGTACCTTTTTTTGAGGATCCCTTCATTGGAGAGGCATCAACAAAGTCATCCGCTAAATATTTATCTAAAACATAAAAATATGCCACTAAAAATCACAGGTCCCATTTAATATGCAAACAACACATGACCCCCCCCCCCAAATATATTGCAATGACATTTTATTTAAAACCATTTTTGTGAGAGGCATAACTGTCCTAAATCTTTTCCAGGGGGTGGTGCGAGTCCCAATTTTAGGGGTTTCATTGGCAGTACAAGCGGGGGGGGGGGCGACCTGAAAAAGGTTTGCAAGTTACAACATGTCTGTGCACACGCTTAAGACACAGGATGGCAGGCATCACCCATTCTGTACTCAGCAAATACCTAATGCATGCTTGTTGCAGCTATTTATCAGAAAATGAGAAACAGACACCCCATCATCAAATGCATCCGCTGACCGAAAGCCTGAATAATATTTTAGAAAGAATTGTTGCCTCTATACAGCCCAACTTTGAAAGCAAGATTCACAGTTATTTGCAGGAGTTACAGCTGCGCAATATTAGTGAAACATGCAGCCTGTTTATGAAGACTGCTGCAGTCACAGTTTCTGATAATCAGATGAATTGGGGGCGCATATTAGCATTAATAATGTACGCTGCCTGCTTGTTAAAACAATTTCAACAAACCCACGGTGTTTTGTCTACAAACGATGTCAGCCAAATGGTACAATGCGTGACTGAATTTTTAACAACCCATAAAACCTGGCTTTGGAATCTGGAATCTTGGGTAAGTATATTTGAAAGAAAAATACCCCCCCCCATGATTCTCTTACAAAGTATTGAAATAGTATTTTTACACAGTCTTCCCCCACCCCTTTTCTCATGCAGGAAAATGGGCTGGCAGCAATATTAGATGCCCACAACAGGAGACCTCCAGCAACTAATTTTCTGAGAAAACTTATGATCAACCTCTTTTATAAAGTATTTTAACAAATCTCTAAATGCTGTAAGCTTATAATCACAGAATAAAAGTTTTGAACCATATGAAACGCATGTAGTCTCATTAATGTTGAGACACATTTCAACTGGTCCAAGATTTAAACATTTAAAAACTACCTAGATTTGGAAATATATCCAATTAATTCCCATGATCCATAATTAAATGCCTTCTAAACAAGATTTTCAAAATAAATCCCATAAAGCAAATGTGAAAAACTCACCCTTCTCAAGGCATCGCCAGTTGAAAATGATGGATAAACGTGATTCTCCCAAAGGTAGGTACACTTTGCAATGACAAGCAGGGGTGATATTAGTACAAATTCTGTATTACAGGGTTAATCTTTAAAGAGGGCCCCACAATGGGCAAGAGATGCACTCTGTTTGCAGATGGCTTTAATATTAACACTGATACTGGCCCAGCCTTTGTAATCAGAGTTTCGGCCTCAGGACACCAAACATTTGTGTAAGCTGAAAAGAGGGGGGTTCCTGTATTTTTCAAGAGACATTGAGCCGTTGCTTGTGTACATGAACTTATCTTATTTAATAAATTCATGGTATTTCTTCAGCTTTCAAAACTCTTTTATAATTAAAGTCCTTTAATTTCTCCATGCCCATCTGTAATATTTTTGATATCTTTAGCAGACTTATCCAAACGATGTTTAATTATAGCCATACAAGGATTTATTGTCATCAATATTTCAAACCTTGAAGAATTATATACAATAATATAGTATAAGCATTCTTGTCTCTTCCCCTACACACACACACACACACACACACACACACACACACACACACAAAATGTATGATGTTTGTGTTCTGCCTTGTGCTTTCAAAATATTCCCTTTGATATTTGCCAATGAGAATGTAGAGCTAAACGTAATTAGCAGTATTATAAAATCCTCATAGACGAGTGCTGGCGAACCTTTTAGAGACCAAGTTTTAATATTTGTGGAAAAGAGAAGCCTTTTGTTCTGTATTAAATAAAAATTCTTTCATTTTATTCTGAGAAATATTTCCATCATTTGTGAAACCAGGCTTATTGTAACACATTTTGGGCATGAGGTGGCGCTGCTGGCAAAGTTTACATAAATGCACTTTGCTGTCTGTTTTAATAATTACACAAACCACAGTAAAGGCTAACACTGAGATTAACCGCTTACCAGCCAAGACACCTAATCAGCTTATGGTTCTGATGACAATCAGCTAAAACACACGATTCTTGCTCTACCTTGAAAACAATGGGTTTCTGTATTTTATCTATAATTAAAGTTGTTTAATTTCCACGTGTACCTCTGCACTATTTTTTCAAGAGGGCCCTAGAGCTGGTGTTTGCAGCTAAGTTAATTATTAGAAGTGAACCATGCAAAATCAGCTAAAACATACGCTTCTTGCTTTACCTTGAAAACAATGAATTTCTGTATTTTACCTATAATTAAAGGCCTTTAATTTCTACGTGTACCGCTGTAATATTCTTTCAAGATGGTCCCCTTTTTAATATCATCACAATAAAAACCAAAACAGATTAATTTGTATAACAGCCTTTTATTTAGGAACAGATTTACATCATGGATTGAAGAATTATATACAATAATATAGTATAAGCATTCTTGTCTCTTCCCCTACACACAAACACACACACACACACACACACACACACACACACACACACACACACACACACACACAAAATGTATGATGTTGTGTTCTGCCTTGTGCTTTCAAAATATTCCCTTTGATATTTGCCAATGAGAATGTAGAGCTAAACGTAATTAGCAGTATTATAAAATCCTCATAGACGAGTGCTGGCGAACCTTTTAGAGACCAAGTTTTAATATTTGTGGAAAAGAGAAGCCTTTTGTTCTGTATTAAATAAAAATTCTTTCATTTTATTCTGAGAAATATTTCCATCATTTGTGAAACCAGGCTTATTGTAACACATTTTGGGCATGAGGTGGCGCTGCTGGCAAAGTTTTCATAAATGCACTTTGCTGTCTGTTTTAATAATTACACAAACCACAGTAAAGGCTAACACTGAGATTAACCGCTTACCAGCCAAGACACCTAATCAGCTTATGGTTCTGATGACAATCAGCTAAAACACACGATTCTTGCTCTACCTTGAAAACAATGGGTTTCTGTATTTTATCTATAATTAAAGTTGTTTAATTTCCACGTGTACCTCTGCAATATTTTTTCAAGAGGGCCCTAGAGCTGGTGTTTGCATCTAGGTTAATTATTAGAAGTGAACCATGCAAAATCAGGTAAAACATACGCTTCTTGCTTTACCTTGAAAACAATGAATTTCTGTATTTTACCTATAATTAAAGGCCTTTAATTTCTACGTGTACCGCTGTAATATTCTTTCAAGATGGTCCCCCTTTTTAATATCATCACAATAAAAACCAAAACAGATTAATTTGTATAACAGCCTTTTATTTAGGAACAGATTTACATCATGGATTGCACGGTGGCAGGCAGGCCTGAACAGGATTGAAAAGGGGGCACCTGTGTTTAGATTTTCTAAGCTTCTTGACAAAGCTGACTACCATCGTATCATTGCCCACTGAATCGCCAGTGTACAATTTTAATATTTGTGGAAAAGAGAAGCCTTTTGTTCTGTTCTGTAAAAAGAAGACACAGTGATAGCCGCAGGTGGCAGCTAAGGGATGCTGCAACTGACTCCCTTTGGTATGTTATCTCATTGGTCTGCCTCATTAAAAAGTCATAGATGTCTTCAGGAAATAGCGGATTATTTGGGGCTGATCCATATGAATCAAAAAACTCCGCGGGGCCATGTACTGGTAGATAGATAGCCAGCCAGTGTTCGCCAGGCAGTGTGTGAGGATGGGTGTTGACCACGATCCCAGCTGGCCGCTTGGTAATAATCGCCCGGGGTAGCATATCACTGGGATAAACACCTGCAAAGTATTTGTTTTTATGTAATAAATTCAATATCTGGACTGTGTTCATCTTCACATGTAATCAAAGAGGACGTTTCTGCTGTGATTAATTTCAATCACGTTGTCAAATACCCCATATAAAATCATATTAATAGTGCTGGGAAGGGGTACAGCAAAGCGGATCTCGGCTCTGAGGTTACCTGTTCTGATCAGAGAATAGTGGTCAGAGCAGGCCTGATCAGGGGTGAGGTCAAAAACATACAGTGTGTACCCCTGCAAAAATTCGTGACGGTTAATAGCTATGTCCAAATCTTTCATGCTTCTCCCCGTGGCTTTGGCCAATTGCATGTATTCACGTACGCATAGGTTGTCTCGAAAATTAGGCTGTAGAGGCTTTGATGGGGTCTGAACTCCATCCACATACAACGCTACAAAATTAACGTTGTAGTGTTTAAAGTTGAAGGGGTTTCGTGTGTATTGACCGCTGAATGCCTCATTGTCAACAAAGCCTATGACCAGTTTCTTAGGCAGTTGGCCCAAAAAAAGATTTTCTTGGTTGCAGACAAGACTCCCCGCAGCTATGCTGAAAACTTTCATTCCGATCCGCTCAACAGGATACTTTGCATTAGAGGTAAGAAGCGCTTCACTGTGCCCTAGACGCACACCGGGGGATACTTTCACTCTTTTAACAAACAAAGCTGCATTTAAAATATGTACTGTATAATTTGCATTGTCATCTCCACTCATCAAACAGAACGCATCCTTGCTGCGTGTGAGTTTGATCTTCACATCTACACCATTCAGCAGCATTTTGTCCTGGAAAAATATATCGCTGTGTAATGGGCCCATCAGATCCCAGGTCCGGCTACCTGCTGTCTGATGTGCTCTAGATTTAAAGCCCCAGTTTCCCTCACCAGCTGCTAGGCTTGTAGATTCCATCGTTTGATAGGCATCTTTATAAAAACCACCTGCTGCAAATTGTGTACTCAAGGCATCGGTGCTGTAGTTCAGAAGCAGTTCTAAAATGGCTCGGTAGGGATAACAGTTGTGACTCTGACTGATCAGCCTATCGCCGAGGGTAACATCCAGCTGGCTAAACAGCGAGGCAATGGGGTAATTGACCAACCCCGTTTTGGCGGCATCAGCCATGTTTGAACCATCTGCTTTTGTTATTTTGCAACACAGAAAAAGAAGCGAATGACTGAGGTCTAAATAAAATTCACTCGCCCCTGTTATATAAAATTCCACAGGTGCATTAGGGCTTAGGGCTGACAGAGGCGGGACTTCAACGTACATACTGCTTTCCACGCAGGTTTGTGTTGGTGATATTTGAAAAAGATCCAGCTCGGATTTGGTACATTCTTCAGAGGAGTTATGAATGAATGCCATTTTAAAATATGTCTCTTCCGCTGTGTTTTAGTATCTTTGTTTTGAGGCCTCCTCTCCTCTTCCTGACCTGAAGCTTCTGAATTTTTCTACCACGGATACCCCGTCTTTTTAGGGGCTGAGGTGCTCCAATATGTTGGTGAGATGCTTTTCGTTTAACTCCTCCCCTTCTTTTTAGGTACATGAGACCTGAACCTTCTTGGGTTCTCACCTTTTTCATAACATGACTCACTACGTCTCCAGCTATGTTGTGCATGGCTGTCTTAACATGAGGTTTAATAATCTGAAACCCCCTCCTCAAAAGAGGAACAGCCCTTCTGAAAAGTCCACGAAAAATGCCCCCCCAGACCTGCTCCATACATGTTTACAGCTCCATGGAAACCAGGTAGACCACGGCCTGCCTGGGCTTTGTAGTAGGCCCTATAGGCATCAACATTTCCATAATCTTTAACGACAACCATTTTTGGATCATGCAGCTCTCTTTTGCACGCTCTAAAAATAACCTCTTCTGGGTCGAACGTGTAACCTCACGACAACTTTCCCCCAGTTGAATGGCACGTGTTGGTTCTGGTCGGTCTTTATTTCAATGCTTATTGTGTTGATGTGGCTCTTGCTCATTAACATATAATGCGGCTTATCGTAAGTTATGGTGACACATTCATAAGTTTCTCCTCTGACGGGTATGCACCGTAACAGGGGTACAGAGCTGTCTCCTACAATTTGGTGCTCTATGATATCCGTATACAGGTACAGTGCGCTGACCCCTCCGGTAATGTCTGCAGCGTGGTCTATTTTATCGACAGGAACATCGGGTGGTAGGCCCAATAGGTGGGCTAACCCCCCAGTGGCTGAGAATTTGTATGTGTTTTCCCCTATGAATCTAACTTTACCCTTTACAGGGTCGTAGACAAAACGTATTTTAGGCGGATCTATGGCTACTTTTATATTGTCATTCATTTCATCCAAAACAGATTGAATGCTCTTGTAATAACCTCTGTGTAGTAGAAAGCCCCATTTAGTTGCATCCTGATAAATGTAAAACATGGCATTTTCAGTCAGTGTGTACCAGCTGCGGGGGTACTGAATTTCAGCCAGACCAACTTCCCATGCACCGCTCAGATCTAAGGGTTGTGGTAGCAGTGTTGTAAAATTAGCATTTGTATTTTGAGGAAATATTTCCTTGCATGCATTGCTGGGGAGTGTGATGTAAAATCCGTTATCTCCCATTTCCAACTCTTCTATACAGGGTCACAAATTTCAGAGGCAGCCACCCAGCTGTTGAACTTACTGGGCCAACCCTTCCATTTCACTAGGTGAAGTTTTCTTGAGCCACGGCCTTTTGTGGCCAATACCTTTTCAATTCTATACACCCGGTCTTCTCGGGGGTTCACTTTCTGTAGTTCTTCGGGATAGAATGTCCCCACAATAGCATCACCATGGTAATCTGTTAACAGGTATACGGGTCTCTTTGCTTTTTTGATCACCTGATCCACTATAAATATCTCTGTAGTGAAATTCTGTTCATAACCCTTATCGAACACCCCCTTTATTTTTGAAACCCTGACATGGTCTCCTTTTCTGAACAGCGGCCTCTCCTCTTTCGTTTTAGCAGAGGTCCCATAGATTGTTTTCCAGATGGCCAAAGAGTTGTGAGGGGTCACATCTACAGGCCTAGCCTTGATAGTCCTGTGCATGCTGTAATTATAGCTTCTAAGGAGCTGAGGTAATACATCCATATATTTGTACGTATTATTGGCTGTGAAATACCGCCACATTTTTGTTTTTAAAGTTCTGTTAAACCTTTCCACAACACCAGCCTTGACCTCATTATTGGTGACAAAGTGATGTATCCCATGTTTCTTTAACAGCAGGCTTACAGGCTTATTTAGGAACTCTAAACCTCGATCTGTTTGAAGCTTCTCGGGATGTCTATGGTTTTGTTTGAAAATGGCCGCTAAAGCTTTGGACACCTCCCGCCCCGTCTTGTCTTTGAGAGCCACAGCCCAGGCATATTTAGATAAAATATCAATGCATGTTAATATGTACTTGTAGCCACTGTTGTACTCTGAAAATTGCTGCATATCTACCAAATCCGCCTGCCATTGGGCATCGACTCCTGAGACAATAGTCTTGTTTCTTTTAAAATGTATTCGGGTGGGCTTACGGAGTGTATAGGCATCCTGATCAGAAAGCCATCGAGAAACATCCTTGACCCTTAATGATTTGATACGCTTTTTTGCCTCACTAAATAGAGGGGTCACACCTCCAAAACTTCCTACAGAATCCGGTGTATAATATATATTTTTTAGAACATCCCCGTGGTCAGGCATCTTAGCAGCCCACAGACATATGAACACAGATTAAGGGGTTAAATAAACTTTATTCACAAGAGAATAAGGCTGGAGCATTTTAAGATTTCAAGACTTTACCAGACTTATAATGTGTTTAATATTTGCAAATAATAGGACGGAAAAGGCTATTTTCTAAGTTTAAACATAAAGACAGTCATTATTGAATAAGCTGTTATATTCTCAGAGTATATGTTGATACCACTTGAAGCGTCAGAATTTTTTTTTTTTTTACACGCTATGACTTCTCGGCAGATTCTTTTTCTCCAGCAGAGTGTCCTGTTGAGAGAGCATTAAACAGCCTCTTAGTTTTAAATTTTGCAGCACCCCCCCCCCAACCCCGAACGAGAGTTATAAACAGTTTAATAAAAAAACTCACCTCGGCCGCTGAACCGCTCTCATAACCCTCATCTGCAGAAGTCCAAATATCCTCTTGTGGCTCCTCTAGAGGCCCAGGTTCGGAAACATCTGAGCATTCACTCCCCGATTTCTCTTTTGGTTTCTGCCATCCTGCTCTTACTCCATGAGGACAATCACACTCAAGATCGGACCAAAACAGGGTCTCCTCAGCGTGAAGGGCAGGCTTGGGCGGCTTTTTGGGCGCAGAGCTGGGCTTCCGCGATGGGGTGTTTAGGGGGCAGAGGGGCATGGAAAATCCCATAGGCCCGTGGTGCATGTGGGGGTGCAGACGCCTTTTTGGTTTCAACCGCTGCCTCTCTATCTTCGGGGTCCAGGATTTTGGCGGGGAGTCCGGGCTCTCGGGCTTCGGAGGGGAGTCCACGCTCTCTGCTTTCGGCGGTGAGTCCGGGGTGTCCTTCGGCAAGCTGGAGGAAAGCCCGATCTTGCTTGAAGACGCCATCTTTCTCCACATAAACGGGACAGCGGGGACCATGGGCCAGTCGGATTCAGGAACAGCGGAAAAGGCGGCGGCGGGCACCGCAGAACACTCCCCTCTTCTTATAAGGCCTCTCAGGCATGCGCACACGCAGCAAGACAGGCCCAGGCAACACATAGCCAGCGGCAGCGCCCTAGGGGCAGGCATGCCCGGGCATGCCTGAGGGGTGGGGTAGGGGGACCCCGTGACGTGTCGGGGGGAGGGGGCAAGGCTCCCCATCCGGGTCAGGCGGAAGAGGACGTCACTTCCAGGTCAAAGGGCCCAGGAAGGTTCCGGTTCCGGGTAAGGGGGCGGGGCGGAAGGTAGGGACTTCCGGTAAGGGGTAGGGACTTCCGGTAAGGGGCGGGACTTCCGGTAAGGGGGCGGGACTTCCGGTGTTTGATGGTTTTATTGCCCCTTTGACAGGAGCACCCCTTCCCCTACTACTGATGACTGCTAAAATACTGTTAAACAATTAATGCACCTCTTTAAACTTGATTCACATTAAGTGTGTAAGGGCGGCAATTTTACAATAAAGAATCCACTTTTTGCTGCTGTGTTGCCAAATCTTGGTGGCAAAATCAGGAGCAATAGCAGCTGCCTCCTCTCTAGGAGCTCGGAAGGAACAGACCTTAGATCCACAGAGGTTCTCCACCCCTATTCTAAATAATTAAAAGAGAACTTAAGGAGGTGATCTGGAAAATCTTAAAACCATTTCAAAAATGCAATTTTTGTGTCTGTATAAAAATAGGATAAATATTCAAAATTAGTGACAGTAATATATTTCTCTATAGCATTTTTTATAAAACTGCCCAGAGTTCCCATTGGGAAAGTTGGTGCAGTTAATATGTATGTATGTATGTATGTATGTATGTATGTATGTATGTATAAATAAATAAATAAATAAATAAATAAATAAATAAAGCAAAGAGATTTTAAGAAATCCTCCAAACATTCATCCTTGTTCTAAGAAAGGTCACTTATACAGAAGAGGAGATAAGGCACTGTTCTAAGGCCTGCCAGCCAAAGGCTACAACGCAAACTGTTTCCAGGTCTCAGTTCAACACCTGGTATGCTGCACTAGACTGGCTTCTGATTATTCTGACTTTGTATAAATTCTGTACACAAATGGATGGCTTTATCCCCTATCTTAAACTATTAGTAATTTTCTACAACATTCATATATACTGGTATATATTTACACTGCACACCGTTTTTGTTTTATGTAGACATTTATATATTAGGGTGGATTTTGGGCTATTTACCCATAGGACCTCACTAACAACAAAAGCTAATGATCCTTTCAGAACTACTGAAATGAGTAGAAAATTACTAGATTTTTTTTAAAAAAAAGAAGTACAGGTATTTTAGAAATAAAATGTCCACATCAACTGACTCTGTTTCTATTAATTAATTAGATTTAATGTACTTGCCCATTAGTGCAGGCAAATGAATATTTTGCTATGCAACTGATACTGTGACACTATATTTAATACTTTCAAATAAATTCAAGATAAATTATTTCAAATTTAAAAACAAATAGTGTTTTCTGATTCTTTCAACACTTGTTAATTTCCGTTAACTTACACATTATTGGTTATGTTATGTGCAACTATACAAGTATCTTCTTGAATCCACCAAATACCTCAAATAAAATAATGGGTCATATATTATTAATCTCTAAAATTTACCTCAGCCCACGCTTTGAGTACTGCCAGTTTTTCCATAGTAGTGGCACTTTCCCTGTAAAGCTGGCTTGAAGACCCTTTCCCCGTTTGTATTTTGTCCAGAGAGGAGACAAGGAGATTGTGAACACGGCGGAGATCATTCAGGTCGCTTACAACTCCGCTTCCTATCCAAGTACTGCACACCTAAAAATCAAAGTAGTAGGAGTAGCAGCAGCAGCAACAACAACAACCATTCCATAAAATTAAAGATTAAATTTGAACTTAGCTTGCCTCACACATATCCTGCAAGAATAAAATTAAATACAGTAATACCTTAGTTTACGAGCATAATTCATTCCAGAAACCTGCTTCTAAACCAAAGCACTCATATATCAAAGCAAATTTCCCCATAAGTAATCATGGAAACTCAGATGATTCATTCTTGGGTCCCAAAAACCACATACTATACACACAAAATGCCAAAACCCACAAAATAAATTGGCTAGAAATCCACATCCACACTATGGTTTACCTACTTGGCTATGGAATCTGCTCTGCTTAGGACCAACAACTGGATTTTACTCTGTGTTTTTAATGTGGCAATAATAAAGTGCAATTTGCAGCCCTAAACACATTTGACTAGCTGTCGCATGGCTAGAAATAGTTTGAAAAAATAAGAAGGAATGTTGAAAACATTAAAGAAAAATATAAATATAAAGAAAAATAAAGCCCTAACCTGAACGTTCCTGGCTGATGCAAGGAAGACCTCTAGCCCTCTCTCTTCCCTCTGCTTTGGAGGTTGCCTGAGATGAAGTGTTTCAGACAATCACCCACAATCCAGCAGGGGGAGGGAGGGAGACAGCCACCACTGGCTCACTTGTGATCATGTGACCTGCTCCAGTGCTTGTATATGAAGACATTGCTTGTTGATCAAGGCAAAATTAAGAAGAAATGTTTGCTTGTCTTGCAAAGCACTTTTAAACGAAGTTACTCTTAAACCAAGGTATTATTGTAAATGTATATTCTACATATTTGTTGAGATTTACTCCTAAGATAAATAAGAGAATAGTTACATAATATCTCAGACCAAACATTTTCCTGCTAATATTTTATCAGTCTTGTGTCTCTTTTTTCTTCTCAAACAAATAACAGTAATGTTTTTCTTTGTACCTGGCAAGCTTTTGCTGTGATATCTGAAGGAGTATCCTGGGAGAAAGCTGGCCTTAAAGCAGCTCCAACCTATAGAAGGAGGAGGAGGAAAAGAAGCCAACATGACAGAATCATTTTTAATATTCCAGTTCTTGAAAGAGGAATTAACACATGTTCTAATAATTGGCATTTTCAACCGATAAGGAGAGAAACTGGAGTGGGGGGGGCATTTTTCTGCCTCTGGATCCTTTGAAAACTAATTTCCTCCAGAAAAACAGCCTTTGGGTGCATTTTCCCCCTAACTAATACACTGATACCCCCCTCCTTGTGTAGACAATTGGGTATCCAGTTTATCTTTCCATTGGGAAAGAACATATATTTTTAGCTGAATTTCATTTTGGAACTATTATAAACAGTATTAACTCTTTCAAGATGATAAAACATGGAAAATAGAAGTAAGTGCCTCACATTATTTTAGCTGACATCTTCATAGCTGGGAACACTTCCAGCCTCTAAAGCCTTATAGTTTTGATTAGGAGGGTCATAAAGATTAACGGAGCAGCACCTGTAGTTGTGTGTCAGCAGCAAGGCTTGGCACAGATCAAGACCCGTATTTCAAGTTGAAAATAATAATGTGTTTTCAAATTAATTCTGACGTATGACAACCCTCTTCAGGATTTTCTAGGTAGAGAATACTCAGACGTGATTTACAGTTCTCTTCTTCTGGGGATGCTCTAGGATTTTGCAGCTTGCCCTGGGCCACACAGGCTGGATCTACTCATAAGAGCAGGGGTCCTCAACCTAAGGCCCCAGGGCTGAATACAGCCCCCCAAGGTCCTGAATCTGGCCCCCGGGACCAATTGCAAACCCCCCACCTACCCCCTGATTTGCGAGCAAGCCAGCCTCCGCAGCTGCTTCTATTGCTGAGGCAGTTCAAAGTAGTGGGCTATGTCGCTTCTCCCACTCCCCTCAACTACCGCCCAGATGATCAGCATGCTGGCTAGTGGGGCATTCAGAGTGAGAGGGCTACGGCAAGGTCCCCCGCTCCCCCCACCCCCTGTGGTCCGGCCCCTAGTGGTGTCTGGGGCGTCGCAGACCGGCCTGCTGTTTGAAAACTTTGAAGACCCCTGCATAAGAGGAACGGTGGTGAACTGAACTCCCAGCCTCTGATACATGACCCTCTGAGCTATCCAGCTAGCTTTATTAAATGAGGCATGATTTGAAAGAAGCAGTAATTTCTAAACACCGCTATTTCAAAACGACTACAAAAGCTAGATGACCCTCAACAACACAACTCTTTTATAAACTGCCAAAAAACCTCCAAGATTACATTAGCCTGATACTGCTCTAGGATCACATGGCCTGGGAATTCTGGTTCAGGAACTGCTGCAAATTTCTTGATAATATCTTCAAGTGCTTGGAGGCCAGCCTTGCGCAACTGGTTGCTATGGTCGGTTGCAGCCATAAATGCCATCCGAATTAGATCAGAGAGGTGCAGCACTAGAAGGTCATCTGAAAATAAGCATAAAAAGCCATTGGTTGCTTCAAAAGCCACAACTTACCTTTCACTCTACATTATTACATGTGTCACTGATATAGACTGAGGATGCCAAACTGAAAAAATTCCAACAAAGTACTACCTGAAAAGTCAAGTTCCATAAAATATATTCCTTAAAACTGTTGCATACAATACAAATAAACTACAGTTCTGTAATGTTTACAACAAGTGTATACTGAAGTCATCAAATCTACAACGCTTATTATATCTAAGGTTCAGCTATTTTTAGAAATCTATTCTTCATTAAGCCAACACATTCACAAGAATGTAGCCAACATGCTCCATTTATAACCACCCTTTCCCTTCATTTCATACAGAGACTGAGGACATCCTAAAAGAATTAACCATAGTCTCCTGTTATGTCTGAATTAATAAACTAAGATGACAAGTTTCAGATCCAACCAGGTGACCCACTTCAAACCATGGTGGGTGTGCGTGCAGAGGATGGAGTGAGTATACAGGATTTAATACACAGCACTGTAGCCTAGCTTTTGGGTTATAAAGCATGAACTATAACTTCTCTTTGCTCCCCTAACACCATGAGAGAACACAACTGATTCTCACAGACTTATGTTCACTGAAGACCATATATTAAACATTTATCTTAGACAAGGGCAGCCACTGGCAAAAACAACAGCTCTCAGTGGCACTAAAATCTGAAAAAAAATGTATAGCATGCAAGTACTCTATAGCATGCACAAAGGAGCCTCCTCTCTAGAATATTATTTTCCTTTCAGCCCGATTAATGTGTACATTCTATGAAAAATGCCATTTTGTATTTTTCTATCTTAAAGAAAAACTATGGCAACTGTTTTACAGCTGTAAACATATACTGTATTTATGTAGTTCCTGATGCAAGAAAGCTCACAAACATCCAAGTTTAGTTTTTTATTGTATATTGTTTTTGTTTGTATTATGGTGCGGCATACAAATAATCAATTCAAATCAAATCAAATCAGTGTTAGCCACTCTGCTTTGGCTACAAGGGGTACATTACTCTTTGTCTTTATTTTATCCAGTATATGATTACATTAAACAACAACCTCTAACTCAAAATCTGGATTGCTGAGGAAATAAATAGAATAACTGGTCCCCAACGATATAAAGAGCTACAGTAGGCTACTGTTGGGGAAAATCTCTAAATAAATCTTCATGAAAGTAATTCTGAAGTAGTTCCACTAGACAGTAAGCAAACACAAAAAAGAACAAAAAAGAAAAAAGAAAAAAGACAGACAGACAGACAGACAGACAGACGAAAGAAAGAAAGAAAGAAAGAAAGAAAGAAAGAAAGAAAGAAAGAAAGAAAGAAAGAAAGAAAGAAAGAAAGAAAGAAAGAAAGAAAGAAAGAAAGAAAGAAAGAAACTGTGGCCAGTGCGCGCTCTCTTCCTCCTTACTTTTAGGGTTCCTGAGTTTTGCTGAACGAGCCAAAGCTAGATCAAAGTGGGCTTTGTCTGCGTTTTCACAGAGCATGATAATTCGACACAGGCAATCAGCAGCAAACACTCGGGTCGCCCAGCGAGGAGCCACAGAAGGCTTTGATTTGTCTTCTTCACCCAATGTTGTAAACATTGTATCATCATCCATTTCATCTTTCTTCTCTGAGTCTTCATCTTTTTCACCTCCCAGTGGAGCTGCAGTGGTCATATCTGCAAATAAAAAGGGGTTTCCTTTTTCATTCAAGTATTTCCAAGTCAGATTTCAATAAAAGGAATCCCAAAGAACCCTGGAAAGTTAAATCCACTGAAAACACATGCAATTAAAAAACAGTAGGAAAAATTCAGCAAACTCATCAATAAGGTATACTGTCCTATAAATATCAGCATTATTATCCACTTGAAGCCTAAGAAAAGAAAATTACCATATTTCTCGCACCATAAGATGAAATGGACCATAGGATGCACCTAGTTTTTAAAGGTATGTATGTATGAAAAAATATTCACACATAACATACTGTGGTCCTGGTACATCTCCAGCCCCAGTTTACTTTCCAGCCATGCTGCCCTTGAAAGGCCTGGAGTGGCATGGCTGGAGAATAAAATGTGAAGACCCCCCCCAGAAGGTCCCAGCTCCAGCTGCAACTGCAGTGGAGGCTTCCCAACCTGGCTGTTTTTAAAAGAAAACAAATTACCTTGCATGACTGATTTGTTCTACAGAATAGAAGCCAGAGAATAATCAGCCCGATTGGAGACCATAGAGATAAGAAACAAGCTAGAGAGTAGCCACCCACCACGATGACCATAAAGATGCATCTCTATGGTCTCCACTTACACTCCAGCTTCTATTCTAGGGAACAAATAAACCATGCAAGTTTTTTTTTACCAATGGACGCATTAAGAAGAACTTACAACTGAATGATTAAAAAAAATGAGAAAAAATAGATTTTGTTAAACCACTGACATAATAAACCTGTGACTGTGACTCTGCAGTAAACCCATGCACATGCACATGTGTATGGTTTAACGAATGCAAGAAACACTCTTCTTTTAACAGTCAAGTTTGGAACGAGAAAAGTACCTTGATATTTGGAAAAAACACACATATATTTGCTGATCTCTAAAGAGCCTACTAAGAAATGTCTACACATACCTTCCTTTTTCAAAATGGAAAAACTCTGAAGTCAGCCAAGTAAAGCAGTACTGATGTCTTTAAAAAAATGTAAAGTCTTGCTGTACACATATAAAAAGGAGAGGAAATATTTCTACATGATGCCAGTACTGGCAGGACACTTCATTTACAGATGAGCACAGTAAATACCTGGCAAGATTCTAGAATGATTCCATAGCACTATGTTACATAAGGTAATATGATACAGCAAAAGTCAAAAGCCTAATTCACACAGGAGATCCAAGGACAAACATACATGAAATGTTCCCAGAAGAAAGATCAGTGACTCAGGGACATTTCATCTGAGTAGTAATACCTCACAAATAACCATGAAGAGACAGTTTTACCTAAGTGCCAATCAACATCCTGAACTTACATATGAAATTTTGTTACTATTCATTTGTAAAAATGCCTAAAATATAACTGGAATTATGAAGCATTTGAGTCTTAGTAGAGAATGCAAACCAGTTCCAAATAAACTTTACAAATAAACTTTACAGCCCCCCCAATTTGCTACCTAGAATAATCATTCTAGACAGAGTAGACCTTAGATGAACGGCTCTGCTGCATCACATTTTTTTTTCAAATAAAATGAGTCATAAATGATCAAGGAGTTACAATGTAGCACATGGGAGGATTTACTGATTCTGATCAACTGACTCCTCTCACCTTGAAAAAATTATATAATACAAATCTCTTTTTCTGACATAATGGCCCAAATTATATCAGTTACATCCACCAGCAGAACACAATATTCATAAATTTAGGCAACAAATCACCATATGTTATGAAAGTGTAGGTATATAGGCATCACATGTGTGCCAATCAGGTAACTCAGTGCAGAACAACAAATGCCTACACTGACTCAACAGGTGGCAATTTGACAGCCAATTGTATTATGCTGGTGTAAAAACAGAGCTGGACTTGAGCCAGTGATGCAGAGACTGAGTGTTTGATGGTCAAGAAATGTGTTTCCTCCAAAACTTCAGCTAAAACCCAAGCAGCTTCCAGAGGTCTTTAGATCCCCCAGTTGTGTTTTTGAGGTTAAGGAGGTAGGAGGTTACTTTGTTTTGCCACATCTAACATTTTCATGTTTTATAAGGTATTGTCTCTCCCAGAGGTTAGAAAGTTCCATTTTTGGATGAAAACTCTCCAAATCCTTCAACCAGAAGAGTGGCTGTGCTGGTTGGGGGTTCTTGGAACTGGACCCCCCCCCACACACAAAACCCAAACTTCTACCGTTTTTCTCAAGACAGAAGTGTATAAACTGGTAGAAAAGATATCCTAAATAAAAGCTTCTAGGAGCACAGAAAGAGTCAATAAGCAGGGTGATAGCTTCTTTGCCATTTGACACCATGATTTTTAAATACTTACCACTGGATGCAGCAAGCACATCTTTGCACAGCATTAGCCAGTGAGACAGTTTTTCCACTGCCAGGGATGAAAGCATATGTCCCAAAGTATCGTGAATATCAGAGCACAACTTCCGATCCGTCTCCCGATCTAACATCCCAAACAGAACTCCCTCAAGTCCTGTCTCTGTGATATTAATTCCCTGATGTCGCCCATGAATATCCCTCCGGGAGCCAAGTCCAGGAGCAAAAGGATTGGTGCCTGCAAAACAAAGATAGATCTCCCTGATGATATATATCATTTTCTTCTTATGATAGTATCTGAGTTTTTTCTGTTAAATCAGAATGATTAGTTTCCATGCAATCCAAACATCTAAAATAATAGCATCAGTTCAGCTTATATAAAACGTCTTTGGAGAAATTAAATGGAACACTAAACTTAATATTTGAGACCACCAACTCCTTCCACAGAAAACAAAAAACTAGCAATCCTCTGAAATCAATCATATGAAGTGGTTTTGTACTTGAGCAGATTTTCCATGAACCAATGCTAAAGCAGTGTGCTACAGTTATTTCCAGCATTGCGGAAAATCAATAGTGGAATGTAACTGGAAAGAAATCTCATCTACATAACACAGGAATCAATGGAAAGCATTCTATAGACAGAGCACTATTGGAGCCCCAGCTGTCCAAAGCTTCAAATGATTCTTTCTTTCCAGGTTTATCAATGTACATGGCAATGTACAAAAAAACCCCTAAAAAAACTGTTTCCAATAAATTTACATTTCAAAGTTAAAGCTTGGGAACTAAAAAAACAAATGCACAAGAGGCAAGGTCAATAAGGAATGGTTGTAGGTTTATGTACTGTATTTCATTTATATTTCTGTTCTGGAATGGCACTGGGAAATAAAGGTTCATGTCACCTTGGAAATCATCAGTGTGAGTTGGCCATGTATCATCCTGCTATGAAATTCTTTCACAAAAATCAAATCTAAACCATTGAACATTCATTTTTTTTTCTATCAGTACAAAAGAAGTTGTTCTACATGTGAACAGCCCTCGAGCCAGACATCCTAGAAAGTGAAGTCAAGTGGGCCTTAGAAAGCATTCCAAACAACAAGGCTAGTGGAGGTGATGCCATTCCACTATTTAAAATCTTAAAAGATGATTTAAAATCATAAAGATGATGCTGTAAAGGTGCTATACGTACGCGATATGCCAGCAAATTTGGAAAACTCAGCAGTGGCCAGAGGACTGGAAAAGATCTGTCTACATTCCAATCCCAAAGAAGGGCAACGCCAAAAAAATGCTCCAACTACTGTACAATTGTACTCATTTCACACTGCTAGCAAGGTTATGCTCAAAATTCTACAAGGGAGGCTGCAGCAGTATGTGGACAGAGAAATTCCAAACGTACAAGCTGGATTTCAAAGGAGCAGAGGAACTAGAGATCAAATTGCCAACATGTACTGGATTATGGAGAAAGCTAGAGAGTTCCAGAAAAACATCTACTTCTGCTTCACTGACTATGCGAAAGCCTTTGACTATGTGGACCACAACAAACTATGGCAAGTTCTTAAAGAAATGGGAGTGCTTGAACAACTTATCAGTCTCCTAAGAAATCTATATGTGGGACAAGCAGCAACCGTCAGAAATGGATATGGAACAACTGACAGGTTTAAAGTTGGGAAAGGTGTACAACAAGGCTGTATACTGTCACCTTACCTATTTAACGTATATGCAGAGTACATCATGCAAAAGGCAGGACTGGATGAATCACAAGCCGGAATTAAGATTGCCGGAACAAATATCAACAACCTCAGATACGCAAATGATACTACTCTGATAGCAGAAAGTGAGAAGAAAATCTAAAAAAATGTTAGCAACCCTTGCTTAGATTTTAGAGAGAAAATAGGAACAATACTTACTTGTGCTGTTATTTTCTTTATCACCAGTATTTTTTGCTAAGCTCATGGCATATTCACATACTTCTGCAGCTTCTCTCTGAGCAAGCTGTCTCAGACACGCTACTGCAGCCCGCCGAAGTAGCAGGTGGGAGCTGCACAGATGAACCTGTAATCATGAATTCTTGTGTCACTTGGAAAAAAATCTATAGCTGCTAACGGTTAATGCCAAAGAGCTGCTCGGCATTTCAAAGTTTCTAGAATAGTTTATAAACAATTTAAATACAGGTGTAATGTTTACATACAGTGCAGAATAAATTTGCTGACATGCAAGTAAGACGGGCATGTCGGCTCAGCGGGCTAGAGTACTGAAAATGTTGGCTGTAAAGTTGGCAGCTCAGCGGTTTTAATCCCAGGTGCCACGCAGCAGAGTGAGCTCCCGCTGTTAATCCGGCTCCTGCCAACCTAGTAGTTCGAAAGCATGTAAATGCAAGTAGATAAATAGGTACTGCTGTAAAAAGTGGGAAGGTAAACAGTGTTCCGTGCACAGAAATGTGTTTAGTCAAGCTGCCCACATGGCCACAGACTTGCACAACACTGGTTCTTTGGCTTAAAAATGGAGATGTGCACCGCCCCTAGAGTTGGACATGACTAAAACACATGTATGGGGAGGGGGGACTTTTACCTTTACCTAAGGCCAGAGAAGTGCACATATGGACATGTATGCACGCATGCATCCTACCAAGTTTCAAAAAGTGCTACAAAAAGCTACAGACCTGATCACTCAGGCTGTGGCATTTATTTATTTATTTATTTATTTATTTATTTATTTATTTACAATAAGATCTAGCTGCCTCACTACCAAGTGGTCTCTGGGCAGCATACAACAATATATTAAAACTGTCAAACATAGCCATTAAAAACCAACAAAAGCAAGAAACAATTTTTAAAAATTCAATATACTGTACAAATAATAAAATCCTGTTGCTTATAAGCCCAGCTATCTAATTAACAAGCTGGCTGAACAGGAAGGTCTTTGCCTGGCACTGAAAGAGCCAAAAGTGTTGCGCCTGGCGGATCTCCATTGGGAGGGTATTCCAAAGTTGGGGGGCAACAGCCGAGAAGGCCCCGTTTTGACATGGCATCCCCCTTACCTCTTTGAGGGATGATGGCACCTTCAGCAGGGCCTCCTGGCCTGATCTTAGGGTACAGACAGGCTTGTATGGAAGAAGGTGGTCCTTTGGCTAACAGGAATCTATCAGATACTGAACACTTCTTCAACACACACTTTTGGTAAAATAAGCTAAAATGTGCAAGGATCCATAACTGGAAGGTGTGTGGTCATAAAGCCAAATTATGCAAGAAATATCATTTTAGAAGCATCTGATTGGGGTAATACTACCTGCCTCCAAGGCCAGCAGCATTACAGCTCTGTGAAAAATACCAACCATAGGGCAGCAAAGTTCACATAACATGCCATCTGCTTCTTGAAAACAAATGGGAGTTTCTTGGAACCTAAACAATGCTTTTCAGACACAAATTGTTTCAAACTTTGATGGTAATTTTTTAAACAAAGTATATATAAATACTTTTTCTTCCGTATAATTTAATAGACTTCTGGTTTCCCCTCCCTCTCCAAAATTATTAGTTTCCAGAGTAGCATATTTTCTCCACAAGAAAACCCAGCAATCTCCTTCAAAGAGTTGCCGGTTTCCTAAAAAGTATGCTGAAAACACACTTGCTTCTAAATTTTAGCATGCAGTACAGATAGGCATTCATGAAAAGTCCAAGAGCACAGAACATTGAATCTACGCTTCTTTTATGGATATCTGAAATGTGTGTAAACTGAAATACTGCTTGATTGCCACACTGAACATATTCCAAAATACGTAAAAATAAAAGCCTTGCAATCTGTCAAAAATGTCTACACCTAATCAGCCTTTTTAAAAAAATTACAAAGAGCACTATTTTTCAGCAGGTTCTGTAGCAAACAGAGATCCCTTGTCATGATATCTGCCAGGCACACAACATACAAGTAACCTTGCTTAAGGCAAGGGGAAAATGTCGGCATGCTTATCCACTTAGTCTTAAACCAAAGGGGAGAAGTGCATAAAGCATGTTTTCCCAATAAAATAGGAAGAGGCAACTCTCAGGAATGGGTTTGATGGGAAATGAATAAAAATACCATTGTATAATACATCTCTCCAACCTCACCCCTGCCCTCCTCTTCCCTGATTATCAAATGGATATTGGCTAAAAAAAATAGCAGCATATTTTATACTCACACAAAGACTGGGAACAAGACTGGAAAGATTAACATGCCGTGGTGCAAACATATGAAGCTGCTGGAGACAGGAAATGGCAGCTGCCTGAACCAGAGAATCTGAATGGTCTTGTGTAATTGCACATCCCACCAGGCAGGAGGATCGGATGGTAGAAACAGTGGCTCCGTTACCTAATGAAATGGGCATTTTGGAATCAGCATCTGAAACATCTCACTGACACCAATTAAAACATTCTGGTCAATTCTATAAAAACATCTGGAAGAATGTCCATATATATCTCTGGTAAGGACCGTTACCTATCTTATCTAACTAATGCAAAAATCACGGAACCTTAGTTTTTGTTTAAAAAAAAACCAAAACTTTACCTATCCACTTTTTGAAGGTCTAGAAAATAAAATACAATCCCAATTTACTATTTACTGAGATGGTTAACTTGTCTTTCCCAATGTAGCGATCTCAAAAGATAACAGATAATATGAAAAAAGTGTATAATCCCAATTAACATATATACCACAGCAGTAACAATGATTTGTAAGCACCAAATTCCAACTTGAAGACAAAGATTTTCCAGGTTTGTTCTTAACTAACACTGATGACGCTATAAGTATTTTCATAGGGAGGATGTTCCAAACATACAGTATGGGCCTGCCACTGTGAAAATCTGATGGGCCAGAGAAAATATACTGTGATATGGACATAAAGGTGTGACACAACAAGAGAAATGCAAATTCTCTAGCCGCGTAGGGGGGGTTCCATTCTCTTTGACGTAAGTGCCCCCTTACATCAAAAACCTTTGTTATTGCACTTCTAATGAAGCACCTGTAGACCGCACAGTTCAAAGAAACTGCCTTAAGAAGGCTTTTCTTTCATCAGCCACTCATTTCCTCATCTTATTTTTATGACTGGTATAGCTCTTTAAGCTCTAAAAGAAGAATATATAAACAGGATGTCTGCCCAAAAAGGATAAACTGTAAAAGGAGGAAGAGAAGGCAGCTCTGCCTCTCTGTGTGTGTACTTGCTTTGTTCTCCTTTATGAGACAGGAGGTGAGGGGGAAGCTTCATGTTTGTGTGGGTGGATGTGGGCGTGTACACTCAACTCACCTTTTCTTTCTGCATCAGTTCAAGTGATCTCATTCATGAACTGATGTGAAAGGATTTGAATTTCTAACAAGTAGAAGGTTCTCTTGTGATAAGAACAACAACTATGGATTCCAGGAGTGGGACACAGGGCTGATTTGCAGTCCCCACTGTGTCATGAGATAAATGGGAAGAATTGCAGATCAGCCCACACCAAACCAATAGTATTTCCTGTGTAGAATCATAAAATCCTAAAGTAGAATCACAGAATAACTGTGTTGGAAGAGGCGTATAAGGCTACTGAGTCCACCCCCTGCTCATTCAAGTGTAGTCAAGCTCTTAACAACTAGATAAATTAGATAAGTGCAGGAGGTCCTCCAGATAATGGTATTCCAAATAATTTAGGGTTTTAGGTCAGACAGTGCCATGGATGCATTCAACTTGACCTTTGTCAAAACTGTGGCATCCAAGTAAGAGCAAATCCAAACAATTTCATTTGAAAAAAATCCGATACAACTGGTCCATAATGGGTCTTTGAAAGTTACATCTACTGGCTCCATGGACCTAAAACAAACAGGCTCGAACACTTAAAAGTGTTTTGCTGGCTAACAGTACATGGGTACAGTGGTAGTGGAAATGCAAATCTTTATTAATTAAAGATCAATAATAGCAGTAAAATACTACTTGACCTAGGAATTTACAATTGAATATTCTCAGCTATAGATATAAGATACAAGATACAATGTATACAACAAAGCAGAACTAAGACTGTGATTCCAAGCATTTCTGTTTCAGATTTATTAAAAATGAACAATTTTTAAATAGCAAATCTGTCTCTCATTGAAAACCATATGCAGTTATATTAAGTACATAACAGAACTGAAGACTTAAATTGCTTTTTGTACTAACCTTGCAGCTCCGGACCAACCGTTGTTATTATAGCTCCTAGACATCGACCCAAACACTGATGCACTTCTGTGTGTGATGGCGGCACTGTCAGAAGTAAGGTGAGAACCAAGGACAGTGTGGGCTCCACATAGCCACGATACATTGGTCCACTAGAATCCACTATTAAAGCAAGTGAATGGAGCGACCATGTCTAGAAGAATGAATATTTTAGTATTGTAGTATACTTTTGGCAAAATAGACTAAAATATGCATGGTTCTGCTTATAACATAGATTCACCATAGTATCTCTCTTTATGTTGGGAATTCACATCTACATACCTTTAAATAAAGAAAAGCTAATCCAAGTTCTGTTCCTGCTGCAGGCAACAAAGAAGGGAGGGGAAAAACTACCCAAACAAAGATGTAAAACCTCTGGGAAATGCCTACCTATCAATAAACACAAACACAAGAACAACAGGTGGGGCAGATATAGCATCCAATCCATACTTAGTGGGTGTTGGGAAAGGTTGCATAGGTGGGACACCCCAGGTCATTGTATATCTAACGAGCCTCATCAGGCCACTGTCCACCTAATAAGTCTATTCAGACCAGGGTGACATAAAACCAAGGTGAATTATAAATTGGAGGTCCTGCATCAACTTTCCTGAGACTGATGAAGCTACTTGGATGAGTAGTGAAATGTTTCAATCTCACAAGAAAGGTAGTTAAGTTGTCATGACTCATCTTCAAGATAACCTCACCTAGATGACTGAGAATATCCACAGACATGCAGCATTCTTATTTAACTGATCTGGTAAGATGGGTTGAGACCTCTGTTACTTGTGTCTAACTATATGCTTCACATTCTACAGCACGAAAGAAAGACATGCTGTCCCTTGGGCCCTGGTTCTATTCTGAAATCAGCTAATTAACTTTGATCCAAGGTATGGTTCAAGATATGCATCATCCCAGGATTGATCAATCTCCCTTTAAAGATTATTGACAAGGCTATATAAACTTGGTCAAAGATATATCATGTTGGATACACTCTGTAAATCCAATTCAGCTATTGATTTACGTTGATGGTCTGATGTTCAAACCCACACTTGGCGGTGTTGAAGGGAGAAAGAAAGAACATGAATCTGCCCAATCAATATCCTTATTGGCCCACAATACACAAAAAAGTGTACAAGTAACTCAGGTGTTCAGCTAATTTCTCTCCATTGCTTGCAATGGATGAGCTTTTCAATAAGAGATGAAAACAAGGCCACAAAGAGGAAGCAAAAAATCAAATTCAATAAGATCCCTGCCCTTCCAGAATGAGCCTGGCAGCATTTTGGAGGAAACAGCCTCCTTGCCTCCCTGCAGCTTTTGACAGTTGTGGCTCTGTCTTGTCTACTAAGCAAGCTAGCTGACCAATAAAAGAACAAGAAATCCTCAGATTGTAGGAAATAACTAAGCAGTTAAGACTCTGTGTTACTGCAACACATGCAAGTCCGAGGCATGTCACTTGAGTGAAGACATGAGAGTACTAAAGAGAGAATTAGGAATGATATCCTGGTACACAGTGTCAGATGGAAGACCTGGAAGACTCCCAGTAGGCTCCTAGTAGGCTTCACTGCTAGGGGGATGTCTTATATAGTGCTTTTTGGGGTGAGGAAAAAGCAGCCAATAAAAGCAAAAGCAGAATGTGCTGCTTATATACTACCCCATAGAGCTTAAAACACTCCCTTGTTGGTTTACGACTTAATTATGCAGGATACGCAATGCCTCTCCAGGAAACTTGGTACTTCTTTTATTGACCTCAGAAGGATAGAAGGCTGAGTCAACCTTGAGCGGGCTACCTTGGGTCATGAGCACTATTTGCCTCTGTATAGCAGTTTAACCACTGTGTCACAAGGCCCTTCAACACGGTTTGCTTATCACACTGTACCCTGGAAGGTCTGGCAATGGAAATGATGGAGAAGACTCATATACAGTGGTGCCTTGAGTTACAAAATTAATCTTTCCGAATGCATTTTCTTAAATCAAAATTTTCTTAACTCAAAACGAGGTTTACCATAGGAATGCATTGTAAATGGATTACAGTGGTGCCTCTACTTACGAGCAGCTCTTCCTACGAGTAATTCGATTTATGAGCCAAAAACCTTCCCCCTTTTTAACTGCCACCTTACGAATTTTAGATGTGGTTTCCTCTACTTATGATTCACCCAGCCTTGCCTTCCCCGCCAAGGCTAGTGTGGTGCCAAGTTAAAAAGGATTCAGCCTTCCCCTTCCTCCCTTTCACTCGGGCGAAGGGGAGTTTTTTAACTTGCTGCGGCACAGCAAGGGTGCTTGTGCGGCAGCAAATTCAAAAGGCCCTAGCCTTCCTCCTCCTCCTTTTCACCCGGTGAGCGCACGAGTTTCAAAGGGCTAGAGCTGAACTGTCATGGCTCTAGCCCTTTGGAACCCCCCCCTCGCCACCTTCCCATAGAAATAAATTGAAATCCATTCCCTCCAGAATGGATTAATTAATTTTAATGCATTCCTATAGGAAAATGATGCTCTACTTACAAATTGTTCTACTTAGAAAATTTTACTACTCAGAACGGATTAAATTCGTAAGCAGATGTACCACTGTAATTCATTCAAAGTGGGAATTCAAACCCCCCAGAAAGCAAAAAGCAGTTAACAGGCAAGCAAACAACAGAAAAGGAACAACCTACCTTAAAACCACTTGAGAAATCCACCAAAGGTCCCCAAAAGTCCCCAAAACAGTGCCAAATATGTCCAAAACAGGGCACTTCATGCAGGTCATTGAAAAACAGAACCCCTGGTTCTCAGCTTCCCTTTTCAAAATGGCTCCTTCTGCTTTCCAGTTTCAGCACTGTAGTCGGGTGGCCACAAGATGGCAGTACTGCTACTGCAACCAAATAGGAGCCATTTTGAAAAGGAATATTTCCTTTCCTTTTCCCTTTCGTAACTTGAAAAAAAACAGGCTTTTTCCGTAACTCAAAATTTTCCTATACTGGTGGTTTTCTATTCGTAACAAAAAAAAACCTGTAACTCAGGGTGTTTGTAACTCAAGGTATCACTGTATATGCTATCCTTCAGAAGCGTTCAGGGCAGTAGAATATGGATGGATGGATCCAGTACCAGCTGTGAGCAGTGGTAATAGAAGGAAACATTAAGACAATTCACCAAATAAATTGGGGAAACAATGGGTTTTGTCATTTCGACATCATTCTTGCTTACAAAAAAAATTTGCAGGTTTCCCCCATTTTGAGAGCTTACCATATGAAACATTCACTTAAGAGCTTACCATATGAAACATTCACATCTCCATAAGAGACAAATTGTCAAACTCTTATTATTTATGTGGGCCATTATTTATTTCCTTTACCTGAACTTCAGGCGAAGTTCCGTCCTGGGCCAGTGCTAGCAGAATGCTGACGCTGGTTTTCAAGTGCTGCCCAGAACCTATCCCACCAACGTAACGATGAAGACAACCAAGAGCCAAGGAATGTCCTGTTCTTGATACAACATCTCTAGCGGATTTTAACCTGCCAAGATTTTTTTTAAAGTCAACAGCTTTATAATTTAATCAAGTAATAACAAGCAAAGCACACAACTATTTTCCAAAGCAACTTAAGAGCCATCATTTCAACGCTCAAGATGGAGGAAGACAGAACTGATCAACTCTTATTGTCAAGTTATTTCTTATTTAATATATTTAAAAAATCAAAAAGAACTATGCAGAATTGATTCATAAGCGACTCATAAACTTTGCAGGGCATACTGGAAAAATTCATGTAATGAAACATGTCCTGGAGTCAATTCAGGATAGAGAGGTTTGTCAAAAAAAGTTCTCCTTTTACTCAGAGTGAAAAACACATCTTACTTGTCAAAACTGTACTGTGCCATCCTGGCAATGAAAGTTGCTTCTCCAACCACCTGTGCCATTCTGCCAAGAGCTTCGCCTGCTGCACACCTCAGAATGGGATTAGGATTGTCAAGAGCCCCCATAACTAAGGTCAGGGCAGACTTGCGAACCTCTTCTGGTCCTAAAGTACTTTTATTCTCAGCCAAGCCCTAAAACCAAACAGAAAATATTACAATTTTTTCTAGGAACAGATCTTTCAAATGGGCAGAATGACTGATTTGAAAGGTATTCTAATAACAGGAAGTTTTCAGTTCCACATGCATTCTGGCAAATATCTCCTAACCAATTACCGCAGCTAAAATCCAAAATAGACTCTCTATTCAGATAGGCCTGTTTCTGATTTGATGTAAAATGATCTGAAATCCAGACATATTACACTGTAACGGCATTAATTATATGCTCTTTTACTCTATTTTCATTACTGTTTTTTGTTCATATACCTTAGAATATTTCCCAAGTGACCTGTAATAGTTGAGACATGAACAATTACACATCACAGAGAAAGCTTTGCAGCAAGCAACTTTATACAGCTTAGCTATCAGGACTAGAGTATATTGACAACAGAGACAAGTTATAAAACAACATGGATCCCTCTCAAGGTAAAAGTAGGTTTACCTTTAATGCACTGAGGACAGCAGTGAAAATATTAAGCTGCACAGCTTGCTGGCGAATACCTTTTGCTTGCTTCACACATTCTGCAAAATGATCCAACATCTGCAATCTGCAAATATAAAAAATGTGAGATAAATGTTCTGTGATGGACAAAATGAGCCTAAATATTTGCACAAACGCATGCAGGCTATTGATGTCAGATACCTCCATGTACTGAAAGGAGCATATCCTACATGAGGTCAGCTATACAAAATTATTTCTCTTTTGCAAAGGTCAATGTGGATATGCTAATTACAATAAAATAGCACATACAAATTAATTTTGCCCCATAACAGAAATACTGTACATCTTTACAATAGTAGCAAAGGACTCGAAAATTATGTAAAAAAGAGTTGATAATATTTAAAGAGAATTATCATTCACTTTTATATTAAAGAGAACCATAATGAGGCATTCAAATGTGTAATTGTATTAAAAACAAACCTGTGCTTGTAGGAAACATGAGGAAAGACCACTCCAAAGAGGGCAACTGAGGCATCAATGACTGATACTCCCAAAGGAAGAGGACCGGGCACAGCTTCACCAGCAGGGATGCGCAAATAAATGGAAGATGGATCATGTTCTAGAGCACCACTTCCAGAGGCACTGTTTGGCTGGAGCTGTAAAGCGTTAAAAGATGAAACATGACAGAGGTATCTTTCATGCTTTAATATTCCACACTGGGAAAATCAATGTCACTATTTAACAAAATCACAGTAGTTGACTTTTTAATGAATTACTTTATCTATGCATTATTCTTGTTCAATGGAGCATATACACTATCAGTTTACCCAATGCCAAACACTTAAAAAACTGTTCTTGTGGATGGGCACAACTGCCTTCATTCTTCCAAATATCAGTAGATTAAACTCTAGAGCATGGAGCTTAAATTCCATAAGCCGATTCCAGTAACAATTTTAAAAGGCCCATCTGTGTTGTTCAATTAAAATGGCATTGTATGTGTTGAGTAATGCAATTCCTATGACTACATTAAACCTGTGACTCCATGATGTACTTCAGAACAGCAGTTTTAAATTGAAGAATTCCTATTGCAAAGCAGAATGAAGAAGCACGCTCCACAATGGTACTATTTCGGATTACATTCAACTGTTATCTTTTCACTAGCAGAATAAACACTGCTGGTAGAACTGAACTATTTTATTAAATATAATACCAGAAATCTTTGATAAACAAAATACGGTATATATATATATGGAACATTGCATATTTTGACGCAGCTAGGATTGTACCGGCACAACACTGAAAAAACAAAGGAATACCTACAGATGAAGAAATATCTAAGAAGATTTTGGACTGTGCGAAAATGGACAGATAGACTTTGAAGTTTAAAGAGAAGGTATACTCTCAAACATGGAATCTGCTTTATCAATGGTTAGAAAAGAGAAGTAGAGACTAAGGCCTTAATTTGTGTTAACAAATGAATATAAGCAAAGCTCATGTAAAACAATGTTAAATAAGAATGAATTGATTTTATTAATAGAAAACTAATAAACTATTTAATTAAAAAACCACTGCTGGTAGAACTGTTTCACTGTGCAATGCCTTGTACCTCTCCCCAATCTTTAGAGGTACATTGCAAGCAGACTTGAAGGTATGGGGCAAGAGGATGTCCCACTGCACAAGAGGAAGTCTGCTCATATGATAATCAATGTTGCCCTATATGTCCCGGAGTAACATGGCAGCAGCTGCCATTCAGCTGTAAAAAGATGATGAAAAAATTTCCAAGCCCCACTATCAGTACATAAATGACAAGAATCTAACTCAATCATCAGATTTAGAAATACTATAATTAGAACAATGTTTCCTACTAATACATACCACGTATGCTAATGGAAAACAAACAAACAACAACATGGTTTGGTGAAGACTTTAAAAAGGTAGAAAGTGAAAACCTGAGAGATTAGAAAAAAAGTTTTGATACCTGATCTTCAATGGATTTGTGGTCTGTTTCTTGTAGCCAAGAGCCAAGAAGAACACTATCGTCATAATGGCAAAGGGATCTAAGCAAGGATGTTGTTGTATTAGCGGAGTTGTCTGTCAAAGTAAATTCTGCCACTAGCTCACGAAGGAGTGCATTAAATGATCCTAGAGAAAATTTGGGAGAAAAATACCTTTATACATTAATTAACATATATTATATAAAATGCACACTTATCTCTGATAGGGATGAAGCTGTACAACATGTATGGGCAAGAAATGCTTCAGATGTTGTAGGATTGCATTCCACCATGTTCCTTCCTAATGGTTATAGTAGCTAGTGATAAAGGAGCCTCATGGCGCAGTGATTAAATGGCTGTACTGCAGCTAAATCTGTGCTCATGACTATAGGGGTGGTATATAAACAGAACACTTTGCTAATGATAATAGCAGCCAACAATTAAACCAATTTTTAAGAAGCCAATATTAATATATTGTACTGGGACAGGGTATCACAATCGCACATTTATTTTTCTGAAATGCAAACTTCACATAACCTATGCCAGTGTGCGCAGTGAAAGAGCATATGTGCCCTCCTCTGGCTGAAGATACCACTTTCTGCAAAAGCAAAATGACTGCCAGAGCTACACTTTTGCTGTTTTCCCTTTCTGTTACACAACTTCATACATGATGTACTTCTGGTGCCTAATCTAGAGCAGGTTTTAAGACAGCAGAGTGCAATATTGTTAGAGTTTTGAATTTTGTACAGTATATGTGAAATGCTGGAGGAATTGAGGGCAGGTTCAAAAAAGCAGCTCTGAGAATGGAAGTGTGTTTATAATTACAATGGAGATATCATTTACTATAGTAAAGTAAAACAAGAAGTCTGCTCTATAGACAGCAAGGTCAGAGACATATAAACACTTTTTATAGTGGAATGCTGTTGAGAATGGTGTTTAAAGCTCTTAGGGTACATCCTACTGGTGTATTTCAGCAATAGTTTCAAATCCAGAACCACTGAAAAAATAAAACCTTCTTCATCAAAATATTACTTTTTTATTTTCATTCTTTTTATTCTCAAATATTGCATAACATTTTGAACTACAATTGGATTCTTCTACCTTACAGCACACTGTTAATGTTGTTAGAATAGTTGCTGATGTTTTTTATTTAGTCCAGTAAATTTTTATTTTTCTATATTACTGAGCTATGATTTTGATATATTTTAAAATATTCATTACACATTTAACCATATAGTCATTTATATCTGCTGTGTAGGCCTGTTGAATAAAAATAAAATTAAATACTACACTTTTTTGGACTCTCCATTTTATCTGTCTTATATGGGACAAACAATTTAAAAGCATATTCAGAATAAAGGTGCAAAATCACCTAAGTGACACTGGATTCATCCTCTTTTAAAATTTATGTCAGCTGTGAAGATACAGTGCAATACTGTTAGAGGTCCATAAAAACTGATAAAATTGGTTAGGAAGATTAAAGTATCAATTATCTGATTTGAATATATTGGAATGCTCCAATATATATGCAGTAGGTGGTGTGTAATAAGTTTATTTTCTACAAGGCATATTAGTCCTGATCCCCATAAATCTAGTTGAAAGTTCTGTACATTCTTGTGAAAAAAACTCATTTATTCAATAAAGTAACACTAAAATAACCCATCATTAGAGTAACTATGGCAACTTCCCTGTGTGCTTGCAAAATTACTCTTAGTATACAATACCATAGCTAACACTGCTCTATCTTAACTACACAAAGCGGCTTAAGTTCCTAAATGGGGCCAATTAAATCTGTACGCTGCTGCTTTTAAAAAGGACCATAATCCTTTCATTGATTTACTCTACTGTACATCACAGCAAATTGCTGTATTAACAAGTAGCTTATTTTGTTCCTTGGTATCTGCTCAATCATGTGACTAAGCAATGTGCAGGAGCACAACCACCACCTTGTTAATGAGCAACAATTGGCCACCAAGACTTAAGTAATTTCCCATACATAAGCATACATTTCAGTGGCCAAAATCCTTAAGTTATACCCATGCAAACTGGTGACATCATCAGCTGCATACTTTTCTGGCACATTAAAAGCTTCTTATTCTCCCACCTTCCACAAACAAGATTCCAGGGCTGCCTCAGGAACCCTTCTGATCTGGGAAAGCCTTTGAGAGACTCATGATGGGGAGGGGGTGTCTTTAATGCCCTCAAAAGTCTTAAGAACACCCTTGCTGGAAAAGGCCACAGCCCATCCAGTCCAGCATTCTGTCTCACACAGTGGCTCACCATTTGCTTCAGGGTATTCCCAAGCAGATGTCTTCACCTGCTTGTGATTCCCTGCAAATGGCATTGAGAGATGTCCTGCCTCTCTCTCCAACCCAGAGGTTGTCCTTAGGCATCCATAATGATAGCCATTAATAATCTTGTTCAATGAAGTTGTCCAATTCTTTCTTAAAGCTGTCAAGGCTGACAAGTGCCACCACTTCTTCTGGCAGGCTTCATGGAGTGCCCAGGACAGTCACAGTTGCCAGTCTTGGCTAGTCTCAAAATAGGAATTAAGGCTAGACATTTGGCATTTACAGTACACAAGGCTAGGTAACTTAGTTTTAGTCTAACTGCAGGCTGGGAATTCAGTTCCCCACTGTGTACCCCCAAAGAGTCAGCCTGTGTGGTTTTGAGCAAGCTGTATAAATCCGGGGTACCTTCAGAAGAAGAAAATGGTAAACCACTTATAAAAATCCTGAAAAGTGTTTGTTTGTTTGTATTCTACCTCTCTCCCCATAGGAGATCCAAGGCAGCTTACAACAATTAAAAACACTATATAGATATTATATTTTAAAAAAACAATTAAACATATATTAAGATTTTTAAAATCAAGTTTAAAAGCACTTCAAAAACATTTAAACACCTGTAAGTTAAAAACTGGCATTCCTGGGATAATGTACTGTTTAAGTAAGCTTAGCTTGCTCTAAGTCAGAACTGACTTGATGGCACACATTGATCTGCAGCCAAGTGTTAAGAATAATAATTAACAACAGAGTTGAATTTACCTTCATATGTTTTTGGTGGTAACAAAGCCAAAATATCATAAAGTCTTAACCGGACCATTGCCGCACTGGCTTTCAGGTGAGCTCCATGGGCCTTAATTACAGAGGGAATGCTATAGTGTTTAAAGAGAAACCAGAAATCAAGCTTGTTAGTAAAAAATAAGAAATTCTGAAAACTGTTCACAACGTATATCAGGAGTAGGGAATCCTTTTCCCACTGAGAGTAGAGGTTCCTTGGAGCCAGCCTCTTGGGAGCTACACATCATCTGAGGAAGAAGCCAAGCAGATGGGGGCCAGTGTAACCCCCCTTCTCTCTCTCCTCATTATCTCCCACACTATTTCACTGTTTTTTCTTTTTGAGGAATCTAAAGAGTAACGATGATCTTTAATTAAGATCACCACCATCCCATTCTCTTTCACACACATTGTTACTCCAGCCCACGGGTGCACATGCACTATCTGGTGCAGAAAAGCATAAGAAGAAATGGGAGGCACTGAAGGGACAGAGAGGCACACATAGTAAAATCAAAGGTAATCAGCTGCATGTTTCCAAAGTATTGGCTAGGATATCAACAAAAATATGTTTCTGATTTTTAAAACTTTTGACTGCTAAAACCAATATTAATATCAATATGCTTATTTATTTAAATTATTTCTATCTGCTTTTCTCCTAAAAAAGGACTCAAGGTGGCCTAAACCCTAAAAAAGAATATTAAAAGCTAAAAACAATAAAGGTATTTAAAAATTAAGAAGGGAATTAAATAAATGCCACATTAAAAGTATTAGATAAAAGAACCAGTGAAACATATTTAAAAGCAACAAAAGGACAAATGACTCAATTTTAAAATAGGAAGGGTGGTACATCGATAGAGTCCTTTTTTGTCCTGGGGCTCACACTTTCAGGTACACACATCAAAACCTGGAAAACTAGATAATGTGACACCCAGTGAGAGGAATCACAACAGACCACTGTAACTTTGTCTCCCTGAAATCCAGGTCTTCCACCCCAATGGATAAAGCTGAGTGAGATTAACATCCCAGCCTCACCCAACCAAGGCTCTGTAATTAAAAATTACTCCTCAGGTACACACAAGAGATCTGGCAGTGACCGGTAACAATCTTCTTCCCATAAAACGTTACATCAGGCCCATGCAACTTGTTATCCATCAAGCAGAGCACAGATATCAGCAATGCATTAGAAACTACCATCCCAAGAAGGTTATCAAGACAGCAATCAGAAAAGGCTGGGTCTACCCTTTGCATTGTTATCAGCAATTGTTATCACACAGTAGCTCTCTGGTATTTACATGATACATTCTTAGGATGATTTCTGCAGACAAGTTTCATGCTTTGCATGGCAAAATAGATAATTCAAGAAATATCAATTATTTTGCAAATGGAAAAACTAACACTTTAGAATGTTTACGTTATGATGTAAAATTTATGTTATGATGTAAAATTAAAGTCTAAAAAGTTTCAACAATATATTCATTTTTATAATTGCCTGAATAATGTTTAACGAGAACTAGGATGTATCTGGTTCTTCCAGAGGTGGTTTTTTTTTTTTTGGTAGTTTTGTAAATAAGAGAAAAGGAAAAACTTCTTTTCTCTGCCTAAGTAATCATCATCATCATCATAAATGTATTTATTGATTAGCCAAACAAGGCCATATCAGTACAAGATACAAGATACAAAGCACTATAAAAACCAAATCATACTTACTGAGACATCATTGTCATAGCACATTCAATGGGGGTCATCAGTTTTCGAATAACATCTTCTGTTAAAAGCTCAGGGCAGTGAGCGACAAAACTCCTCATAGCTAACAAAGAAAAATATGTTAGTAAAATGCTAACTCAGGAAACAAGATGCAAATAGCAATGCAATTCAAATGTGAAGAGTATATGTGACAGTACTTTCCATATTTTAAAAACGTTACTGCCAATTGACAATTTTGTTAACAAATTGAAAACTAAGAAGAGAAATTCAGTATTATTGATACCAATCTATTTTCTGATCATATTTTTACCTCACATCTTTCCAAAAAGCTCAGATAAAGTTTCCCACTTCATTACTCCCCCCCTTGCTTTTATTTTTAAAACTCTATGATGCTCCTTAGGCTGAGAGATTGTAAATGGCCTATATAGTTATCAGTCAGGGTCTACGGTTAAATGGAGATGAGAATTACGTATACCGTCTCGCCACTAGACGGGCCACAACAGTAGTCTGCTGTTTCTTTGAGGTTCTTACCACAGAGAGCTCCTGCACGTCCTTCAAGTGTCACTTGCCACGTAAAGGAATCTCCACGAGCTTTCTCTGCTTCCAGTTCCTTTAGAGAACGTGGAAACACATTTCGCCACAGCAGCAGCATCTTGGGAAGATGATAACGAACAACTGAAGGCCCTATGCAGAGCACAAATTATAGTACAAATTAACAGTTATTTGCAAAACACAATACCAAATCAAAAACAAAAGACTCTTAAAAACTGCAGTTTTTGCATTCTATTATTTTGGAAAAATAAATTTACGACAATGTCTAACTTGAAAAGACAAAAAGTAGCTGAAGATCTTTTTCAAATTAGACTACAACAAAAGTAACAATGAATGGGGCAAATGGAGTTGTTACTCCTATGCACAGTAGCAGAGAACTTGTTAATCACACGTAAACTCCACTAATTGCAATAAGTATACTCGTTAGTACTAATATTGCACACAGTCCAATACAATGCAATTAATGAATCTGAAATGCTACTGTAGGATTACGGGAGTATTCGATTAATATATGCAAACCTATGTAACGCTCTTCAGCATTTAAAATATTGAAGTCAATGAAAGACTTTTTAAAGAATATTCTATTTAGAATTCAAATTCCATTTCCGCTAAATATTGTTTATCATGCGTTGGTGGCTAAATTCAATAGACTGCTTTGCTTTCCAAGCCTTTAGCTGTCGCCCAGCAGAGTATGTATACAAATGCTGCAGTGCAGGTATGTGAAGTTACATAAAGTTGCAATATACTCTTGTTTTAGAGTCAGGGACACACTCTTGTCATTTTTGGGAACTAGGACTATTCCAGCAATCTGTGAAGCCTACAGGATAGGAGGGCAGAGGAAAGCATTTTTATTGTGAAAGCCACATCCAGTGCTGGCTGGGTGGTGTGCAGCATGCACGTGCACGAGCACATAGGCACATTAAAATGCAGTCAAACATTTAATTAAACTTAAATTTAAATCAATTTGCTATTTCATTAACATTGATCAAATGAAATTAATTGCTCTACTATTTCCTTCTGCCACTCCCAATGACCCTCCACATCATTTCCAACTCATTCTTTCATATTTGCTTTTCAGCTATGCACCTATATGCCTCACGTAAACATCAGGAGAATTGAGGATTTCTTAAGAGGATCAAAAACTGCTAGCAATATGTCTGTAGAGCAACAAGAAGACAGTCCCCTTGAGGCTAGATCCTAAGCGTTATTCTGTTACAAATACGAAGCTGGGAGTCATTTTATTTTAAGCTGCGATGGACGTTTGAGCATAGGGGTTATTACAAAGTGCAAATCAGACAAACATGTCAAAAACAAAAGGGCTATATTGAAACACAGCAAAAGGGCAGACATTGTTCTACAAACCTAAAGTCATTAGAGCACCAAGTAGAAGCCACCCAGCCTGGGTTCTCTGTAAGGACAATCTGCTGTTTTGTGCAGCAGTTCGTAGAAGATCCTCAGCAATGCTAACAACCATCTTTAAAAAGAAAAGAAAAAAGGAATATAATTTCAACTTGGGAGAAAAGACCTTCAAACATTATTATATATAAAGATCTATAATTAGTTAGTTCAGCACATAACCCATATGTAGTTCACAAGCAAACTTTCTTTCAGTGGTTTAGGCATCTGGCTGTGAGGCCATAGGTTGGGAGTTCTATTCCTCACTGTCTCGACAGGGACTGGACTTGATGATCCATTGGGTATGTTCCAGCTCTGTAGTTCTATTATTATAACTAGAATCTATCACAGATTGACATAACAACACTTAATAATTAAGTAACTACAGTATATATTACTTCCAGGTTCAAAGATAGCATAGTACTTAGTACCAGTTGTTGGTATGTAACAGGAGGAGATTACTGTCTACTTGTGCTATATTAAGAGGCATCTCTCTGAGTGGCTAGTGTGGAGTATGAGAAGCTAAACCAGATAAGGACTCTTGAAATTGCTTCTTTGTACAACAACCCTGGGTAGTACTAAAGGTAGTAGTATTTCATTATAATTGTCTTTATCGACAATAGGGGAGGAAAAATTATGATTTGCAAAAGATTTACAAGCTCACCTTTCCTTTTGCATGAGGGATACCTAGAGGACACTGATGAACGCCACCTAACAAAGCTGCCATAGCAAAACTGTAACCACTAACAGCTTCGGGTGAGGTCTTCAAGTTGTTGAGCCTTTCTGCACACCGATCCAAAAAAGGAGTCAACTGGAAAGGTAGGGCTACAGCTACACAGCGCAAACACCACGCAGCAGCAAGTCGAGCAGCCATACTGGGATGTAAAAGAACTGAAGTAACAGTCTCAAGTAATCCTGAAACCAGAACCAACAATAGCAGAATCTTAAGTGGGAATCACTAAAGTATTTCTGTATAATAGAGTTAGAGCTGCTGGCTAAGAGACTACTGCTGCTCTTATCTCTTATCACATTTTTAAATATATATATTTGTCAAGAGCAGCAGCAGACACTGTCATGGAGCTCACAAAAACAGCTTCCATTAACTGAAGTGGGTAAAGAACACCACTTTTTTTCTGTACCCCTGCAAGCCCTAAAAATGGCTCCAGACATCTACGAAACCATCTGCGGCAGATTTTCAAGACCAGTGAGAACTATCAAGAAGATGCCAGAAATCCAAGTATTATCAGCATTGCATGTGGCTTAGAAGCAAGATACAAACACTTTAAATAGATAGGATGGACATATGTTGATAATTACTTGGCAAACCTTTATCAATGCTGCACAGATAGTAAATACAGCTGTATTCCCTACCAGGTTGTTTGTTTTATCATTATACACAGAACACTAGAAATTCAGATTTTGGCTCCAAATTATATAACATTTCAACTTTGATGACTTACCTATAGAAGGTTCCTGAATAAGAGGGGATGCAGTGGCATTCAGGCTCTGAACCAGACTCCCAAGTTCTTGAAGGGCACAAACCATCACATGCTGGCTTGCAGCAACATCAGCTGCTCCGGATTTATTTTCAATATTAGCATCATTCACAACTGCTTCTATCAAAGGAAGGGGAAGTGGTAAAAGAGAGGGAGAAATGATGTATTCTATAGAGTCAATTTGGAAAAGTACAAATAGGAAGCACTGTAGAAATCAGAGACCTAGAGTAGTTTAATGGCTAGGAAAGATTATTGTTCATTGCATAAAAAGTATACTGTATTTATGGAGCTTGCGCGAGGAGATATCAAGCACCCCCTTGCAGAAGTGGAAGCCTTGTTGATTTCTACAGGAGCCCATGATCTCTGCCTCCACAGAGAAATTATTACATTCTGCTGATAGCCAACTGGATTCTGCTTAAAGAAACTAAACCTTTTGGTGCAGGGGGTTAAACTGCTGTACTGCTCCTGGTTTACTCAGCCTTCTACCCTTCTGGGGTTGGTAAAATGAGTACCCAGCTTGCTGGGGAGCGGCGATGCGTAGCCTGCACAATTAAATTGTAAACCACCCAGAGAGTGTTTGAAGAGCTACAGGGTGGTATATAAGCAGAACACTTTGCTTTGCTTGACCCAGTTTGCGGGGGAAGGTGGAGAGCAACAATGTGTAGCCTGCAAACTTAAAAAATTGTAAACTGCCCAGAGAGAGCTTTAAGAACTACGGGACTGTATTTAAACATAACATTTTGCTCCCCCCACAACCCCAAGCTGTAGGCCTTCATTTTTAGATGCTACAATATATTATATTGATTTTTGCTGTCCCAATGGAAGTGAAATCGTTTACTATCAACTATCTTCCTGACAATCTATATAAAAACCTGTCCTCCTCTGATAATTTATGTTTATTCAAAGTGGATACGATTAATTCATTTATTGAATTCATTTATTTATTAAACTTCTATACTACACATTCTAACAGAATTGCTACTCTGGGTGGTGTGCAAACCAATAATATACAGTAGGAATATAAGGCAAAACATAGATAACATAAATCTAGAAATTACAAAATTGCAAAATAAAAGCCAACAACAAATTATCAATATAAATAATCAGTAATAGGAGCAGTCAATGCAGAAGCGGGTATTAATGCAAAGATAGGCATATACTAAGAAATCAAAGAAGTTCAAAAACCAGGAAAAGCTTGGGGAAACAATCAGGTTTTTAGTTTCAAATAAGGGAGCCAGCAAAATCTCAGGGCACAATCAGTTCCACAGTGAGAGGGCAACCACCAAGAAAGCTCAGTTTCTTGTACTCATTCTTTGAGCCTCCCTCAGGATGCACCCTCAATCATCCTACTTGGGAAGAACAAGTTCTTTGTGAGAGGGGCTGTTCTGTGAAGTATCAAGGTCCTAAACTATTTGGGGCTTTGTATGTTGACATTAGAACCTTGAAGTCAATGTGGAATCTAATTGGCAGCCAGTACCAGTATTCCTGCCAAGAAAACTCAATTGACATGGGGTCACAAAGAGTCAGTCAGGACTGTAATGACACCACCACTACCACTACAACAACAGTCTAGCCAGAGTACAGGATGATATGCTGAAAGCGTCTCACACCCGTTAGAAGTCTAGCTGCATTATTTTCCACTACTTGAAACTTCTGCATTAGCCTTAAGGGCAGTCCCATGCAGAGAGGACGGCAGTATTTTTAACTACAAAAGAGTTTTCATAAACCAGAAAAATGCATTCAATTAGACCTTTGAGGGTTTTTTCCTCAATTGAAAACCTAAGGGCTCTTGTTCATGAAGCTCTAGCAGTCTGAATAATGGAGATGGAGATTTTTATTCTGAACAATATTTATGCACACAGTGCTCCTGCTACAGAGGTTGCTTTGAACTGTCAGACCTGTACAACCACAAACACAACCAGTATCTTGTCAAACTGCTATGGAAACGGTTGAAGTCAACACAGTTTTTTTTAAAAGGGAAGGTTATCTGGAACTTGAGTCATACGACTGGATTTCTTTTTTCTTGTGAGATCAAAACATTTTGCTACTCATCCAAGTACCTGACGAAGCTACTTGGATGAGTAGTGAAGCGTATCAATCTCACAAGAAAAGAAGTCCAGTTGCTATGACTCAACTTCTGGATAAAAAAGGGAAGTGTGCTGCTTATGTAACACCACATAGTGCTTAAAACATTTTCTGGACAGTTTACAATTTAATTATGCAGGCTGCACATTGCCCCTTCAGCAAACTGGATATTCAATACACTCATAAGGATGGAGGACTGAGTGAACCTTGAACCAACTACCTGTGATTGAGCCCGGGTTGTGTGCCAGATTTTGACTGAAGTACAGCACTTGAACGACTATGCCACAAGGCTCTTAACAGATCAGTGGTTAGCAAAACAAACCATTAAATGTTTGTGGACTCAAGATATTATTTCAAAGAATTCAAATATCACTGGAGCAAACAAAAAACTGATATTAGAATATTTCAATGTTATATTGACAATTTTCTACAGATAACTATGTCCATCTTAATAACAACAATACCATTAACAATATTAATAACATTTATTATTATTATCATTGCTTTTCTTATGTTTTTATAGTTACTTCATTTTAATTGTTTTGGTTGATATAGCTTCAGTTAAAATGCTTGTATATGGTTTGTATATTTTATATTTTTTCCAGTGCTGTTTACTTATATAATTCGTTTCTTTTAGTACAGTAATACCTTTGTTTAAGAGTTATCTTGGTTTAAGAGTGTTTTGCAAGACAAGCAAATGTTTCTTCTAAATTCTGTCTTGATCAAAAAGCAATGTTTTGGAGGACAAGCACTGCAGCAGGTCACATGATCATGTGAGCCAATGGTTCTTCTCTCCCCCCCCCACTGGATTGTGGGTGACTGTGTGGAATGTTCTGTCTCAGGCAAGCATCAAAGTAGAGGGAAGAGAGAGAAACTGAGGTCTCCCTTACACTGGCCACAAACGTTTTTAAAGGAGAGTGCAGGTTAGGAATTTGTTTTTCTTTATATTTATGTTTTTCTTTAATTTATTTTCAATGTTCTTTCTTATTTTTCAAACAATTTCTAGTCATGGTGCAACTAGTCTAGCGTGTATATTGCTACAAATTGCACTTTATTATTGGCACATTAAAAACAGAGTAAAATCCAGTCATTGGTCCCAAGTAGACCAGCCAGGTACCTAAACCATGGTGTGGATGTGGACTTCTAGCCAATTTCTTTTGTGAGTTTTGGCATTTCATGTGTACAGTATGTGATCTATGGGGCCCAGAATGAATCATCTGAGTTTCCATTATTTCTTTTGTTGAAATTTGCTTTGACACAAGGGTGTTTTGGTTTACAAGCTTGTTTCTGGAATGGACTATGCTTGTAAACCAAGATATTAATGTACTGTAATCTGCCCAGAGTAGCTACAGGATAGATTGGCAGTACAGAAATCTAATAAATAAAATAAAATAAATATATTGTGTTGTATACTACAGTGCATTCCAGTGATCAAAGACATACAATATACAAACATAGCATTAAACTATAAATATAGCCTTAATATACTATTGAAGTATACAACATCAATATGAATATTCTATCTAGAAAATACACTGATTCACAGAAAAATATTCCAGTCTTTTTAATTTTATAACCACGGAGCTGGAAGAGGCCTTATGGATCATTGTGTCCAACCCCTATCAAGGAGGCACAGCAAATAAATTGCCAGCCTCGGGGTCTGCAGCCAGATATTTAAACCACGAAACTATCCATAGTCTCTTCTTCTTTACTTCTTTTTCTATCCCACTCAGCCTGTATACCTCAACCATACTGTTTGCAAACTGAGCATATCAAAATATCAGGAATTGTAGCTTTAGATCCAAAGTATTGTGCAGAGCGCAGAAAGCAGCATGTTCGCACATAAATCCTATCCTTTGTTCAGCCCAAAAGCAGAACATTTGTTAGTATTATAACAGAGTGAAAAGAAAGTCTCACACATACCTGTGTGATCCCTGTATTGATTCTATAATATTTATTTATTTATTTATTTATTTATTTATTTATTTATTTATTTATTTATTTATTTATTATAGTTTTATACCGCCCATCTTCTGGATGGAATTACAATGATGAATATTTCCATTTTGCTTCACTTCTCAAGTGAATACATTGTCATCGTATTATGAGCAACATGTCAACTATCAACCAATTTACGCAAGCCCTTTATCCTATGGACATTTTCAGATAGTAAATGATTTCTTGCCATACATAAAATGAATTCTTGCCATACACTTCATTACAGTTAGGCACTATAAAGCTACTCATAAAATGACCTCAGTAACTACTGGCAATCTAGCACGAATCATCATGTTTGATCATTAGTACATCAGTATAACTGATTCAGCCAACTTGTGCTTCTTACCTACTGCTTTCATCTGTTTACCGATAGCCTGGCAGATATCTTTGGCAGCTGCTATCTGTGCCTTCTCCCCCAATAAGCTTCCTACAGTTGCTCTGAGAATAAATGAGACACATCTTCGAGAGTACACAGCTTCTACATGAGTCTGAGTTGCACGAGGATGAGAAACCAAATCCAGAACATGGGACAAGAATGTGGCAAAATTCCTTTCCAGCCATTGACCTCCCAGTGTTGTGACAAAGACAACATAGGCCTGAAAATTTAAAATCCACAAATTACAAGGACAAAATAAATCACTTTTTTAAAAAAACAGATTATGTACCATTTTCTATTATGTCTTGTTTGTTAGTACAGTAGTATTTTCCTATTTCTTTGTACACTTCTTTATAGCTAGGCACTAAAGAACTATGTTCAAACTCATTAACAATTTGAGCATACTTCTCTCTCCCCCGCTCCCCCCCCCCCCCGGTTTCAAAAGAAGCTGTCACTACAACACAAGGAACACAAGCAGAGCAGTGTTGGGCACAAAGAACTTCCTTCACGGTTATCTGGATCCTCTTCTATACTTAGTCAGAATTTTAATGGGGGGGGGATGAAAAATGTTGAATGGAATCCCACTGGTGTTTGTGTGGATTTTGCAAAATTTGCCACAGATAATTACAACTAATTGAATAGGTCTTGGTATACACCTCAGGTTTGCAATCATGTCTGTGGTCAGGTGTGTGAAAAGTGAAGAGAGCAGCACCTCATCCATTTGCAGCAAATCATGCAAACACTAATAGGAATCTGATCAGAGTGAGGAAACACTGAATCTATGACATGGTTCATCAACAGACCTAAATGTCTCAAAGGGATCAATTAGTAGAAAGATATGAAGCAACAGTGATTTTTCCCCCCTAGGCCGAGATAAAAGCAAGTGTTTATAGCGTAAACACACCTGCGTAACTCCAACTCGTACTTCTCTATTGACAGATCCTCCTACTTTCAACATTTCGCCACCACTTTTCAAGAATCCTGATCCTCCCCGCAGAAAGCCTGTGGCCATGAGTTCTAAGACCTCTTCCAATGTTGCTCGCTTTACATTCTGGCGCATCACTTCAAGGAACAAAAAAATAACTTAATTAATAAAGTATATTAAGAGTTATTGTTTCGACTCATATTAAGACTGACATTTTGAGAAGTAAAATGTCTTGGCAGTAAAAAAGATAATCCATATTTTAAAGAGTTGGTATGGGCAACTGCAGCTATGAGCTGCTTCTGGCCCTCCAAGGTATTTTTTGCTGGATGGGGTTCTCAAAAGCCTTCTCGCTACAAGAAATGAAGCTACATCCCCCATTTTGAAAAATGACTGAAAAATTTATGCCCCCAGAAGTTTTCAGAAACAACAATCTTGACGATAAAAGCCTAAGCCTCTCTAAATAAATGTACAAGCAAAACTGGAAATATCAATCCAGAGATGACTGTTTACTTCCCTGTAGCTGAAACTTGTCATTTCCAGATTCTGCACAGCCCACAAAAAGTGGCTTGTGGTACAAATTAACCCCAAGCCCAACAATATTGCTCCTTCTTCTAGGATAGGTAGCAGCTACAAAATGCAACAAATGTAAACCCTTCAGAATAACAGAATTGTTCAACAGAGTGTTCCTGTTTCACTTCATGGAATCTAATTCCACTAACTAGATTGACCTTCATCTTTGTAAAAAAACATAATTTTGTCTCACTACAAAAACACAAGTGCACAAATGTACTCAACTTACATTAACGTACACTGTTTTGTAATCAAGGCACAGAGTAATAATTATGCACAAAAATTAGTAGACTTCAATACCTGCTGCTTGCTTTGGCATCAATGCTGTAGCCATAACTGTCCCCAAAAGTTTTGATACTTCAACACGTACACCATAGTTTGAGTTTTCTAGAGCCTTAAAACAAAGAGTTGCTACATTTTCTAATTCTGCTGTCCACATAAACACAGCTTCGTTTTGCAGTTCAAGTAAGCACTACAAAAAAAAACAGTGCCAAGGATTGTTAATACTTCAAGAATGTTCATCCGTACAGTCATGTGATGTAGGCAGTACAATGACCTCTGTCATTTTACTCTACTTGACTTCAGATACAACTAGTATTGTCACCTTAAAACTTTCAGAAAATGTACACTAAAATTTGTCTTAATACTTTCAGGAAAGACCGGCGAATACAGGCCGCTGCAAACATAACGCTGAATTACATTATTCTTACCAAATCTAGCTTATAGTATGAATAATACAAGGGTTTTATATCTGCCACTAAGTATGACTAGACCACGCTCTGCAACAAAATTAAAAGAGGGAAAGTGTGGGGCTTGCTTCTTCCTTAACTAAAACCCATTAAAGCTATATACAGTTTCAATGCCATTTTGCTCTCAACAAAAGAAGGATTTCAAATCCTCTTCCTCTCCGAAATGCTCGTATAGAGGGCTATTACCTATTGTTGGATTTGGATCCTGAACTTAGTGCAAAAAATATAGATTGACAGCATGATTATTGCTTTGTGGATGCCCAAGACTTTTCCGAATACCATACAGAGAAGGGAGCTATCATATCACATCACGTCTTCTACAGGGATTCTGTAGCACATCCAGCAGTGGTATCCCTGCTGGATGTGGTACAGAATACCCCCCCCCCCAAAAAAAAGACCTACAGAACATGCAGTGAACCAAAAAGTACATTTCTATACTGTGCAAAAAATTAAGATAAACCTACCTTAGCTACTGCACATCGTACAGCCATCGCCCTGTCAGTAAGCAGGGACCGTGCATTCTTATAAATGTCGCGATGGCAAGAAGCTGCTGCACCGCCCAGCCCACTTAAGACTTTCTGTAAGCTCATTAATATTTCACTCCGGCCCTGTGACTGTAAATTTCAGTAGGATTTTAAAAGGAGGAACAGAAAGAGGGTACAGTGATGAAATCATAAACAACATGCCTGTGAAGTCTCTCGGTCATTCAGGTGCGGTTATCTGGAAGCTGAATCATGGCAAACTGGACTTCTTTTCTTCAGAGATGTTTTGCTAGCTGCTTTGCTAGCTTCGAAGCTGCTTGAATGAGTAGTGAAACATTTTGATCTCTCAAGAAAAGAAGTCCAGATGCCATGACTTATCTTAAGACATAAATAAAACATTCGATATATACAACTATACTATGGATAATAGAAGGAAAACATGATCAAATGGTCGCAGTGACACTAAGACAACAATAAACTCCCTAAATAATGAACATTAAAAAGAAGTATGAATATTATAGTATGTAGTATAAAGGCAACAAAAAGTTGTCATTGTAAGTAAACATCAAGTGTCAGCAGACCATAGGTACTAACATCAAGCTCACTTGGTATGTTACAATGGCTACATAGACAAAAAAGAGCTACACAGAAACAAGGATAATGTATCCAGCAAAATGTGTAAAGTACACTGTGCACGAAATGGGTCTAAGTGAACTGGGCCTTAACTACTCACAAAACTACGAAGATTTACCAGAAAACAATGCCACATATGATTGCAGCCAATAAGTTGCAATCATATGAGGATAATTGAATAACAATTTCAATAATTGAATAACAATTTCAAATAATGGCAGAAGAGGTATAAATTACAGGCCACATATTGGCCACAAGCTATAATGTTTTACTTGTTCTCCTTAATTATTTTGTAATGTAGGCTGTCTTTGTTAACTAAACATAGGACAGTGAAAAAAATATGCAGAATTTTTATTTTAAACATTGCTTTAACTCACCTCAGCACTTTTCAAAGATTTTAACAAATTGTTAACTGTTTCTGGAAAAGAACTACCAAGCATTCTCCCCATTTTTTCATAGAAGGCTCCAACACATGCCACAGCAGTGCTGCAAAAAGATAACACAGTATCTAGCAATTTTTCCACTAACACACAAGTAATAGGGAGCATCAGATCAACAATTAAGTGTCTTCTGGTAAGGAACAGGCATTTCACCATTTGGCAGAAAGGCACAGGAACTAAGTTTAGAAGGCTAAGCAATAAGAGACAAGTAAAAGAGATGACACGTTTCATAACATGTTTCAGTGCTCATAATTCTAATATCTTTTCCACCATACAGTGACTCACATTTCTCACATATTTCAGAATACAGTATATCTTGATCAGCAGACGTTGTTTCATATAGTTTAACAATATTTCTCCAAGTTGTATTCAAGGTTGTAATCAAAGAGTAGAATTCAATTCTAGTCTTTCAGCTTTGCAGTTCACAAGTTCACTGATAAGTCTGGATGATATCGGATTTATTGCAAACAGACAACTTAGAATTATTTTTAAATGATTAGTAGTAATTCATTGGGGGAAAACTAAATTCTAATTTAGTAAGGACACAGTACACAAATATAGAATAATCTTATAATACTTAATAAAGCACTGTTTGCTCTCTTCCTGCCCAGTATGAATGCACAGATACATATGTAAGCAGTGGAAGCAGGAGATGTACAGAAAGAGAAGTCAACCTCCCAATACACCATCTGCCTCTCTTTCTAGGTGCTATGCAAACTTTCATTCACCCAGCTCATGAAGACAAGTGTCAAATAGTGGTGTTTAGGAACTTTCTATGCCTGCAGTGCTCATCTGTGCTTCCTTAATACTCAAATTGGAATAAGTGAGCACAACAGTGTCTGCTGGTCCTATAGGGCCAAAATACAATGCATTTTCAATTACTATTTCATTTTACAGGGTTGCCCCAAATGTGTATTCACAAAATTCCCTGACTTCCAGGCCAACATTTTAGATTTTCCCTGTCTCCCCCCATTTTCCCTGACTCCCCCCACCCCTGGCAGATTGACTTTTCTGAACATTTGAAACAAACCATTGATATTATAGAGCTGAAATAAATGTGTGGATGGTAAAATTATAAATAAGAATGCATGAATTCACAAAACATTTTAAGGAAAAGAGAACAATGAATAGCAAAAACGGGGTAACCTTCAAAAACAGGGTAACCTGAGCTGACAAAAAGCTAAAATATGCAAGCTTGGCTGGCAACAATATATTACAGGGGTGCCCAAACTTTTTGTAAGGAGGGCCAGATTTGGTGGCTGAGAATGTGTCAGGGGCCATTTGCTCCCCGACCCTGCCACCCCACTGCAAGCCCCACCCACTGACCCATAAGCCCCACCCACTGACCCCTTGGAACCCCACCTGCAGGAAGGAAGGCAGGGACCAAGGGAGGGAGGGAGGGTGGAAACCAAGAGAGGAAGGAAGGAAGGTGGGGAACAAGGAAGGGAGACAGGGAGGGAGGGAGCCCCTCAAGCTTCCCGGCAGTGCTGGTGGTGGTGGTCCGCCCCCTCGCCCGCCCACCCAACCCCACAAGCTTCTGCTCACCGGCTGGCCGGCCCACCCAGCCCCTCAAGCTTCCCGGCGGTGTCAGTGTTGGCAAAAGATTTAAAAAAAAAACATGGAGTGAAGGAGGGAGAGGGAGGGGCAGGCCAGCCAGCCGTGGGCCACTCAGAATGGCCTGACGGGCCGGATTTGGCCTCCGGGCCGGACTTTGGGCAGGTCTGGTATATTATAAATTTTGCGTTTAACTACTTTGTAGCTCTTTGATGATATGTTAACTTCTTCCTCATTTCTGATCCTTCTGATCCTCTGAAGGATCATACAATTTAATACACATCATGAGACTCCAGGGAGAATTACTTCTGTTTGATCAACTATCTCACCAGGGATCTGGAAATTAACATGCTAACCATGACAATGTTTGCTTATCTGTAACAATCATCTTTGTAACTGTAATAAATTACTTACAGTTTGGTTGGAAGATAGGCAGAAGTATCATCTTTACTTTTGATAATGTCATTGCACTTATCCAGAGTCTGAAATACAGTAAATGTATCTCCAATGCTGTATAGAGCTGCAAGATTTTTAGCAAGTAATTTCCGGGTGGGTGGTCCAGGAGAACTGTTGATAAGACCAGTAAGCTGTTCAACAAGCTTTTTTTGTTTTTCTTTTACATCTGTCTGTTTAAAAAAAAAGCACACCAAAATATATTTATTCTGACCATATCTTAATTTATAAATGATTAAGTAACATTTATAACTCAAGGGTTGTTTTGTTTCTTAATTAATATATCATGGTACCATGAAATTTAATGGTTCATCAAACAAAACCAAAAGAGACTTTATCCATTTGTCTACTTCTTCAACTGTCTGCTGACATTTTCTATATAAGAACTGATACAAATTCAACTGGAAACACTGTTACTGCTCCTAACATACTAAGATATTAAATTGTCCCAGATGAAAAATGAAGAAGAAAGCAACAATCCTTTCAATGAACTGTACTGCAGTTTCAAATTAATTACATCTTCCCACAAAGGAGAAAATTGGGAGTACAACTCTATATTCACATATGCAAATGCAAGGTCTATCAAATTAAACTAGAGACATAACATTTCTGGAAATTTTGAAGCCGTGGGGAAAACCTTTGTAAAATATCAGAAAAGTAAGGAGAAAACAGTTTCCTCCCATTTTCCCCTCAAAGGTCCCAGAAATCTTATATCTCTAAATTCGACAGGTATTATCTTACATAGCCATATATTTTGTAATTGTCACAAATTAGCAATAAAGTTCAAAGATTTAATACAATTAAGTAAAATATTTTGTTTATGTGGAGTGCTCCAAGGAGAGCCAGCTTCATAATATTATTGGAGAGAAAAAACATAAATAAAAAGGTGTGAGTAATCTACCTTATTAGCAGCTACGAGGACTTTGTCAAGAAATCGCAGCCATTCAAAGATGAAAACTGGACGTTTCGCTTCTGTGATTTGGGCCAAAGCCTCTTCATTTAATAATAAACTGTGAGCTAACTCCATGGCTGCTTAAATTCTGCTGTGTTCCAGGTGCACTTATTTCCTGTTTATATAAACCAGAAACACATACCACAAAACAGTTTTTAATATTTTTCTTTCTTTCTTTCTCCTTTAGGCAGTTTATGAACAAGCCTTCATTTAATATGAAATCTCTGTACTGCTTTATAATTATTTATTTTTATAGGACTAGTTGTGCTTTCATGATTTCAGATTCATCAATACGCCATCTCACCTACCTGGCCAATCTTTATTCTGTCTTTAACTTCTGCAATTAAAATCTAGATACCAACTTTAAGTGAATTTTTTCAGTCACCATAAACACCAGAAGAATTAAAACAATCAAATATCAATTTAATATCAATTTAATATACAATAATAAACCAAACTTAATCATAAGAAAATGGAATTTAAAAATGGAATTTAAAAACCTCAAAAACAAACAAACTATCTAAATGATAACAAAAAAGAATTAAACAATTTTAAACACCATATGCAACAGTGGTACAGAGACTAAAAGATCATTTTATTGAATAGTGGTATTACCGTATTTTTCCATGTATATGACACTTTTTTATAAAATCATGGCACAAAACATTAAGGGGTGCCATATACATGGAAGTAAGCCTTTCCCGAAGGGTGGGGCTGGGTGGGATGGCCTTGCTCTTCCCTTTCCGTGTCCTGAAGACTCCTCTCTGCTTTGTTTTTGCAAGGACTAGAGCCTTTTTAGCACGGAAAGGCTTGGGGCAGAGCAACCCATTAAGAAATGCCTTTTCACACTAAAAATAAGGTTCCGATCCTGCAAGAACAAAGCAGAGAGAAGGGCAATCAGGTGCTCCCGGAAAGAAAAGAAAATAGCAGGGGTGGGGTGGGGTGGAGTAGAATCCAAACAGACCTTGGTGTTTCAGTTCCTCTCGGAGAGTGCTTAATGGCCCTCCTCTCTGCTTTGTTCTTGCAGGATCGGACTCTTCTTTTTAGTGTAAAATGGTGCTTCTTAGTGGGTTGCTCCACCCCCAAGCCTTTCTGGACTAAAAAGAAGGGTAAGTTCTTGCAAAAAAAAAGCAGAGAGGAGTTGTCAGGACACGGAAAGGGAAGAAAACAGTGTGAGGTAGAGAAGAACGCAGGGAGGATTTATTAATTTTATTAATTTGGGGGCTTAAAATGGTGGCATCTAATATATGGCAGCATCTTATAGATGGAAAATACAGTATTTTTGTAGAGTAGATGATAACAACTGAACAGAAAAGTAACCTAGAAATCCAATACAGAAAATTCTGAATACATATATTAAGCGTTACAGAAGTAAATGCATATGGGAAAAGACTCCCCCCCCCTCCAAAAAAGGGAGTACTGGAAATACTTTAACATTTTAAATATAAAATAAAGCTTAATTAAATTAAAATCAAATTAATACAACCAAGTTCCCTTGTGAACTCTGTTCTATATAATTCATGAGAATGGTGAAAGAAAAGAGTAGCAGCCATCATAATGTACTGTCAAGTCAATTCTGACTTATGGTGATCCTTTTCAGGGTTTTCCCCAGTGTAACATACTCAGAAGAGGTTTAGCATTTTCCTCTTCTGGGGGTATCCTGGGACTCTGGCGCTTGCCCAAGGCCACACAAGGTGGCTCTATTTGCAGGAAGCACGGTGGGAATTGAACCCCCAACTTCTAGCTGCACAGCCAGATGGGCCCAAACCACTGAGCTATACAGCATTGTAAAATGTGAAGTTTCTTTTAATAAGAAAAGCATATTAAAAAAACAATTTCAGAACTATACAGGGAAATTCAAAATCATCAACATTGTCAAGGAACAAGGTAGCAGGCAATGAGAAACATTTCATATTTGGAAGTCATGTGCCAGCATCATCCTGGTGCCAAATTCTAAGCCTTATGTCTTAAAGACCTGCACTAAAGCTATCTCTTTCCAGAAGAGACTGCAACTGGCACTAAGTGTCTAAGTGGATGATTATTTTAGGTAACAGATTCAACTTCAGACCCCAAATTATCTGGACAGGATCTAATAGGAACTCCAATCTTATGGACATGATCTGTAACAGTGAATGAAGTTCCATCCAGACTGAATGCCTTCTATTTACTAGTGTTAATCTGGCCCATAAAAACTCAGAGAGGACCTGGGGGGAAAAGGGTACAAGTACAGGAGGAAGAAGAAAGGCCACACTACAAAGGAAGAATACAAACAAGCAGCAATGAGCTCTAGGGATGGCATTGTGAAGGAAAAAGCTGAGAAGGAGTTGAGAATTGGCAAGAGATGCTAAAAGCAATAAGAAAAACATTCTTCAGATATGTGCATAGTAAAAGACAGACAAAAGAAACAGTAGCTCAACAAAGAAAAGGCAGAAGTGCTCAGTTCTGTCTTTCCCAAAAGACAGTATATGACCATCCAAGCAAAGATATGAGGATAGGATAGCAGCATGAGATTGACAAACAAATAGTCAAGGAACATCTTGCTACTTTGAATGAGCTCAAATCCCTAGGGGTGGATGAACAGCATCCAAGGATATTGAAGGAACTAGCTGAAGGGATCTCAGGAACTGTCTGAATTCTTCAAATCATGAATGGAGGACTAGTATTGTCCCTGTGTTTAAAAAGTGCAAAATGTAAGAACTGGGGAAGTAAAGACCAGTCAGCCTGACATCAACCCCAGGAAAACTTCTGGAACAGATTATAAAATAGTTACTCTGCAGGCACTTTGAAAACCATGAAGTAAAAACTAGAAGCAAATATGGATTTCAAGAAGAAATCTTGTTGGACTAATCTTATCTGTGTTTTTTTTAACCAGACAGCCTCCATGGGACAGTGAGAATGCTGTAGATGTACTCTAGTCTTGATTTCGGCAAGGTTTTGACAAAGTGTCCCATGATATTCTGATAAGGAAAAAAGGTATGTCTGGGCTGGATAGCACAAGAGTAAAGTGGATACAGAATTGGCTGCAGGACTGCACTAAGAGAGTTTTTCAATGGCCCCTTCCCAAACTTGGAGGAGGCAACAAGTAAGGTACCATAAGGCTTAGTCCTGGGCCAGTTGTGACCAAACTTTGGCACTCTTGATGTTTTGGACTACATCTCCCAGAATTCCAAGTCTGTATTGCCAATGACAAAGGACTGTGGGAGTTGGGGTCCAAAAAATCTGGAGTGCCAAGGTTTGGCCACCACTGTCCTAGGCCCACTGTTCTTTAACATATTTATTAATGACCTGGATGAGGAGATGCAGGGAATACTTATCAAGTTTGAATATAACACAAAATTGGGTGGAATAGCAAATACCTTGGAAAACAAAAATAAAAAAAGGTATTGATAGGCTTAAGCACTGGGCTGAGAACAACAGAATGAAATTTAACAGGTATAAAGCAAAGTTCTACACCTGGGGGGGGACGACCAAATGAATAGTTACAAAATTGGGGATACTTGGCTCATTAATACTGAGAAGGATCTTGGAATCATTGTAGATCATTAGCTGACAGTAAGCCAACTGTGTGACGTGGCAGCAAAAGAAAAAAAGGCAAATGCTATTTTAGGTTTCATTAACAGAAATATAGTCTCCAGATTATGTGAGGTACTAGTCCCCCTCTATTCAGCACTGGTTAGGCCTCATCTTGAGTACTGAGTCCAGTTCTGGACACTGCATTTCAAAAAGGATGCTGACAAAATGGAACAAGTTCAGAGGACAAGGATTATTAAGGGACTGGGAATCAAACCCAATGGGAAAAAATGAAAGAACTGGGCAGGTTTAGGCTTCAAAATAGAAGACAGAGGGAAGATATGACAGAATAGAATAATAGAATCATCATAAGGTTGGAAAGCAGGAGATCTCCTGCCATCCCAGCACTTTTCAAATATTTGAAAGGTGGTCATACAAAAGAGGGACAGGATCTGTTCTCAATTATCCCAGAGTGCAGAACATGTAATCATGGGCTCAAATTATAATACTGACAATGAAGAAATAAACATTGGTTCAGTCATCAATCCAAGATTCTCTGAGAGTTGTTAGAGTGACTAAAAAGGAAAGGAAGAGAAAAGAAAAGAGGCCAAGGCCAAGATCATAGTGATATTCCTTGTCATTATGTACGGGGGTGCACAATGAAGAAAGCTGGTAAGAAAAAAGAATAAGATGAATAAGAACATGAATATATAAGAATGATTCATTCGTGTAGGTGTTGGAGGAAAGCTTTATAAATACCATGAACTGCCTGCAAGACAAACAAGAGAGTTTTAAAGCAAAACAAGCCTGAACCCTCACTAGAAATGAAAATGTCTGCACAGAGGCTTCCAAAGTATCACGAGGACTCATATGAAAAAACTGTAAAGCTAAGAAAAGTGGAAGACATTAGGAAAAGAAGAACTAATGCAAGAAAGAATGACTCAATAAAGGAAGATACGACCTTCAGTTTGCAAAGGACTAAAGAAGGCTCTTAATGACAATTTTTGTATGCAATTAGTTTATAGGGTCACTGCAAGTTAAGAAGTGGTTCATAAAAGACTATTTGTCTCAGTCTGTAAAAACTGCTTTTACATTATTTCTATTTGACTAAAAAGAGAATTAATAATGGGCCACTCAGCAAAAGCGACAGGACTATCAGTTCACATATGTTGACATGTTGGCAAAATAAGAAAAGAGGAAAGGACAAAAATACTGTATGACCTTAAAGACTAAGAAATGTTGGAAAGATGTTTCAATGTAAGATTTTGGGTCGGATGGGGTGGATTCTCATCTACAAATGCTCACACAGAAACTAATATATTAGACTTTAAGGTGACACAGTATTTGGATCACATGCAGTTGTATGGCATGCTTACAAATACCGTAGTAGACTAGAGGCTGGATGGGCTACAAATACATAATTAACTAAACAACAACAACAACAACAACAACAACAACAACAACAACAACAACAACACATTGCCGGTTGTGACACCAACAACAACAACAACACATTGCCGGTTGTGACACAGGAATCAGAGACAGTAACAGTGCATCATGACTGTTTTGCAATTCTGGATTGCACCATTAGGAGCAAAGCCAGGTCTAACTGCTAAATAACGCAGCCTTCGCCTACCTGGTATCGAATCCCACAATTTCTCCCCAAAGGCCAGAGTGGATGGGGAAGCTGGAGTTTTACAACAAACACGAGGCTTGGGAAGACTAGACTAGGGTTCAGAACAGGTCCAGCGGGCAAGCCCATCCCTGATCTGGCCCAAGCCCCCGTCCGCCTCACAGGAAGCCCCCCACCCCACACACACACAACAGCTCAGCCTAGGCTTCGAAGATACCCAAGCCACGCTTCGGACCCTCAAAGGGGAGGGAGGCCGTGGCCATTGGGACTGAGACGGACCCACACCGGAACCGGTCCAAATCCAGGGTGACTCAAGAGACCCACCGCCCCCACCCCTCCGCCCTAAAGCCACCCTCGCTGCCCACCCGCAGAAGCTGCCATTACCTCCCTCTCTCTCAGAGCCTTACCTTTCCCGGCAGGTCCCACCCGCGGAGGCGACCGCGGCGTCTGACGACGAGGGGCGAACACCTGACGTCGCCATGGCGCGTGGCGCCACAAGCAACCGACGCTCCTCCCCCGCCGCCTCCGAGGAAGCCTCAGCTCGGGCGCGGGCGCAGGCGCACTCGAGAACCCCGGAACCCGGTGGGCAAGCAGCTCCACGCATGCGCGACGGCGCCGCGGCCGAAGCACCGGAGGACAAGGCTTGAGCGTCTGCCTTTGGAAGGCGTCGGTGGCACGAGTGCGACAACACGAAAGCTTCGGGACCTACCGGCGGAGCAATTGATTGTGAGTGATGCGCAGCAGGTTGAATCGAACGGCCAGTTACGGCGACTCTAGGATTGGGGCAACACCCCTCTGAGTGACGGACATTTGGGATCAACAACAGCGGGGGGGGGGGGGGGTGGGGGGTTAATGGTTATGCTTTTCCCATCTAGGTGGCCACAACGCGATCGTTTTAGTTGGATCCAGCAAGGCATTTCTGAAGTTTAGGCGTCGGGGGTTGGATTCTCCACCGTGCCTCCAAGGCAAAGAGCCAGCCTGTGTAGCCCTGGGCAAGCTGTGCAATCTCAGAGCACTCCTATAAGAAAGGAATGGTAAACCACTCCTAAGTTCTTTATACCTAGAAGACCCAGGCAAAGGTGACCATAAACCAGAATTGACGTGATGGCATATAATTGTTTAATTAATATGACTACAGTGGGATGATTATGGGAGGCATTGTGTGTAACTGGAGAAACTGGATACTTTGGGGGGGGGGACTGAGTCCCAATGAATTCTGTGTGTTTATTTCTCACTGACTGTAGCCATAGATATGGCAGGAGCTCCATTACACTAGGTTGCAGTCTCCCAATAAGTCACAATCTGCAAGCCTTGAACTGTCCCTTCAGTGGATGCCCAGAGTATCATTCTCAGAGACGGGGATATATAATGTGTGTATGCAACTGCATGTGTTCACACACACAAATGTCTGTGGTCAATAATAAAAACTTTGCTATAATAAGTTTCCTACATTGTTGTTGCAGTTGGAAAATGCAGCTTTTAAAAACTAATACATAATGTGGTGATCTACAGATGCTCCCAAACAAGTGCATCGGAATACCCTAATTAGTCCTGAGTAAATGAAAATATCATGCCCACAAATGCTTGCTGACTGAAACTGTTCCCATATGTTTGGCAAAAGATGGACAGCTAGACTGGCATGGTATTGAAAGGAATGTTGTGCAGGAGAGGAAACCAAGACTGACTTCAGGATATTTTTAGATTTATTTTTTAAAAAGCTGCAGTCCCAGCATAGTTTAATTTTGAGGAAATGGGCCAGTCAAAATTGTGTGGATTTTTTAAAAAATCAAAAGGTCATAGAAAACAATAGGGGGTTTCTAAAAGCTATTAAAATATCATTCATAGGCAAAAAGGTTGCACCGGAATATCGCTACAAAGCATGGATGATGGAGAAGACTACATGTCTGATTCCTTTATTAACATTAAGTAAGTGGATTTTTAAAATGGTATCATGTACTACCAGCTTATAAACTAATTGTACAGAAAATGACTCTGGAATGTCCAATACTGGATGAATAATTGGAAATGATAAAATATCTTGCAAAGCTTGCTATGGATATATTTCTATAACACTGTATCGAAAATGATGGCCTTGGTTCTGGTTTTTCACAGTGATAGTATATCACAAGCATTTATCTGCCACCTGTCAGCTTCATTACCATATCCCTGCATAAACTAATCTTGCTTATTTCCTTGTGCTATCCTCAGCCCATCACAACTGTTCCATCAGTTCTTTCTTTTGGAAGGCAACTTTACATTTTCTTGTATAATTTCATTTTCTGCACAGAAAGCATGGATAAGTAATTTTAGTTTAAAATTTTCTGTCAGTGAAAAATTTGGTTTGGTTGAATCATTCTTCAGAATCATGGAATATGCATATGAAAGGACTTTCCTTTGTTAATGATAACGACTGAGTGGATGACACTTGCAGCCTTGGGAATGATAATCCAAAGCAGTTTATAGCTATAAATGAACATTGTGGCCTTTTCTTTCCTCTTGTGCCATTGCATGGTCGATTCAGCATGTTCTTGCCTTGCATCTCGTCAGAGCTGCGACTTGAAATAATTTGTTTTAATTGAGCCTTCATTGAGCATGGGAATGTTGCTTTGAATGCCTCAAATCTGAAGAAGTTGTCCAAAAAATGTTTTCCAAATGTTTCTGCACACATTGTCTCATCTGTTGATGTTTTTGTCATGCAGTCAGGATGTCAGGCCAGGAATTCCATTGCCAAGACGTGTGAAGGAAACCTTTAAGAAAGAAGAAAAACAAAAGGAAGCAAATGAGAAGAGCAAGCAGAAAAGTATAAAAGAGCAGGAAAGAGAACAACGTGAGACTGTTTTAAACATTGCCCTGGGAAATGAAAATAAAGGCTTTGCAATGCTTCAAAAGATGGGCTACAGAAGTGGTCAACCTCTTGGCAGGAGTGGTGAGTATCTCTATATGTGGTGTTCAAGAGGTACCTGTAAGAAGGTATCAGCATCTGTTCTGGGGGACATGGAAGGAGATTTCTCAGAGAATGTGACAACACTAACAGGTTTGGTTTTCTTTCATCCCTCCCTTTCATCTTACCTGTCCTGTTTTCACCATCTATGTCCCCCAAGAACTTCACTGTGTTACTTTGATCTTCTGCTTCTGAAGAGGCATCTGGTCCGGTCTGCCTTCTCATGCCATCTTCTTCAATCTCCCTGTTTTCATATTTGCAAATATTATTTATCTACTTGCTAGCATTCATGTTTAATAGTTTATTATAAGCGGGCAAAGAGCAGATCTCTTGTGTTGCCATCTTCCATGGCACTAAGCCATACCCACATCTGAGTTGTCAAACAGAAACAGGTATATTGCAGGGCTAGACCCCAATATACGAGATAGCAAACCAACACAGTCTGTTTAGGAGGGGTAACAAGGCCTGAAGGAGCCATGCAGCACTATTATATGGCCACAGGGATAAAAAAACCATTTAACCAACTTATGTTGGTTATGTCCATTGACAGTTTGATAGATGTCATTTCAGTGGAAATTGGAAAGAGAGACATACAAGAAAGATGAAAGAGAATCAATGCAGGGGAATAACCTGAGCCTTGGAGATCTAGATGCTTCAGTGAAGAGGGTTCAGGTCTTGAGAGCATCCCTACTTATTGGTCCAGTTGACCTCACAAGATGGTTATGAGGATAAAACAACAGAATTACGTGAGAAGTCTCTCTGAGCTCATTAGAGGGATGGGATGCAAGTTTGCTTTGTAAGCATGATTGTTATGTTCAAGATGTTTTTTTAAAAACTGAATGTTCTTGTTTTCTGCAGGAAAAGGGATTACTGAGCCCATTCCTCTGAACATTACCACAGGTGAGTGAAAAACATGTTCTTTTTATCTATGTGTAGTTCAGATGGGATGTCACGTCAACACATTAAGCTAGTGCTCTGAACCTGAAACAGGGAGAAGTGGGCTTGGCCATGAAGAAGTGAAAAAAAACGGAAAGCTGCTGAAAATCTGGAAAACTACAGAAGAAAAATGCATATGAAGAACCAGGCGGAAAAGCAGACAGCCGATCTCTTCAAGTAATATATAAGACTTAATTTGCATGTCTTTTATGTGACCTCTTAACTGTAGATAAAATTGGTATATCCAACAGACGCATAATGGCTAACAGATAATGAGACAACTTAACTAAGTTTTATAGGTATTTTGCATGTGGAAAATTCCAGGGAGACCTTGACATGTCAAGTTAAACTATTTTCTTTCTTGAAACCTGTCAAGCCCAAACCCAAGAACTGCTACACATGGTAGAGGGCAACATCACAGCAGGCAGTGTCATCCCCTCAAGATGCTATCAGCCCCCGCCAGCATGAGCAATGGTAAAAGATTGTGAAAGTTCTAGTTTGAAATCTCTGGAAGGACCAGGTTATTGCTATCTCTGCTATGGTGTGATATACTCGAGATGCACAAGCAGGCACAATTAATAAAAGTTAGAGGATCTAATCCTGGATTCAATCTACTGTGGATGAAAGTCAAAATGATTTCGCAGAAATATACGCTGACATAATTTATAACTGAATTCTTAAGGCAGTGACCTCCTCTTCAAAGAGGCAATTCCTTCTCCTTTGATGAAGATTCTAGAAATACCTTTAGAGAACAGAATTAAGTACAAGCTGTAATTACCATATACCATGTTTTAGAGGAAATTGTTGTCATTTCTACATGGAGTCAGAAATTCCTGGTGACCAGAATCCTCAGTTTTTTGTGATCTTCCTCGATCCCTGGGGGAGGCGGGGGAGGGTGTCTCTTCAGAGGTCTGGAGACTGAAGGGGAAGCTTTAAAGGCCCTGTGCATCAATGGTACATTGGTTCCCCACTGTCTTGATCCTATGTAATTTTTCCTTTCAATTCTGAAAACAGTATATCCTTTCTTATTGGATTTTATAAATTAAAAGATTGAGACTGAAGACAGAACAGGAGCAACGGCAAATCAAGCGGGATCTTGTGAAAAGTCAAAAAGCCTGTCTGCAATTAGATGCACAGAAAGTAAGGTTTAATTTAAATTATTTTCAAATGTTTTTGTGACAGAACCATATACAATGAGTGGAATGTTATCCCCACCCCATCCCTTTGTGTTGTGTTGGTAGTGTAGGGATTAGGTATACAACATTAATACTAAAAGGAACAACAACACTGATTGGCCCCATGTAAGTCACTTAAGACATAACAGCAAGCTGAAAGCAAAACAAAAACAACCTCATTCTTTTTAGATCTCAGATTCTTCCTTGTCCAGTCCCCTGGAGCCACAGGGAAATAACAGGTTGCTGTTCATATGATTATGATAATCTCCAGAAAGTAAATATGATGTATACATTGTGTTGAATTTACAATTTTAATGATTTAAAATATTTCGCTTGCATAGAATCCCTCTTATGTTGCCTAATGCTCCCTTTTTTTAATGTGCTGTTAATATGCAATAGATCCTGGAATCTTATTTGCATATGTTTCAAATATTTTTCTTTCAAGTGTGCCAAAATACTTTTTTTCCTGTTGCCAAATTGCTAAGAAACCTGATACGGTATGATTGGCGGTTACCTTTTCCTTTTCTTTTTTTTTAAGGGCCTTGAATTCCCCAAAGAAGCTTGGTATTGGATAAGTCCAACAAATGAAAAGGAAGGAGAGGAGGAAGAGGAGGAGGAAGAGGAGGAGGAAGAACCAAAAGTAAGTGTCTCTTGGAATTCAGCCTTAAACAGCTGAGCTTGTGGGGCTGGCCGGTGACAATTTCATTTTATGGTCTTTCATAGTCATTGCGAAACTGAAGAACGAATGTATAGACTGCCCCAAGCTTTAATTTCAAATGATATTGCTTGACCCTCTTTGTGCTGAGTGAACTCTTACACCTTCTCTTCAATGTGTTCTCTGATGTCATTTAAATTAAGTAGCTCTCCACCATCAACTTTAGGCCCACATCAGAATAGCATCCAGTCAGGCACTGGATGCCTTTGGTGACTTCACTCTCATTTCTCTGTTTTCCTCTGTCATTGGCAATACAGGCTTGGAATTCTGGGAGTTGTGGTCCAAAACTTCTGGAGTGCCGAAGGTTTGCCACCGCTCCCCCGGACAGCCTATAAAAAGGATTCTGGTGTAAATACTTGGGCTCTCTGTTCTCTAGAATAGTTGGCCTAAATCCACTTGTTAATCCCAACTAGAGTAGATTTACTGGCTGAAATCGTGTTCATATGATAAGTCAATATGTAATTTTCCATCTTTTCTTCCCTTGTAGACAAAGTACTCATTCTTCAATTCTTGCTAGGGCACATGCATGTCCCCCACCCCACCCCCAGATTGTATCAGCAGTGCTTGAGCAATGAGGAATGAATGGAAAGTTATGCTTTGGTTTATTCTGCAATGTTTGGGAAGAGAAATATTAGTATAAGTAAAACCATCATTTTAATAACTGCCCCTAAATCTGTAATTTATGGAAGTGTTGATTTATCAAGTTCCTGTTCATTCCATTGGTCCCCACTAACTGGGACTAACAATTGGATGAAAAGAATAAGGCTAATTTAATATCTTATTCATAGATATCATATCCTGTGACTTTGTTTTGGATGCTTTCCACAAAATTCATACAGAGGGATAGTAGGAGAAGCGTTTTATGAAATGTTGCATTTGGGGTACAGTGCTTCCCCTCTTGAATTTTTATATCTGCCACCCATGTTCTCTAGTACTCAGATTCTTTTGTTCTGTCTGGGAACTCTCTGACCTGTTTGGGTGTGAGTCTAAATTGAGTAGGGGTCCTTATGTGCCTCACAAAACCTACGGCAAGTAATTTATAGCACTGAAGTAAATCTGTAAATACTTAGACTGCCACAAAATGTTGGGTTTTTATTATTATTACAGTGCCCCCCTTTTGCAGTTCATATACTGCGGCCCCACTATATTGCGGGACCTCAGTACACACCGAAAGGGTTTGAGTGAGGGGGGGAAGGTTTTAAACACCCGGGGTTTTTAACCCCCCCCCTTCCCAAGCCCTGGGCTCCAGCTGAATGGTGCTGGGATAGGGAAATAAAAGGTTCCGTTGCTTAGAGACATTTTAAATATCACGGGCTGCCTCCTCAGTCCTGACCCAACCTGCATCCGCATATCGCCGATTTTCAATTATCACGGGTTGGGTCGGTCCCTAACCCCCGCGACAGACAGGGGGGTTACTGTATTCTACTTTCCCCATCCCTCCACCATGCCTTCAGTTTATCTAACATGCTGAGAAAGAGTAATGTGACTACTGCTTTCAAAATATCACCAACAAATCCAACACCTTCCATAGACAGGACTGTTGTAATGACATACCACCTGGCTGTGCTTGTTTTCAGCATCACTTTATCTCATTGGGCCACATGATACCTGGACCCGTAGTCCTGTGCAATCTTATTCCCTAAATTCATTGTTAGATGTGGAGACCAACAAGGTAGTATTGAAATGACATGAAACAGTTCAGTGAGGTTGATTACTGATGGGGATCAAGTGGCAAATTTCCCTAATCATGTGGGTCTGCTGCAGTTGTGACTGACGGTACATTAGTCAGTGAAACTGAATCACTGCCAGTAAATCCTCACTGATTCAGTGGGTCTGTTGTAGTAAGACTTAAAATACATGAAGCCACTGGCTCCCAACCTTGGGTAATCCAGGTATTTCTGGACTGCAACTTCCACTAGCCCCAGACAGCACAGTTGGTGATGGTGAAAGTTTCTGGGAATTACAATCCAGGAATCTCAAGCCTGGGAATCACTGCACTGAGCAAGAGCATTTCAGCAGCTGTTTCAGTTTGGTCCTTGATCATTCCAACCAATGAAAAAGGAAGATAAGTGAAAGAGGAGGAAGTCATGTTGTGTGCTCTTCTGTCTCATAGCTACACCTAGAAGATACGAGGTGAAAACTATCCACATATCATCCCGTTAATCATTCTCATTTGTCCACTGACACATCTCATTTATTTATTTATTTATTTACTCTTGTACTTATTGGGCACCCGATTTTCCCATAGGGAACTCTGGGCGGTGTACAGCACGTCAGCAAAACAGCGACTGCCCAACTACATCCCCACAGCATACCCAACCCAAATAAACAATGCCAAGACCTAATAAAATACACATCAATATACAAGTACAATATGGAAATACTAAAAAAAATGGAAAATAAGATAAACATAGCACCACAAACCGAGACAAGATCAAATCCGGCAAGAAAGACTGGTGCCAGCAGTTAAAGGAATAATAAAAAAAAAGAGATTCTCATTTGTCCACTGACACATTCACACACTACATCACTGGACTATGATGGAGGAACAGTAATCTTGTGAGTGCCTCTGAGTGGTTACCACAAGTTTAAGATAACAATAAACAAGGGGTGTTATATGGGGAAGTGTGGTAAATGTCCCCTATAGTTTTTGCTCCATTGCCCGGGCTGTGTCCTGCGCATGCACACCCATCCACGCCTCCCCCATGGGTCCCATAATGACTGAACAAAAATGGTTGTGGGTGCATGGGGGAAGAAAAGTCCTGTGGGCAGGGAGGGGGCCAGAGGTACGCCTGTGTGCATGTGCGCACGCATACACACACTTGAGAGGGAACCTTGCATGTAACTTTTGGTTCTCTTTTTTAAATAACAGGAATGTGAAAAATTACATATTTTGACAGCTTATTTAAGAGAAGAACATCTTTATTGCATTTGGTGTGGAACAGCCTATGAAGGTAAGCATACTTGTCATTTTTATACTGCTGCCAGATGGGTGGTATAAAAAAAACTGAACAAATAAATAAATAAATAAATAAAATTTCATGTACTAAATAGTATTTTTAAATGGAACCACATTATCGAGTTGCTCTCTTGTTGGAGGCCTGTTCAAGTGAATATGGTATCTTTCCACCTCTGGATGAATTGGTTAATGGCATTCATTAGTGATGGAGAGGAGGAACCCACACAATACAGGCTCAAACTTTCACTAGCCAGAAAAGTCAGGGGGTTGCATGATTTAAAGGGAACTGTTGGAAAGATGCTGCCTCTGATCAGTGTTTTTTTCCTGCCTTCACACAGCACACAGCTCTTTGTGTTGCTTCTTCTAAACATTTGTCCTAAACTCCTTATAATATTTGTTTTTCTTGTTAACTGTATGGATTCCTCACCACCACCTTGCATTTAGATAAAAAAAACAAAAATTCTCCGATCATGGGCTTTGGCATTCTGATACCTCAGTAAAAGTACTGCTGAAAAGACTCTGGAAGCAACTGTGACTGCCACAAACTCCTCTTGTCTCTCAGAAATGCACAAAAAGCAGTCCTCCCAATGGCTGTGAAGTCACATGACTTGATGCTATCAAGAGAGAAGCCCTCTGAGCCAGCTGGCAGGAGCTTTCTCAGGTTACTGACAGTGGAAGCACCCCTGGAGCTGGTGTGCCAGCTGCCCCAGATTCAGCAGAGTGGCAGCCTAAGAAGACTTCTAAGTCAATGAAAGGTCCAGTAGTAAAGGGAGGGGGGAAACCAGAATATGTGGAATGTTGGTCTAGCTGCACAGTCCCAGAGAGCCCACAGATAAAAAGATGGGCAAGCCACTGCTGAATACCCTATCTTCTTCAAGTGCCATGTCCTTGTAGAATGTTGCCGATCAGTAGGCTGAACTAGTTTCTATCTAAAGCTATTCCAAACAGAGCAGCTGTGCCCACTGCGGAACACTGGCTTAAGTTCTTAAGCCAGAATGTACTTCTATGTCTTGGGCCACACTTCCCGTCTATTTTTCCTTGAAGGATAACTTGTAGCAGATGTTATTTCTTATTGTGCATTATGTGTCCGAAATACTGCCATTTTCTTCTCTTTACAGTATTGAGGATTTCTAACTTTTTATTCATGGACCCTCTGTGGGCACAGGCCTTGACAAAGTGGCGGGGCTTGCGTGCTTCATTGAAACTGAGAGCTATGCTGGTGGTAGCATTACTACCAGAAGGGTCTCCGAAGCCAGACAGGTCTCAGTGGAGAAACCAGATTAACAGTATACACCCCTGAAGCATCTGATCCAGAGTGGGTGGCTTCAAACGGTGTCTGATCCAGAGTGGGCGGCTTCAAACTGCGTCTGATCCATAATGGGCGGCTGACATAATGGCCAGTAATGGCAGTGAAGCAGGCAAGAGGGAAACCACTTCACTTCAGCTCACTTTACCAGGCAAATCTTTAGCATGACTGGAAAGCCTAAAGCCATGGCCCCAGTCCCTGGCAGCCCTTCAGTGGGCAGGGGGTGCTAAGAATCCCCGGGCCAGCCATGAGAAGGGCAGCTACCTGGAATGAATACCCTAAATATGTAGGAAACCTTGCAAAGGACTGTTATCAGTTAGAAGTCACCTGATGGTACATAACTGTTCATTATAATCTATTATGGAAATTAGCTTTGCTTTTTAAGATCCTTAAAGCAAAAGAGACTGAAATCCAGTGGCTATGCTGCCTAGAGCTCATGTGGAGTTGTTGTTGAGCAACCTTGGAATGCCATACTTTGTGCGCCTCGTATTTTATTTATTTTAAGATCACATGCAGGATAGGACAGGTCCCCTGCACGGGCAGACATTCACTTTTTGAATTGCCTGCAAAAGGATATTGAACACTATTTGGGGGGGGGGTGTTCTAGTTCGGTTTGAGGAATCCCTCCATACCAATGTGAAAGTTTGTTCCAATATACATTTTGGAGGCGTGAATATACCTGGAACTTATTTCAGTGACTTGTTCTGACAACTTGTGTGGCTTCCTTTGAATTGCTACCATGCAGATCTGGATTGATCAGGATTAATGTCAGTGTAGCATGCCTATGGTGGTATTTGTATAACTCTGCCTTTTCTCTCTTTCAGATCAAGAAGACATGGCCTCCAACTGCCCTGGAGATACCTTTGCAGATCATGAATAATTTACTTAAAATAGTTTGAAGTTCTGCGATATCTGCGAATACAAATATGGACTGATATAGAAGACGGCATATTTTTATAGGCCAATGTATTTGTGTATTTAAAAAGTGCTGTTATTCATTGGGAAGAATAGACACAAAGAACCTCCTTCCCAACTCTGTACAATATGAAAATTGTACAAATTGGTCCTGTGTAATCATTTGACTGTTATCTGGGTAAGCTGTGTGTTCCTTTTTCACACACAAAAAAGTAGAACAGTCAGGAAGACAGATGAACCTCCCCTGCAGCAAGGCTAACTTTGTAACGGGTGAAATAAAGCCATGAATGAAATGGTTTCAGAGATGGTAGCCATGTTAGTCTTTTCAAGAATTGCAGGCAAAAATCAAAGAAAAACAAAAAACAAAAGACACAAAATATGACGCCTTAAATAACTTTCATATTTTAATGTAATGTTTTGTGGACACGTCCGCTTCTTCAGCTGCTGTATGTCTGAAGAAGTGGGCGTGTCCATGAAATGTTACATTAAAATGTGAAAGTTAGAATGAAATGGTGTGGCTGTAGGGCACATGTTTCCCAGAGGGAAAGGGATTATATGTTAACCAAAAGCAGAAAAAGGTGATTTAGGCAGCACTCATATTTGCAGTTGGTTGTAAGACCTGTTGAACTCAGGAGGACTCCCTTTCAAGTAAACATGCTTAAATATCAGTATTTTTTGTTTTATGGGAATATTTTTCTCGTTTTCCTAACTTCACCTAAGCTAATGTTTGTCAGGCTTTTTCACCTTACATTTCATTAGGAATGTTAAGCCAACTTTAAACTGACTGATTGAAAGGCACTAGTTGTTTAGAGAGACTGTATCTGATGAGATGTTGCCAGGTGTGGTCAAGAATTAGAAGAGTTTGTGACTGTCCTAGTGAAAATGGGAATGCCCGGCCCAGCACTGCTGTACCAAAAAGAGTGACTTGGCCTTTAATGTTAGCCTTCATGAAAACCAACTCTTTCACAGTTTCATACAGTCCAAAAGCAGGAAATATACCTAATTGTACTGCCAGTGATAAGAGCAGAGAACACTGATATTAGCAGTAGACAGTGGTAAGTTTATTACTATATTTATTTGGCATCCACATTTCTAACTGCACAGATTAAATGCTCATAGGGCAAGTGAAAAAGAGCTGCAACTGATCTGAAATACTACCAAGCAAGCGTAGTCAAAGGGAAACATTCACAAAGATGACCCCAGGTTTTTAAAAGTTCCTTAAAGAAATAAACAAGCAAGATTGTTTTAAAATGCCTTCATTTTATTAGGTACCTGTAATAAAAGTGATTATATAGCAAAGCACAATAGAAGCTACAGAACAGAACAGCAGTAATAGTTACTAACATTAAAAATTCTACTAAAAATGAACATTTGATCTTGATGCATCAGTATGCCTCTGATTTAAACTGTTTATACAAATGTTTGCTTATATATTTCTTTGAAAGAATACCAATTAATGAACTGCTAGTGCAGATTAAGATTGACTAAGAACTCACACTGTTTATTTATCCAAGGGGCTATCATTCCCTAGGACAGGACACTGAAATTGACAACCTACATTGGGTACAAATCTACCGAAGGCTCATACGGGAGTGCTTGAATACTTAAGTACCCACTGTGAGCATCCCTTTGTAGTCCGAGTTTTTTGGATGTTTACCTTCAAAATTATCTACCATGAAAGTATTTCATGTCTGCAAAATGAAGAACAGTCTTCCAAGACAAATACTTTTTCCAAGTCTGTTCAGTCATTACCAAGGGTAAAAACTAATGCTATGTCAGGTCTCAATACTGGTCAAAGCAAGATGCATATGCAAAGGAATACACAATGGTGTGTAATAGATGAATTGGATGGTGGAATTCTTGAGATGATCAAATAAATAAATTATTTCTTTTACAGGCTGACCTTGTGCTAATCTTTTTCTAAAAGGGGGCATTTACTGTAATTTTCTGTCTATAAAACACTCCGAACTATAAGATGACCACACTTTTCCAACTCCATATTATAAAAATGGAGAGAGGAGCCATCCAGGACAGATCCTCCACATTTTCTGGCCCATAGAATTCAACAAAGAATTATGATAAGAAATCTCTATCTCTTCCTTCCACCACTCTCTCCATTTCTAACACTTACTGGCAGCTAATACAACCTTTCATTTTATCTTGAAAAAGCTCTCCATTGCTTTCTTTTATTTAATGTTCACCTGGAAGGTGGCGCCAGCAGGGGCTCCTCTTTCTCAGTGCTGTTGCTGGCGGGGACAAGGAGTTTCTCTGCCAACTGTTCGCGCATGCACACATACACACAGTCTCCAACATCCCCCACACACATACAATGCCTCAGGGCACTTCTCTGTTTTGCCAATCCAGGCTTTGCTGGTGAACATCTCTAAAAAAGCAGCCAGGCAATTCCCTCCCCAAACAGTGGTGGTGGTGGTGTCAATTTTAGTTTTGTTGTTATGTTTACTCGGGTTCCTCTTTCTCAGCGCCCCTGACACCTGCCAGGTCCAGGGCAAGAAGATGGAGGTGGTGTGGATTCATTGCAGCAGCACTGCTGAGAAAGAGGAGCAGCTGCTGGCGCCACCCGCCAGGTGAACATTAAATAAAGCAATGGAGAGCATTTTCAAGAGAAAATGAAAGGTTGTATTAGCTGCCAGTAAGTGTTAGAAACGGTGAGTGGTGGCAGGAAGAGATAGATTTGCTACTGGAATTCTATGTTGAAGCGCTTGCATCGGTGGATGAAAGTCCTTTCAAACCTCGTGCGCCGATTCCGCCGGGATGTGGTGTGTGTGGAGAAGCAGGGCGCGAAGTTTGAAAGGACTTGTATCCGCTGATGCAAGGGCTTGCATCGGTGGATAAAAGTCCTTTCATACCCCACTCACGATTCCCTCAGGATGTGGGGGTGGGGAGAAGTGGCGCACAAGGTTTGAAAGGACTTTTATCCACCGATGCAAACTAAAAGTCCTTTCAAACCTCACGCACTGCTTCTCCCCACCCCACCCCGCGAGGGGGAGAAGCAGCGCAGGAAGTTTGAAGTGCCTTTTAGTCACAGAGGCAAGTGCTTGCCTCCTTGCATAAAAGTCCTTTCAAACCTCGCACGCTGCTCTGAACCCCAGCAGCGTGGGGAAAGGCCGCTATGACTTATCCACCGGTGGTTAAAATAAGTCATTTTAAACATGGCGCGCTGCTTTCCCCCCCCCAAAATGCCATAGTTAGTCGGGCAAATCCTATCTTACACGTAAGGCGGCAGGGGTGGGACAACGGAAGCCCGCTCGGATATCGGGATTCTCGGATGTCGGGTGCATCGTAAGTAGAGGTACCACTGTATATGCAAAATAAATATATTAATAAATAATATAATCAGACAGGGAGGTGGGATTCCCTTGCACAGCTCCTGATCGGCCAGCGCCAGGAAGAAGGAAAGATGACATCAGAAGCTTCTTGCTCGTTGGAGTTTAGCCCTGCATGACCCCAGAGCAAGGTAAGGGATTGATTTCGTTCTGGAGGGTTGGTCCAGTTCCGAACGCCAGCTGGGCTCCTGTCTTTCGTTTCAGAACCAAACCACCTCCGAAACAAAGCCCCCATCTAGTCAGTGAATCTCACAGGGAGTATGTCTGTGAAAATTCTGCCATCCAGGTGAGGTTATCTGGAAGTTGAGTCACAATCTCACAAAATAAGACACCAACTAGCTTAGCTAGTAAATTAAAGCCTTCAGACTGTTTTTAAGTTGAATCAAAGTAAAAGAGGTTTATTGATTACAAAGTAGAATCAAAATCATAAATGGTAATGTGTTGAAGTATAAACAAAAAGAATACAGTATAGTTCAAATCCACTTAAGTTTGATCACTAATAAAATTGAATAAATGCACACCTAGTTCCTTAGTTTACAAATTCTAAGCACTTGCGGTAGTTTTCTTCACAGACACTCTAACAATACTATCTCTCAGACTCTGTCAGATTCCCTTTCTCCAAGTGTAGGATTTTCTCTAGGTCCTATCTAGCCCTATCTGCTTTATCTCCTTCAACCCTATCTGTCCTTTTAGACGGTACCAGACCCTATCTAGCTAAAACAGTGCTGAGCAGTGCCTTAAATCCTCTCAGGCCACTCCCCCAGCCTCTCCCATTGGTTTACAAATCCAACCATCAGCACAGACACCACTCATTGTAACAGGTAAACGCCACAGTAGCCACCTGATTTTTGGGGACTTTGGTGGATTTCTTGTGGCCACCTGAGTCCAGTGCTGCAATTAGGAAGGAGCCATTTTGAAAAGCAAAGCTGAGAACCGGGGTTTGATTGTTGTTGTTTTTTAATGATATTTTCAAACTGCCCATTTTGGAAATATTTGGCACCGCTTTGGGGACTTCTTTGGTGGATTTCTTAAGTGGTTATAAGGTAGGTTGCTTATCTTCTGTTTTGCTTCCTGTTACTGTACTATTTGCTTTCAGGGATGTGTGTGTGATTTCCTAATTGGAACAGTTGAATCTGTTTCCAATGCATTTCTATGGGAAACTCTGTTTCAAGTTACAAAATTTTTGAGTTATAAAAATGAATTTAGAATGGATTAATTTTCTAATTAGAGGTACCACGTAGTATTATATGGTATAAGCCAGAGGTCTTGATGAGCCTGAGGCACAATTTTCAGATTAACTGACATCTTAGTGTCGTGTTCCTCCCAGAGTGTATGGCCAAATTGCTAATTGGTATTTTAAATTTTTAATTTCTTAATTAGGCAATTATTTAAATAGATAGCAGTTGTTACATTTTAATATAATTTAGCAACTACTAATGATACTTCTTAGTTTTCAATGTAATTGTAATGCTCTGCTTCCAGACTTTTCAATTTAATTGTAATGATCTGCTTCCAGACTCAAAAGAAGCAGCTTTTCCCAGCTACATGATCTACATCAGGGCTGTCCAACTTTGAACAGGCCAAGATCTACTTTTTCTGGCCCAAAGTGCCTGAGGGCTACTACACTAAAACCTCTACTTACAAATCTTATCGGTTCCGAGCACATCCTCATAAGTAAAAAAAAAAAATTGTTAAGTGGGGCAGCGGTTTCCCATAGGAATGCATTGAAAATCAATTAATCTGTTTTGGAGGGAACAAATTTCAATGCATTCCTATGGGAAGGTTGACCATTCACATGCTTCCTTTGCACCCACTCGAGCAGGTGTGGGCGGATACAAGGGAGACGTGTGCATGCTTGTGCAGATCGCCCCTTCCAAGAGGCGACCCACATGGACATGCACATGCCTCCCTTGCACCCGGCTCGAGCAGGTGCAAGGGAGGCGTGTGCATGCTTCCCTGGGCTGCTGGAAGACTTTTGGAAATAGATGTGCTTTTCCTCCCAACCTGCCTGGGGCCTGACTCGACTCTCCACCGCCTCTGGCCTCCTCCTCCTCTTTTCCCACTTGTCCCTTCCAGCCCTCTTGCTGCCACTGCCGCTGCCACCCGCAGCTCTCACTCACCTCCGCCATGTTCACTGCACAGATGGGGCAGGCCGAGCCAGCAGTGGGGCAATCACATTACCACAGCGGCACAAGGAGAGAATGGCTCAGAAAGCGAGCAGGAGTGGCAGTGGCGGGTCATGGCCTCTGTGAGGCAGCCGTGGGGGGGTGGGAGGAGGAGGAGGAGGGAAGGATGGGAGGGAGGAATTCTCCAGGGGAGAAGAAGAGGGGAGACATCACCAAGCAAAGGAGGTGGACACACCTGCAACTCCACCTCTCGCTGTCTCACTCCACACCAGCAACTCAGCTGATCACGAGACAGTGGCATGCTGATCATCCGGCTGGCAAGGGGAGCAGGGGACTGTGCCATGGCCTTTGAACTGCCCCACCCAGCTGAGACAGTGGGCTGGCAGACCCAGAACGTTGCTGGGGCAGTGGTGGTCCTTGGGGTGGGGGAGGGAGGGGTGGAGAACTTGTCTCCCCCCTTTTTTTATTGATGGCTGGTGGGCTACTTTTGAACCCTTCGCCGGCTACTGGTAGCCCGTGGTCTACCTGTTGGGCAGGCCTGATCTACATTAACTTATTTAATAATTAAATGTCATTTGCTGCTTTTATTTTGTGTAAAACAAATGGTTTGTGTTTGTGACATCTTAACCCTGCCATGAGCTTTCTTAATCACTACACTTTTCTTGCTTGTCTAGGATGTGTTGTTTCATATAAATTATCCAAGAAAGAAAGAAAATAAAAGATTAAAAAATAGCAGAGGGAACTGGAAACCCATTTTTCCATTAGCTCCCCTTCTACATGAACTATAGCACCTTCCTTGCAGCTTTACTAATTAAAAGCTGTCTCTGGGTGTGAATCATAAAAGGCATGCTGCTCACTTTTGGACCACTTGTGGCATGGTATGGTGCTATTTCCTGGTGATCACACAATCTACAGGGAACAGCATTTCTAGTGCAAATCCAGCCCATGCCCAAACTGGGATTTTTTGGTCCAACTGTAATAGTAATACTAGTCTTAGAACTGCAGTGCTGGAAGGGACCATATGGATCGAGTCCAGTCCCTATCACAGAGGCACAGTGAGGATTCGAACTTCCAACCTCTGGCTCTACAGCCAGGTGCCTAAACCACTGATCTACTAGATGTTCAATTAGTACAGTGACCCCCCCCCCGCCTATCGTGGGGGTTAGAGACCCAACCTGACCGGCGATAATTGAAAATCTGCGATATGCGGATGCAGGTCAGGTTGGGCCTGGGGTGCCTAGCTGGGGGCTCTTGTACTTACCCCCAGCCTGGTGCTGCCCCAAATGGGCCTGCAAGTGCCTTTCTGGGTCTTTTGGAGGCCCCAAAAGGCCTCCCTGCGAACCAGAATTCATTTCTGAGGCCTCTGACTGACCCTCACCCCTTACCCAAGGCCAGACATACCCAAACGTCAGCTCTCCTGATGTTTTGGACCACAACTCCCAGAATTCCAAGCCTGTATTTCCAATGGCAAAGGACTGTGGGAGTTGTGGTCCAAAACATCTGGAGGGCCAAAGTTTGGACATGCCTGCACAAGGCCTTTCCCCCCTTACCCCAGGGGGTCTTTTTCCCGATATAGCGGGACCGCAGTATATGAACCGTGAATGGGCAGGGGACCACTGTAGTAGGGCTACTATCTTTGGGGGGCCAGGCTGCAATGACTGCCTGCCAGACAGAACGGTCTCTTTGAGGGAGTTCACTTCTGGCAAAACAACCTTCCCCACTGCAATCACAAGGTCTGCCCATCAGTTGTTTTCAGAATAATCCACAAGGGACCAGAGTAAGTACCATGTTCCCCTTTGCTATGCCTTGCATATGAGAAGACAGCTCGTGCACAAAAATTTTGGCAACAAATCATCTGAAATGTGGCAAGCTTAACAGACAACTGCAATTAAACATTTTCCCAAAAAATCATTATAGGCAATTGTACGAAACTGCAAAGGAACACAACTGTATGCAATCTGGCAAGAACAGTCCGGCTCTAAAGATCTACTACTGCTCCAATTTCCATCCACTTCAGACAGACAACTATTATAGCCATTTTCGATTCTTGTTATATTCCATAGCGTGGCTCAGACCAGATTGACCCCCAAACCCACTGAAGCTAAAGTGAACCATATTCACTGAACTGTGGTCCAAACCAAATGTTGTAGTTAGAGCATGTTTCTAATGGAAGCATCCTTAGTACATTCCAAATATTCCAGCAGGGCACAGAGGAACAGGCAAACTGTCAACATTTGGAGACAAAGCAACGTGTGTACCTTCATAACACCCCTGGATTTATATGAGCTTAATCAACATCAACATCAGCTCCTGCCACCACCCACCATGGACCAAAATACTGCAATTGTGTTTTGACATGTGTTAGCTAATAAGTATGTGCACTGTATGCCTGGTTGTCTAGATCTTTCAAAATACGATCGGCTGATGGTCTTTCAAATGGCTTTTCTGCAACAAGTTTCTTAATTAATTTTACCTGTAAAGAAAGAAGAGATCATTATTTGTTAAATCTACACAATAGGTCTAGATACGTCAAGCCATGAAAATATTTAAAGGCAGCATACCTCTCTTGGAAATTCACTGCTGAACTTCTCTGGAATTATTCCTACTCTAACATCCGACAATACCTGAAAGGGAAAAAATAGATTATTTGATTGCCTTTTAAAATACCTCTTCTTAATGGCATTTCTAGTTCACCCAGACATTTTTGGTTGCAGGGGAAACCCTGAATTTTCTCCTAAAAGAATGTGTGTGAGGTGCCACACCTTGGTTTAGAGGGGGAAAAGGTTAAATTTTGTCCTTTTCTGACAAATTCTTTTTTAAAAAATCTTGAAAATTAGGGTAGGTTCTGGTGAAGCACAAAAGCAGGCTTGGGGTTGCACAGCATCCATGTCATATACAGTAAGTGTTCTGTACAAAACTGGTCACAAAGCACACCAGCCAGTTGGCTTCTGCTCTCGTCATTTCTGATATGTTTGCTGCCCCAGTACCTGCTATGGAAGATGTAGATAGATAGATCGATAGATAAATCTTTATTGTCATTGTCCTGTGCAGAACAACGAGACTGAAAGAATCTACATCAGCTTTTACAGGACCTAACAGTATAACTATACATAACTATCCCCCACCCCACATACACACATTTAACCCACTAACAACACACTTAAAAACTCTAAAAAATTCTAAAAACTAATTACAGAAGCTCCCTCAGAAAATGCATTTTGCTGTATTCAAAACCCAAACTGCTCTTGGATAGAAACTATTCCTCAAGCAGCTAGTCTTGGTCTTAACGACCCTATATCTCCTCCTAGAGGGCAGAAACTGGGTGTGTGAGATCCTGCACAATCTCTACAGCTTTCTTATAACACCTGGAATCATAGATCTGGTCTAAAGTAGGGATAATACACCCAATTATTCTCTCCGCAGTATTAACAACCTTGGACAGCATTGTTCTTTCTCTGGCTGTACAACTCCCAAACCACACACACAGACCATAGGTCAGCACACTCTCTATGGCACAGAGGTAAAAAGCCAGCAGCAGATTTTTTGAAAGATTATTCTTCCTGAGGATTCTCAAGAAGTATAATCTCTGCTGTGCTTTCTTCATCAAATCTTTAGTGTTTGCTCCTCATGTCAGATCATCTCTCAGCTCCAGTCCCAGAAATCGAAACACCGAAACCTGTTCCACACACTTTCCTTCAATAGTAAGTGGCTGAATATGTGGTTCTAAAAAGTCTCCATAGTCAGCTTTTCCAGAACAGATCTCATCAACATACACACATTTTTAAAAAAAAAAAACCTTCATTTTCCTCCTTTGGTGTTTTTGGACTGCAATTCCCCAAATTCTACAAGAACTCTGGGAATTGTGACCCACAAAGCTAAATCAAGACACCAGAAGCTTTCAACCTCTAAGGGAGGGCTTTGGGATTGTTTCCCGGCCGGTACCATCAGGTTCTCTGGACTTACTTACTGATGATTTGCAAAAAAATAAGAGAGAGCTGCCACAGTGCTTTCTAACAGTCACCATCTTGCTGCCTGCTAGGCTCTGAAAAATGATGCCTCCCAAATAACTACATCTCTCTTGAAGCACCATAGTGAAGAGTGGGGGGGGGGCTGAGTAGAAGTCAAGTTTCTGAGCCAAAAGCCAAATGTCCTTCTGCAGAACAGTTAAATCTAGGAGTCTGCAAATTTGCTTTTGTAGGCCATAGCCCATAGAAAATGTAACCATCTATTAACTGCAGTCCAAAACACAAAAATACACACATACATTCCTATCACTTCTATTCACTACTAGTGTTCAAGTCCATAACCTATGTGTATGTGTGCCTATGCAAATAGGTCATTATTTGCATAGAAGGTAGCTAGATGGGTCGCTGGCTGGTAGGTAGGTAGGTAAATAAATAAATAAATAAATAAATAAATAAATAAATAAATAAAATTTTAAAAAGCAGGCCAAAAATGGAAAAAAACTATCTTGGGGTTATTTACCTTGTTTCTTTCATGGACGGTTTTATACGTATACGTACACAGCATTTCAAACAAAATTAACCCTAATGCAAAAATATCCACTTCTTTTCCATAATTCGTCCATACCTGTGGGAATGCAACACAAATATATTAAGACTGTACTCTTGCATCTTTTTGGTCTCTCTTGTTAAAAATGAAGAATATTCTAAACTGCTTAACTATATAGGCCAGTGTTGGTGAATATGGCATGGGTGCCAAAAGCGGAGCCCTTTCTGTGGGCACCCAACATCACCCCCTTCACAGCCACCTGTATTCAGGTTAAACTGCTGTATTGGCACTTTGCAAAAAATTAATGGGTTTTGAATTGCCATTTGGGCACTCAGTCTCTAAAGGTTTGCCTCCACTGATATAGGCCCTTACTATATTAGGCTTTCAGCCATTTAGCTCATTGTACTGAGATGGGAACTGGCTAGATCAGCCATGTCCAAAGTCCGGCCCACAGGCCAAATCCGGCCCGCCAGGTCATTTTCATTGGCCCACGATTGGCTGGCCTGTCCCCTCCCTCCCCCTCCCCCTCCCCATGCTCCCTCTCAGAACTGTGCGGCTCACTCACTGGCAATGTTGCCACATTGCCCTGCCTGCTCCTCCTGCTGTGGCTGCTGATCCTCCTCCTGCTGCCCCCATGGGGATCGCGGTGCCTGCTGTTCCTCAGCCGGGGCCAGTAGCAGCCATTCTGCAACCGACACCACCACTCCCACCAACAACTCGCCCCATCCCTCCTCCTTGCCCAGAACAGGGCCATGCAAAGTGGGCAGGTGGGCTCACAGGAACCCCTTTGGGGGGCCATGGTGCAGCGAAGCCGCAGCTAGGCTCTTCCTGCCTGGTGGCTCACACCCTCCGCTCTGCTGCCTGGCCATCCGCCGACACCCCGACCAGACCAGCAGCTGTGGGTGGCAATGAAAGCTGCATCCCCTCGGCTCAGCTCTCACTTCCACAGCGATGTAAAAAGCCAGGCCCGCCTTCACTGAGCGTCACCTCCCTTTGCCAGCCAATGGAGGTAAGTAGGAAAACAGCTGCGGCAGCCTGCCAAACAATTCCCAGCTTCTGCTGGTGGCCACGGCCCTCTCCTGGCAGAGCCCCAGCGAGAACACAGGAGAGTTAGTGGGAAGGAGGGAAGCACGGCCCCCGCACTTTCTACCTCCCGGCCCATTCACTCTGGGCAGGGGTCCTCAAACTACAGCAGGCTGAATGGGGAGGGTGCAGGCTAGGGATGAGCTGGGGGGGAGCAATGGCCATGGCGTGTGCATGTAAGCGCACATGTGCAGTCTTCTTGGGGGTGGTGAGGAGTGTGACGGTGACTTTCTCTCCCAAAGATCCACCTTTTAGAAAAGAGTCTGGGGAAGTTTCCCACTCTGTTCAAAACAAGGGAAACGTGCCTGACTAAAAGCAGCCCAGAAACTTGCCTAGATCTCCTTTTGAAAGGTGGATCACTGGGAGAGAGTCTGGAGCCCTAAGCCACAGCACATGCCACTTTAAATGTTTGTTTAGGTTTTTTTGGGGGGGGGTTGCAGGTGAGGAAGCTGCTTGAACAATTCATCTGTCGGAAGAGCAGGAGCCAGGTTGGTTTGGCTTAGGGCTCCAGACTTTCTCCCCAAAAGATCCACCTTTCAAAAGGAGATCTAGGCAAGTTTCTGTGCTGCTTCTTGTCAGGCACATTTCTCTTGCTTTAAACACAGAGGGAAACTTCCCCAGACCCCTTTCTAAAAGGTGGATCTTTGGGAGAGAAAGTCTGGAGCACTAAACCAAACCAACCGTTTTACTGCTCAATTTACCAATATAATAAATCAATTGCATTCTTATAATAAGGCTAGACTTTTAGTGAAAGATGGAATAACAGAAACTGTTACCCTGGGCCGAGGAACTAGACAAGGTTGTCCATTATCTCCAGTTTTGTTTATACTTATAATGGAAATGCTGGCTAATGCAATAAGAGGGGATAAAGAGCTAGAAGAGGTTGAAGAGGGGAAGTCAAATAAAATTAACTTATTTGCCGATGATACATTATTAATAATTAAAAACCCATTGAATAATATTCATAAATTACAGAAGCATTTAAAGGGGTTTGAGAAAGCAACAGGATTAAAGGTTAATTGGAACAAATCGGAATGTATGTTAAATTACAGTGAAGCAGAGAAAAAGCTGTTTAGGGAAGTATTTAAAGGTAAATTAATAAATAGCATTAATTATTTGGGGATAAAATTAACATGGACTTTACAAGATATGTTTAAAATAAAGTTGAGAAAGTTAAAGAGATTACTGAACAAATAAGAGAATATCAAAAATTAATGATTTCTTGGTTTGGAAGAATTTCAGTATGTAAAACGAAAATTATCCCCAAACTAAATTTTTTATTTTGGATGTTACCTATAAAATGGGATGAAAGTGAACTAAAAGGGATTAGGGGGAAATTAATATGTTTTGCAATTGCAATAAAAAAGCTAGGATTAACAAGAGTTTATGTTATATACCACAAAAAGAAGGAGGTTTAGGGTTATCTAATGTCAAGCTATATTACATAGCCTATCAATTAAGACATATTCCGGATGTAATAATAGAGAATGACAACTTAATTTGGAGAGACTTAGAAATTGCACAAAAAGAGAACATTTTTTTAAGGAAGACATTAAAGCTCAAATGAAAAAGATAAATAGCCCATTCTTGAAAAATACTATGGAATGTTGGAGGAACTTAAAGAAGATTTTAAGCCCAATGGCTTCACCTTTGACACGAATAACAGAAATTAAGAGAGTTTCCAGAAAAATTTAAAAGGGAACTTAAATAGGCTACTGCTTGATAAATAAGTTATATACTTGCGGGATTGGTTAAAGCAAATGCAGAGTAGACAAAGCATAAAGGAAAAATTGGGAGGAAATATTTCCTGGTTGAACATTATAAAATTGGAAAAATGGACTAAAGAAATGATAGCTAAAGTAGGAGAATGGAGATCATTGACCAGATTTGAAGAAATTATAGATAGAAGGAATGAGATAGAAAATAAAGAACAGAGGAAAGGTATTGTAAGTGAGATATATAAAATATTAATTCAGGAAGATAATATAAAAAATAACAAGTTAAGAGAGATTTGGCAAGAAGACATTAATAAAGAGATAAAAAAGAAGAATGGGGGAAAATGTGGAATAAAAGAATAGTGAAAAATATGTCAGTGAGAATTAAATAAAACTGTTACAAAGTATATTGGAGATGGTATAACACCTGTGAAGTTAAATATAATAAAGAAAGAAATATCTCCAATTTGTTGGAGATGTAGAAAAGAAAAAGGGACATACAGTATTTACATATGTGGTGAGCATGTGAAAAAAAGAAATCTGAATGGAATTTGGTTTTCAATGAAATGCAAGAAATATTAGGGGAAAAGATTCCAATGTCCCCCCAGCTGGTATTGTTAAACATGGTTGCAGATACACAACTGAAGAAAGAGGAGGGGAAACTGGTAATTATAATGGTTACGACCGCAAGGCTGATTTTTGCTAAATATTGGAAATCTAATAATCAGTAATGGAAGAATGGTATAAGGAGTTATGGAATTCAGCTATTAGCGATAAATTGACTTGTGAAATTAAAATTAGGAAAGGGCTGAACAAGTCTAATGACTTTAATGGAATATGGGATAAATTATTGTATGTATTTCAAAAGGGTAAAGGGTATACACCCGGAGAAGATTTAATGTATTTCTGGAGGGAAATGAGCTGGTCAATATCATGAAAGTTGTAATTTTGTTTAAGTCTAAAATTGATTTGATGGCACATAATTATTTATTGCTGATACGGGCAAAAGAGCCATGCAGCTCTATGGCCCTTAGAAGAAGGAAGCAATATTAAATTTAAGGTGTGGGGGGGAGAGAAATAAGATTTTATCATCCAAAGACTTAATTGGGGAAGCTCAGTTGAGCTTTCCCATTTACAACCATGTAAAGAAAAAAATGAAAAACTGTGTGTGTGATCCAACCAACAACCAGGAAGCAGCTCACACTTGGAAAGTATCTAGATTACACAGTCAACAGTTCATGGGTGTTGGGAAAGATTGCCTAGATGGGATTTTCACACACCTCAGGCCATTGTCCGTCTAACGAGCCTATTCAGGCCACTGTCCAACTTATGAGCCTATTCAGACGAGTAGCGAAATGTTTCAATCTCTCAAGAAAAGAAGTCGTTGCCGTTACTCTACTTCCAGACAAATTCACCTGGATGAGTGAGAATCTTCACAGACACAGTTAACAGTGGTTGAATGCCTCTTGTGACCTCTTGAGAATCCTGTGATTTGTAGTTTGATAAGATAGCTAAGAACTCTCTGCTATAGGTTAGGACAGGCATGTCCAAACTTCGGCCCGCCAGATGTTTGGGACCACAACTCCCAGAGTCCTTTGCCATTGGAAACACAGGCATGGAATTCTGGGGGTTGTGGTCCAAAAGATCAGGAGGGCCGAAGTTTGGACATGCCTGGGTTAGGACATGGCACTCACGTTCTCTATTCATTAAAGCGATATCAAATAGTGAAAAGTGTGTAGTGTAGGGATACTATAGCTCAGTTTGGGTGCTATAAATATGAATGCTGTGAACCGTCTTAGACAGGAGCATCTAGCCCCACCATACGCCTCCTTTCTGTTCCCCAACAGTTTCCACTCTAGGTCTGAGAAGAACAGGTACAGTGCTCAGAAATGGTGTATGAGTCCCTTCTTCCAGGGGTGTCCTGGGACTGCGTAGCTTGCTCAAGGCTGATTGTATCAGCACTACACATGAGCAAAACGCTCAGGAAAAGATGGGTTCTCCCTTGCATGCAAAGCCAATGTACAGACAGGCCACTTCAACAATTCTGGCCCACTTTAAAAAATGCTCTTTTGTCAGCACGCTTACAGTGGATGCTGCCAGAAGAGCAATTCAAGGCCTGACAGAACTTCTCAGAGGCTACATGTCTTCCCCACACCAATGAGCAACCACTCAATCAAAAAAGAGGGGAAGAGGAGGTCAAGCACATCAATTAGGGATTAGAGGAACTACCTGTTCAGGGGCCATATACAACCTTGTTCCCTTCTCTCGAGTCCTCTCTGCTGAAAGGTCATCAACTCCAGTCGTTACCAATCCAAAATCACCTATTTTTTATTTTATCATCTTTGGATATGAATATATTTAAAGGCTGTGAAGACAAATACACAAGGAACATCAGCCTTACATCCAGGTATACAAGCCACTATGGTTTTTCTGAGGCAACCAAGACCATTTCACCAGTCCAGTTAACCTGAGTCTCTGATACCTCAGCTTGATTTTAGAACACTGCCATCCCACTCTCCTGAACTCCAAACAGCTTTCTGAAAAATACTTCTGATTTAAACCTCTGAAACACCATAAAACTACCAATATCAGGCTACAATAAATCGATTCACCATGGCCAATTTGTGCCACTCTATACTAAGTGTATGGTATGAAGAAAAGACAAGCCAAAAACTAGCTGCTGAAGCGGATATGTCTTTTCAAATCTAGTCATCAGACAAAATGAGAGGGCAAGAGTTTTGGTCAGGGTGAAGAAAACATGTTTCAGAGTCCCAAAGACAAGAAGCTTGGTGTTTAGTTACAATTCTGAATATGATGAAATCCTATTGGGTTAGCATAGTTAAGGTACACTCCAGTAGGATCAGAGTGGATCTGGGGAGTCAACTCCTCTCTATCTTCAACTGATTCAAAAGGAGCTGCTGCAGTTGCAACTTACTGTGCTAAGCAAGATAATTTCAGCCATTGAGTGGTAGGGCTGAAAGGGACCTTAAGAGTCATCAAATACAAAGAAAATACACAGACATATGATCTCTGACAAGTGGTCATCTAACCTCTGTTTAAAAATCTTGGTTGAAGGGTAGCCCACCCCCCTACAGTGCAGTCCATTCCACTGCTGAACACCTCCTGCAATTAAGACATTCTCCTTGAAGTTTATGCAAAGTACATCCTGTAGTTTGCATCCATTGCTTCGGGCACTACCCTGGGCTACAGGAAGCATGTTTGCACCATCTTTCCCATGAGAGCCCTTCAACTATTTGAAGACAGCTATAACAACACTTCTGTCTTCTTCTCCAAGCTTCAAAGAGAAGCGTGCCCATCTCAATCAACCACCCCTTGTAGGGGTTCACTTTCAGATGTGTTACCATCCTTGTCATCCTGTTCTGGATATATTCCAAATTGCTGATATCTTTCTTAAATCTGTTGGGCGCAAAACTAGATATAGTCTTCCAGGCAAGATATGACTGAAGCCAAACAGAGCACTACTACAGTGGTACCCCGACTTAAGAGCAGCTCGACTTAAGAGCAATTCGACTTAAGAGCAGAAACCTGTTGGCGTTTTAACTGCTGCCTTACAAATTTTAGATATGGTCTGCTCGACTTACAAATATTTTTTTTATTTTTTAACTTATTTTTTCAATTTTTTAGATAGGTACCCTGACTTAAGAATAGTTCAACTTAAGAGCATGCATTCAAAACAGATTAAATTTGTAAGCTGAGGTACCACTGTATTACTTAACTTGATTTGGATACTACACTTCTTTTGATGCAAAGGAGTATTGTAGGTTGTTGGGGGTTGGTCTTTTTTGTGGGGGGTTGTCATCACATCACAGCTGACTCTTGTTTAGCTTAGGACCTACTAATATCCCTAGATCCTTCTCACATCTAATACACACATCACATGTAATATTACAACATCAGCTACCAGCTACCTTTTATCTGTGCATTTGTTTGTTTTTCTCCCTAAATACCCTTCAGTTTTTCCTCTTGAAACTTATTTTGTTTCTTTTGCCCAATTTCTCCAAACAGTTTAGATCATCCTGTGTCCATAGAAGTAGTGGGTACTTCTCCCAGTTCAGTAATTGATAAGCATCTCCTCCATAGAACCATAGAGTTGGAAGAGACCTCAAGGGCCATCCAGTCCAACCCCCTGCCATGCAGGAACCCCCATCAAAATACTCCTGATAGATAGCCATCCAGCCTCTGCTTAAAAACCTCCAAAGAAGGAGTCTTCATTGCCATCTGTGGCAGCATATTCCACTGCTGAACAGCTCTAACTGTCTTGAAGTTCTTCCTAATGTTCAAATGGAATCGCTTTTCCTGTAGTTTGAAACCATTGCTCCGAGCCCTAGTCTCTGAAGCCATGGGAAACAAACCTGTTCCTTCTTCAATATGACATCCTTTCAAATATTTAAAAATAGCTATCATATCCCCTCTCAGCCTTCTTTTTGAAAAGCTAAACATTCCCAGTTCCCTAAGCCATTCCTCATAAAACATTTCCTCCAGGCCGTCAACCATCCTGGTCGCCCTCCTCTGTACCTGCTAGAGGTTGTCAACATCCTTTTTAAATTGAGGAGTGCAGAACTGTACAGTACTCCAGGTGTGTTTTGTCCAGAGCAGAATAGAGTGGCACTTTCACTTCCCTTGATCTAGACACTATGCTTCTGTTGATGCAACCAAGAATTGCATTGGCTTTCTTGGCCACCATGTCACACTGCTGACTCATGTTCAATTTGTGGTCCGCCCAGATTCCCAGATCCCTTTCACATGTACTATTCTCCAGCCAGGTGTCTCTCATCCTATAGCTATGCAATTCATTTTTATTTTTATTTTATTTTTTGCTAGATGTAGGACCCTACATTTCTCTCTGTTAAAACTCATTCCATTAGCTTTGGCCCAGCACTCTAATCTGTCAAGGTCATTTTGGATTTTTATCCTATCCTCATCCAAGTCGTGTACAAAAATGGGGGCCTAGAAGATAACACTGTTGGAAACCAATTGCCACTTCTCTCCAGTAAGATAAGGAACCACTGGTAACCATTCTTTAGGTATGTTTTGTACTGGTGAAATTTCAGTAGTGAAGTTGTTGTGTGCAGCACTTCCTCTTGTGCATTAAGGCACATGAGTGCTATGCAACAGGAAGTTAATTCATAGCTGAGATTTATACCAACCAATTTATATAAGCAAAAGTAATTAATATGTTTCTGGCTTATTGTTCAGAACTGAAATTGTAATACTTATACCTTGAGATCTCTATGAATGAAGTCGTTACTATGAATATATTTCACTCCATTTACTATTTGATGGAATTTCATCAAGACATCATTATTGCTTGCTTTCCTTCTTTCATCTGAAATCCACTTCGTTAGCGTTCCTTTCTCACAATACTCCATACGGATGAAAAGGCAACTGTATCGTTTTGCTTCCCGACATCTGTGAAAATAAGAACAGATGACATTACTAAAGCAAGAACCACCCAATTCATTCATGGAAATCAAAGCTGAAACCAGTCATTTGACAAATTTAACAGAGTACAAATTCCACTATAGTCAAGAAAATATACCTCCAATTATGATTTGACTTTGGCTCTATACGGACAGACTCCAACTAAAAGAACTGTTTCTTAACCCAAGGCACTACTGAAGACTTTAGTATAAGGCGGTATTTTTAATGAACATGCTAGGTCTTGAAAATGTGGAACTGAGTGTAATGAAATTACTAGAACACGAGTCTGAGTGTGAAGCTCCATTCTGAACCTGGGGTAGTGCAAGTGATGTATCCAAATGAGTGGGTTCGGTCATGCTCCCTAGCCTTCACAGGCAGTCATTTGACAAGTGTTTCTGGAAAAACATGGCTGCCCTGTTTTGTAACTCCAGATTCCACAGCAGGAAAACCAACCAAGGTAAGGCAATGAAGTGAAGATGGTGCTGGACACCAATCTCTTTTTGGAAATGTCAATCACATGACCTTCTCTTTCCATGACATTAAGTAAGACACCAACCACTCTTCTAGTCTCCTCCACAGATCCATACATACCAACCAAAATACGCACCAACACCAGTGGGATATGTTTATGGCACCTAGAGACCAAATTACCTGTTACGGCTCACATTGTCTTCGGATGAAAAAATGTCTTGCCCCATCCAACAATCAAAATACTGAACAATGTTTTCATGGAGAAGTTGCGATAGAGCCAGCACCTCTTTTTCTACTTTCTCTGTTTTCTCACTTATTGAAGCAGAAGGGGAAAATAGTCTGTTACAAATATTCAGAAAGAATAACCTACAGAAACATTTATTTGCCAAATTGGACGTTTAAAGGATTAGTTAGTATGGGAAGTAGTTAGGGAACTGCTTTATTGTCAGATCATTTCCCACATACACAAATAAGTGTGAGAACATTCTATCAGCTATTTGAAATCAATATTAGTTTTAAAAGCTCTTGAAAGGCATACGCTGCAATGAACAATTCTAGAATGCAGAAATTCCATAAACCTAGGGGGGGAAAACCCTGATACTTTCAGTGCGTGTAAAATATTTTTTACAATACTTGCTTATTATGAAATCCTGCTGTTAAGTCAAAGACTCTCTTGTGGAACAGTAACATTAACATTGTAAACAGCGCTTACCAACAAAGGCATATAACGGTTTTATATACAGTGGACCTTTGTATAACAGTTTGTATAACATAAAATCTGTATAACATAAAAAATTCCAGAGATAGGGGAACTTTGATTAACATAATCGCCTATGGGGAGAATCCGTACAACATAAATATGGGATTGCTCCATTTTCAATGCATTCCTATGGGAATTTGTATAAAGGAACATTTGCTTAATATAATTTCATTTGGAACGAATTAATTCCTTTATACAAGGTACCACTGTACAATATTTGCTTAATTTAAAAATAAGGCAAACACAGGTCAACTTACATAATTTTGACTCGTTTGATTGCATAGATCTTCTTATCAATATTATGCTTTGCTTTGAAAACATTCCCATATCCACCAGAACCAAGTTTCTGTATGTCACAAAAATCCTCAAGAAATCTGTTATTTAAACATAAATAGGAGTCTTAAAATCCCTGAAGGTGCAGTCTATTTTCACAATTATGAATTTCATCACAAAATCTTGATGCAGAGCCCATTACACAAGGTGCCCGCTATCCATAATAACCCATATGTGTTCCTTGCACAATTAAACTGTAAACTCCCCAGAGTGAGCTTTAAGCAGTAGAGGACAGTATCTAAACCAGACACGTTTTGTCTAGATATGCCAGCAAGAATAACTATAAGCCATCAAATCAATTCTGAATTAGGGTGAGATCACTAGCCTGTACTCACTCATCTGGTACTTTGTGCACATGCTGGACATGACGTATGGACAAACAATCTGCCCAGTTAACCAAAATCAGTTCTTTGTCAATACCATGGACAAAATCCTCTTGAGTAACTACAAAAACTACAAAACATTTGGAGGCAAGAAATTACCACAGACATAGCCAGTTGCACACCAAGACCTTCAACTCAATATACAACCAATAATGTCTACAGTGATATTTTCACCGTTCCCCATTTCTACTATACCAGATTAACGAAGTAAGAGGATTTTGGTCCTTATGTCTACATTTCATGCGAAATCAAATGGCAACGTTCAGGAAGAACCTCGTCTAGAAACATTCCACAGTACAGTACACTTGAAATTTAATCTTACCTCTCATTGACAGTGTATTCACTTTCCTTTTGTACCCGCTTTGAAAATTTGGGGGCCAACGGTGTCTCTTTTCTTAGGGGGGAAAAACATTGAAGTGAATTCTTTTCAATACGTATGTAGAACACATAAATATGTCACTAGTTCTTGTGTGCCTTTGTGTTCATCATCTCCCCCGACTAATAAATCAATTCAATAAAGTCTATTAATTCTAAAATACAAGTGCATACCTTTTGGGTTTCACCACTGGGTCTTTCAGAATTTCCTGGAGCAAAATTAAGAAAAAAGATGATTTCTACAGAAACTAACACCTTGACTAAGTATCAATGCCAAAAGCACTGAGCATCACAAGCATCAAACATAAGTTAGAGAGAAACCACAACACTAAAATAAAAATAAACTGGAAGCCTAGTGCTAAGCAAGATAAAATGTAATGAATATTCACAATTGATGATAAATTTTGGACTATTTTTTTCTGTGCTTAAAAATGCCCCCTCCAATCTTGAAAAAAATACCAGTGAAAATATTTCACCAAAGAAACTTGACAACAATGCAAATACCAAAACACTGTTTTAAAAATTTTATACATTAAATAAGCAACATGGAAAAATAACTCCATATGAATTTAAATAAATGTTTTCACATATCATTTGAACTCAACTACACTCCACTGACCCAAGTGGCCTTGTTGCCAGATGGGCAGTCTAGAAGTCAAATAAATAAACAAAAAAAATAAATTCAACCTATTTTTTTAATTTCATAACATGATAAATGAATAGTCATTGGCTGAAATCTGACTGGTTAATGTAAAAATTCATACTAGAGTAGGCCCATTAAATCAGTGGGGATTTGGTGAATCTCTTCTTCCCATAAGTTCCACTGAATCAAATAGGTCTATTTTAGTTATTACCTGTTTTAGCATGATACTGTAAGTTGCAACTGTAATAAGCCAATTAGAATTAATGAGACACGGAGGGGCTAACTTGCCATATCTCCACTGGCCTACTGTAATACAATTTATTAGACTTCGCACCAGGATTTCGGCAATTATAATTAAGTAGCACTTGTTTCCCCCCCCTATGATCACAGAGCTTTAATGAAAAGTGTTCCAAAACAGGAACTGATTTCCTGTCTCAGACCATCGGACTTGTGGACTAAGGGGTTTCCTCTTGTTTTAAAACCTGCAGCCTCTATAGACATTACACAGATCTTAGAGTCAAGATATTCAGGAAAGGAATCCCATGCAGGTTATGTTATAGCTTTATAGCCTTTGGAAAGAAGCCACTAAGCCAGTGGTGGCAAACTTCCGGCACTCCAGATGTTTTGGGCCACAAATCCCAGAATTCCAAGCCTGTATTGTCAGTGACAAAGGACTGTGGGAGTTGCCGTCTAAAACATATGGAGTGCTGAAGAATCACCACCACTGCACTAAGCTATCTCATCTCAATTCCAGACAGTGCCCCAAATACTGTACCTCACTTCTACCGCTTCCCTTGGCCTGCCCAGTTTTACTGTGAGCTACCCTACGATACCCTAAGATATCCTTGGCTACTTAAAAGGCAGACATGAACTCCTCTTGTATCAGACTGGCTACTATTCTTTTCATTTAGATCTGGTCTATTTTTTTTTAAAAAAAATAGCACACTTAACATTTTAGAATGCAAAATCCAAATCAAATAGGCAATGAAGATGTAAAATAGGAGATGTAAAATTTCTGCAAACTTTAGTGGGGCATGGGGAGTACAATTTTTCTGCGTTGTTCCATAGCTTTCCCCCTTGACTTCAAAATTTTCAGAAATTTTACATCTCTAGGAATGACAGAGCAAAACAGCTTTCATACCATACCGGAGAAGATGAAGAAGATCCATTCAGGTGTAGACCATTGACTTGATCAGCCAGTTTGTCTGCTGTAGCACTACACAACAAAAAGGAATGATTTTCAACTGTGCTTTTTAAAAGACCTTCCATTTGAGGATTTATGTACTGTACATTTTCACATGCTTATTGTAGCAAAAGAAAGGTCAGAGTCCAGCAGAATCAGGCCAAGGGCCCATCTGGCCCACCTTCTGTATCTCACAGTGGCCCCATCAGATGCATCTGGGAGCCCATGAGACAACTAGATAGATACCTGTTTCCTTATAACTACTCCCTGGCATCTGGCACTTTGCAGTACCCTCCTTTTAAGCCTGGAGATTACAGTACACATATCCCCGATCAAGACTACTCA